>CM075977.1:36553262-36820762 GCA_038087875.1 Malacoraja senta | reverse complement strand
CCGCTTCCTGCTCTGTGGGCAGTTCTGGCTCGCCTGCCCGCCACCCTCACCCCGCCCCCGGCACAGGAAGCCGGCTCCGTTGAGGCCCAGGTCGGCGAGTGCTTCGGCCGCCTACAGCCAGGGCTGGGCCGAGTACGAGAACCAGGCTGGCGCTGCTCCACGACCTGAGTAGGTGCTTGGGCAGAGAATGAGAGTGCGGGGAGGAGGATGATGGAAATGAGGAGGGAGATGAGGTGGCAGAGGGAGGTGGGGGGGCGGGGGGCAGCGCCGAGCCCCACTGTCTACCCGCTGGTGACGGACACCGTGGGTCCTGGGACGGGCAGCGCCTCAGCGACTCTTGCCCGCGGGTGCGGACACCGGGAGGGGCCCTAACGCACAGCAGAGTTACACGGAGAGGGGATGTATCTTCATGGACAGAATCTATTGTCCTTAAGGTGATGTGATGTAATTTAAAGTCCCTCATTGATGTGATCATAACAATGGCCCAATAGACCAGTAATATTATCCCTCTGCTACTTTAGGATACCTTCATTGTCTAAAGAGCTTTAGAACATCCTGACATCATGAACGATGATATAGAAATGATAGCGTTTCATCTTTAAACATGCTGAGAAAGATGAAGACTTGGCACTTACTAAAGTCTCTGTTAAGATAACAATTCCCCAAAATACAAACAAGGTATGCCCATTATCCCATTTAATAATAAGTTGCACAACGTTTGTGTAAAACAAAAAATAATTCTACGCAGAGGTCAGGCTATGCTCCACATGACACACGACAGAACCATTATGCAAAAGCCAATGCAGTTTATATATTCATACGGTCATAAGGAATAAGAGTAGAATTAGGCCATTCGGCCCATCAAGTCTACTCAGCCATTCAATCATGGCTGATCTATCTCTCCCTCCTAACCCCATTTTCCTGCCTTCTCCCCATAACCACTGACACCTGTACTAATCACAAATCGATCTATCTCTTGCTTAAAAATATCCACTGACTTGCCTCCACAGCCTTCTGTGACACGGAATAATGTGATATTGAATAAGTATTCAATAGGAATGAACTGATAAATTGAATTATACAGCATTGAAAAAGACCCATCGGCTGGTCCATCGAGTCATGTTAATGGTTCTCGGAGCAGAATAAGGCATTTGGCCCATCAAATGTACTCTGCATTCAATCGTGGCGGATCTATCTTTCCCTCTCAAACCCATTCTCCTGCCCCATAACCTCTGACACCCTGAATAATCAAAAATATGTCAAGCTCCACCTTAAAAATATCCATTGATGGCCTCCACAATGAATTCCACAGATTCACTACCTTCTGACTCAATAAATTCCTTCTCATCTCCTTTCTAAAGATATGTCCTTTTATTCTGAATCTATGGCCTCTGGTCCTAGACTCTCCCATTACAGGAATCCTCTCCACATCCACTCGATCCAGGTCTTTCACTATTCATTAAGTTTCATTGAAGTTCCTCCTCATTGAGTCTTTGCCAACCATCAAGGATTTCAGAAGCGACCATAACTGAACGATCTGTTTTAACCGTTATCCGTCCTTCAAACTCTCCTTGAAATCAAGTTGTGATGGAAATGATTCAAAAGATCTTGGTTTGGGTTATATATTAATTCAGATATTTAAATAAAGTGATCAACAATCCATTCTTTTAAATGTGCAGAGGTGCTGTGCATTTTAATTGGTGAGCATGTGCCATTATTTAGAATTCAGATTTCCAGATTTGCAGTATTTTATTCTGCGATTATTTTGCACATGGGCATTGCAAAACAGCCCTATCTTTTGAAAAATGGGGCTTAATGGCTATATTTGAAATTGTGTTTCATTCGAATTGCTGACTTAGCAATACATAAAGCTTCCTTGGAAGAAACTGCTTGCATTACAACAGCAAAATCGGATCAATTCGAGAAAGAAAAACAAATCCCAGACAGATACAAATCATAAACACAGGACTGCACTGGTACATTGCCCTTGTAAATAGTGGGCAAATTGGCCACTTCAAGAAATTTTTAAAAAGACTTGAAAATACATAGCTCAGGAGCAGATATGGAGAACTGTGGGCATTTCCAAGGTGGTCATATTCCTGCGCTACTGACTTTACTGCTTTCAGAAGCAAATTCCCACTCATCCTTTTAAATTTTTAATTACCATTGTCTCTTCACCTTTGTTTCAGCTACGACATCTTCAAATTAAGCAGCACAGGAGAGGTTGATGTGTACAGTTTACATTTCAGCTTAAACGAGTGCAGCTTGTTTAATTGTTAATTATATGAGGAGGGTTGCTTGGTTGAGGCAAGTAATATGAATATGCTCCCAAACTCGACCCCCTGTCTCGGTGGCTGAGCTTGTAAGAGGATTACGATGATGTATATACGGTTCATGGCTAAGTAGGCTAATGAAAGTACCTCATTTAATCAAATGCAATTAATTAAATGAACTTATGATATTAACCCGTCATTCCTCACATGTATAATTTATATTAATTGATCGGCTGAGTCCAACTTGACCAGGCAGGTGGGACACAGACAGTCTAAGGATGGGGAGTTACCATTAGTGTTGGGTTGATGCAAACTATAATTGATGGGTCAGTGTGTTTTAGAGTTGTAGCTAAGGCTTTGTTAATTGTCATAAGAAGCTGAAATTGATTGTGTCTGCATTAGTACATAAATTTGAATTGATTAATGTTTTGTTCTAAAATTAATGTGTGTAATGGATGGGCGGTACAATACTTTATTTATTGGGTTCATTAATGCAGCCACTGGAAAAGTTAGGCTATGGAGAGCAGATCGTTAGGGATGAGTTGGAGCCATCGATGATGGAGAGACAGCACTCAGTAATTGCTTTTAAGCTGCTGGGTAAAGCTTTTCCTCTGTATAGTAAACACTATACAGGTAACTGACCCTTTTTTATTTGTTAAACAAGGAAGAGAATGCTTAACAAATTAAGGAGATATACAGGCACATGCAAGCGGATTCACATGCCGTCACTTACACGTACATGTATACAAACATATTCACATGCATATACATGCACATGCACAGTCATGTACACACACACACACTCAGATTCACATATTTTCATGCACATATTCACACACAGACAACTTATCTTAAACATTCACACCCACTCAACTATATGAGCAATACTGGATAAATAATATAAAGGAATGTTGCCTTTTCCTCCTGACATTGATTTTAATTTTAACGTATAATTTTGTTGCGTTTTATATCAGAATGAAAAACAGCATACCTTTAAAAAACACAACTGAAACCATGTCAAGGAATTGTGTGACATTCTGGGCACCAGTTGAGATTTCAGAATAAAATTACCCAACATCGGGGGGTGCAGGTGACAAATTTCACTCCATATGGGGGCACTAGTAAGAAGCTCATGTCACTCTGCTGCCTATCAGATGCTTACATTCAAATTCCAGCTTCTCTAACTTTAACCATTAATGGCAGAGTGATTGTTACCTGTCACATGGCAATGTACAGTCCCTTCACTCTAATTTAGTATTGCACTCTTTTAACCATGAAAGCAATGGTTTTGATGGCAAGTCGACAGTTTTATTACTGAAAAGCTGATCACAAAATGGCTCCAGCAAGATTAGATTATGGATAAGTTCTAAATGAGAATTGATCTGCTTCCTAATTCTATTTTTGCTTGTGATTTTCTCTTGCTTCCCCTCACTAGTTGCCACCATTTGCAGACTGTCCTTGGGTTTTACTCCACAGTTGCCCTTGGTCCATGTTTGCTGATTCCCCCAGACTCTGGGTGATCATTGAATCATAAACTGATGCAGCATGAAGGAAGCTTTAGTGAAGTATCAGTTTTACTGCCCTTTCCCTGAAGTCCTGCCTTTTGTTTTTCATTTCCAAGGGTTTATCTTTTGAAATCATTATGGAAATCTTTTTTTCCATTGCTCTTTCACAGCAGTCTGGATGATTACAATTCGGACCACAGTGACTCCACATCTTTCACTGATGACCTTGAATGCATTCTTTGGACATTGACCCTTCTTCCCACTCTGGGTTCTGGTAGTATAGTGGTTAACTTACTGGACAGCAGATGGAGTTGTGAACCATTGATCCAGGGATACGAGTTCAAATCCTACCATTGCAGTTGGAAGTATTTTAATTAAAAATAAAACAGGAATTAAAAATAAAAAATGAGTCTGACTAACTATAAAACTACTGGATTGTTTAAAAAAACCCACATAATGTTTTTCAGGAAGGAAATTCACCACACAGGGGATGACCTATGCATAACTCCGAAGGCACCAATGTGGTTGGCTCTTAACTGCATCCTCAGTTCGGGTTATGGAGGATGGACAACAAGGATGACTGGCAACCACATCGAATATATAAAATTTTCAAAAAATAAGCAGCCTCACCATGCTTGTCCCAAAACTTTACATGGCAATGAATATGTTTAGGTCAGCACTGTGGTGCAGCTAGTCGAGCTGCTGCCTTAGAGCCTCAAAGGCCCAGTTTCAATCCTGACCTCTATTGCTATGTGTGTGGGGTTCGCACATTCTCCTTATGACAGTGCGGGTGTCCTCTGGGTGTTCTGGTTTCCTCCCATATACCAAAGGCATGCACAATGGATCACCGTAGCTTGCCCCTAGTGTGTAGGTAAGTGGTAACATTTGGGCAGCGTTGACAAGAATGTGGGAAAATTATTAAAATGGGATGGCTGTAATCTATACTCTAACTAAAACTTTCATCTTGACCACTTCCTGCAGTTTAGCTTTTTTAAATATTTGCACAGAAACGGTACACTATATCACTAGATTTTTTCAACACCTGACTCACCATTCTCCTCTGCTCCAAACGCACCAAACTTTGTTCGGATCGGTGGAATATTACAAAAGTTATGAAGGTTTAATAAATCGTGAGATCAGCAGATTGGTCTTCTCGCCTGTCAATCACACTTTTGGGCGAGGAGAATAAAGCCCTGGCGGCTGGGCTGAGCACAAGCTGTGTGTAGTTGGGGGAAGTCGCTGAGTGGAGTCGGGGGAAGCCACTGTGTAGAGTCAGGGAAGCCGTTGAGTGAAGTCGGGCAAGCCGCTGAGTGAGCCGGGAGGAGCTGTGTGGTGCCGCGGCCGGTGGCTGATGAGTGGAGTCGCTCCCCCCCACACAGTCCCCCACACACCCCCCACACCCCATTCCCCCCTTCCCCCTTCTCCCGCTTGCCCTCCTCCCCACACCCTCCTCCCCACACCCCCCTCCCACCACACACCCACACACCCCATTACCCCTCTCCATTCCTCCCTCACCCCCACACTACCCCACCCCCCAACACCAGCCCACCCCCCCAAACCACCCCACCTCCCACACCACCCTCCTCCCCACACCACCCCCTCCCCCCCACACCCCCTCCTCCACAGCTCCCACCCCCACTCCCCCCTACCCCACAAACCCCCACTCCCCCACAATTCCCCCCCTCCCCCCCACACCACCCCCTTTCCCCCACACCCCTCCTCCACAGCTCCGCCTCCCCCAATCCCCCCTCTCCACCCCCCCACAATCCTACAATCCCCCTCCCCCACACACACACACCCCCACATACCCCACCTCCCCCTCCCCCACACCACCCCCTCTCCCTGGAATATTGCATTGGGGAATGAGTTGCGTTGGGAGAGCAGGCCTCCTGTGTGACTGGGAGCCAACGGGTCCCACTTAGTCTGATATTAATATAAATGTAAGAGAGAAGGTGGGAGACTGTGAGAAAGGGAGGGAAGCATGGAATGCAAACGTCCCCGGGTGTTGTACCTCTTGTGAATAGGTTCACCCACTTAGAAGCTGTCGGGACAGAAGACGTTTTAAACACTGAGCGGCCAACTGGCTTGCGATGCGAATAGGGCTGTTGAGCTAAAACCAAAAAGGCCAAAGTCAGGCAACGCCATTGTAGTGGGAGACTCCATTGTGAGAGGTACGGACAGGGGTTCCTGCGGCAACAGACGGGATTTGAGGATGATGTGCTGCCTTCCTGTTGCCAGGATCCAGGATGTCACGGACAGAGTGCAGAAAATCCTCAAGGGCGAAGTGAACAGCCGGAAATGGTAGTGCATGTCGGCACAAACAATGTCAGAAAGAAGGGGATGAATATTCTGCAGTGTGACTTAGAGAGCTCAGAAAAATGCTGAAAAGCAGGACCTCCAGGGTTGTTATCTCCAGTTTGCTTCCAGTTCCTCGTCCTGGCGAGAGCAGGAACAGGGAGATACGGGACCTGAATGTGTGCTGAGGGCTGGGATTTAGATTCTTAGATCACTGGGATCTGTTTTGGAGTAAAAGGGAACTGTACAAAAGGGACGGATTGCATCTTAACAGGTGGGGGACCAGCATTCTGGCAGGCAGGTTTGCCACTGCTACATGGGTGGTTTTAAACTGAATAAGGGGGGTGGGGTGTCGTATGGGATAGTTAAGGATGGAGTTAAAGGGAAAGGGTTTCTTAAATGTGTGAGCGTAGAGACAGAGGGGTGTAAAATGAGGGTAGAAGCAATAGGTAGCAAGGTGAAAAGTAAAAGTGGCAGGCAGACAAATCCAGGGCAAAAATCAAAAAGGGCCACTTTTCAACATAATTGTATAAGGGGTAAGAGTGTTGTAAAAACAAGCCTGAAGGCTTTGTGTCTCAATGCAAGGAGCATTCGTAATAAGGTGGGATGAGTTGAATGTGCAGATAGCTATTAATGAATATGATATTGTTAATTCAGAAATAAGGGTCCTGAACTTAAAGAAAGGTAACTTTGAGGGTATGAGAAGTGAATTGGCCAAGATAGACTGGCAATTGATTCTTAATGGGTTGACAGTAGATATGCAATGGAAGGCATTTAAAGACTGCATGGACTGTGGCGGCGACTGTGGAGGCCTCAATAGGCCCCGACTATGGGTGAACTGGGGATGGGACTGGACTTTGCTGCCTTCCCCCACAGTGGGAACCATTGTGGGGGGATGTTTTTATGTTGTTAAATTCTTGGATGTAATCTTTATTTGTGTGCTGCATTGGCAAGTCAAATTTCACTGCACCAATTGGTGTATGTGACAATAAATGTTTATCTATCTATCTATCTATGAACTACAACAATTGTTCATCCCAGTTCGGCAAAAAAATAAATCAGGGAAGGTAGTGCATCCGTGGATAACAAGGGAAATCAGGGATAGTATCAAAACAAAAGATGAAGCGTACAAATTAGCCAGAAAAAGAGGCCTACCAGAGGACTGGGAGAAATTCAGTCCAGCAGAGGAGGACAACGGGCTTAATTACGAAAGGTAAAATAGATTATGAAAGAAAACTGGCAGGGAACATAAAAACTGACTGCAAAAGCTTTTATAGATATGTGAAGAGAAAAAGATTAGTTAAAACAAATGTAGGTCCCTTGCAGTCAGAAACAGGTGAATTGATCATGGGGAACAAGGACATGGCAGACCAATTGAATAACTACTTTGGTTCTGTCTTCACTGAGGAAGACATAAATAATCTGCCGGAAATAGCAGGGGACCGGGGGTCAAATGAGATGGAGGAACTGAGTGAAATCCAGGTTAGCCGGGAAGTGGTGTTCGGTAAATTGAATGGATTAAAGGCCGATAAATCCCCAGGGCCAGATAGGCTGCATCCCAGAGTACTTAAGGAAGTAGCCCCAGAAATAGTGGATGCATTAGTGATAATTTGTCAAAACTCTTTAGATTCTGGAGTAGTTCCTGAGGATTGGAGGGTAGCTAATGTAACCCCACTTTTTAAAAAGGGAGGGAGAGAGAAAACGGGGAATTACAGACCAGTTAGTCTAACGTCAGTTGTGGGGAAACTGCTAGAATAAGTTATTAAAGATGGGATAGCAGCACATTTGGAAAGTGGTGAAATCATTGGACAAAGTCAGCATGGATTTATGAAAGGTAAACCATGTCTGACGAATCTTATAGAATTTTTCGAGGATGTAACTAGTAGAGTGGATAAGGGAGAACCAGTGGGTGTGTTATATCTGGACTTTCAGAAGGCTTTTGACAAGGTCCTACATAAGAGATTAGTATACAAACTTAAAGCACACGGTATTGGGGGTTCAGTATTGATGTGGATAGAGAACTGGCTGGCAGACAGGAAGCAAAGAGTAGGAGTAAACGGGTCCTTTTCACAATGGCAGGCAGTGACTAGTGGGGTACCGTAAGGCTCAGTGCTGGGACCCCAGCTATTTACGATATATATTAATGATTTGGACGAGGGAATTGAATGTAACATCTCCAAGTTTGCGGATGACACGAAGCTGGGGGGCAGTGTTAGCTGTGACGATGATGCTCGGCGGCTGCAAGGTGACTTGGATAGGCTGGGTGAGTGGGCAAATGCATGGCAGATGCAGTATAATGTGGATAAATGTGAGGTTATCCACTTTGGTGGCAAAAACAGGAAAGTAGACTATTATCTGAATGGTGGCCGATTAGGAAAAGGGGAGATGCAACGAGACCTGGGTGTCATGGTACACCAGTCATTAAAAGTAGGCATGCAGGTGCAGCAGGCAGTGAAGAAGGCGAATGGTATGTTAGCATTCATAGTAAAAGGATTTGAGTATAGGAGCAGGGAGGTTCTACTGCAGTTGTACAGGGTCTTGGTGCGACCACTCCTGGAGTATTGCGTACAGTTTTGGTCTCCTAATCTGAGGAAAGACATTCTTGCCATAGAGGGAGTACAGAGAAGGTTCACCAGACTGATTCCTGGGATGTCAGGACTTTCATATGAAGAAAGACTGGATAGACTCGGTTTGTACTCGCTAGAATTTAGAAGATTGAGGGGGGATCTTATAGAAACGTACAAAATTCTTAAGGGGTTGGACAGGCTAGATGCAGGAGCATTGTTCCCGATGTTGGGGAAGTCCAGAACAAGGGGTCACAGTTTAAGGATAAGGGGAAAATCTTTTAGGACCGAGATGAGGAAAACATTTTTCACACAGAGAGTGGTGAATCTCTGGAATTCTCTGCCACAGAAGGTAGTTGAGGCCAGTTCATTGGCTATATTTAAGAGGGAGTTAGATGTGTCCCTTGTGGCTAAAGGGATCAGGGGGTATGGAGAGAAGGCAGGTACAGGATACTGAGTTGGATGAGTAGCCATGATCATATTGAATGGCGGTGCAGGCTCGAAGGGCCGAATGGCCTACTCCTGCACCCATTTTCTATGTTTCTATGTTTCTATGTTGTTTCCACATTTGCCTCACCATCTACTTGGTGATCAATGGAACAGGTGTGATTGCGTCTTGCTCAACTTCAAGGGACTGCCAAAGAAGTTCCTGACCATAACGTGCATGTCGATATATTGTCCAGTTATGGTTGCAGATGTAACAAAAAAACAAGATTAATCAGCATATTCAAGGCACAACTCGTGTTTTGCACCATGAACTATTTTAAATGGAAAATAGCCTTTCGTATATTTATATTTCATTAGTAAAAGTATCTCCCCATAATGTTATATGGAAATGGTCAACTCTACGATGTTCTGCTGTGTCTACCTAGTTCTGTCAATAGATATCCCTTTAACTGGGCTATTCCTGAGCATAGACTTCCCCAAAAATGCCAACCATGGGACATCTGCAGTGTGCTAATGGAAGTTGTCCTTTTGAAAAGTTAAATGGGATAAAGCTAACTTCCATGTAGTCCTCAGTGCCCATGGTATGAAATCCATCCAATGAACCTGGAATAGGTTTAATATGGCACAATGGCTCTGATCTCATTAAAAATAAAAGAAGATATCAATGGCAGGAATTTTTAAAAGTAAGGCTTTTTATTGCATTTTAAGTTGTATTTAAATGTATGTGTTTTTTAATTCTTATAACAAAAGTTCAGTAATTTTAATTATAGCAGGTCTCAGGTGATCCGTTTTAATGTTTTGAATGTCGAATGGTCTTCACAAATTTTGATAGTCAGTGGGGCTGGGACTGGCAAAGGGTTTGTGTGTGAGCAAAAAACACTGGCACTGGGAGAAGCCTGGTTGAGGCTGATGAGCCAGGAGCAAGGATCCCTACACCCAGGGAGATGCTGAAATCAGCAGCCCAGGCCAAGGATAGTCAGACTAAGGGCAGCCAAAGGTATGTTTCAATATTCTAGCTTTATTAGGAGTAAGGGCAAATAATTAGAAACATAGAAAATAGGTGTGATTGTGGCTGATCATCCAAAATCAGTACCCTATTCCTGCTTTCTCCCCATATCCCTTGATTCCATTAGCCCGTTAGACAGAGGTTGAGGCCAAGTCAATGGGCATTTTTAAATTGGAGATTGATGGGCTTTTGATTAGTAAGGCCATCAAAGGCAGGATAATGGAATTGAGAGGAAAAATAGATCAGGCATGATCAAATGGCAGCAAATTTGATCGGCCAGATGGCCTAATTCTGCTTTGATGTGTTATGAACTTATGAACTGATGAAACTAGTCTATCCTGTTTATTCCTCTCAGTATCCTACTTGTATGAAAAAGATTGCTTCTGCTTCTAAACCACAAGTAAATATACCCATCTTTTCTGACAGGACTAACGGCTCACCCCTAAAATTAACCTATTGAATCCACATAAAATTGAGTTCAAGGCAAATGTAACCTCACTTAATTGAAATAAGGATGGACCCCATCCAGGAAAATGCTTCACTTGCACTCCAGTTGATTACTCTTGTGAAACCAAGGAGACATCTCCAAGCATTCCTGTGCCCTTTTTGACGCGGCAACAAATCAACATTGCGGATTCTTACTGTTGACTTCTTCAACTAGGTCAGTGAGGGATTCCTCATCTGAACACTCCAGCTTGTAATCAAAGATGAAATTAAAAATTGTCAAATTTCTCACATGCTATCACTGTATTGAACTGTTATCACATACACGTCATACAAATTATGTAAGGGCACTACCATCCAATTACCATCCAACAATACAATCTTCTGAACATTATCAATGTCATTGCGGATTAAATTGCTGGTACTTTTACATTACCCAAGTCCCATTACCTGAGTCAATAAACTCAGGCACTGCCTGCTCTCTCAGAGAAAAGTGCAAAAATATCCAACACTAATTTGAAGAAAAGCAAGGAAATTCAACCTGAGATCCTCGCCGATATTTATTCCACATAATACATCACTGAGAATCAAGGGATTATTTCATAGGAGCTTGTTGTGCATAAATCAGCAACTGGATTTTCTACACTACCACAGTGACTGAACTGCAAAAGTATTTCCTTGATTGTAAAGTGCTTTGGGAAGTTAACAATGTGGCTACAGATTTGGAAGTATTGCGACAATGCTTAATAGCATTTGACAACCTAAGATATTCTGTGGGTTAAATGGCACTTTGAATCTTCCTGTTCACCTAGATTTCAAAGTTGATACAACTGAATCTCTGTGTTCCATTGTCTTGATTACCTTTGGATGAACATCTCATTGGGTGATAATTGGATTGCCTCCCTTAATCGACCCCTTTGTAAAGCTGAGGCCATTCAAGGCCTTGCTGTGCATGTCCTAACCTGCACCAGATATTGTCCATGCATCAACCCCAGGCTCCGTAACTAATATTAGTCACTGAATAAGCAAAAACTAAATTTTTACATTCCCATCCTTATTTTTTAAATATCTCCACAATCTCACAAAGTCTCTGTAATTACTTCCATTCCTCTCACCCTTCATTTTTGGAATCTTACCCTCCCCAAATTTTAGTTGCTTCACCACTGACAGCCGTTCCTTCAGTTACCACAGTCTTATATCTTCATATCCCCGGAACTGTTGTTAAAATTTCCCACTTAACCAAGCTACTGCCCAATTGTTCTAACATCTCCCCATTATTCACTTTTAATTTAATGATCAGCCTCAGTTAATGACCACAACAAAGATAAATTCGTTTTTGCTCTCATCCAATGTTTAAGGGGGCATCAATAATACCGGTGCCCAAGAAGAGTAAGGTGACGTGCCTCAGTGACTATCGACCAGTGGCACTAATGTCCGTGGTGATGAAGTGCTTTGAGAGGTTGGTTATGGGGCATATCAACTACTACCTCAATAAGAACCTCGACCCAGTACAGTTCGCCTACTGTCATAATAGGTCCACGGAGGATCCAATCTCACTGACTCTCCACTCCGCACTGGACCACTTGGACTATAAAAACATTTATGTCAGGCTGTTGTTTACAGCTCAGCGTTCATACCATCATCCCGTCCAAGCTGGATACGAAACTCACGGAACTGGGTCTCTGCACATCTCTCTGCAATTGGATCCTGGACTTCCTCATCCACAGACCAGTCTTTTCGAATTAGAAGAAACACTTCATCCTCAGTGCTAATCAGTATGGGGGCACTTCAAGGCTGCTTGCTCAGCCCCCTGCTCTACTCACTCTATACTCATGACTGTGTAGCCGGACATTGTGCGAACTCCATTTTCAAGTTCGCCGACGACACCACCGTTGTGGGACGCTTTACGGATGGTGATGAGTCAGAGTATAGAAGTGAGATCCACCGACTGACCATATGATGCCAGCACAACAACCTGGCTCTCAATATCAGCAAAACCAAAGAACTGATTATAGACTTTGGAGGAGGAAGGTTGAGAACCTACAATCCTGTTTACATCAATGGGACGATGATGGAGAGAGTCAAAAACTTCAAATTCCTGGGCGTGCATATTTCCGACGATCTTTCCTGGACCCAGCACACTGATGCAATCATAAAGTAAGCACATCAGCGCCTCTGCTTCCTGAGAAGATTACGGAAATTTGGTATGTCAAAGAGGATTCTCTTGAACTTCTACAGATGCACAGCAGAGAGCATACTGCCTGGTTGCATCGTGGCCTCGTTCGGCAACTTGAACGTCCAGGAGCGGAAAAGACTGCTAAAAGTTGTAAACACTGCCCAGGCCATCACTGACCTCCCCATCATCGAAGGGATTTATCGTAGTCGCTGCCTCAAAAAGGCAGCCAACCTCATCAGATCCACACCATCCTAGCCACACACTCATCTCACCACTGCCATCAGGAAGAAGGTACAGGATCCTGAGAACTGTAACGTCCAGGTTCAGGAACAACTTCTTCCCCACAGCCATCAGCCGGCTATTAAACACTACATAGAAACATAGAAAGTAGGTGCGAGAGTAGACCACCAGGCCCATCGAGCCCGCACCGCCATTCGCTCATGGCTGAACACTAAACAGACACCCTTACCCACAAACAGTAGACACAAGACACAGAACACAAGACACTACCCTCCCCTTTATATCGCTATCACCCCTCTCCACCCCAAGAACCGCGTGATCTCCTGGGGGAGGCAAAAAACCGGATAAAAACCCAGGTCCAATTCGGGAAAAAAATCCGGGAAATTCCTCTCCGACCCCAATCCAGGCGATCGACACTTGTCCAGGAGATCACTCAGGTCTTACTATACTAACCATACCTAGGTCCATATCCCTGCCCTCTCCCCGTAGCCCCTTATCCCCTTGGCAGCTAAAAAACCATCTATTTTAGACTTAAATATATTTAATGTTTCTGCTTCCACTGCTCCCTGGGGCAGTGAATTCCATAAATTAACCACCCTCTGGGTGAAGAAGTTCTTCCTCATCTCAGTTTTAAAAGAGCCCCCTCTTATTCTACAACTATGTCCCCTAGTTCTAGTTTCCCCGATCATTGGGAACATCCTCGGTGCATCCACCCGATCAAGGCCCCTCACGATCTTATATGTTTCAATGAGATCGCCTCTCATTCTTCTAAACTCCAAAGAGTAGAGTTCCAGCCTACTTAACCTTTCCAACCTCATAAGCTATGAACTGCAATAGACTATTATTATTATTATTATTTTTATAATTATCACACTGTTATTGTTTGCTCTTTTTTTTCTGAGTTGTTGTTATATTATTTATTATGATTACATATTCTGTTGTGCTGTAGCAAGTAAGAATGTCATTGTTCTATCTGGGACATATGACAATAAAACATTCTTGACTTAACTTGACTAATTCAGTATTTCCTATAGTACAGTTAATCTTTCAGTTCCTTTAAAAACCGTGAGCACATTCATTCCATTTTACCTTTTATTCTGTTCAGGCACAATCTCCTGTTGTTCACTATTACGCAACACTCTTGATGATCTGCTATCTTCATTTCTTTTCTCATGTTTGTTTATTTTTTTGATTTTCTTTTTTCTATACCTTAATCATGTTTAACTGTTTGAAGAAGGGTTCCGACCCGAAACATCACCTATCCATGTTCTTCAGAGATGTTGCTTGCCCTGCTGTAACTCTAGCATGTTGTGTTTTTGTTTTTAATAGTTTCATCTCTTTTTTGTGCATTTTCCAACATTTCTCTTCTTTCAAGGTACTCTTTTTACCAAGATTGTTGTCCTAATTTCTTCACATATGATTTCATATCATACAGAAGGGGTGTTGAACATAGAAGCAGAATAAAATAGGAGCAAGAGTAGGCCACTAGACTTCTCAAGCCTGTATCACCATCCAATATGATCATGGCTTATTTTCCCCAGGCCTCCACTCTTCTTCCATGCAAGGTATCCATTGTCCTTATTCTCTGATCTTTCAAAACTATCGACCTCTTCTTTAATTACCTCAGTCATCGAACCTCCTAACCCACCAGGGTAGATAATTCCAGAGATTCACCACCCTCTACAATAATAAATTCCTATGAACCTAAGTATTAAATGAACTCCTTATCTTGTTAGTGCATCCCCTTGCTTGAAGTGTTCTTAGTTGTGTAAATATCTCAACATCTACCCTGTCATGCCATCTTACAACCTTATGTGTCTCACTAAGATTACTTTACTTTAGACTTGAAACTTTAGAGACATAGTGCGGAAACAGGCCCTTCGGCCCATTGAATCTGTGCTGACCAGCGATCGCCCCGTACACTAACACTATCACAAGAGACAATTTACAATTTTAGTGAAGCCAATTAACCTACAAACCTGTACGTCTTTAGAGTGTGAGAGGAAACCGGAGCATAAAGAGAACGTACAAACTCCGTACAGACAGCACCTGTGGTCAGGATGAAACCCAGGTCTTTGTCTGTTATTTAGCAACTCTACCACTGCACCATTGTGCCGCCCCTATCACTCCACGTTCTTCTAAACTCCAATATGTCTGATCCAATGTGTCTAAAGGCATGCCTGCGAATACACTCACTGCTTCACTGTCAAAAGGCACATAAATGTAAATTGTAATTTTTGTAATACTATAAATTTGATCTATGACTGCTTTGTTAGCTCTCTTAAAGAGGCCCAATTAGAGACATTTCAAGTTAAATTTGATTGATTGTAGCACTGGCAGCAAAACCATTTACATTCTGTGGGAAGAAGTGTACTCCTTCAGTTTTAAATTTCAACCAACAGCTTAAACAAAGAAGGTTGCCCATTTCACTTGAGTGCATGGGTCAATGCCATAGGCATTGACCACCTCTCACTGAAATTTATGAGCATGACCAGATATCCATCTTCTTTATGCTATAACTGCAAGGTACCTCTTTGAATCAGCCATCTTATCCTTATTGTTAAATCCCTCCCTTACAATGAAAGCACAAGGATTGTGGATGCTGGAATCTTCAGCAAGTGCTGGTCGAACTCAATGAGACAGATGACAGATCAAGTCGGGATCCTTCTTCAGTCTCAAGAAGGATCTGAAGAAATGTCCCGACCCAAAACATCATCTGTATATTTCCCTCTGTAGATGCTTCCTGGCCTACTGAGTTCCTCCAGCATTTTTTTTCTCCCCATTACAATGAACACAGTAATTGTGAGTTGCTTGCTTTTAAACAACAGTCTGCCACATGGTGAAAATGCTTGTTTTCCTCACAGCTGTTTTCGATTTCAGCAGAGTTGCCTTAAAAACATTGCTCCCCTTCACCAATGCTCACATCAGTCAGTGATACCAAGATGCACATTATCCAGCCTGAGAGGACAAGGATGAAGGAGAAGAAGAGAAACTAAAGGACGGATAAAAATTGTCAGGTTATTGATGATGGTAATAACTGCATTCATTGCTCTCCAGCCATTTGAGCTGTAAAGCTCTGCAGACAGCAGAGATCAGTGGAGAGATGTGGCAAGCAGACAACATGAAGAAGTATGAACCTGAGCCCTCCACGTGGCAGAATTATTGGGTTCATTGCAGGAAGATGAACTGTTTCAATATGTTAAATGCCTGAGGCAGCAAGAGGGAGGAACGATATTGCAAAGAGGCATGGCTGTGTGAATCTCCCTGTTCTACCTCTCCCGCATGGAAGTATCATTTGTACCAAAGAACGGAGAAGGGGACGGCGCTTCTCTTCAACAGGTGAGATGTGCAGGGCCCAATTAGTGTAGTTGGGGAACTAAGTCAATTGCACATCACAATCCCAGCTGATGGACACAGTCTGGCCACAAGCTCAGTCAGACAGATGGGCTGACCTGAGCTACAACCAGTCTTTAGACAGCCTTCCTTCATGAGTCTAAATATCTAAACTATTTAACCCTTTCAATTCTGAATACCATTTTCAATGGCATTCAGCAGCACTATTAGTTCTTTTGACATTTTAATATACTTTTTCAGAACATAGAACAGTAGAGCATAGGAGCGGGCCCATCAGCCCACAATGCTTTTGTGGAACATGCTGCCGAGTTAAAATGATCCTATCTGCCTGTACATGATCCTCCCTCTATTCCCTGCACTTCCATGTGGCTGTCTAAAAGCCTCTTAAATAACTATTATATCTCTCCACCACCATCAGTGGCAATGCGTTACAGGCCCCCACCACTCTCGATGTAAAAAACCTGCCCCGCACATCTCTGTCAAACTTTCTCCATCTCACCTTTTATCTATACCCGCTAGTGTTGAACATTTTGACCAATCCAAGTCTATCCAACCTCACCCTGCAGCTGAAACTCTCTAATCCAAGCAGCATTCTGGTAAATCTCCTCTGCACCCTTCCAAAGCCTCTATATCTTTCCGATGGCTGCCCTGCCGGCAGTCTGTTCGTCTTTTCACTCTTTTTGTTATGTGGGGGTAGGGGGGAGGAGGGAGGGGGGAGGGGGGAGGGGGGAGGGGGGAGGGGGGAGGGGGGAGGGGGAAACGTTTTTTTTCAGGTTCTTACATTCCCGGAGATGCGATAAATTTTCGGATCACATTCTCCGGGCTCTGCGGCCTACCATCGATGGAGCTGGAAGCCTCCTCGAATTGTTGCGAGCCCCACATCGGGGCGTGGACTTAACATCGGAGCTGATCCCTTGCCTGGGATCGCTCCCACCGCGACCACCGCGGACTTCAGACTTTGACAACCTCGAAAGGGGGTAAAGCCAAACGGAAGTCTGAGAGGGCTGTGGACTCGGATGAGTCAGGCCAGGAGGGTTCCCCTCCGACAAACATGGGTAGCATCCTCGGGCGTTTATCCCAGATGGAGCACCTCATGGAGAGGATGCTCCATCATAATATGCTCTGTGATACGGAGACATATTAGCATAGGTTTTCCTTTGGTACCTGTGGCAGCGCCTGTTTCAGGGCTGCTTAAAAATCTCCCTCTCTGTGGAGGGGAGTGTCAGGGGTCAGTGTAAGACTGACTCCGAATTCGGAGGTATGTCTGTGGAACATGCTGGAATGCATGCGTGAGGTTGAAGAATTATCTGCCATGGCATCAAGTTTTGCGATACCCTCGCAAACAAAGGAGCCGCTGCAGGAAGAGCTGGCTTCCAGCATCAACTACCACATGTCACATCATTACAGGATCAGGTGAAGGCTGCAAAATACCATACACCTGAAAATTGTGCATCCCTGAAAGTGCCGGCAATGAACAGCTCTATCTGGGGAGACATTGGAGGGAGCATCAAAGCCCAGGAAATGAAACTCCAACAAATTTTAAAATTACTGGCCTCAGGCATCACGGCATTTGCCAGATCTGTGGATGGCGGGCCCTTATCGGACGTCCAGCAGGATGCCCTGGCGTTGATGTGCAATGCACACTTCGAAATGAATTGCTTTCAGAAGAACGCCATCAGACCTGCCTTAAAATCCAAATTTGCAGGCTTATGTAAGGCCAGCAATGTCCAGCCGAATCTTCTCTTCAGGGAAGACCTACCCAAACAGGTAAAAGACCTGGATGAGGAAGCAAAAGCTGTTGGGCTAATCAAGGTACCAACGACGAGCAAATCTTCACCGTTTCGGCGACAACACCCCTAGGCTTCCATCAGCAGTAAGCGGTTCACTGAAGCTGGTGGCAACTCGAAAGCTGATTCTCTGGGCAGTGGTCTTTTAGGCCAAGGCCCAAGCTGGCCCCCATGGAAAATGTGCAATCCACGCACCCCGGCAGTCCTACCCTCCAAATCTCGAGGACGGAAATAGAACCCGCATCAGGGGCCTTTGGGCCTACCATAAGACCACCGATAACCATGGAGGTAGGTGGGTCTGGTTTTTTCCGGAACATGGGGTGTGTGGATCAGTTACAAGTTGGTGGTAGATTACACTTGTTTTTTGCACAAATGGCGGTGGAATACATCAGATCAGTTTATACTGCACAGTATATAAGGGTTCCAAATTGAATTTTCTCTTAACTCATTGCCACCCATACAATATATACCAAGTCGGGCATTTATTCATTCCAAACAAGAAGGTTTGGATATACAAGCAGAAATTCATAAATTACACACAAAAGGGGTAATTGAGAACTCAAGTCAATGTCCAGCCGTCTAATCTTCTGTTCGGGTAAGACCTATCCAAACAAGTAAAAGATCTGGATGAGGAAGCAAAAGCTGTTGGGTTAATTAAAGCACCCACGACGAGCAAAGCTTCACCGTTTCGGCGACGACACCCCTGCGCCTCCAGAAAAGAAAGATGGAGGATGTCAGATCATCCTTGATTTAACTCACACTTAACTCACATGTGCAGTATAGACATTTTAAAATGGAAAACTTCGTTACTGCCTAACAACTGATTCCCAAAGGATGCTTTATGGCATGCATCGATCTCAAAGATGCATACTATTCAGTTCCCATTCACAGGGATCATCAGAGATGTTTGAAATTTAGCTGGATGGGGCAACTATGGCAATTTAAAGTGTTGCCTAATGGGCTAACTTCAGCTCCCAGGTTATTTACCAAATTACTAAAGCCGGTGCTTGGGCTGCTCAGGGCTCAAAAACACATTGTTATGGCCCAACTGGATGATATTCTAAAACGCTGTATTTGGCTAAATTAGATGTTTCAGCCACGAAACTCATATTTGAGAAATTGGGGTTTCTCATCCATCCAGTTAAATCTAAGTTGATACCAACTAGAGTTATTGATTATTTGGCATTTACCTTTAACTCTATTAATATGTCTGTGACTGCCCTGGGACAAGAGATTAAAATTAATAGAAGCCTGTAACAACCTTGTTGTTATAAACCAACCTTTTATTCGCCAGGTGGCTAGGGTAATTGGCAATATAGTGGCTGTTTTCCAGCTGCGCAATTTGGACCTTAGCATTATCAGAATTTACAACGTGCAAAGGAGCAAGCTCTCAAGTACCATTTAGGTCATTTTAAAAGACCTATGCTATTACTAGCTGAAGCTATCAGAATTACAATGGTAGACGACCATATTCAGCATTGCTCCAGTAACATTTTGGTCAGTAAACCTTCAGTTATATTACAAACTGATGCTAGTGTTCAAGGATGGGGAACTACTAATACCATCTCTAGTTGCAGAGGCAGATAGGATGTGCATGAGTTACCAATTCTTCAGTTATATGTTATCAACTACCTGGAGATACTGGGGGCATTCTATGGGTTAAAGGCTTATTGTGGGATTATGCATAATCTGCATGTTCAACTACAAGTTGATAACACTACAGCGGTGGCATATATTAATCACATGGTTGGAATCAAGTCAGATTCCTGTGATAGTTTACCTAACCTCATTTGGTGCTGGTGTATCGTCACGTAAATTTAATGACAACACAGAATGGATGTTGGATCACAAAGTATTTAATGATATTGTTGCTCGATATGGAACACCGAATATTGATTTGTTTACATCTAGGCTCAATCACCAGTTGCAAAGATATGTGGCATGGGAGCCAGACCCGGGGGCAGTGGCGATAGATGCATTCTCACTACACTGGGGACGAATGTTCTTTTATGCCTTTCCTCCATTTTGCCTCATCAGTCGGGTCTTGCAAAAAATCCAGCAAGATTCCGCTTCAGGCATTTTCGTAGTGCCTGACTGGCCTATGCAGCCATGGTTCCCGCTGATGTTGAGAATGATAATAGAACCTTATTTGGTTATTTATAAACACAAACATTTGCTGGTTCATCCCGTGACTCGGGAAGCCACCCTCTGTGCTTGATAGTATCAATTTATTGATTTGCAGTATCTAAGTAGATCGTTCTAGGGGCTCGGGTTGTCAGACCGAACCGTGGACGTGATCACTGCTGCTCGGAGGGATAGCACCAAAAAGCAGTACATTTCCTGATCAGATGGGAAGTGTTTTGTTTAAATGCTAATATAACATATAATATGGCACAGATAATTGACGTCTTGGAGTTCCTTTCAAATGGTTCGTTGACAAAAAATTAAGTTATAGTGCCATTAACTGTGCCAAAAGTACCTTGTCATCATATTTGCTGCTGGGATCGGGACCCATTCTGTCAGGTCTCACCCTCTGGTATCCAGATTTATGAAGGATATCTTTAACACAAATTCCTCCCAGGCCCAGGTACACGGTAGTATGGGATATTAACATTGTGTTAACACTATTTCGCCGGTGGGCTCCAGCCACGTCCTTACCTTTGGCCCGGCTCTCATATAAGTCAAGTCACATTTATTTATATAGCACATTTAAAAAACAACTCTCGTTGGCCAAAGTGCTTTACATTTTCTATAAGAATAGCATAAACAAAACAAACTACATACATATATACATGTAGCCCTCACTCAGAGGACGTCAGGAAAGGCTTGGGAGTATAGATACATTTTTAGTCTTGACTTAAAAGAGTCGATGGAGGGGGCAGTTCTGATGGGAAAGGGGATGCTGTTCCACAGTCTAGGGGCTGCAACCGCAAAGGCGCGGTCGCCCCGGAGCTTATGCCTAGACCGTGAGATATTCAGCAACCCCAAGTCGGCCGATCTGAGGGGCCTGGAGGTGGAGTGGTGGGTGAGAAGTCTTTTTATGTAGGTGGGGGCAAGCCCATTGAGGGCTTTGTAGACATGCTCTCAAGGTAGTTATGCTCATGACACTGGTTTCAGCGCAATGCGTCCAGTCGTTGCATAAGCTACAGCTGAACAGAATGGCTATATCTACCAACAAAATAACGTTCTATGTAAATGAGTTAATTAAACTAAGCAGACCGGGGGCGTTGGGTCTAAAGCTGGAATTTCTGGCATATCCTATGCACCATAGATTGTCTGTTGTCACACATACTCATCAATATTTTAAGGCTACAAAGAACCCCCCCCCCCCCCCCCCCCCCCCCCCCCCTTAGAGGCACTGAGCTGGCAATGTTTGTTAGACACAAAAAAACACACAAGAGGGTTTCAGTGCAGACCATCTCCAGATGGTTTAGATATGTATTGGCTTGTGCAGGAGTGAACACTGATGGGTTTTTAAAATCTCACTCCACCAGGGCTGCGATAACATCAGCAGCAAGGTTCATGGAGGTTCCACTGGACTGCATCCTAGCAACAGTAGGATGGTCAAATAAGCGGACTTTCCAAACCTTTTATAATAAACCGATTGCCAGGCCGGCTTTGTTTGCCAACTCAATTTTAAGTTCTATTCAATAATTTGCTTATTATTTGCTTATTATTAGCATCAGCATGTTTTAAATCTATGTCATGTCTGAATGCATTATCTTTTCAATCATTTCTGGTCAACTAATGCAGTGTGTTGCATGGACTCATGTTCGCAGCATGAAATCACAGAGCTTTGAAATCTTCACGTAGTCACTCACATGACTCCGAAGTAAAATAGGAAGATTAAACGAGAACTTACCAGTTTGAAGTTTGATCTTTATTTTATGAGTTACGATGAGGGATTACGTGCCCTCCGCTCCCAACCCTATTTTCATAAAGGTCATGTGGTAGTTCTAGTTTCTCGAATCTTCCTATAATCAGTTCAGCAACTGTTTCTGTGATTTCACACCGCTGCTTTGAAGGTTGACGCGCATGCAGGCTGACGGGCTTCTTCACGTAATCCCTCATCGTAACTCCTCATAAAATAAAGATTAAACTTCAAACTGGTAAGCTCATTTAATCTTCCTATTTATCCACATTTAACTGCATCTTCCATGTATCTGCCCACTCACCCAACCTGTCCAAGTCACCCTGCATCCTCATAGCATCCTCCTCACAGTTCACACTGCCACCCAGCTTTGTGTCATCCGCAAATTTGCTAATATTACTTTTAATCCCTTCATTGAAATCATTAATATATATTGTAAATAGCTGTGGTTTCAGCACTGAGCCTTGTGGTACCTCACTAGTTACTGCCTGCCATTCTGAAAGGGACCCGTTAATCCCTACTCTTTATTTCCTGTCTGCCAACCAATTTTCTATCCATGTCAGTACCCTATCCCCAATACCATGTGCTTAAATTTGCCCACTAATCTCCGATGTAGGACCTTATAAAAGCCTTTCTGAAAATCCACGTACACTACATCCACTGGCTCTCCCTTTTCCATTTTCCTAGTTACATCCTCAAAAAATTCCAGAAGATTAGTCAAGCATGATTTCCCCTTCGTAAATCCTTGCTGACTTGGACCGATCCTGTTACTGCTATCCAAATGTGCCACTATTTCATCTTTTATAATTGAGTCCAGTATCTTCCCCACCACTGATGTCAGGCTAACTGGTCTTTAATTCCCTGTTTTCTCTTTCACACCTTTCTTAAAAAGCGGGATAACATTAGCTACCCTCCAATCCACAGGAACCCATCCAGAACTGATCCACCCTCTGAGACTCCCAACAATAACTAAAAAAAACATACAACTTATTTCATTGTAATATTCATCAAAGAATAAATCTTGTCCAACAAACTAAGATATGTAGCTGGAAAGTCATTGAACTGGAATCTTAACTCTGTTTCTCTTGGCAACTTTTAGAAAAGGATGAAGCATATTATTGCTTATTTGTATTACTGTTATCAATTAATATCAAATGAAATCTCCTCCGTTTACTTGGAAGAAGATACAAAATGTATCTTATGAGACACTTTAAAAGTAGCTAAAAGCTGTTTGAGTAGATATATATTTGTTTAAAGGCCCTGTCCCACGGGCAGGTGGTTATTGGCAGTGAAGCGCGGTGTCGCCGGAAGCGGGGGACCGCGCGGCTACTGTGAGAGCACCGCGCGTATGCCGCGGGGAGCGCCGCACGAATGCCGCGCGGGGGCCGAGTGATCTCTGTACGGCCGGTCCCACGAGCTTGCGGTAAGTAAAAAAAAATTAAACCTTACCGGAAGCTGTTGCCGCGCGTATGCCGAGTGATCACCGCACGGCCTGTCCCATGAGCCCGGCGTCGGGTGATGACGACATCGCGCAACGCGACGCGCTACGCGATGATGTCATTTCGGATCGCGGGGCTGTGGCGGTGCTAGTGGTGATCGCGGCGCTGTGGCGGCGGCTGTGGCGGTGTTAGTGGTGCTCACAGTGCTCACGGCGCACTGGCGGTGGCTGTGGCAGTGCTCGTGCCGCACTGGCGGTGGCTGTGGCGGTGCTCGTGCCGCACTGGCGGTGGCTGTGGCGGTGCTCGTGCCGCACTGGCGGCGGCTGTGGCGGTGCTCATGCCGCACTGTGCGGGTAGGACAACATTTTTGAACGTTGTCGATTTTTTGTGAGCACCGTGCGGTGTTGGGACCAACACCGCACGGTCCCGGCGGTGTGCGTGGGACTGACCCTGCAGTCCCTGGCGGTCCACGAGCGGTCCCCAACTTCCTGCTTCACCACCAAAAAACGCCAGTAACCGCATACCCGTGAGACAGGCCTTTAAATCCAAAGTATGCATTTTATATTTCTCTTCATTACCTTCACAAAGTGAAATAGATCTGGAGAAAAGCAAAAGATTTACATTACCATCAATACTGAAAATGTTAATTTATGAGAAGAGCTGTTCTGTTTTAAGCGTTTTTTAATTAGCCCAAAATAAACCTATTTGCTTCTAAGAGGTATTGATTTTTTTCTGGTAAGTTTGACTGCCTGACATGTGGAAAGTTCCATTATGATGCTTCAGTCTCCTGCTTAAGTGAATGAAATATCCACATACAGGGATCCCCATTTTATAAGGATGGGGTTTCTTTCCCCAGACTCTCTGTAATGCAACTTTTGTAAGTCAGAAACAAACAATTTTCTCCAAAATTATAAAATGAAATTTTTAGCTCCAACAATTCTTGGGGACCGATTTGCACATAATACACTGGGGAGGGTCAGTGTAGGCGATGAGAACTGTTACCAGCAAGTGAACAGTGGCAAATGTTTGTCTGAATGCATCCCAGGTGGAGTGACAAAGGGAGATGATTTGCTGATCAGCGAGAAAACAACTGTCAGTTTAATAAGGAAGTGTCATCTAACGAAAGGTGGCTCATAAGTTATAACATTTGATCTTACCTGAGGAAGGGTTCGGTGAAGGCCTTGGCTTTTTCTTTGGGTTATCTCTGCACTGTTTCCTGTTGAAGAGATTCAAGTACTGTATGTAGGAGCGGAGTCTGGATAATATGCATTAAAAAAGTGACTTGGGTAAGTCAGGTTTTCCATAATCAGGAACCCTCTGTATTCGATAGGCGTGCTTCCCTGCCTTCTATTAAAGAGCAATCTCCACCTTCAACACAAATAAATTAGGTGCCACTTCAACTGTTACACGATATTAAGCACCCTGTTTCCTTTCTATGTTTGTTCTACCTGTTGCACTCATAGAGTTTTTCATAGTGCTTTGATACACATTACAATAATAAAGCAATACTAATACTGAAAAAAACGTACTCTTGTGAAATATGTCAAAACAAAAGAAAGGAAACTTAGCAGGATTCTGGTAATAGGTGTCATGCCAGTTATGTGGAAAGATGAAAGAAGCTGGAGTTGTCCCTTGATCAGAGCTCAAGGGGAAATTAAATAACTGTTTTTCAAAGCCTTGAAGGATTTTTGTAGAGTTAAGAACAAATGGTGTCAGATGTTTGAATAACCAAAAGATTTTGATTTAAGATA
Organism: Malacoraja senta; assembly: GCA_038087875.1. Classification (NCBI taxonomy): domain Eukaryota; kingdom Metazoa; phylum Chordata; class Chondrichthyes; order Rajiformes; family Rajidae; genus Malacoraja; species Malacoraja senta. The sequence goes on along the minus strand of CM075977.1, from coordinate 36,795,610 downwards.
ATTGGAAGAGCTGAACATATTCTGTTCAGCAGGTTATTAAAATCTGGAATTCAGCTTGAAAATGTGCTGGAAACAATTAAAACTCTCACAAGTAAATTAAATAAATACTTGCAGAAGAGTTTGTAAGGCAATTGGTGATAGGGGTAGGGAGAGGGAGTAATTAGACAGATCATTGAAACACCTGGCAAAACATGTTGCGCCAAGTGGTCAACTTCTGCACTGCAACTTCAAGCTATTTGATTCAATGAACCAAGGAGCTTGGACATTCATGTGTTCAGAATAGTTCTAATAGAGATTAGTTAGATGACCAAAGCAATATCAAGCTAAGTACCCAATATATTATGACTGGATTACTTATGATTTTAGGATTATCTCGAGTACAGTCAGAAGAACACATGCCCTTGGGATAGTTGGCATTCTCTCCCTGAGATTGATCAAATTTTGATGGCGACATTTTTCAGGGTTAAAGAAAGGCAGGTAGACCAACAACGATCTTTGAAGACAATGGAACATAATTTCTTTCTCCAACCAATTGCCCGATAAATACACTTTAATATCAGGTTTCAGAATGTTCAGTGTATATAACAACGCAGCATGCCTGCAAATAGCTTGGAGGATATATACTCAATCAGGAAAGCTCTCAATTCAATTTGCGGGGGTATCAACCCAAAATGTTGCCCATTCGTTTGCCCCCACAGATGCTGCTTGACACATTAAGATTTTCCAACAGATTGTTTGGTATGTTATTGAGATGTTGCTTCGCACAGCATTTTGGAATATATGGCAAAAGGTATCAAAAAACAATTATCTGCTTTTCATGTGGCTTAATCAATACCTTATTTTTGTGTTTAGTTGTGTCTATGGTAGCACATGAACTGGGTAGCAAGAGTGAACTGCCATTGTGCCCATTGACTTTAACCTCAGTACATCAGTGTAATATTTCTCCACAGTATTAAAAGACATTTAATTACATTGCAGAAATATGTGATCGATGACAATTGTTTAGCTCCGCAAACCTGTTATTCTATCCAGTTGCATCATGGATGACATGTATCCCAACTCCAATGTCAGGGGAAATATACAATTTATCGAATGTAAGAGAAAAATATCCAATTAACGGCATGACCCTTAACAGCATTGATGTACATAGGGATCTTGGGATCCAAGTCCTTACGAGTAGAGAGAATGTAAAAGAAGGCATCTTGTACGCTTGCCTTCATGGTCAGGGCATTCAGTATCAGAGTCAGGAAGTCATGATGCAGCTTTTAAGGACTGGTTCAGCTGCATTTGGAGTATTGCATGCAGTTCTTGTCGCCCCATTACAGGAAGGATGTGGAGTCTTTGGAAAGGAGCACCGAGGAGGTTTACAGAATAATGCCTGGATTAAGGAGTATTAGCTACAGGGAGAGGTGGAACAGACTTGGATTTAGTTTTAGTTTAGAAACTAGACTAAGTGGGGTCCCAGTCACAAGGGAGGCCTGATTCCCAATGCAACGCATTCCCTAATGCAATATTCCACCACTCACCTGTTCCCCCAACGCAACGGCGGGAGCATTCTTTAGCCGGGGGAAGGGGGCGGTTTCAGGCGGGGCCTGTTGGGGCCTGGTGGGGGGTTGTGTGGGGAGGGGGGGTGTGGGGAGGGGTGTGTGTGTGGGGGAGGGGGGTGTGGGGGAGGGGTGTGTGTGTGGGGAGGGTGTGTGTGTGGGGGAGAGGTTGTGTGGGGGAGAGGTTGTGTGGGGGAGGGGTGTGAAGGTGGGGGGTGTTTGGGGGAGGAGAGGTTTGAGCGGGGGGGTGGGGGGTGTGGGGGGTGGGGGGTTTGGGGGGGTTTGGGGCAGGGTGTGTGTGGGGGAGTGGGGGGTGTGTGGGGGAGGGGGGTTGTGTGGGGGAGAGGAGGGTGTGGGGAGGGGGGTGGGGAAGGGGTGTGTGTGGGGGAGGGGTGTGTGTGGGGGAGGAGGGGGGATGGGGGAGGGGGGGTGGGTGGGGGAGGGTGTGTGTGTGGGGGGGGGGGGTGTGGGGGACATACAGACAGCACCCATGGTGAGGATCGAACCCGTGTCTCTGGCACTGTAAGGCAGCCACCCTACCACTGCTCTACAGTGCTGGATTGTTTTCTCTGGAACACCAAAGGTTGCGGGGAGATCTGATAGTATATATAATTATGAGAAGCATAGACAGGGCACACAGTCAGAACCTTTTTCTCAGGATGTTAACATTAAATACTAGATGTCATCGTTTTAAGATGTGTGGGGCTAAATTTAAAGGAGATTTGAGGGCAAGTTTTTCACATGCCTGAAATGCTCTGACAGGGGTGGTCAGATATGATAATGGCCTTTAAAAGACTATTGGATAGGCATAAGGTTATGCAGGGAATGGAGGGATATGAATTATGTTCACAATAAGAGTTCATCAGATAAGAGTTGGTCTTGGCATCAGGCTTATCATAGACGTTGTGGGCGGAAGGGCCCATTCTTGTGCTATACTGTTTGACATTATACAGTGCTTAATACTGATAGTCACCAAAAATCTGGCTGACATATTAATATAGAGTACAGAATTAATATTGAACTAGTTTATTCACTTACTCTTCTGCCTATAATTGCACATAAATCTTCAACGAGGAAGCATCTGAAGCAATAGCCCATCTCTTCCACCAATGTCCTTAATACAGGAATTCACTGATGGGTTTCCAACCCAGGAATCTCCTGCTCAATTCCCTGTTGATAATCATAGCCATCTCTTCTTTAAATTACTTATAGAGTCATATAGTTATAGAATCATCCAGCATGGAAACAAGCCTTTTGGCTCAGCTTGCCCATGCCAACCAAGGTGCCCCATCTGCACTAGTCCCACCAGCGCACGTTTGGCCCGCGTTTGGAAAAAGCTTTATCCCGCCCACCCCCCACCCCCCACTGAGGAAGGGTCTCGACCCGAATGGTCGCCTACTCCTTTCCTCCATAGATGCTGCCTCACCCACTCCAGCATTTTTTGTCTATAACACACCTGTACAAGATCACATCTCATCTTCCTATGGTCTAGGAATACAGTCCTCACCTCCAACGAATAAAGTCCTTGAATTTCTAATCCTCTTTCGGAGCTAGCCTGTTTTGTTATATGTGGGATACATGTTAGATTGGACAAACTTGGATTGTTTTTTCTGGAGCGTGCAGATTGAAGGGAGACCTAATAGAAAATTACAAAACTATGAGTGGCATAAATAGGGTATTCAGTCAGAAGAAGGGTCTCAACCCAAAACATCAACCATTCTTTCTCTCCAGAGATGCTGCCTGTCCAACTGAGTTACTCCAGCAGTTTGTGTGTCTATATTCAGTCAGAGTCCTTTTCCCAGAGTATAAATGTCAAAGACTAAAGGGCATAGTTATAAGGTGAGATGGGCAAACTGTAAAGGAGAAGTGCTGGGGATCTATTTTTTACAGAGAGTGTTGGACACCTGGAATGGGCTGCCAGGAATGGTGGTGGTGACAGACATGATAGTGCCAGTTAAGAGGCTTTTGGATAGGTATATGGAATATGTGCAGACCGTGGAGATCATAAGGTCAAAATACAATACAATACAAATCAATACAAATTTATTCATCACATGTACCAACTAAGGTTCAGTGAAATGAATTTGCCATGCAGCGATACAATTGAAAAAAAGAACACCCAATACACAATAGAATCCAACACAAACATCCACCACAGCATTCTTCACTGTGGTGGAAGGTAACAAAGTTCAGTCAGTCCTCCTCCTTTGTTCATCCGTGACGGGGCCATGAACCCTCCGTAGTCGCTGTTATGGACGGCCGGAAGTACAGGCTCCCTCGTCGGGATGATCGAAAGTCCGACGTCGGGATGGTCAAATACACTATGCGGCTTGGAGTGCCCGAATCGGCCACTTTCCAACCGGAGACCGCGGCTTCAGGATGTTATAGGCCGCTGGCCAGCGGTCGGAGCTCTTCCTTTCTGGTGACCCCCGGCAAGGGCCCGCCACGCTCGGCGATGGAAAAGTCCATGCTGCGCCTGCCACTGAAGCTCCGGGCCCGAGGAAAGGCCGCTCCAATCCAAGCTGTTAGGCCACGAGAAAGTCGCTTCTCCATCGAGGAAGCAACTGAAAAATGGTTTTCCCCTTTTCTCCCTCACCACCCCCCACATTAGACATACCGAGAGACACCAAAACAAACTTTTGGACATACTAAAAACCCCCAAAAAGTCGAAATAATGAACATGCTGCTGGCAGGGCAGCTGACGCGCAGTGCCCCCAACTGACCATTGGCAAAGGTCATATGGAATAGGAATAGAATTAGGCCATTTGGCCCATCAAGTCTACTCCACCATTCAATCATGGCTGATCTATTGTAGACACAAAAATGCTGGAGTAACTCAGCGGGTGAGGCAGCATCTTTGGAGAGATGCCTTCTCCCCATACTCTCTCACACCTGTACTAATCAAGAATCTATCTATTTCTACCTTAAAAATATCCACTCACTTGGCCTCCACAGCCTTCTGTGTCAAAGAATTCCACAGATTCATCACCCTCGGACTAAAGAAATATCTCATCTCCTGCCTAAAAGAATATCCTTTAATTCCGAGGCTATGACCTCTAGTCCTAGCTCTCCCACTAGTTGAAACACCCTCTCCACATCCACTGTTTCCAAAGCCTTTCACTATTCAATACCTTTCAATGAGGGGTCCCCTCATCCTTCTAAACTCCATCTTGTAGAGGCCCAGTGCCATCAAATGCTCATCATATGCTAACCCACACATTCTTGGGATCAATCTCGTAAACACACCTCTGGACCCACTCCAAGGCCAGCACATCCTTCCTGAGATATGGAGCTCAAAATTGCTCATAATATTCCAACTCCTTCCAGATTCTTTTTCAATATTTTGCAGCAATCCTAAAATATAAATCCCAACAGGATTATCATTCTATCTCGCAAGGGCTAAAGCAATTGAATGTGATAATTTCAAATCATGTCCATAAATTCATAAGTTATAGGAGCAGAATTAGGCCATTCGGCCCATCAAATCTACTCATTCAACCATGGCTGATCTATCTTTCCCTCTCAACCCCATTTTCCTGATTTCTCCCCATAAACCCTGACACCTATACTAATCAAGAATCTATCAACCGCTGCCTTAAAAATATTAATTGACCGCTGGATTTAAAGAAATAGCATATAATCTGGAATGATACACGCAATGCAGCACAAGGGGAAAGTTACACTGTTGAAGGTGCTGTCATTTGGATGGATTATTGAATTGAAATTGATGTATATGTTCAAAGAGAAACATTGGAGTTCTCTAAAATAACCTGTCCAACACTTCGCTCCCAACCAATGAGATTCTGGCCATTATCCACTTAGCCTTTCACACTCTGCTAAACAAAAACTAGCTGCTCCATTTCCCACATTACAATGTTGTTGATTGTAAACCTCTTTAGGATGTTGTAAACGGTTTTATATCAAGTCTTTTCTTTACTGCTATTTTTTCTGAATGCTCTAATTGACAAATTTGCAAAGAGCAACTTTTAAACTGTTCTTTAAAAGCTTTGTTACAACTGAAACTTTTGTACTGGAATAAAACCAGGGTGGATCACAAGACTCTTCAAATAATATTATTAGTGATCATTTGAATGTTTAAAGTTAATTGGCATATCTTAAATCTGAACAGTTATCAAATCCATTTCATTGTTCATGCACTGAACATTTATAATTACATAGAAATTACGACATAAAATAACCCACTTGATCCCAACGTTCTATGCTGGTGTTTATGCTCAACACATGTCTGTGTGCAAGCATGTTGATCATGAGTTCAGAGCAAATATATCTACAATACATATTTACTCTCCAATCTCTTTAATTCAAAGCTGGAATACACAGGCACCTCAAAGAATTTGTGGGGAGGGACTACAGTCTATGGTCCTGTCTCCACTGGACACTGAGGCATTGGGTCCTGTGCTACTCAGACACGTTAAGGAGTATTGTTTAAGGAGGAAACATAACTGGCACTGGTACATATCAGTAGTGTCCATTGATATGAATGTAGAGAAAGACATATGCTGGTTGTATTTCCTGTATATATGAAATAATTTCATAAAGACACTAACTGGAATGTGAATTAGAAAATCGCAGACACATTAGGGAGGGATACAAGCACCAGTATAGGGTTTGTGTAGCAGTTAGTGTAGCAAGACATCACGGTGAAACAGAAAACTGGGATTCCCAGTGGGTGCTCCCGTCCAATTCCAGTTCTGATAGATATCCCTTTGGACAATCTCCAGTGCCAAAAAATATGCTATAATTTTCTTCTTAGCTTCCTGATTTCAACTTAACCTCGGCTCCAAAGTTAAATATAAGCAAAATGTTCCTTCCTTTCGCTTCACAATTTGCAGATCTTGAATCCTTTTGTCTCACAGCTTCTGTTTTTTCATCTCTGGCCTTTTTTCCAAGCCTGTCACCTGCGTTCACCTATTCTTTGCCAGGCTTTGTCCTGCCCAACTTCTCTTCCAGCTTTCTTGCCCCTCACTTCCACCACCACAATCAGTGTGAAGAAGGGTCCCATCAAGAAAAGTCACCTACCCAGGTTTTCCAGCAAATCTGCCTGACTTGCTGAGTTACTCCAGCACTTTGTGGCTTTTTTTGTAACCAGTATCTGCAGTTCCCTGTTTCTAATGTACTACTTAGTCCTTAGGGTGGAGTTACAGAGGCTATGCTGTTTAATACAATAAATATTTGAAGCAGAGGAAGATGCACATAAATGCTGTCGCAGTAGAATTTGGGATTTCTATGATATAAAGTCAGCAAAAGCACAATTGACTGAATGGCCTCCTTTAAGGAAAAACATTCAGTACTTCACCATAGTGAAGTTGAATGCTTCAATTCATGTGCAAAGGATCATATATTGGAAATTGAGGCAAAAAGTTAGCATGATGATGACACAGTTGTGCAGCGGTAGAGACGCTGCATTACAATGCCAGAGACCCAGGTTCGATCCTGAGTACGGGTGTTGTCCGTACGGAATTTATACGTTCTCCCTGTGACCGAGTGGGTTTTCTCTGGGTGCTCTGGTTTCCTCAAACACTCCAACAATGTACAGGCTTGTAGGTAAATTGGCTTTGGCAAAATTGTAAATTATCCATAGCATGTAGGATAGTGCTAGTGTATGGGATAATTGCTGGTCGGTAGGGACTCGGTGGGCTGAAGGGCCTGTTTCCACGCTGTGTCTCTAAAGTCTAAAGTCAATCCCATAACATATCACATCAATCAACATACATCACGTCAAATTCCACATCTGGAACACAAAGTCCAAACAAAACATAAATGCAGTGAGATGGATTCCTCTCCGGGATCTGGATGCAGTGGTTATTTTAATGCAATTTCATCATCCCATTTTAAGATACATTTGGACAGATATATGGATAAAGAAGTGTTCAGAGGGCCATGGGCAAAATGCAGGCAAATGCGACTAGTCCAGGATGTCAGCTTCATTGGGATGGATAAGGTGGGCCAAAGGGCATGTTTCCATGCTGTATAGCTCTATGACTCAATGACTATCTCATGTCATGAGAGGATGAACACTGAAGTGTTTGTGAGTAGGCTGCTCTTAACTCTGTTTGTTTAATCATAATTGTAGCAAGGTCTCCACACACTGAAGAATGCATTGATATAACATTTAGGACTACGTGACGACTTAGTGCCATGCTGTTTCGTGCTTGAGTGCTTGTCAAGCTGTGAAGATTAATCTTAAACTCTCTACATTCTAAGAAAACTTTTGACAGTCCTGGAAATTGAGGCAGTCAGAAATTTGATCTGTGTGTTTTCATAAATGTAACACTAGCATTTCAACTTAGATCAAATATTTTGGTCCTTGGTAAATTCAATCACAGAGAAAACAACTGAATTTTTTATATTAAATGCTCTCAAACCTTGCTGACAAGAGCTAAGTGAAGTGTTCAGATTTAAGTTGTTGACTTTCAATGAAGGGACTTGGGATCTAATTAATACCTTTTATACCATATAGTTCCTTAATTACCTGCACAAACCACAAATGCACACATCCTTCTTTGTATGCTTTCATATATCGAGGGAAGCCTAGCAGTGAGGGAAAAGCAATAATTCAATCAAGTTGTTATGAAAATTCCAGGGACCATGAGTGCACGGCTCAAATGGATGGCAAATGTCACAAGCAATTGAATTACTGCCATAAAGATATTGACAGACATTTGTAACTCTTTCTGCTATATGGTCTGCAGTTTATTTTATCTCAGGCTGTTTCTTTTTCAGTTGTTTCCCCACTTTACGGTCAATGCATTGTGAATGGTAGAGAGAGAACAACGCCAATTTAATAGGTAATAAAGATTGCAGTGGCAGGTCACCTGGGAGTATACAGTACATGTTATGATATAATTCACAACATATTTAAGCAGGATTTCTGTCTGTTTGGTTGTTCGGCTGCCTATGTTTCCATCACGTGAACTTTTGCTCCTCAAGCATTAAGGATATGTTAAACATGAAAATGTAATAAGTGATTTGCTTTTTCTTAAATCTTTATAAATTTTAAAGCTGCTGCAAATTTCCTGAAAGTGTCTGTTGTGAGTTGATGAGAATGTGAGGGAATAAAACATGGGATTAACATTGGGATTAAAACATGGGATTAAACATTGGGATTAAAACATGAGATTAAACATTGCTGAAATTAGTATTATAAACAGTAATTAATAATTAGTATCAGTATTTTCAAGTGTTAGGTGCTGCACTATCGGAAGTTGAATATAGGGGGAAAGTATACAGTTATTTGCAAGACCCTTCGCAGCACTGATGTACAGATGGATATTGGGGTCCAAGTCTCTGAAAATGGCAACACAAGTAGATAGAGTGGCAAAGAAGGTGTATGGTACACTTGGCCCACTTTGGTCAAGGCATTAGAGCGGCACAGTGGCAAAGCAGGAGAGTTGTTGCCTTACAGTGCCAGAGACCCAGGTTTGATCTTGAGTATTGGTGCTGTCTGTATGGAGTTTATATGTTCTCCCTGTAACTGCATGGGTTTTCTCCATTTCACATTCCAAACATGTGCAGGTTTGTAGGTTAATTGTAATTTGGTAAAATTGTAATTTGTCCCTCGTGTGTAAGATAGTGCTAGTGTAAGGGGTGATGACTGGTCAGCACGGACTTGGTTGATGGAAGAGCCTGGTACTGCACTGCATCTCTAATGTCTAAAGTCATTGAGTGTAAGGAAGTAATGCTGAAAATTTATGAAACTTTGGTTAGCCTGCATTTGGAGTACTGTGTGCAGTTCTGGTTGTCCCATCACTGGAAGCATGTGGAGACAATGGAGATATTGGTGAAGAGGTTTACCAGCGGGTATTATCTTTTGGGATTGGACAGTGATTGTATTCTCTGGAACAACGGAGGTGGAGGGAAGATTTAGTAGAAGCAAATACAATTATGAAAGGCATAGATAGGGTTGATAGTCAGAATCTTTCCCCAGAGTAGAAAATGAGTGCAGGGCTTGGGAAGGAAGTGTGAGGGGATTGGGTTGAATGGGGGAATAGTTGGGGTGAGGCGATAGGATACCTGAAATTAGAGAATTTAACTCTTATGGACCATCCCTTTCCCATATCCTCCCATTGTGGATTCTTGGACAATATTTAATCTTAATATTTCTCTCTATCTACATTAGAAATAAACTACCTGATTGTTTGCACATTACTGCTTGTGAAATCTAAATGCAAATTGTCGGTATGTATTCGACAATTGAAGAGTACGCAAATGAATGTACAGCCAGTTTAGATTTAGAAAAAGTGGATATATAAATGCAAGTTTTGCTGTAGTTCCAGGATGACATAATTTGGACAAAAACAAACCTCCAGCAAGTGAAACAAAAAACCTACTAGCAAACAATGAGGTCAGTGAAGAGAGGGGTGAGTGAAAAGGTCTATCGCCTTAATTCACTGTTTTGCTTTCCTATTTGTTAAATAGTTCAATCATCATTACCTAGTCATAATATGCACTCACGAAATAACACTAGGAAAAGCTTATACCGGCCACTTGCACACTATTCACTCTGAGCTTTTATTCATAGGATTTCTGGCAGATTGCCTGCCTTTTTACCTCCTTTTGTTATTTTTGCTGGTCGTAACTTCATAATGTTGTCCCCTAAATTCTATTTGTTTGCCCCTCTGTGTTAGTATTTACAAAGGGGACTGGATGGATGCTTCATTAATCTTTCTATGTGAACAGTTACTCTCTCCCGGTGATGGAATCAGGTCCAACCATCCTGGCTGATTCTCTGTGATAAGCTCATTCATCTTTGTTTGAGTCCTAGCTGACACCCTGAGTCCCCGGATGACAGGGGTTAAGTTAATGAATGGCCATTGCCTCCTCGTTTGGCTTTTTCATGTACCTCTTAAACATCTTCCTGAAGCCAACTCGATGATTTGTGCCAATTTCATGGGGGCACAGTCTGGAACATCCGATAACTTTCTACATGGCTGGTTTTATGCAATCTTTACTCGCACATCTCCAGCCTCTACGTCTGTCAAAACAATTTTTGTTGTTGTAGTTTTATAGTTCCTGATAGAGCTACGAGTAGTGAGGGTCTCTGCAGCAAAAATGTCATGACACAGGCTGACTATTTTTTTACAGTAATTTCACAGTGTCATTTTGTGATTATTTCATTGATGGCTTTGAACCTTGACTGAAATGAATTGTGGCCTTTAACCCACCTCATGATACAACTGGTGGGTTTATGTGACAGTGATGGTGGAACTGTTAGGGATCAAAGGAGTAGAAAAATAAAACAGAAATAATGCACAAAGTCTTTAACTCTTCAATGGCAAGAGAGGTAGAGCAAGCTTATAATATGGCATATGGTTTAGTTTAGTTTAGTTTGTTATTATTGTCATGTGTACCAAGATTCAGTGGAAAAACCTTGCTTTGCACTCCATCCAGGCAAACCATACCATATTTAAGTACATCAACGTAGTGCAAAAGAGAAATAAAGCAAAATGAAGTATATAATGTTAAAGCTAGAACTAAACTGCAAATAAGAATGCAAGTGCCACAATGAGGTAGGTTGGGGGAACAAGAATTCATCTTAGTGTTTGTGAGGACTGTTTAACTGTTTGATAAAAGGAGAAAATAAGCTGTCCCTGAATCTAATGGTATGTACTTTCAAAAATTATATCTTCTGCCGAACAGGGGAGAAAAGAGAATGCTGGGATGTGAGTTGTCCTTGATTACGTTGGCTGCTTTCCCAAAGCAGCAGAAATTGTAGACAGAGGGGAGTGATGGACTAGGCAGTGTTCACAATTGTTTGCAATTTCTTGCAGTCCAGGTCAAAGCAGTTACTATTGAGGATGTGTGCAGGACTCAAGGGCCAGAGCTACGTATAGAGAGAAAATGAGCAGGCTACGACTTTATTCCTTGGAGTGCAGGAGGCTATGGGATTATCTCATAGAGATGTATATAATCATGAAGGGAATTGACAGGGTGAATGCACAGTCTTTTACTCAGGGTAGTGGAATCTAGAACCAGAAGACATAGGTTTAAGGTGCGAGAAGAATGATTTAATAGGAATCTGTGGGGCATCTTTTTCACTCAGAGGGAGGTGGGTATATGGAACGAGCTGTCAGAAGAGGTAATCAAGGCAGGTACAATAATTCCATTTAAAAGACACTTGGAGTGGTATATGGATAGGAAAGGTTTAGAAGGATATCGATCAAATGAAGGCAAATAGCATTTTGGTTGGCAAGGACGTTCTGTCTAACTATATGACCTTATAACTTAGACTCTATGACCAAGTTGTGATGCATCTTGATATGATACTTTCCATGGTGCATCTGCAAAAGTTGATAAGAGTTGTTGGAGATATGCAGAATTTCCTCAACCGGCTGAGAAATTAGAAGCTTTGAAGTGCTTTCTTGACCAATGTGATTGGACCAGGACAAATTGTTGGTGATGTTTGCACCCAGAAATTTGAAGCACTCGACCCTCTGCAGCTCAGCACCATTAACACAGACTGGAGCTTGTACTCCACCCACCTTACTGAAGTTGATGACCAGCTCCTTCAGTTTGCTGACATTGAAGGAAAGGGTGTAGTCCTGACACCATGTCCCTCTCTATCTCCTTCGTGTATTGTGCCTCATTATTGTTTGAGATCTGGCCCACTATCGTATATATGTTGAAGGCTGAAGAGATTTGGACTGTTAAGGAATCAAGGGTTATGGGGACCAGGCATTAATGTGAAATTAAGGCCACGATCTTATTGAATGGCAGATCTGACTCAAGAAGCGATATGGTTGACTCCTATTTTTGCATCCCCACGTGTTTCAGGGCATGTTCTTCGCTCCATGATATGAATGTATGATATTGACATGGAAGATTAAACCAAAACTTGAGAAATATGGCACTAATCGTATGTTTAATAAATGAATCTTGGTGCATCTATTATGCAGATTGCAATGTCAATTTAAATTGTTCAAAGGTTTCAAAAGTTTCAAATGTCTTTTATTGTCACGTGTACCAATTAAGGTACAGAGATATGCGAATGACCATACAGCCATACTAAAAAAGCAACGACACACAACTACATAAAAGTTAAGATAAGCATCCACCACAGCGGTTTCCCCACATTCCCCACTGTGATGGAAGGTAATAAAGTCTAATCTTCTTCCCTCATTTTTCTCCCGCGGTCGGGGCAGTTTAACCACCCGTCAGGGCGATCGAAGCTCCCGCAGCCGGTGGTCGAAGCCCCAGTGTCGGGGCGATCGAAGCTCCCGCATCGGGGCGGTCGAAGTTCCTGTGGATTGGAGTTCCCGATGTTGGTCTCTGACCAGAGACCACGAGCTCCACGATGTTAAAGTCAGCAGGCACCCGCGGTTGGAGCTCAGAGGTCGATCCTTGGCAAAGGGATCGCGGGCTCCGTGATGTTAAGTCCGTGGTGGAGCTCTCAAGGTCAGTCTCCACCAAAGGCCGCCAACTCCTCGATGTTAGGTCACAGTGCGGACGGAGATATGATATGGAAATAAATCGCATCTCCGTCGAGGTAAGAGATTAGAAAAAGTTTCCCCTAATCCCCTCCCCCACCCCCACATAAAACAAGCTAAAGAACACTAAAAACATACATTTAACACATACTAAAAAAAACTACGAAGAAAGGGACAGACAGACTATAGATGCAACATGTAGATAATGTTTAATAATTAAACTAAGTATTCTGAAAGTAAAACATACCAGCATTCATTTCTGCATTGCCTATGACATTTTTACTTGCGCTTAAAACCCAAATCAGATTCTCCCTTCATATTCCCCCTGCAATCATTATGGTTTTTAAGACTCTTCATCATTATTCATTGTCAATGAACAAACCACACAACCGGAAGAGGTGATTGACTTATTAGGATTGAAAAATTAAAGAACAATTTCAGAGTAAGGTCAAAGCATAACTGATTACTGCTAATGACTAGTACACATAATGACAAAAAAATGACTGTGGGGATTTTGCATATTATCAGCTCTATTAAAATGCCACTGACAGCTATTTTATGGCCAGTATGTCAGGACTAAATTTGGACTAACTTCACAATAGACTTGCAACATGACATAGTATTATCTTTTTTTTAATGTTAAATTGATTTAGATTGTTGCATACAATGGATAATAATAAAATTATACTGTGAAATAATCCAAGTTCTCACACCTGCAAGGCTACTATGACTTTGTGTGGAAATTCTGTGTTACATCATTTCCAATTGATATATCACATTGCTAACACTGAGTGTGGCTATTCAGCCCACTGTGCCAGCATTAGCTTTTTCAAAATGTTGTGTAATTAATTGCATCTCTTTGAGCTTTCCCCTCGAGTTCTGAAAATTCTTTCTCCTTACCGAACTTTGCAAGTTACGACCGAACCCGGTTCCTTTGCCCTTTCAGTGTAATATGTCTGGAGTGAGTCTGATCTTTACAAATTATGTGAGAAACCAATTGTGACCTTGGGCTAAGAATCTGCCCATGATTACCTCTGCTAAACGCATAACACAATCATAGTTTCATTTTCTATTCTGCTTATGTAATTAATTTCCATTGATGTGAAAAGAATTACATTTCCAAAGCAGAATGTGATACTGAATGCAAGGTGATAATGATATTATACTTCTCTGTGGATTGTCACCTTGTCGTGGTGGAGAAGCTTGTGTGGACCTGAAATCCTGTGAACGATGCCGTCTGGAGCTATGCTCCTGGTAGGGCCACCCATGGCGGTACGGTCGAGGGGGAGGTCTCTGACAAAGAGCAATTCAACCAAGACCTCAACGGTGGAACAGGTGAAGGACGATGGCTGACCTGAGTGGAGCGTCACAACGGCTGGGAAGGCGGATGAAGGCTGCAGCAGAAAAGGGTCTCCGGTCGTCTTGGACTACATTCCACTGGATTTGACCAAGATCTGTCAAGGACCGTGGGGTGGCTGTTTGTGCACCAGTCTCCCCATGTTAAACAAAGTCACGCACAGGCATCCTCCATATAGGGAATAGCCATGACCGAAGGGGGGCCTAAGAAATGATATTATGGAATACATAGATAAGAAGGGAATTTCCAAATGCTGGAAATTTGAAACGTAACTAACAAGCATCAAATCGCTGCTGACAAGGAAGAGCAACATTAATAATGGAGATGGAGCCATTCATTGGAATTGTCATACATTGTCTTGGTACTTAAAATACTGAATGAAGCTGCTTATACAGATCCCCTTTAATAGAGTACCAGCACCACTGAGGTAGTATTATTCATATCATAACATCACATCAAGATCATTTAAATGAATAGCCTACATTAAGCACAGTAGCCTACAATCTTTAACATTGAACATATTGTTTTTTAAATATTAGTTGATATAGTGATCCCACTGGACAGTCTCCTGCTATACCAGCTTTCCACAGAAAGTAACAATTTCACAGACATTCAATCTATTGCAATAATCAGACACTACACGTATAAATATGTAATGTGATGTCATAACTAAATCTCTACATCAGTTGGGATATTTGTATATAAACTATTCTATGGTAACTGAAATTATTCAGAGATATTAAGACTAGTGTATTTAATTGGTGCAAGGCTCATCTGTGAAGTGTTTCAGTAGTTCATGAACCATAATGTCACCTTTGCAGTCTTACATTTTCTATGTCAGTAGATATTTCTAGTGAAAAATAGTAAACACCAGTCCTTAAAATGAGTACAGCCTTGCTGCTTGCTTTCAAACCATGCTGCAAATGCCCTGGTCAAAAGCTAACATAAAATGAACAGACCTGGGAACGAGCAGAGCTCATAACATGAATAATATCCTTCCTCGTGAATGGAAGGCATATTGTCCTTTCTACATTGTGATACCCTCTCAACCTAGACAATTTAACCTTGAGTCACACTGTGTATTTCTAATGCATTGAAAGACAGCTAGAAATAATGAAACCACAACGTGTTTGAACTCAGAAAGATCTGAAGTACCGCTATGTATCTGCCTGCCTGTCTCTAACTAATATAATATTGCAATGAAAAACAATGTCTCTAAGCACTTCAAATTGCTATAATTATGTTTCATGCAAATTCAATTTATTAATTAGTCTGCATTCTTTGCACAAATTAAAATTAAATGATACATGTGTTTAGCATGGGGTTATTGAAATCCATGATGCATTGCCTCAATTAAGGGTGGTTAATTTCCAAAATAGCATGAAGAAAGTATGAGTCATCACAAGCATTTACACTCTACACTCATAAGCTCTAATGGTTCCAAAACCTTCATACATTTAATATGGGTTTTACTGACACTGCAATCTAAATGGGTTTCAGATTGGTGTAGCATTACTGCTAATAGAAGGGCTGGAGCACTGATGGCATTTAAGCATCACACGTGAATTGAGTTCTCCTGGACTTAATTTAATCCTTTAAGGACAGGAGTCCAAGGCATCAACGTAATCCAAATTTGACTCCTAAATTGATCAATAATTTCCTCATGAGAACAAAACTAAATCAAAAACCTTGCTGATCAAGAGCTTTGCATAACCTACATGGTGACCTATAGGATTTCCTGCAAGTGCCCTTTGCACTTCTTGATTGGAGTGTTGATAAAAAAAAGTTTAACAAGTCGGCTCATTTTGGTATCTCTTGGTTTGTGCCTCCTGTTTGCAAATGTATTTGTATCTTCAGAACAAATTGACAGGTACTGTTATTATTCGTAACAGTACCTGCAAAGATAAAGTGGTTGTTGTAAAACCTCGCCTTCAGGGGAGAAAATCTGCCATCCTTGCCTATTCTTCATGTGTCTCGAGACCCAGAAAATTAGCCAGAAAAAGCAGCCTACCAGAGGACTGGGAGAAATTCAGAGTCCAGCAGAAGAGGACAAAGGGATTAATTAGGAAAGGGAAAATAGATTATGAAAGAAAACTGGCAAGGAATATAAAAACTGACTGCAAACGTTTTTTATAGATATGTGAAGAGAAAAAGATTAGTTAAAACAAATGTAGGTCCCTTGCAGTCAGAAACAGGCGAATTGATCATGGGGAACAAGGACATGGCAGACCAATTGAATAACTACTTTGGTTCTGTCTTCACTAAGGAAGACATAAATAACCTGCCAGAAATAACAGGGGACCGGGAGTCAAATGCGATGGAACTGAGTGAAATCCAGGTTAGCCGGGAAGCGGTGTTAGGTAAATTGAATGGATTAAAGGCCGATAAATCCCCAGGGCCAGAAAGGCTGCATCCCAGAGTACTTAAGGAAGTAGCCCCAGAAATAGTGGATGCATTAGTGATAATTTTTCAAAACTCCTTAGATTCTGGAGTAGTTCCTGAGGATTGGAGGGTAGCTAATGTAACCCCACTTTTTAAAAAGGGAGAGAGAGAGAAAACGGGGAATTACAGACCAATTAGTCTAACATCGGTAGTGGGGAAACTGCTAGAATCAGTTATTAAAGATGGAATAGCAGCACATTTGGAAAGTGGTGAAATCATTATACAAAGTCAGCATGGATTTATGAAAGGTAAATAAATCATGTCTGACGAATCTTATAGAATTTTTCGAGGATGTAACTAGTAGAGTGGATAAGGGAGAACCAGTGGATGTGTTATATCTGGACTTTCAGAAGGCTTTCGACAAGGTCCCACATAAGAGATTAGTATGCAAACTTAAAGCACACGGTATTGGAGGTTCAGTATTGATGTGGATAGAGAACTGGCTGGCAGACAGGAAGCAAAGAGTAGGAGTAAACGGGTCCTTTTCAGAATGGCAGGCAATGACTAGTGGGGTACCGCAAGGCTCGGTGCTGGGACCCCAGCTATTTACAATATATATTAATGATTTGGACGAGGGAATTGAATGCAACATCTCCAAGTTTGCGGATGACACGAAGCTGGGGGGCAGTGTTAGCTATGAGGAGGATGCTAGGAGGCTGCAAGATGACTTGGATAGGCTGGGTGAGTGGGCAAATGCATGGCAGATGCAGTATAATGTGGATAAATGTGAGGTTATTCACTTTGGTGGCAAAAACAGGAAAGTAGACTATTACCTGAAAGGTGGCCGATTAGGAAAAGGGGAGATGCAACGAGACCTGGGTGTCATGGTACACCAGTCATTGAAAGTAGGCATGCAGGTGCAGCAGGCAGTGAAGAAAGCGAATGGTATGTTAGCATTCATAGCAAAAGGATTTGAGTATAGGAGCAGGGAGGTTCTACCGCAGTTGTAAAGGGTCTTGGTGAGACCACACCTGGAGTATTGCGTACAGTTTTGGTCTCCTAATCTGAGGAAAGACATTCTTGCCATAGAGGGAGTACAGAGAAGGTTCACCAGACTGATTCCTGAGATGTCAGGACTTTCATATGAAGAAAGACTGGATAGACTCGGCTTGTACGTGCCAGAATTTAGAAGATTGAGGGGGGATCTTATAGAAACTTACAAAATTCTTAAGGGGTTGGACAGGCTAGATGCAGGAAGATTGTTCCCGATGTTGGGGAAGTCCAGAACAAGGGGTCACAGTTTAAGGATAAGGGGGAAGTCTTTTAGGACCGAGATGAGAAAAACATTTTTTACGCAGAGAGTGGTGTATCTCTGGAATTCTCTGCCACAGAAGGTAGTTGAGGCCAGTTCATTGGCTATATTTAAGAGGGAGTTAGATGTGGCCCTTGTGGCTAAGGGGATCGGGGGGTATGGAGAGAAGGCAGGTATGGGATACTGAGTTGGATGATCAACCATGATCATATTGAATGGCGGTGCAGGCTTGAAGGGCCGAATGGCCTACTCCTGCACCTATTTTCTATGTTTCTATGTTTCTATAAAAAACGCACTTGCGCAGTTCGATCTCCTCTCCTGCCAGTCAGCGCCACGCAGATTGGTCTCTTCTCCTGTCAAAACCCCAGGATGGTCCGCCCCTTCCTGCACCATCGCATCTTTACTGGAGCTGAGGAACACTGTAGGTGGCCGACGGAGGTCTCCAACCGGACACACTTTTCGGAGGGACCGGAAGCGGCCCGGCCCGGCCCGGCCCGGAGTAGGAGATGTCGCCAAACGGAAAGCCGAGAGTCTGATCCCAGTGGAGGAGAGCATCCAGCGCCCACTGTGAGTCCCAACCATTGCAACGCCCCGCAGCTCCAGCCCATTCCCCTCTGGTCCCCCTTGCTGGCTCCTGCCCCCCTCCCCGTGATACGCCCCTCTCCCCCATGGCTCTTCCCCTGTCTTTTCTCCGAGCTATCCCCCCCCCTCCCCCCTGCCCACACACCGGCACGGCCGTTGCTGCTGGTGCTTCCGGGCCGAACCTAGGATCCGCGCCGACGACTTATTCTCCTCCGGGGCATGCAAGAAGGGAGAGGAGCGGCAACCTCGAGATCCTAGAGAGGGAGAGTGGGGGTGGAGAGGGGATAGAGGGAGAGGACGGGAGTAGGGAGTGGAGCGGAGTTATGGAGGGAGGGAGTAACTGAAGGTATGGGAAAGGAGAGGTGAAGGAGGGATTGGGGGAGTGTAGGAGGAGAGGGAAAAGAAGAGGGAGCAGGTGAGGAGGGCGATTGGGGGAGGTTGGGGAATAGAGGGAGAGGAGGGGGGAGTAGATGAGTGGGGGAGATAGGGAGTGGGGAATAGAGGGAGAGGAGGTGAGGAGGGATAGTTGGGGGACAGGGGGAGGTGAGGAGAGGGTGAGGTGTTGGATAGAGGTAGGAGGGGCTTAGGGATGGGAGAGGTTATGGAGGGAGGGAGGGAGTGACTGAGGGTAGGGGAAAGAAGAAGGAGAGAGAGGTGAGGGAGGGATTGGAGGAGGAGAGAGGAAAGAAGAGGCAGGGTGAAGAGGAGGGTGAGAGAGTGCTAGGGATGAGGGGAAATGAGCTGTGCCTATACAGTTGGGGGCTATGGGTGAGTGGCGGAATATTGCGTTGGGGGACCAAGCCTCCTGTGTGATAGGGACCTAACGGGTCCCACTATGTCTAGTCCTCAATAAATGCAGACATTGATAGTGCTATCCACATACAGTGAATGAATTGGAAAAATATATATTATTTGCAACTGTGCAAATCTTCTTCCTCTGCTAACTGGTGGACACTCCAAATCCAATAATGGATCTTGGATATTTCTGACTTTCCTTGATGATTAATTAACCTTTACTGAGTTCAGTATTCTCCACAAGGGCTCTGGAGTAGCCTGATCTTTCTCACTTGCTTCCATTGTTTCCTGAAAGAGACCAAACTTCCAAACCTCCTTTTCCTGGCTGCACAACAAACGTAAATAAGGGCAACTCTCTCTCCCTCTCTCCTAGAGTTGACCAGTAGAATTAGACAAATTTGAACTAGGAGTAGGCCATTTGGTCCTTCACACCTGCTTCGCAATTCTGTAAGACAATGCATCACAGCACCATTTTCTTACACTAACCCTTGATTGCTTGTGGTTGTGTGTTGTTATGTACATCCAAGCGTTCTCATAAGAATGGCAAAAGAATTACTGGGTTGCCGATGGGCATGTGAGAATTGCCGCAGGGAAATGTGGGGGAATGGGACTGATAGGATTGCTTGACTGCGGACCAGTTTGGATCCCATGGGTCAAATGCATATCTTTATAGTAGTTACAAGGAAATATTGAACTGTGTTTTTGTAAATAAGCTCTTCTAAGCTTCCCCCCAGTCTAGTTCAGTCAATAAAACACTGATTCAAGCACTGGAACAACTAAACTTTATTTTTGGATAGAACAACAAATTACCCTATACAATACCTAAACCACCGCGGGTTCGATCCTTGTATCTGCCTGGCCAAGCCCTTCAGCCTTGTGCAAGCAGAGACACTCCAAAAGATCACGTGGTCCCAAGGTCTCCAAATCTGAGGAAGGACATTATAGCCATAGAGGGAGTGCAGAGAAGGTTCACCAGACTGATTCCTGGGATGTCAGGACTTTCATATGAAGAAAGACTGGATAGACTTGGCTTATACTCGCTAGAATTTAGGAGATTGAGAGGGGATCTTATAGAAACGTACAAAATTCTTAAGGGGTTGGACAGGCTAGATGCAGGAAGATTGTTCCCGATGTTGGGGAAGTCCAGGACAAGGGGTCACAGCTTAAGGATAAGGGGGAAATCCTTTAAGACCGAGATGAGGAAAAACTTTTTCACACAGAGAGTGGTGAATCTCTGGAACTCTCTGCCACAGAGGGTAGTTGAGGCCAGTTCATTGGCTATATCTAAGAGGGAGTTAGATGTGGCCCTTGTGGCTAAGGGGATCAGGGGGTATGGAGAGAAGGCAGGTACGGGATACTGAGTTGGATGATCAGCCATGATCATATTGAATGGCGGTGCAGACTCGAAGGGCCGAATGGCCTACTCCTGCACCTATTTTCTATGTATCTATGTATCTATGTACTCTTCCAGAAGATCGACAAAGGACCTCGAGGGGGCTGCCTTTTATAGGTCCCCGAATCTTGAAGGGCCGAACTACAGAGAGGTGGTAACTTTACAATCCAATCAAACATATTAATGACAACAATACATTATTGACAGTTACATAGACCAATAACAGAATCTCCTTTACATTGTTGCAGGAGAAGCTTCTGGAGGAAGCTAACTTAACTTGAATAATGCAACATTTACCCTGAAATCCAAACAAACTTGCCAGGGGCTCAACACCTTGGCCAATCAACAAACATCAGGGTAACTGTCTGGCAACATGGTTTACAATATGTACACTTAGTTTGCAGTAATCCAATCACATAAATGCATTACAGTTTGTTTGCAGAGTTTCTTATACATTTGATGAATTAAGGGGAAATGAGGAGAACACCTGGATCCTTACATATCAATCTGATACCCAGACTTTTTGGCGCCATCCACAGCCTGTAAATTTCCACTGACAAGGGTTAAGCAATTCTGACAGATGCAGGGATCCTCCATTTTATGGTGTCTTTAATTTGGTCAATATTACCATTCAACTGGCAGAGAAGCAAGACACGTGGGACCAAGAGTCTCTACAAGCACAATCGACAGAAAGAGCCTACAAATGCCCATTAGTTCTCACCAGCTCACCTCTGGCAGGACTCTGTTGCCACTTTGGACCCTACAGAACTGGAGTTGAAGAAATTCATTTTCAGACTCATTGGACTACCTATGGGCCAAGTATCAAGAGAGTCATGTATGTTTAATGTCATATGTACTGGCAATGAAAAAATAAAATTCATAGTTGGTCTTGAACACCCACAATATCACACAAATAAATATATGCTATCAACAGTACAATAAATGAATAACAGTAAAACTAGGTAATCATATTAGTGCAAAACCAAAGTCTTGCAAAACCAAACCAACTATGGTTTTGGACTATGGACTATGTTTCTGGTTCTAGTGCAACCAGAAATATAGTCCAGCGAAGAGCAAAGGTGCTGAGGTTGTGATTCATGTTGTTTGGTGTTCAAGTGCCTGATGGTTGCTGGGAAGAAGTTGTTCTTGAAAGTTGGCTACTTTGCCTTCTTCCCAATGATAGTAGCAGAATGAGAACATGGCCAGGGTGGTGTGGGTATTTGATGATATTGGCTGCGTTATAAGGCCGTGCCTCCTGGATCCCTTCGATGGTGGGCAGGTCAGTAACCGTGATGGAATGAGCAATGTCCTCAACTCTCTGTAGCGTTTGTTAGTTCCAGTGCATTTGAGTTGATGAACCAGGCTATTATATAACCAGTTAGTATGTTCTCTACCGTACACCTGTGGAAATTCAATAGCGTATTCATTGACATACTGAATCCACTCAATTTTCCCTCCATTTTCTAAGGAAGTAAAGGTGTTGATGATCTTTCTCTGTGATTGCACCAATGTGCTGGGCCCAGGACAAATCTTGAGAGATATGCTTGAAGCTGTTGATTCTCCCAATCACCATTTCGTCGATGAAGACTGCCCTATGGATTCCCAATTTTCCTTTCTGAAGTCAACAATTAGCTCCTTGGTCTTGCTGATGTTGAGAACAAAGTCGTTGTTCTGACACCATCGGATCAGTTTATCAATCTACCTCCTGTACTCCAACTCAATGTTACCTATTACATATATGAAGATATGTGACTCCAAACCAACATGTATGGGTTTATTAATTGCACTCTTAATTGCACTCTGAAATAAACTTGATTTCCACTCTATTTATATAAGGTAAATTTTCAATTTATCTTTAATCGCTACTGGTACTGTCTCTCATCAATTCGTATTTCTAGCACAACTTTATCTTTCAACAGCATTCTATCTCATAGTACTTGATTGTTACTTCCAGCATGGTCCAGGCTGCAGTCTTTTCCAGATAAGCTTTTGCACGCTGCATCCCATTCTGAATATTCCATTCCGCATCGCACAGAGCAGCAAGGATTTCTTTTGGGAATGTCAAGTAGTTGTAAAAGATCTCACAGCACCATTTCAAGCAAGAGTAAAAGGCTGCCTCCAGGTATCATGACCGATAATTAGCCTTCTACCAACAGCACAAAAGCAGATTACCTGAGCAACAGATCATTACTGCTGGCAGCTTGCTGGTTACAGATTGGCTGCTGGATTTCTGACATTAAAACAGGAGCACTTTGAAAGTATTTTATTTGCACTAAATCATCTTGTATAAACTGAAACCATTAAAAGCAATACAGAAATGGAAGAATTTGCTGGAAGAACTCAGCAGGTCAGGGAGTATCTGTGGGGGGAATTGAACAGATGATGTATCAGGTCAGGACCCTCCTTCATACTGCTCATGATTCCAGCATTTGCCATTTCTCGTGTGTCCAGAAATAGAATTTGTTCCATCTTTCATTTTCCTCACGTCTTTTCCAAAGGCCATTGATGAATCAGAAGCAGGCAGATAATTGTTCGCCAGGATATATCCCCCTTTGTAGACAAGGTGTATAATCCCATCATCAATCAACATCCTTATCCTGGCAGAAACTTGGCTCACAGGCAGTGCCACTTGTCCCCTCATCAAAGCTCTTCAGTCAAATCTTAATGAGGTCCCCACCCCAGCCCATCTCAGTTGTTGTCATGCCTATCTTATTCTGGCCATGATTTCCAGGAGCATTCCTATCATCCCTCTTCCTTTTAGGTAAAGCCCTTGTGCTGTACAACTTTTCCAGTTCCCGTGGTGAGCTCCTGGTCTCTCTCCTTCATCTGGCCCAACATTGCAGAATTATTCAGTAATTTCTATCACCACCTTCAGTCCTATTACCTCTCTCCTTGAAGATTTCTTTGACAACTACATCGACTCTTTGACATAACACTGTGCCTAACTCCATGATTTTAGTCAGTGATGTTGTGCAGCTAGAATAACTGCCACTTCACAGTGCCGGAGACCTAGGTTCAATCTTGACCCCAATGTTGTCTGTGTGGAGTTTGCATGTCCTCCCAGTGACTGCATGGGTTTTCACAGCTGCTCTGCTTTCTCACACACCATGCTGATTTGTACTCCATAACCAGGTTATGAATGGCATGCTAGCCTTCATAGGTCAGGGCATAGCATGTAAAAGTTGCCATATTATGTTGTTATTACACAGGATATTGGTTAGGCCACACATGGAATATTATGCACAGTTCTGGTCACCAAGCTATCAGAAGGACATGGTAGTGCTGAAGAGCGCACAGAAGAGATTCACCAGGATGTTGCCTGGACTGAAGGACATTTGTTATGCCGAATGATTGAATAGGTTGGGGTCGTTTTCCCTGAAGTGAAGGAGGCTGAAGGTTGATCTGATAGAATTGTATTAAAAGGATGAAAGGCATAGATATAGTCAGAATCTATTACTCTTGGTCATATCAAACAAAAAGGGCATAAGGTCAGAGGTTTAAGGTGAGAGGAAGGAATTTAAAAGTAATTTTGGGGTGAGTTTTTCTCATATGGCATGCGGTTGATATCTGGAATTTGCTGCCGGACGTGGTGGAGAATCGGATGCATAGAAGGGAATTCTCCTAATGTCGGCAAAGGGGATTAGTGTAGATGGCAATAAAAGTTGGCATGGACACGTTGGGCCAATGGGACCACTTCTATACTAAACGGCTCTATGACTCTACTGGTATTCTACCCAATGTGTGCTGATGGTGCGAATGATCCTTCCCTGTACTCTCATTTTATTCTGCTAGTATCTTGTAACTGACCCACTGAGTAACTCCAGCACTTTGTGTCCTCCAGGAATTCTGCCTGACCCACTAAGTTATTCCACCACTTTGTGTGATCAGTCTGAAGAAGGATCCTGACCCGAAACGTCACCTATCCATGTTCTCCAGAAATGCTGTCTGACTCGTTGAGTTACTCCAGCATTTTGTGTCCTTCTTTGGAACTGATTTTGATCTTTTAATTGTCCTTTCTCCCAGTAGGAACTAGGCATTGAGACTCAAGTCATCCAACAGCAGTTCCTGCTCCTTCCTGATTGAACTTTGGAGATGGTCAAGAAATAATAACACCAACAGGAGGAGGGATTCTCAGAATATTTTGCAAGTTAGGTTGCTGGGTTGGCCTCTTAATTCTTTGATGCAGATACATTTCTTTACACAGAGGGTTGTGGATGTTTACAGTATCCTGCCCTGGATGGTCAGTCCTTGAGTACATTGAAACCTGAGGCTGATGGGTTTTTGGAGATGGCACAGAATAAAACAATTGAATAGGGAAGTAGAAATGAGTATTAAATGGATGAGGCATAAAGGATCTTCTGCTCCTATTTGTTCTCTCCTTATATTTTCATTTTAGTTTAGTTTAACTTAGAGATACAGCATGGAAACAGACCCATCGGCCCACTGAGTCCGCGCTGACCAGCGATCCCAATACACTATCCTACACACTAAGGACAATTTACAATTTTTACTAAAGCTAAATTAACCAACAAACCTTTGGAATGTGGGAGGAAACTGGAGAACCTGAGGAAAGCCCATGGGGTCATGTGCAGAATGCACAAACTCCGTACAGACAGCACCCATAGTCAGGTTCAAACACTGGTCCCTGGCGCTGTAAAGCAGCAACTCTACCACTGCACCACTGTGCCACCCATTTTATCATTAAGGTCAAGTTATCCTTTAAAAACGTGTTGAGTTCTGTATAAATGTTTAGCTTTTGATGTGACAGAGCAGCACTTTAGAAATTAGATCAATTTAAACATAAAGTGGTTAACTGTGTCTCTCTGCAAACCCAGATTCCGGTGCCTGACACACTGATTCAACAAATGTGACTTATTTTTCCCATGGCTAAAAGCAAATCCATTATTTTTCCACAGGGAGAAAGAATAATTGTAATATTGGTTCTTAACTGTTGGAAAACATGTGTGTGCTTTGGAAAGCTTGATTAATAAATTCAGCACAAAAATAATTTCAGATCATAGTTCATACAGTTATTGACAACAAGTTGTTCAATTGATGAGGCGTGAAATTTGAACATTTATGAATACATTTCTAAAATCAAGTGTAATCGACTCATTCATTGATGAAAAAAAATCCATAATGTAACCACTTCATTGAAGTTATTGCCAATATGTGCAGGGTGTGCAAATATTGTGGCAGAATTTATTGATTTTGTTTTTCATGTACAGTTAAGCCATTAGTTGAAGAGTGAAATTCAGTTTCTGCAGAGCGGGTGAAGAGGAATAAATGCCTGTCAACACAAAAACAGAACAAACTCAGTAAGGGATGAGCATTGAAGGTGAACCTAAAGGGAGGTGACTAACAGGTTGAAGCACAAACCACTCCTGAGATAAAACACCGACACCGCAAATAGATGAGGGCCCAGTATGTGAGAGATAACACCCATCATGAAGCTGCATGGAGCAGTGCAGGCTGAGGGGTGACCTGAGCCCGAGGGAAATAAATATAAAGATTCTTTATCTCTGCATGGGATTTAAAAAACACAAGAGGGCAGAGGCATAAGATATTTAGAGAGGAGCTAAGGGGCATTTTATTTTCTACATAGAGTAGCTAATATCTGGAACTACTACCAGTGGTGGTGGTGGTGGCGGTATCAGCTAGACTTACGATATTTAAGAACCATCTAAATAAGCTGTTGAATTTCCAAAGCATAGGAGGCTCTGGACCAAATACGGGTAAATGGGACGTATTGATAAGTATAATGATTGGAGCAGACATGATGGGTGGGAGGCTCTGTTTCTGTGCTGTACGACAATATGACGCTATGATCGTTGAGGTTCTGCACTAGTAGAACACAATGGAATCTCTTTGGGTTTGACTTGAAGATGCCAGCATTGATTTTGTGAAAAGCACGGTGGCAGAGCGGTAGAGTTGCTACCTTACAGCGCCGAAGACCCCCGATCAATCCTGATTATGGGTACTATCTGTACGTAGTTTGTATGTTCTCCCTGTGACCACGGGGGCTTAGCCCGGGTGCTCCGCTTTCCATCCACACTCCAAAGACATACAGGTTTGTCGATTAATTGGCTTCAGTAAAAATTGTCAATTGTCCCTATTGTGTAGAATAGTGCTAGTGTACAATGATCGAGAGCTAGTGTACAGAGGCCCGAGAGCCGTTGGAGCGGTCGCAGAGGGAGGAGCTACACCCGAGCGGTAGGAGATAAAGTGGAGCACGGGGCTTGCTTCTTACAGAGGCCCGAGAGCCGTTGGAGCGGTCACAGAGGGAGGAGCTACACCCGAGCGGTAGGAGATAAAGTGGAGCACGGGGCTTGCTTCTTACAGAGGCCCGAGAGCCGTTGGAGCGGTCGCACAGGGAGGAGGAGCCGAAATCTGCAACGTTCCAAGTTCCACTCGCACTTCAAAAACAAGTGGGCTTAAGGAAGCCGCTGATTGGTGGAAGCAGACAAGAGGGAGCAGCTGATTGGGAGTCAGATCCCTACTGATTGTACTGTATTGTAGTAGTTTGTTTAGTGCTGTATCCAGGGTAAAGGCTCTGTCTTACCTGTTTGCGGTCATCGGCGGTGAAGCGCGGCGTCGCCGGTAGCGGGGACCGCGCGGCAACGGTGAGAGCGGCGAGCCTATCCACCGGAGCGCCGCACGGATGCTGCGCGGGGGCCGAGTTAATTCAAACACGGCGGGTCCCACGTGCTTGCGGTAAGTAAAAAAAAGGGCGGGCCGACTGCGATGACGTCGGCCCGCCGCACGTGACTCACGAGCGGCGGCTGTGGCGGCGGCCATCCTGATCGCGGCACTGTAGCGGTGGCTGTGCCTGCGGCCGTGCCGCACACGTGCCTCACTGGCGAAGGCTGTGGCAGTGGAGGTTTGACACACGGCGCTCGAGCCACACTGGCGGCGGCCCGTGCGGGCGGCCGTGCTGCACTCGTGCATCACTGGTGGAGGTTGTGCGGTGAGTATATAGTTTTCAACATTGTCGATTTTATTTTAGCACCGTGCGGTGTTGAGAACATCGCCGCACGGCCCCGGAATTGTACGTTCTCACGAGTGCGCGGTCTATGGCGGCAGATTCTTCCCGTTTCGCCGCCAATGACCGCAGACTCGTGAGACAGGCCTTTAAGGGGAGTATGAGGGCCAGTGCAGTTTACTGTTCTGGATGTCAGATGTGGGAAGTCATGGAGTCTGATAGCCCTCCAGACGTCCACATCTGCGCCAGATGTATCGAGATGGGGCTCCTAAGGGACCGTATTAGGAACCTGGAGCAGCAGCTCGATGACCTCCGTCTGGTCAGGGAGAGCGAGGAAGTCATTGAGAGGAGTTACACGGAGGTGGTCACTCCAAGACCACAGGAGGCAGGCAAGTGGATCACGGTTGGGAGAGGCAAGGGGCACAGGCAGGGACTAGAGAGTACCCCGGTGGCTGTACACCTTGACAATAAGTACTCCTGTTTGAGCACTTTTGGGGGGGACAGCCTACCTGGGGGTAGTGACAGAGACCGGTCCTGTTGCTCAGAAGGGTAAGGAAAAGAAGAGGAGGGCAATACTAATAGGGGACTCTATAGTTAGGGGGTCAGACAGGCGATTCTGTGCACGCAGTCGGGAGACCCGGATGGTAGTTTGCCTCCCTGGTGCCAGGGTCTGTGATGTGTCTCAACGTGTCCAAGATATCCTGAAAGGGGAGAGAGAGGAGCCCGAGGTCGTGGTACATATAGGTACCAATGACATAGGTAAAAAAAGAGAAGAGGTCCTGAAAGGAGAATTTAGGGAGTTAGGAGGGAAGTTAAAGAGAAGGACAGCAAAGGTAACAATCTCGGGATTACTGCCTGTGCCACGCGACAGTGAGAGTAGGAATGGAGCAAGGCGGAGGATAAATGCGTGGCTGAAGGACTGGTGCAGAGGGCAGGGATTCAAATTTCTCGATCATTGGGACTTGTACAAAAAGGATGGGTTGCACTTGAACCTGAGGGGGACCGATATCCTGGCGGGGAGATCTGCAAAGGCTACTGGGGAGACTTTAAACTAGAATGGTTGGGGGGAGGGACTCAAATAGAGAAAGCTATTAGACAGTGTGTGAGGCAGGAGGCAGAGAAGGAAAGCACTCAGACCCAACATGTAGGGGGGAAAGAAGAAAACAATAATAAACAGAGAATAAGAGGTGGTGGTGTTCTTAAATGGGTGAGCAGAGAAACAGAGGGGTGTAAAATGCGAGCGGAAGCAATAGGTAGCAAGGTGAAAAGTAAAAGTGGCAGGCAGACAAATCCAGGGCAAAAATCAAAAGGGCCACTTTTCACCATAATTGTATAAGGGGTAAGAGCGTTGTAAAAACAAGCCTGAAGGCTTTGTGTCTCAATGCAAGCAGCAATCGTAATAAGGTGGATGAGTTGAACTTGCAGATAGCTATTAATGATTATGATATAGTTGGGATCACGGAGACATGGCTCCAGGTTGACCAAGGCTGGGAGCTGAACATGCAGGGATATTCAATATTCAGGAGGGATAGAGAGAAAGTA
Organism: Malacoraja senta; assembly: GCA_038087875.1. Lineage (NCBI taxonomy): Eukaryota > Metazoa > Chordata > Chondrichthyes > Rajiformes > Rajidae > Malacoraja > Malacoraja senta. The sequence continues at coordinate 36,766,274 of CM075977.1, read as the reverse complement.
AAAGGAGGTGGGGTAGCGTTGCTGGTTAGAGAGGAGATTAATGCAGTGGAAAGGAAGGACATTAGCTTGGAGGATGTGGAATCGATATGGGTAGAGCTGCGAAACACTAAGGGGCAGAAAACGCTGGTGGGTGTTGTGCACGCGCCACCTAGCAGTAGTAGTGAAGTTAGGGATGGCATCAAACAGGAAATTAGAAATGCGTGCAACAAAGGCAAAACCGTTATAATGGGTGACTTCAATCTACATATAGATTGGGTGAATCAAATTGGCAGGGGTGCTGAGGAAGAGGATTTCTTGGAATGTATGCGGGATAGTTATCTAAACCAACATGTAGAGGAACCAACGAGAGAGCAGGCTATTCTAGACTGGGTATTGAGTAATGAGGAAGGGTTAGTTAGCAGTCTTGTTGTGCGTGCCCCCTTGGGCAAGAGTGACCATAATATGGTTGAGTTCTTCATTAGGATGGAGAGTGACATTGTTAATTCAGAAACAACGGTTCTGAACTTAAAGAAAGGTAACTTTGAGGGTATGAGACGAGAATTGGCCAAGATTGACTGGTAATTAGTTCTAAAAGGGTTGACGGTGGATATGCAATGGAAGGCATTTAAAGATTGCATGGATGAACTACAAAAATTGTTCATCCCAGTTTGGCAAAAGAATAAATCAGGGAGGTTAGTGCATCCGTGGATAACAAGGGAAATCAGGGATAGTATCAAAGCAAAAGATGATGCGTACAAATTAGCCAGAAAAAGCAGCATACCAGAGGACTGGGAGAAATTCAGAGACCAGCAGAGGACGACAAAGGGCTTAATTAGGAAAGGGAAAATAGATTATGAAAGAAAACTGGCAGGGAACATAAAAAACTGACTGCAAATTTTTTTATAGATATGTGATGAGAAAGAGATTAGTTAAAACAAATGTAGGTCCCTTGCAGTCAGAAACAGGTGAATTGATCATGGGGAACAAGGATATGGCGGACCAATTGAATAACTACTTTGGTTCCGTCTTCACTAAGGAAGACATAAATAATCTGCCGGAAATAGCAGGGGACCGCGGGTCAAAGGAGATGGAGGAACTGAGTGAAATCCAGGTTAGTCGGGAAGTGGTGTTGGGTAAATTGAATGGATTAAAGGCCGATAAATCACCAGGGCCAGATAGGCTGCATCCCAGAGTACTTAAGGAAGTAGCTCCAGAAATAGTGGATGCATTAGTGATAATTTTTCAAAACTCTTTAGATTCTGGAGTAGTTCCTGAGGATTGGAGGGTAGCAAACGTAACCCCACTTTTTAAGAAGGGAGGGAGAGAGAAAATGGGGAATTACAGACCAGTTAGTCTAACATCGGTAGTGGGGAAACTGCTAGAGTCAGTTATTAAAGATGGGATAGCGGTGAAATCATTGGACAAAGTCAGCATGGATTTACGAAAGGTAAATCATGTCTGACGAATCTTATAGAATTTTTCGAGGATGTAACTAGTAGAGTGGATAGGGGAGAACCAGTGGATGTGTTGTATCTGGACTTTCACAAGGCTTTCGACAAGGTCCCACATAAGAGATTAGTATACAAACTTAAAGCACACGGTATTGGGGGTTCAGTATTGATGTGGATAGAGAACTGGCTGGCAAACAGGAAGCAAAGAGTAGGAGTAAACGGGTCCTTTTCACAATGGCAGGCAGTGACTAGTGGGGTACCGCAAGGCTCAGTGCTGGGACCCCAGCTATATACAATTTATATTAATGAACTGGATGAGGGAATTGAAGGCAATATCTCCAAGTTTGCGGATGACATTAAGCTGGGGGGCAGTGTTAGCTGTGAGGAGGATGCTAGGAGACTGCAAGGTGACTTGGATAGGCTGGGTGAGTGGGCAAATGTTTGGCAGATGCAGTATAATGTGGATAAATGTGAGGTTATCCACTTTGGTGGCAAAAACAGGAAAGCAGACTATTATCTAAATGGTGGCCGATTAGGAAAAGGGGAAATGCAGCGAGACCTGGGTGTCATGGTACACCAGTCATTGAAAGTAGGCATGCAGGTGCAGCAGGCAGTGAAGAAAGCGAATGGTATGTTAGCTTTCATAGCAAAAGGATTTGAGTATAGGAGCAGGGAGGTTCTACTGCAGTTGTACAGGGTCTTGGTGAGACCACACCTGGAGTATTGCATACAGTTTTGGTCTCCAAATCTGAGGAAGGACATTATAGCCATAGAGGGAGTGCAGAGAAGGTTCACCAGACTGATTCCTGGGATGTCAGGACTTTCATATGAAGAAAGACTGGATAGACTCGGCTTGTACTCGCTAGAATTTAGGAGACTGAGAGGGGATCTTATAGAAACGTACAAAATTCTTATGGGGTTGGACAGGCTAGATGCAGGAAGATTGTTCCCGATGTTGGGGAAGTCCAGGACAAGGGGTCACAGCTTAAGGATAAGGGGGAAATCCTTTAAGACCGAGATGAGGAAAAACTTTTTCACACAGAGAGTGGTGAATCTCTGGAACTCTCTGCCACAGAGGGTAGTTGAGGCCAGTTCATTGGCTATATTTAAGAGGGAGTTAGATGTGCCCCTTGTGGCTAAAGGGATCAGGGGGTATGGAGAGAAGGCAGGTACGGGATACTGAGTTGGATGATCAGCCATGATCATATTGAATGGCGGTGCAGGCTCGAAGGGCCGAATGGCCTACTCCTGCACCTATTTTCTGTGTATCTATGTATCTATGATCACTGGTCGGCACGGACTCGGTGAGCAGACGGGCCTGTTTCTGCACTGTATCCCTAAACTATGCTAAACTAAACTTAGGGAGACCCTACCCATTGCACCCACAATCTGTGAATTGCCATGCAGGTACCCGTATTTCTTATACTTTCAATAGATTCTTCATCTTTGAGGCGGATAGCAAAGTTAAATGTCAATGTTAGCAACCCATTCAGCGTTTTCAGGTGAGGCAAGGGGAATGCCTGTGAAATCTCCATATTTGGAACTTTTTGAGCAGGAGTTCAGTGCATTTGGATGATGTCTGACCAGGGCAGGCACAAGCACAATTAGGGCTGTTCCTCATTCTTCACTTGTGGAATAAGCAGGCAATCTTTCCTGGCCTGCTCTTAAACACCGATCTTTTAGTATTCTCCCACGAGGAAACATCATATTGCATTCAACTTGTCAAAACCCCTCAGGATCTGCTAGTTGAGATGTTCATTTGATCTTGAACATAACTGGCCCAGTCGTTACTAATCTTAAGATTGAACAATTGTCGCACAGAAGGGCTTAATTATGTCATAATCCCATCATTTATCAATGTAAAGAAGCTGCAATCTGTTTTCAATAGAATTGGTCATGGTTTGTTTCATGAAAGCACATGAATGCTGCGTTTGCACCTGTTTTCTCCAATAGTCTAGCAGATCAGGGATATCAGCAGTGGCTAATTTTCTAGAAAACTGGATGTTATTTCCTACTAAAAACCCAACACATTTTTAATATATTTTGCTTCTGATACACAGTATTATGATAAATTTCCCAGTGAACTCATAAATTATGAGGGAGAACAGGAAAGGTATGTTGGTCAATTTAATGAGAGTGCAGGAAACCTCATCACTGTGAGTGAAAGGCTGTGAGCATTCAGGGCTCTGGTAAGTGGGAAGGAAGTGCAGGGATGGAGGTATGGTGAATTTGGGGGCATGGGAAACATTACCTGGTGAGCCAAATGCCAAACCATGCCGATTTTTGAATGGTCATTTGAGAGGTTATCAGTGTTGAACTACGATCTACCTCTTTGTTGACCCTCAGACTATCCTTGATCGGACTTTGCTGGCTTTACCCTGCCCTAAACTTTATTCCATTATCACATATCTGTACACTAGATCAATTGTAAATGGCTCAATTTTAATCATGTATTGTCTTTCTGATGACTGATTAGCACGCAACAAAAGCGTTTCACTTTACCTCGGTACACGCGACTTACAACTAAACTAAATTAAACTAGTTCCTCTAAACAGGAAAGCAGTTGTTGAATTTTTAAGTATCATTTCTGTTCAGGAAACTAATTTAATACTAACAGGGCGTTCGTATAACAAGAGCCACGTGCACCTCTAACCTTCCGGGGAGGGGCTGGTGGGGGGTGGTTGTGTTGCAAGAAAACATTCTATATCGCCATTACGGATTGTAATGGTAAAGCAAAGCCCCATCATCTGTGCATCTGTCAATAACTGTGAGTTGAAAAAAAATCAGCGTTGTCTAATGGGGCTGTCCCACTGTACGAGCTAATTCAAAAGCTCTCCCGAGTTTAAAAAAAAATCAAACTCGTGGAAGCATGTAGAATGTACGTAGCGGGTACGTCGGAGCTCGGGACGTCTCTTAGCGGCTCGTAACGCTAACGGTAGGTACTCGGGAAACGCGGTAAGCTCGGGAAGACTCGTGAAGATTTTTCAACATGTTGAAAAATGTCCACGAGAGCCCCGAGTACGTACGAGCGGTTATTACCGTAATTCTCCGAGTTCGAATCAGAGGAAACTCGGGAGAACTCTTGAATTAGCTCGTACAGTGGGACAGCCCCATTAGTTATTTTTTTTAAACATAACTTCCGTGAGAGCACATATCTCAAATTTCTGGGCAATAATTTGTGAATTATGTAAGGACTAATTTCTGTAATCCCAATGGTCATGACCGAGGATGCCAGTAATCTGTAATGAAAGTGTTAAATGCCAGAAATGCTCAGCAAGTCAAGCAACAGCTGTGGAGGGAAAAGTTTCAGGTCATTAGAATTGTTCCACTGGAAAATCACTTTCTCTCTTTACAGATACTGCCTGATTTACTGAGTTTTTCTTCTTGTATTAAAGCACTAGTTCCCAACCTCCGGTCACGGCCCAAAACGGAGTCACAAAGGATTGAAATTGGACTGTCAAGGGGTCCAATATATATATTTTTTAAATTACGGAAAATTCTAGTGAAAATAGTCAGAACTGTTGACGTGCAGCCTTGCAGTTTTTGTGAAGGTTTCAGCACGCTAGGGGCAGGCGAGTAGAGCAGTATGAACATTCAATGTCATCACAATATTCATTGTGAGTCTGTGAGTGACTGGGCAACTTCATTAATTGTAGAGCAAAGCACACAAGTGCTACAGTAACTTAATGGTTCAGGCAGCATCTCTGGAGGAAACGGATGGGTGATGTATTGGGTTGGGACCCGTCAAACTTCAACTGTTCAGGTTTTACTAAACCCAAGGACAGAATTCTTACCCTCGGAAAATCTTTAGCTAGGGTAGAGTCCATTATTGCCCATTCGCTTTTTTGTTATTTTTTTTAAATTGTTTTTGTTTATGTGTCTAATGACAGATTTTAACGTCTTACCCCAGGTTTTACCCTGTATTTTGGGGGTGGTACAGCGGTGCAGCTGATAGAGCTGATGCCACACAGCACCAGAGAGCTGTGTTCAACCCTGTTGGGTGCTTTCTCCGTGGAGTTCGCTTGTTCTCCCCATAACCACACGTGTTCCTTCTCAGTGCACCAGTTTCCTCCTACATCCCAAAGACATATGCGTAGGTACGTTAATTGGCATCTCATAGAACCAGTGTGAATGGGTGATCGATGGTCAGTGTGGACTCGGTAGGCCAAAGGACCAGTTACTATGTTGTATCTCCAATGCAAAAAAACCTAAAAGGGTTAGAAATTAAATTGGATAAAACTAAAATTTGATTTTCATTTCCTGCTTTAATTATGTGCTTAAAAGCTGCAATGCCAAAATAAAAAGCTTTGCAATCTCAAATAAATTTTACAGAATTATCAATTAATTTATCATCCTATCCCAAAATAAGGTCCATCCAATCTTGATCAATGTTTGGCCGCTGGTGAAAAGGTTGAAAGCCACTGATCTTGTTAGGCCAGGTATTACGCATCATTAATGCATCCTCAAGGAATAAAAAATATTAAAATCACTCTTCCTCTTTTGCCAATGTCAAATATTTAACTCATAGTGATCCTCCCTGTGATGGGAACACCTGACTTATTGACACTCTGTACATAGGAGCGAGCATTTGGGAGGCCTGCAGATTGGATGGGGATGAAATTGCCGGTCCACTGTGGGGTTGCAGATATTGTCTGCCACATGGGAACAGTGGCTTATCGGTCTCCCTACCCACCCCGTCACTGAGCCACAACAATTTGGGGTATGGTTGAGCTGAGCAGAGCAGGGAGCACTGAACAGACTCACACTCACTCACTGCATCAGTGAGGCCAGCTGGCGGTCACTCTTCCCGCACCTGCTTGCTCTCCCATCGCAGCTGTTTCTGTGATTCTCTCCCACACACTTCTGTTGTTCATTTCCGGTTTACAAACAGTTCACGTCAGGAACTGTTTTCAGGAACGGAACTATGTCTTAACGCCGTAATGTCTCTATACCACAAATCAAATCGGCAAACTGAACTTGCCCACAAGCATACTTCTCGAGTCATGAAATCACAAAAGTATGCCCTTCAGCCCACCATGTCCTCACTGACCATGAAGTAGCATCATGTAAATCCCATTTACCTGGTCCATAGCTCTCACTGCCCTGCTGTTTTGAATGTTCACACAGATCTCTACTGGACTCATTTCATATCTGCAGTCTTAGTTTTCTCGCTTTTACTAAAGTGTAACTCATGGCTAGTTCTGTCTGGCTTGATCAATGCTTAACCAGCATGTGCGGTTGGCTGAGTTTAGGCTACAAGACATGCTCATTGTAAGGCAAAAAGGAAAATCCGCAGTCTGTTTTTGTCAGTGATTAAGCAGCCTGGGAGATATGACCCGTGTCATCTGGAGGCCACTCAGCATTGCCTCCATGTGACCACCCACTGGACTGGGACCTTCCAACACCACAATTTGTCTATTGATCATCACTCCACAGGGTTATAATTAAGGCTACTCAAAAGATCTTTAGAAGCGTGTCACTCTTCTCTGCTGGAGATTCCCTTTGTGATCCGCCCCATTCCTGATGCTTGCCTTGCGTAAATAGTTAACCCCTTGCGGGTGTGGAATGCAGTGCATGGGCAATTTTATTTATTCATTCACGGGACATTTACGATGCCGGCATGGCCACCATTTATTGTCCATTCTTAATTGTCCTGAACTGAGGAGGATGTTAATAGGCAACTACATTGATGGGCCTGGAGTCACACGTAGGCGAGATCAGGTTAAGTTGAAAATGGCAAACTTCCTTACCTGGAGAATATTAGTGAGCCAGATATGATTTAATGACAATCCAGTAACTTCACAATCACCATTTTAACAAGCCTAGCTTTCTCAATAAAATTCTTGTCTTATTAATTAAATACTTGAATTTAAATTCTCCACCTATCACAGTGGAATTCCAACATGTTGTTGGATCAAAGGGCCAGGGCTTTGACTGCCACTTCAATAAAGTACTCACCACGCCACCACAATGCTAGCAGACATGCTTAGGATCCATTTGGATCCCAATTGTATTTATATGCCAGCAGGAAATTAGTTGAATAAACGTGCCCTGTAAATGGAAATTTGCCCGAGAGAAGTAATTTGTAGAGTGCTTACGAGATGGCTTCTAAGAGCAGCTTGTGGTCAAGTCTACTAGGGAAAAGACACTTCTGGATTTGATGTTTTGTAATGAGTCAGATTTGATTAGGGACCTTAAGGTAAAGGAACCTCTAGTCTGCATATAATACGATAAAATTCATCCTGCAGTTTGAGAAGCAGGAGATTAAGTCAGATATGTTGGTTTTGTCGTTGAGTTACATAACTACAGAGGGACCCTACAGGAATAACAGTGGAGCAGTAATGGCAGGAGTTTCTGGGAGTAAGTCAGAAAATGCTGGATCTTTTCATCCCAAAGAGGAAGAAAGATTAAGCAGAAAATGAGGCGACCATGGTTGACAAAAGAAGTCAAAGGCAGCATATTGTTTCGGCACGGACTTGAAGGGCCGAAATGGCCTGTTTCCGTGCTGTAATGGTTATATGGTTATATGGCTATATGGTTATAAAAGTAAAAGAGAAGGCAGATAATATGCAAACATTGGCGAGAAGCTAGAGGATTGGTAATCTTTTCAAAACCAACAGAAGGCAACTAAAAAGTCAATAAGGCAAGAAAAGATTAAATATGGAGTGTGGTAACAGGCCCTTTGCCCCAACTTTCCCACACTGATCAAAATGCCCCATCTACATTAGTCCCACCTGCCTGCTTTTGGCCCATATCCCTCTAAAGCTACCCTATCCATGCACCTGTCTAAATGTTTCTTAAATTTGATAGTACCTGCCTCAACTACCTCCCCACGCAACTCATTCCATTCATCCACCCCCTCTGTGTGAAAAAGTTACCTCTCAGCTTCCCATTAAATCTTTCCCCACTCACCTTAAACCTATGTCCTCTGGTTCTCGATTCCCCTACTCTGGGCAAAATACTCTGTGCATCTACCAAATCTATTCCTCTCATGATTTTTTGTACCTCCATAATATAAACTCTCTTGCATGCCTATTAATTCCCCTTCAGTGCTGTTGCCACTTGCCCACACTGAGTGATAATATTAAGATTAAACGAGAACTTACCAGTTTGAAGTTTGATCTTTATTTTATAAGGAGTTACGTTGGTGATTACGTGAAGAAGACCCGTCAGGGAGCATGCGCGTCAATCTTCAAAACAGCGGTATGAAATACCAGATAACACAATATTTGAAGTAACATATTAAGATGAGCAACATGAGAACTACCATATGACCTTTTTTATGAGAGAGGGTTGGGCGTGGCGGGCACGTAATCACCAACGTAACTCCTCATAAAATAAAGATCAAACTTCAAACTGGTAAGCTCGTTTAATCTTACTATTTTACTTCGGAGTCACGTGAGTGACTACGTGAAGGGTTCAAAGCTCTATGATTTTATGCCGCAGATCCAAATCCCGGCCTCACTGCATTGATTGACTTTCGATGAGAAACAATCAATAATGCGTTAAACATGAAATGTGAATATCATGCCATAACAATTGATTTGCATAATCAAAACAAACAGTAACCCCTCTATCCCAGGGGAAACTAAACAGGACTTAATACTGAATTTGCAAACAGCCTCTCTCCGATCGGCAATCGGCCAATGGTAAATTTTTTTTAAACAATTCATTTGACTACCCGGCACCTATAAAAATATGGCCGCTGTGAACATCCATCACCCTAGCCGACGACGTTGCTGCTACAATAGTGGAAAAAGGATATATACACTTCAATGTTAATACCTGCCTTAATCAACATTTGCTTTAAACCACCTTGAGATAGTCTGCACTGACACTCTCCTGTGTGGCTTCATGTAACTGATAAACAATGCTGTTTCCACATTTCTTAAGGTCTTTATAGCTTCAATATAATGAAAATAAATGTGACATTACACATAAACATGTATCAGTACGTTATGCTGAAAACACAATTTTAACAAACCTGTGACACCTGGCCTGCTCTGCTTAAGCAGGACGCAATTATATAACATAACATTCTCTTCAGCAACTTCCATCCTGTCTAGCAGAAGCTTTTGCAAAATCTGCACTTGCTATGCTGTACCAATGCCAAGAGCATAACCACTTTCATGATTAGTTTGGCAAATTCAGAGACATGACAGGAACCTACTGTCGAAGCATCTTGAGGACCACACTTACATCCCAGATCGCCATATACCTGGGTTTAGGAGGTTTAGAGTTGAAATTCCTTTCATCAATCCAGCTATGATATGATGAAACTCAATAGGATCTTTCCTGACCCCATCAAACCATACGATGACAAAGCACTTAAAGCTGTATTAATGGTGCTATAACTGAGCCCCTCATCATCGTAGAGTGTCAACAGGAACTCTAAAATATCCACAATACCCGCAGTACTATAGTCAATATTATTCTGTACACAATATTGCTCCCATTTTTTACATAAGTAATATACCCCTTTTGAGTACACTTTCTCCAGGCTACAGTGAGCATGTCCACCGTTCACCCAGCCAGTCCTTACTCCAGGTATGGCCTTCTTAAAACCTGCAAATTAACAAGTCAATACGATCACATAACGGATGACTTTCCGTGTTAGCGGATGCTCCAATCAATTCCTACGCTTGGGAACCACCAAAAAGATGTTTGATCCCTAACTGTAACATCAAAGGGAAAACCATGCCAATTAGGTATTACAAGCACCCCAAAAGCGGCATCCTGCTTGATTTCTTGCAGACTCCGACCTATTAGGCAAGATGGTAGGAAAATATATAAAACATACCACCCCAATGTAACGACAAAGTATCAATTGCAACTGCCACCTGGTCTTGTTCCCATGAAACCTATTTTGGCTGCTGATGGTTGAACCTTGATGTAAAACAAATCGATATCTGGCATTCATATATAAGTACTATATTATTGAACACCTCCTTGTTCCACATCCAATCTATGTTGTCATGGAACTTTCGTAACTTGGCGTCTGCTACTATGTAGAATCCACCTGGTAGATAAATAGCTGAAATATCTTTTTCAATGCACCAGGCCCAAATTTGATTAGCCAATCTGTCACAAATACCGACTTGATTCCACCGATGTGATTAATATATATGCCACTTGCGTAGTATTGTCAATCTGAAACTGAACATGCAGATTACATTTGTTAGAGCAATAAGCCTTATCCATCAAAACCTCCACAGCTGAAACTCGTATCCGTGACACCCCACCCGAGTGCACTGACATTCATCTGCAAAATCATGGAAGGCTGGTCAAGCATTACCTTGCTATAACTTCTGGACACATGGTGAATCCACCATTGCAAATCAGAAATAGCCTTTACTGATAACTGCATAGGTCTATTATAATGACCCGACTGTGTCCTTAATGCCTCAATTAGCTTGATACAGCTGTCAATTAGCTCTACCCTTTTTTCCCTGGGCAGAGTCACTTAATTGAATCAATTGTGACCCAAATAGTCAGGTGTTAATTTGGATTCCTCTGGATGCATAATGCCCAATCTTTGAAAATTGGATTTGACAACTATCACCTGTTACTTCAGCTGTTCTCTTGGATACCCCTGTAATCAAGATATCATCGAGTTAAGCCATGAGCACCTGACCCTGGCCTCTCAGCATGCCTATTATAGGTTTTTAACAATTTTGTTGCCATAGTTGATCCATCCAGGTGAATTTCAAATATCCTGCAAATAAACAGACATTGAGTAATGCGCATCTTTAAGCTCTAGAGTCACCATATAGCATCCTCTTGACCCAGTTGCTTGGCAGTGACAATTCCATCTTACAATGTCTATACTACATCCCCATCCTTTTTTGGCCTGGGAAAATATTAGACACAAATTGATGGGGTTGGTTAACCAACTTTACAATTACACCTTTATCACATAAGCTTCCAAGTGCAGTCTGAACATCCATCTGTTCTGTTAATGAAAACTGAATAGATCTCCCAAAAACATGCTGAATGTGCAAATCACAATTTGGATTGAAATCCATTCAAAACCTTTGAATAACACTCTGTATAAACAGAGCTAAGGTAATTTGCTTCCATTCATCCCAGAAGCAGATGTAATGTACCCCAGTTTAAGTTGTGTCACATTTGATATGTGCACCTGAGAACCAGGCCCACCTGCCTCCTTGGTACCTGGTGGATATTTAACCATGTTCCCGCTTCGTTTGTAGGGGTACTTTCATTTTTGGAATCTTGCCGACTGCCGGTGGCTTGATCAAGCCCACCGTCTTTGCCTCGTCATCCATGTCCTTGACACTCTTGGCGAGGTCCTCTCCGAAGAGTAGGTTGGCCGGCTGTATGTTGCTAGGCTGGAAAAATACTGCAATTTTGGAATTAATGGTGGGCCGAATGGCACTTTCCCCGAGACAATTTATCTCAAAAATGGGTGCTACAAAGCAACCCTAGTACCTCTTGCTGTGTGTCCGACACATGCCCTCCATCCACCGTTCTCGCGAACGCCGTGATTCCTGAGCCAAGTAATTTCAGGATTCTCTGCAGCTTCATCTCCTGGGCACTGCACGCCCACGCCCGTCTGGCTCCATATCACCCGGTTCACTGCTGGCACCTTCAGCAACTCGCAGTTACCCCCGTCTCTTGGTGATTCCAGACTCTGACTGGACAGCGAATCGTACTGCCAGAGATGGGAACTCTGACAACGGCCATCTTCGCTTTCCCAGTGGCACTCCATACTCTGACGAGACAGCGAATCGTGCTGCCAGAGAATGGACCTCTGACAACGGCCGTTCTTCGCTAGTCAACAAAGTCTCCGTCAGAGTCGGGTCAGAACTGAGCTGACCCTCTGCAAGCGCCTTTTTAATGAGGGTGCTATCCAGCAGCCTCTATATCGTGGAGGCCAGCTCTTCTCCCTGTAGCACTCCATACTCTGACGGGACAGCGAATTGTGCTGCCAGAGAATGGACCTCTGACAACGGCCGTTCTTCGCTAAGTTTCAAGTCTCCGTTAGAGTCGGGGTCAGAAATTAGCTGACCCTCTGCACTCACCTCATGCATGAGGGTGCTTTAAGCAGCCCTCTACCAGGTGCTGCCGGCGTGGCCTTTCTGCAGCCTACCGCCCACACGACTCCTCCCCCCGGAGTGTGCGTTTCTGGAGCAACCTCTGGATGAGGTGCTCCATTTGGGAGAACCGTTAAAAAAACATCTCCAGCCCCGTACAGGCTCGTTGTGGCCCGACTCAGTTGAGTCCAAGGGCCTCCCAGACTTCCCCGTGCCTTACGCCCGACAGGCATTGGCTTTGGTGTTTTTTAGCACTCAGTCTGAAGTCGCCCTGCTCCCGGTCGGCGACTGTGCAGGGGTACGAGGCAGCCGCTGACAGACCGCATTCCCGCAGCTCTCCTATGCTTTACCTGCGGCTACCTTCCCTCTGCTCGTCTTCACCATGGTGCTGCCTGTAATTAAAAACACAGAGCACGGCACCACAGTAAAGGAACTTTTCACTCCAGCTAAGTTTCCCACTTACCTGGAGCTTTAAAACTACTTTAAAATACTCTAAAAGTACTTACCACAGGAGGAACTCTGTCGTCCCGCTGGTCCGTGTGCCAATGCGACCGACGTAATGACGCGCATGCGTCCTGACGGGTCGTCTTCACGTAGTCACTCACGTGACTCCGAAGTAAAATTAACCAAACTGCAGAAAATTCCACATGGACAAACTTGGGGTCAAGATTGAACCTGGGTTCCTAGAGTTGTGAGCAATAGTAAATGCTGTGCCATATTGCTACGGCTGACGTTTTTACCACTGCGATGCCAGTAATTCCTGTGCTATTGTGCTGTCATTGGGGTACCACGCATAAAAGAGAATAAACCTAAAATAAACATAAAAAGCTGGAGTACCTCAACTGGTCAGGCAGCATCTCTAGTGAAAAGGAATAAGTGACCTATTGGATCAAGACCCTTCTTCAGACTGAGAGTCAGGGGAGAGGGAACCGAGAGATATGAAAAAGAAATAGAGCAAGTTAATGTAAGATATGCAAAAAGACAGATCAAAGCCAGCAACGATGATCAAGGAAAGGTGGAGCCCACAATTGTCCATTGTTGGCTGTGGGGAAGGTGATAATGAGTAATTCAAACAGTGAAACTCAGCTGGACGACAACTGCTGTGAGGGAGTGATGGAATCAGAGAGGATGCAAGGGTTACTTGGTTAGAGAAATCAATATTCATACCGCTGGGTTATAAGCTGCCCAAGTGAAATATGAGGTACTCTTCCTCCAATTTATGTTTGTGTTCACTCTGACGGTGGAGGAGGCCCAGGACAGAAAGGTCAGGATGGGAATGGAAAAGGGAGTAAAAGTATTTGGCAACCGGAAGATCGCTTAGGCCAAGGCAGACCGAGCTAAGGTGTTCAGCGCAACAATCGCCTGGTATGCGCTTGGTCTCTCCGATATATGAGTCCACACCTGGAACAAGTGATGCAGTAGATGAGGTTGGAGGTGGTGCAAGTGAACCACTGTCACCTGAAAGGACTGTTAGTGACCCTAGACAGATTTAAAGGAGGAGGTAGAAACATAGAAACATAGAAAATAGGTGCAGGAGGAGGCCATTCGGCCCTTCGAGCCAGCACTGCCATTCATTGTGATCATAGCTGATTGTCCCCAATCAATAACCCATGCCTGCATTCTCCCCATATCCCTTGATTCCACTAGCCCCGAGAGCTCTATCTAACTCTCTCTTAAATCCATCCAGTGATTTGGCCTCCACTGCCCTCTGTGGCAGTGAATTCCACAAATTCACAACTCTCTGGGTGAAAAAGATTTTTCTCACCTCAGTCTTAAATGGCCTCCCCTTTATTCTAAGGCTGTGGCCCCTGGTTCTGGAATCGCCCAACATTGGGAACATTTTTCCTGCATCTAGCTTGTCCAGTCCTTTTATAATTTTATATGGTTCTCTAAGATCTCCCCCCCCCCATCATTCTAAACTCCAGTGAATACAAGCCTCGTCTTTTCAATCTTTCCTCATATGACAGTCCCGCCATCCCAGGGATCAATCTCGTGCACCTACGCTGCACTGCCTCAAACACAAGGATGTCCTTCCTCAAATTAGGAGACCAAAACTGTACACAATACTCCAGATGTGGTCTCACCAGAGCCCTATACAACTGCAGAAGAACCTCTCTACTCCTATACTGAAATCATCTTGTTATGAAGGCCAACATTCCATTAGCTTTCTTCACTGCCTGCTGTACCTGCACGCCAACTTTCAGTGACCGGTGTACAAGGACGCCCAGGTCTCGCTGTACCTCCCCCTTACCTAACCTAACCCCATTGAGATAATAATCTGCCCCCTTGTTTTTCCCACCAAAGTGGATAACCTCACATGTATCTATATTATACTGCATCTGCCACGCATCTGCCCACTCACTCAACCTGTCCAGGTCACCATGCAACCTCCTAACATCCTCTTCACAATTGACACTGCCACCCAGCTTTGTGACATTCGCAAACTTGCTAGTGTTGCTCCTAATTCCCTCTTCCAAATCATTAATATATATGGTAAACAGTTGCGGCCTCAACACCGAGCCTTGCGGCACTCCACTCTCCACTGCCTGCCATTCTGAAAAGGACCCGTTTACTCTTCAGTTACTCTTTGCTTCCTGTCCAACCAATTTTCTTTCCACATCAACACCCTACCCCCACACCATGTGCTCTAATTTTAGTCACCAGTCTCCTGTGCGGAACCTTATCAAAGGCTTTCTGAAAGTCCAGACACACTACATCCACTGGCTCCCCTTCATCCATTTTACTTGTCACATCCTCAAAAAATTCCAGAAGATTAGCCAAGCATGATTTTCCTTTCATAAATCCATGCTGAATTGGACTAATCCTTTTACTGCGATCCAAATGCCCCATTATTACCTCTTTAATAATTGACTCCAGCATCTTTCCCACCACCGAAGTCAGCCTAACTGGTCTGTAATTCCCCGTTTTCTCTCTCGCTCCTTTCTTGAAAAGTGGGATAACATTAGCTATCCTCCAGTCCACAGGAACTGATCCTGAATCTATTGAACATTGGAAAATGATCACCAATGCGTCCACTATTTCTAGAGCCACCTTTCTGAGGACCCTGGGATGCAGACCATCAGGTCCAGGGGATTTTTCATCCTTCAGTCCCATTAACCTACCCAATAATATTTCTCGCCTAATGAAAATGTCTTTCAGTTCCTCTACCCCCTTAGATCCTCTGTCATCCAGTACTTCTGGGAGATTGTTTGTGTCTTCCTTAGTGAAGACAGATCCGAAGTACCTGTTCAACTCTTCTGCTATTTCCTTGTTCCCCATAATAATTTTACCCGTGTCTGCTTTCAAGGGACCCACATTTGACTTTGCTATTCTTTTTCCCTTAACATATCTAAAGAAGCTTTTACTGTCCTTCTTTACATTCCTGGCCAGCTTCCCCTCGTACTTCCTCTTTTCAGCCCGTATTGCCCGTTTTGTTTCCTTCTGTTGTCCTATGAAAGTTTCCCAATCCTCTGGCTTCCGGCTACTCTTTGCTGTGTTATACATCTTTTCATTTAGTTTTATTCTATCCCTAACTTTTCTTGTCAGCCACGGTTGCCTCCTACTCCCCTTAGAATCTTTCTTCCTTTGTGGAATGAAATGATCCTGCGTCTTCCGGATTATGCCCAGAAATTTCTGCCATTGCTGTTCCACCATCATTCCTGCTAGGATCCCTTTCCAGTCTACCTTGGCCAGCTCCTCTCTCATGCCTTCATAGTCCCCTTTGTTCAACTGCATCACTGACACTTTCGATTTAACCTTCTCCTTCTCAAATTGCAGATTAAAACTAATCACATTATGATCATTACCTCCAAGCGGTTCCTTTACCTTGAGTTCTCTTATCAAATCTGGTTCACAGGACAACACTAAATTGCCTTTTCTCTGGTCGGCTCCATTACAAGCTGCTCTAAGAATCTATCTCGGAGGCACTCTACAAACTCTCTTTCTAGGGGTCCTGAACCAACCTGATTTTCCCAGTTTACCTGCATATTGAAATCCCCCATCACCACAGTGGCATTACCTTTGTTACATGCCTGTTTTAACTCCTGCTGCAACTTACACCCTACATCCGGGCTACTATTTGAGGGTCTGTAGATAACACCAATTAGTGTATTCTTGCCTTTGCAATTCCTCAACTCAATCTACAGTGACTCTACCTCATCAGTCCCTATGTATTCCCTCACAAGGGACTGAATTCCATCCCTCACCAGCAGAGCTACCCCCCCTCCTCTGCCCACCTGCCTGTCCTTTCTATAGGATGTATAACCCTGAATATTAAGTTCCCAGGCCCGATCCATCTGCAGCCACATCTCGGTAATCCCAACAACGTCATATCTACCAACCTCTAACTGAGCCTCAAGCTCATCTAATTTACTTCTTACACTTCATGCATTCAAATACAATACTTTTAATTCCTTACGCATCTCACCTTTAACATCGATCCCTATTACACTTGGCCATACTATCCTATCCCTTTGTGAGCTTTCTTTCCTGTTAATTCTGGGGTAATTAACTATCCCTTTACTCCCTTTCCCTTTAAACCTGTCATTGACTATCCCATTTGACACCCCCCCCCTTAATTAGTTTAAAACCACCTGTGTCAGTGCCAAACCTGCCTGCCAGAATGCCAGTCCCCCACCTGTTAAGATGCAATCCGTCCCTTTTGTACAGTTCCCCCTTACTCCAAAACAGATCCCAGTGGTCTAAGAATCTAAATCCCTGCCCCCTGCACCAGATCCTCAGCCACACATTCAGGTCCTGTATCTCCCTGTTCCTGCTCTCGCCAGCACTAGGAACTGGAAGCAAACCGGAGATAACCACCCTGGCGGTCCTGCTTTTCAGCACTTTTCCGAGCTCTCTAAGGTCACGCTTCAGAATATTCATCCCCTTCTTTCCGACATCGTTTGTGCCGACATGCACTACAACTTCGGGCTGTTCACCTTCGCCCTTGAGGATTTTCTGCACTCTGTCTATGACATCCTGGATCCTGGCAAATGGGAGGCAGCACACCATCCTCGAATCCTGTCTGTTGCCGCAGAAACCCCTGTCCGTACCTCTCACAATGGAGTCTCCAACTACCAATGGCGTTGCCTGATGTCGGCCTCTTTGGTTTCGGCTCAACAGCACTTTTTGCTTCGCAAGCCAGTCCGCCGCTCAGTGTTTTAACGTCTTTTGTCTCTTCTAAGTGGGTGAACCTGTTCACAAGAAGTACAACACCCGGGGACTTTGCATTCTATGTTTCCATCCCATTCCCTTACAGAGGTATCAGAACAGATGTTGCATCTCCTGCATTTGCAGGGGAAAGTATCTGGGGAGGGTGTGGTTTGGATGGCTAGGGACGAGTTAACCAGGGAGTTACATAGGCAACAGACTCTGTGGAAAGCGGAAAGGGGTGGAGATGGGAAGATGTGCTCATGGTGGGCTCCCTTTGGAGGTGGCGAAAATGTCAGAGGATTATGTGCTGTATGCGACGGCCGATGGGAACTAGGATTAGGGGGACACTGTTCCTGTTGCAACTGGGGGGTGGGGAAATAAGAATGGAGTCAAGGGTACTGAGGAGATGTGTGTGAGGGCCTCATCTATGATAGAAGAAGGGAAACCCCCGATCCCTAAAGAATGAGGACATCTTGGATGTTCTGGTATGGAACACCTCATCTTGGAAGAAGATGCGGCGTAGATGGAGGAACTGGGAGTAAGGGACAGGGTGGGAACAAGTGTAGTCTATGTCATTGCGTGAGTCAGTAGGTTTATAATAGACATCAGTCAATAGACTATCTCCTCTGATGGAGAAAGTGAGAGCAAGAATAAACCTTTCACACCATAATTTTCCTTAAATGGCACAACTTTTACAGTGCACTACAGTTTTGTGCAGTAGAATACAAAGTATTAGAGTAATTTAGTACATCATGCAGTATCTGTGGAAGACATAGATAGGATACGTTGTTCAAGAAGAAACAGCAGATGCTGGAAAATCGAAGGTAGACAAAAGTGCTGGAGAAACTCAGCGGTTGCGGCAGCATCTATGGAGCGAAGGAAATAGGCAACGTTTCGGGGTGCCCAAGCGGAATATGAGGTGCTGCTCCTCCAATTTCCGGTGGTGCTCACTTTGGCCATGGAGGAGGCCCAGGACAGAAAGGTCGGATTCGGAATGGGAGGGGGAGTTGAAGTGCTGAGCCACAGGGAGATCAGGTTGGTTAATGCGGACCGAGCGGAGGTGTTCGGCGAAATGATCGGCAAGCCTATGCCTGGTCTCACTGATGTGGATCAGCTGACATCTAGAGTAGACCATGGAGTCGCATGCCCGTGGGGCAGGCCCTTAAGACACAGGGCAGAATATGTTTTTTAAAGCCATAGTACACTACGTATAGATTCTTTAGGTGGACCGAAGCAGAATGGTTATGGTACTGGGAAGTAACTCCAGCAATCTCAATTCATGACAATGAAAGTTGAGTTCAGATGCCACCTCAGCCGATCGGTAATTTGAATTTGGTTAATGAAATAATTTTTGAATTAAAAGCTAGTGTCGGTATTTTTGATTGTGATGCTAATTAACTTTTATGTTAATGAAAGACTTAGTTCAATGCTTAAGATAAGAAAATCTATCATTTCGATCCAGTCTGACCCTGGTGTAGCTTCTGCCCCAGTGCTGATATGTTCTAAACATATCTGGAATGTTTTAGCCATGAAAAGCATTGCGAGCAAAAGAGTTGTAAACTTTAGTATGTTAAGGGATTGATTGTATGTTTTTTTACATGAGCTGGGGCTACATTTTAGTGAATGGAAAAAATCTGTTTCTTCCTCCTTAAAAAAAGATAATGATTTTCAAATTTGGACATCTGAGACAATCAGTTTGTTCTTTTGCCTCTGGGGTATTTCCCACACTCTAAGACATGTGCATGTTGCAATTATATAGATTTGAGATAAAGTTCTCATGTTGTTTACAAGATAGCAGCAACTACATAACTTTTAGTTTATTTCCCTTTGACTGTGGGATGCATAGAACGTTTCTAGGCATAGCATGGAAGCAGTCCAGACTGAGATTAAAAGAAAGGTTTCCTGTATTTAATGGTTTAAAGAGAGAATAACATTAAACAAATGCTGATACCAAAATGACCACTAAAATATTGGAGAGTTTGCAGAAGTTAAGGATAAAGAATATAATGGAGGACC
Source organism: Malacoraja senta (assembly GCA_038087875.1). Taxonomy (NCBI): domain Eukaryota; kingdom Metazoa; phylum Chordata; class Chondrichthyes; order Rajiformes; family Rajidae; genus Malacoraja; species Malacoraja senta. The sequence continues at coordinate 36,746,623 of CM075977.1, read as the reverse complement.
TTGGTCTTGCTTAAGCCCATTCAAATAGCAGTAGGTATAGATAAAGCAAAGACAATATGAAAACAAGCAAATATGCAGACAATATAAAAACATTATGAAAACAAGCAGACAATATGAAGATTATATATATGTTTGTATGTATGTATGTATGTATGTATGTATGTATATACACATACATACATATATATATACACATATATATACACATACATACATATATATATACACATATATATATATATATATATTTGTATGTACGTATGTATGTATATACACATACATATATATATATATATATATATGTATATGTGTGTGTGTGTGTGTGTATGTATGTATGTATGTATGTAGTGAGAGAGGTAGTGCATAAATGGGTGGGCGGCACGACTCATGTCACAGCGGCCTCTGCAGTCCGTCTGTCTTTTTTTTGTTTTTTTTTTCCGTTTGAGTTTTGTTTATAGTGTTTTTTTAATTGGGTATGTGTGGGGGGGGTCGGGGGGTAGGGTGAGGGAAACTTTTAAAATCTTTTCCCTGTACGGAGGACCCGACCTTTTCCCTGTCGGGTCTCCGTTGTCGTTGGGGCCTAGCACCGTGGAGCGGCCTCCAACCGGAACGACCTGGGGCTCCAGTCGCGGAGCCGGCGGACTTACTCACCATCGCGGAGCTGGCCGAGTTCGGAACGGGAGGAGCTGTGGTGGCGCGCTGCTGCGGCCCGACCCCGGAGATTCGGAGGCTCCAGCCGCCGGCCCGGTGGACGGTGACATCGGGAGCTCGCGGGTCCCTGGTGGGAGACTGCTTTTCGGGGCTCCCGCAACGGCGACTTCTCCCGCCCGAGTTGCGGGGTTGAAGATGACCTGGAGCGGGGTCTTACATCGCCCGGCGCGGCTTTAAATGGCCGCTGGACTTGCTAGCGCCCGCCGGGGGCTCCAACATCAAGACCTGGAGCCTGGCCTTGCATCGCCCGGCGTGGCTTTAATGGCCGCAGGACATATTTACCATCGCCCGCCGGGGGCTTTGACTTTGACATCGGGAGGAGAATGTGGAGTGCAGGGGAGAGATAAGACTTTGCCTTCCATCACAGCGAGGAGGAGATTCACTGTGATGGATGTTTGTGTAAATTGTGTTGTGTCTTGGTTCTTTTTACTTGTTTGTATGACTGCCGAAACCAAATTTCGTTTGAACTTCATTTGAGGTTCAAATGACAATAAACGGTATTGTATTGTATTGTATTGTATTGTATTGTATGTACGTATGTATGTATGTATGTATGTATGTATGTATGTATGTATGTATGTATGTCTGCATATTTGCTTGTTTTCATATATATATATATATATATATATAGGAACAGAAAGGTTTCACTTGGTCCCACGAGCTTGCTCCCCCTCCCCTCACCCCACTCACCATCAACAACACCACAGTCACATCTGTGGAGTCTTTCAAATTCCTGGGAACCATCATCTCCAAGGACCTTAAATGGGGGGCCACCATCGACTCCACAGTCAAAAAGGCACAACAGAGGATGTACTTCCTGCGGCAGCTGAGGAAACACAATCTGCCACAGGCAATGATGGTCCAATTCTATACAATCATCGTAGAGTCTGTCCTCACCTTTTCCATCATGGACTGGTTTGGTTCAGCCACCAAGCACGACACCCGGAGGTTGCAGCGAATCGTCCGATCAGCTGAGAAGGTTGTTGGCTGCAAACTTCCCTCCATTCATGAACTGTACACTGCAAGGGCCAGGAAGCGAGCGGGTAAGATAATCTCTGACACCTCTCACCCTGGCTACAACCTCTTTGCATCACTTCCCTCTGGAAGGCGACTCCGGACTGTCAAAGCTGCCACAGCCAGACATAAAAACAACTTTTTTCCACGAGTAGTAGCTCTACTCAATAACCAAAAATCTGTAGCCTCCTTTTGCTCTGGTATTATATTTAATTCACATGTTTAATTGATAATGTTTTATTATTAATGTTTAATGTTTTATGTGTCATTCTTAATTGTCACTGTATGTCATGTTATCACTTGCGGGCGGAGCACCAAGGCAAATTGCTTGTATGTGAACATACTTGGCCAATAAACTTATTCATCATTCATTCTTCATTCATCATTCATCATTCATCATTCATTCAATATGATCAATCATGTCAACCCATCGCAACATTTTACCCCTTTGCGTATCACTCCTTCCTCTTTCTTAAACAAAATTCAAAGTATCTGCTACTTAAACCCTTTGAAGAAGAGTTTTAAATATGAATAATTCACTTTATCATTGTCTTAAAACGATTATCTTTATTTTAAAAGAATTACCCTTTGTTCTGGAATCTTCTGCAAGAAGAAATGTCTTCACCATTTAAGAACTTACAAGTTTCAACCAAATTCCCTCCCACATTTCTAAATTTTGAATGGAAACAAGCGAATCCTGCCCAACCTTTTCTCATCAGACATCCCATTCATTCCAGGGGAAGTCATTATCTCATTATATGGCTGAGCAGGTTTGAAGAGTTGAGTGTCCTACTTCTATTCTGAACGATGAAGAGACGGAGCACAGGAAGCAAATAGAGAGCTTAGTAACATTGTGTTAATACAACAACAACCTCTCCCTCAATGTCAGCAAGACAAAGGACCTAATTATTGACTTCAAGAGACCAAGTGGTGTACACATCCCAATCAGTATCAATGGTGCTCAAGTGGAAATGGTTGGGTTTTTGGTGTCATTATCGCAAACAATTTGTTTTGGACCAACCACTTTGAAGCTACAGCCAAGAAAAAACAACAACGCCTCTATTTCTTCAGAGTACGAAAGTTCACCATGTCTCCAATGGGTCTTACCAACCTCTACAGATACACTGTAGAAAGTATCCTATCGAGATGCATTACAGTTTGATTGGCAATAGGTCTACCTAAGACCTCAAGACATTGCAAAGAGTTGTGGATGTCGCAGTCCATCACGCAAACCAGCCTCCCTACCATCACCTCTATCTACACTTCATGCTAGCTCAGGAAAACAGTCAACAAATTTCAAAGACCATTTACACCCTGGTCATCCCCTCTTGTCCCTTCTCCCATCAGGCAGAATATACGGAAACTCGAAAGCCCAAACTACCAGATTCAGGAATAGCTTCTATCCCGTGGTTAACAGTCTACTGAACAGTCCTCTTGTAAGCTAAGAATGGATGTTTAAAATACAGAGAGCACAAGTAACAGGAGGTCGGGCAGCATATCTGGAGGACATCCTTGTCTGCAAGTGTCTCCAAGCTGAGGATGTATTCCTGATCTCCTAACCTACCTCACTGCAGCCCTTACACTTTTCTCTCTGCACTTACCATGTAGCTGCTACGCTATATTTTGCACCATGATATTTTACCCTTTGCATTACCTGTTGTACCCATGTATAGCTTTATTGTAACCATGTAGATGTGGTATGATTTGACTGGATAGTTTTTTACTATATCATGGTACACACAACACACTGTAAATAAACTACTACCAATACCAACATCATCCCATTCAGTTCAGGGACAATTACTGTTGAACAATGAAAAGGCTATAGCTTTTGATCATAAAAAATATACATACAAAATTATCTGCTCAATGGGATTATTGTATTCAGTTTTTCTGTAAAATATTGAAAGTTAGAGTGATTATGAACTTACATTGGTCAGATCTCAAAGAATGAGGCGGTTTTGGTACTCTGTTGACATTCTGTTCCATCATTGGAATCAAATATCAAGACAGGACCACAAAGACTGCGTGATTGTAATTACTTTACAGAGGCTTATAAAATCATGACGTACATAATAAGGTGAATGGTCATAGACCTTTTCCCAAGTTAAGAAAGTCTAAAACTAAAACAAATATATTTAAGGTGAGAGAGTAAACAATTAATAGGGGACCAAGGGGCAATGTTTTTACAGTGGAGTTAGTGGGTATATAGAATAAGCTGCCAGAGAAGATGGGAGAGGTGGATACAAATACACAGTTAAATGACATTTGGACATGGATAGGAAAGGTTCATTAGGATGTGGGACAAACTCAGGCAAATAGCACAATGTCAGTTAGGCAACTTGGTTGTCACGGACGAATTGTGCTGAATGGCCTGTTTTATGCTGCATGATCCTATGACTCTGACTCCAACTTAACATTTTGAATTTCAGTGATAACAAAGAGTAGACACTGCTCGCAACATGATTGGCATAAAGACATTTAAAGTTACCCAGGGCAGGAGTGGGTGATATCCATGCATAGTCATACCATATGAATCTTGAGGGATTGTGCTTTTCAATAAAAAAAATAATGGTCCTAAACTGTTCAAAGAAAGAGAACTCCAGCTTGGGGACATTATTATCACTTAAGAGGCCGATCATTTAAAACAGTGTATGTAGACTTTTCTTCACACAAAGGGTGTTGAATCACTGGAATGCTCTAGCCCAGCGATTGAAATGGCCAGTATTGATCAGCCATGATCATGTAGAAAAGCAGGGCTTGAGTTGTCAAATGGTCTGCTGCTACTTCTTATATTGATGACACAATTAAGAAAATGCAGGGAGAAGTTCCAAAATCTTTAGAATAATGAGTTTGAATAACAGAAACTGAGATAAGAAAATGTCCCATCTCCCTCCCACAGACACATTCCACGGCAAACATAGGAGGTAAAACATCTGTCCCTATACCTCCATTCTCACCATCATCTAGGGACCTAAACAGGCAGAAATTAATTTGTACCTCCTCTGACCTCATCTATATCATTAGATGCACTTGACGTCGCCACCTCTACATCAGTGGGATCTAACATAGACTCGGCCACTGCTTTGCCAAGCACCTGTACTCTGTCCACCATGGCCACGTGAAGCTCCCATTTCAACTACCCATTCCATTCCCACACTGACCTGTCTACCTCTGGCATCTTCCATTGCCCGGGTAAGGCCAAAGGAATAGCACTTCATATTCTGCCTCAGTAGACTACAACCCAATGGCATGAACATTGAATTCTCTAATTTCAGGCAACTTCCTTCCTCGCAGTCTCTCGATCCATGTAGATCCTTCCACCTGTACACCTCTCATGCACCTTTTCTTCAGCCAATTCATCTGCCATCACCCACACCCTCATCCCATTGGGCTCCTTTGCCCCACTGTTCCATTTGCCCATCCAACTCCTTAATTTGGTCCCATGCTTCATCTTCCCATAAGATTCCATCATGCGCATCCCCTCGTTACCTCCACAAATCTCATCTCAGGCTCTGTCACCTCCATTCCTCTTTCCCCCCACCTGACTCTATCCACCTATTCGCCCTTTCTCACCTGGATCTACCTATTGGCTCTTGTTTCACCTTCTGACCTCTTTATACTGCCTATCTCCCCTTCATTCTTTCAGTCTGAATTAGTCCCAACCCAAAACATGGACTGCCCATTTCCCTCCACAAATACTGTTTAACCCACTGAAGATCAAGCTACAAGTCTCTGCTGCCTTTTGTGTCATTTATCGCACATTCATCATCACTGTCATTTTATTAATGCCAAGAAACAAGCAAACTGCCGGTGCGATCTCATCCGCAGGAGACCTTGTTCTGCCCCATAGTCCCATTTCCTGAGTCTTCAACAGATATTGAGCTTTCTTTTTCTTATGTGGTTGCATGCTTGCATAAATTGATGTTCATCTATTTCACAAGAGCACCTCTACCTCAAAAAGTACTGCACTCGCTGTTAAATGAATGGGAACATCCTGAAGTTGTGGCAGGTGCTACAGAAATGCCAAATATTATTGCTTTCACTTTCTCGCTCATTTGTAGAAACATTACTGCTCAGTGCCATGAATTATTAGGCTATTAAAAATCAGATTATCCCCTAAACTACTCCAAAGTTAGTTAAAATAAATTGAATTCAAAGAAATTGTTGCAACACGCGATCATATAAATTTGGTCACTGTGCTTCAAGCCACGAATAACAGCCATTCACCCACCACCCATCATGTTGATGGGAAATAGAACATATCCATCTACCTGAAAAAAAACCCACAGTGAACTGAGCCAGGTCCAAGGTGATTGAATTTAGATATTTATCATAGCTGGTCACTTTGAATTCAGCACCTGGTTTGGCATCTTGTTATCACCTAATTGCATGTGTGACATTTGTAATGAAGATGCTTATGAAGCTTAAAGCAAATATGTTAGATGAGTATATAGGTCCAGTATTAAATGGACCATGATTTGACAATTAATTTTTAATTATATCTTAAACTGGAAAACCCATTCTAAACTGTTGAAGACAAGCTAAAACATAATTAATCCCAATCTCGACCAAGGTCCAGCTGTGCAATTAAACAACAAAGGGATATTTATTTTACATGTGGAATCGGAAAAGAAGCATTTACCACAGCTTTGAAGACAAAGAATTCTAATTAATCTTCCCAATTACCGCACAATGAGCTTTATTCCCCCCCCCCCCCCCCCCCCATTTTATAACAATTTAAATGTGGTAGGATGAGCCTGGTGGTAGATTTTCATGGAGAGTACCCAAAGCCAACACTCCAGTTAATGGATTTATCAAATACCTTATTTCATGCTCACTGCATTTGATTTATGAATTTTGATCTTCAAGACAAGGGTCTCGTGAGTATTGATTGTGCGACATGTCAGAGTAACAGAAGTTAATTTCTTTGGTACATTCAGATGCCTCTGAATCCCTGACAGGGCTGTCTGCAAGGAATGGGCTGTCGGGGAGTTGGAGTGACACCAGTCACAGCAGGGAGGCCCTTCCTCTCCCTGAACTCAGCAACATGATGTTATGACATGCAAAACCTTGTTGGGAAATTGTAACACACACTTCTTTTGTGAGACTTGCATTTTTTTTAATGTATCAGAGAGTCAATTTTGCATCTGATAAGGTTTGGATACCGTTCAAAGGAGGGAGACAATGGCCCTTTGAGAGCTGGTCTTTTTGATTTCAAAGCATCTCAGAGGATAATGGCATGTCATCCTGACTTTTTCCCCCATTGATTAGGGTCAGTTTGCTTCCTATTGATTGGTTTTATTTGCAGATGATCATTTTACGAACTAGAGTAATTAAAATTTTAACTGTAATGGACTATTTTTAGGGGGGGTTTTTAATCACTTTTTTTTCCAAGAGTTAGTTTACTATTATTCTTTGCAGAATAATCAAGTATTGATTCCCAGAGGAAAATAAATATAGGGGGAAAAGCTTCACCCATCTGTTGCCCAACAGGGATGTGGACTGAGAATGACTTTGTGGGGTGGCTCTGTAGTAGTGTTGCTGCCTCACAGTTCCAGGGGCCCCGGTTCAATCCTGACCTCCGGTGCTGTCTGGTTGGAGCTTGCATGTTTTCTCTGTGACTGTTTAATAGTTCAATAGTGCTTTATTGTCACATGTGCAAAACAGAGAAAATGTCCAAAAAGTACGTTCTTTCAATCTTAGTTTCTGTTCCCAAAATACCTCGCATGCAACAACATTTTTATCAAACTAAATCTTAAATGGAAAGGATGTTGGGACCAACCTTATGTCTGGCTCCTCTGGTCCAGTTGATGTGTCCCAACCTGTCACATCGACTATCTATTTATTTCTATAGATGTTGCTCGACTCATTGAGTTTCGCCAGCTACTCAAGTTTTACCCCAGATTCCAACATCTACAGTCTCTTGTGTCTCCACCATGGTCTGTTTGAAGAACAGCCTATTACAGAGTAATTACTAAGCAGAGGTTGTAGTTCAGCCTTCTGTCCAGTGGAGTCCTAGGTGTGGGAGATTTACGCTGGATCTGTGGATTAACATGAAGTCTAAAACAAACCGTGGTGAATGATTCGATTACTTGATGTTCGCCAGTCACGTTGCTTCTTGCGTTCGCCAGTTATGGGCCGAGAAATTTGCCAAAAATCATACAATGACACAGCACAGAAAAAGGCCATTCAGCCCACTGTGCCCATCCTAACTAACTATACTAATGCCATTTACTAGCGTTTGGTTTATTTCCTTCTATGACATGAACTGAGATTTGGCCAAATTAATCATGGGGTAAATACTGTCAGTCCATTGAAATAAACGGAGACATCAGTTACTGGGAGAAATATAAGTGAGTACTTTTATTTGATTTAAATCAGTTACATTAAATATCTATCATTATCCGTGTGTGTGTGTGTGTGTGTGTGTGTGTGTGGTATTTTAACTTTAAAAATTGCATCATTTAAATGTTTTGACAGATCGAAGGCGATTTTGAATGTTTGTCAACGTCAAAAATGTTTGCCGATTTAAAGGACAGATTTGAAGGAAGATACAACAGGCCAATAGCACTAACAGTGACTGTATGCTGCCTTGTATCACAAATGGATCCCAGCCTCCTAGTGAAAGGTTACAGTAGGAGGCCACACAGACAGTAACAAGAGACAAATGGCAAACCTGGAGCAGTGGGTGTCTTGGTCCAATGATCTCAATGGTGTGCTGAATACTGCTTTACTTTAATAAAACCCAAAACCTTTTGATTTACAGAAATGGTTTCAATTGATGCCCCATATTTTCCTCAAATTACACACCATCCTTACTTTGAAATGTATCATTGTTGCTTCATGACCAGCGAGTGTAAATTCTGTACCTCCGTACCCAATAACACATGAACTACAATGGGTTCAAGAAAGCCTCGGGCATGAAGGGATGGACAAGGGATGTCCGGATTCAAAAGAGAAAGTTCAAAAGCAGTAGTTATCACTCCTCCCTATCCCAACCCCCATTGTATAGTGTTAATGAGAAGTGTGGTAACCTTTTGAGAAATTACATAGTTCCAGATGTAAGAATTAGGTAATTCCCTCTGGGGTAGAATCCAAAATGATCAGGCTAACTCACAATCTTCCAAAATAAAAAATGCTGGTAGATGATACAGAAGTAAACAGCATTGAACAGTTCACACATGTGCATTAACATTTTTCCTTCCTTTCCCATAAATTATCAATTATCAATGATGAAAGTCTTGCTTCTGGCCATACAAGAAATGCAGAAAATTTCAGTTACTCATACACTGTCTGCTACTTGTTCTTGGAAGTTATTACCTCAATATAAACGCTGAAAATAACAAGACTGGTCTCATTTTGTTAACTGGATTATACATTTTTTTTGTTTGTAAGAGAAAATTAATGAATTTGACATCCATTTTCAAGATCTGAAGAACTGGGGGGGGGGGGGATCCATTTGTTATATGATGCTTATCACAATGTATTGATCAGAAGAGCACAAGAAGCTGGAGCAGGATTTTTCTTGATCCCTATAAATAACAATTGTTACTTGCTGGTTATCATCCACTTTACCCAATCCTGTTATTTTTGCACCCAATAAATGAAGGTGCTTTGGGATGTAGAGGGATGATTTGATTGAGAATTTCTTGATATTTAGAGGAACTGATAGTGTATCTGGAAAGATGCTATTTCTAAATGTTGACAATGAGAGTGCAGTGGATCACCTGTCATAGAATCTTTGAGCTGAAACAGGTCCTTCAGCCCATTATGTCCATGCCGACCTCTTTGCCCATCTGCACGTCATCTGAGCCCACATTAGGACAATATACTTCTATGTCTTGCCTATGTAAGTCTTTAAATGTCTCTTAAAAGTAGTAACAGTATCTAATTTCACCACCTTCTCTAACAATGGGCTCCAGATATTAACCACTCTCTGTATGAAACATTTAGATCCGCTTTAAAACTCCTTCCTCTCGACTTAAATCTGTGCCTGCTTGTTTGTGAAACTCTGACCAGGGGAATTAGATTTTGAATAACTTCTCTCTGCCTGCATCTAGAGAGAAAGAACAGCTTCTTCCCCACTATTAGCAGACTCTTGAACAGACTTCTCCCATGCCACAGATGATTTCTCAGTCTTCCAATCTACCTCACGGTGAGACTTGCACTTTTTTCAAATCTGAACTTTATGTATAGCTGTATCCCGGTACACATGACAATAATAAACCAAACTGAAGCCTGTAACATCATATATTTCTCTATAGACTGCTCAGTATTCTTTATTCCAGGAGAAACAAGCTTTAACAAGCTCCAGTTTACCAGTTATTAATGATCCAGACGCACGAGTATGTCCCACCAAGATATCTGGGATTTAGGAACCTGGAATAAAAAAGCTAAGGGCAGTACACCATTGGGGGTGCAGTGGGTGGTACTACTGCTACACAGCTCCAGCCAACTGCATTTGATCCTGACCTCCAGGGTTGTCCCTGTAGATTGACCACATCATCCACAAATGGGTCGTATTCATGCTTAGTCTAGTTGCAACATGTTAATTTTTTTCACATGAGAATAGATTCTAATATTTTCATGAGTGTGTTCATAATAAAGCGATTCTCTGTGTGAGTGGAGATTGATTGATATTGGGAGTAGCTGCTCTGTCTCCAGAGTTGGCGAAGAGTAAGGTCTTGTGCTTTGGGGAAACTCCAATCCAATCCTATTCTGCCTTTTCTGCCCAGAGCTTGATGCCACCAATTGACCTTGTGTAATATGAGTTTTAATTCCATAATGAGCTTCAATGCACAAACAGTCACAGAAAACATGATTTGCATCACTCCAGGAATTTCCATGATGTCCGAAAGCATTTTACAACTGATGATGTATGTTTGAAATGTGATTTAGTATTGTAAATTGTGAAAAGTAGCCACCAATAGCTTTAAATAACAAAGTGATCATGATCAGCTTTGGTTAGTAAAGGTTGAGTGAGGGACACATGGGATAATCCACTTCCTCGTCTTCTTTATTTATTTCCTTTTTAAAGCATAAGCCAATGGTCAACTGAACCTCACCTCTAAATGATGACACCTTCAAGGTAAAGCATTCCCTAAAATGTCAACGCTGACGTTTGTCCTCAAGTCTCTAAAATAGGATTTGGAACATAAGGCTTCAGACCCATCAACAAGGGTGTTACCAACCGAGTCAAAATAGCTGAGTTTAGTTTTGTGGAATTGAGTCTATAAAAGCATGACTGGTTATATTGTATTATGTCACGTATAAAAAAAGTATTTTTGGTGTTTCTTAACTTCATCAGAATTGTATCTCTTCAGAAAATGTTAGCAAAAATTCACATCGACTTAAGTGGTGGAAGGCATTAGGGTTATCTTAATCCAGCGATCTGGAACAACCTTACATTCCCACGGTTGCTGCATCTAATTGCTAGTTAAGTGATTCCAGAAATTTTTTCCTCAGATTTCCAAAATTGTACTGATAAATTTTCACATGAAAGGTTATGAATTAAGCTCAAAGGTTTTGGAAACCAGAAGAAAATCCAGAGCTGGATAAGAACTTGGCCAAAGGGGACAAAAAAGTATTGGTTACCGGTTAAAGGAACAATGTTAAGATAGGAACATTTCTCAATGGGTGTCTTGAGGCTTAGTCGGAACATTTTGTTTTGATATGCACCAGTGAGTTAGATTCAGCAGGTCAACCTAAACCAATCAAACCCATAGGGAAGTCGATCTTGGAGAGCACATGGAATTAAGAAATGATTCCTAAAATCATGAGGACAAAGGAAAAATTGGCAAAACAATAGCAGAGGAAATGTAAAACAGGTAATTTAGCAATGCTACAAAATTTTGAGATTTTAAAAATAAAGTCTGCAATTTATCCCATCAGATAAAGCATAAAAAGAAGTTTAATTTGACACTTAATTCACTTTCAGATCTTTAGTATTAAAAAATTTATGGCCATTATCATACTCAGAAATTAGCATCTAGTTCCCTATTGCTTTTCCATTGACTTAACACAAAAGCTGTGATCGAGGACAGTTAAAAGCCCATAACTTTCTTAAAAATTATGGTAACTGAAAGACATTTTCAGGTATTATAGATTGAAGCATTCTGAAACAAATATGAAACAATCTTACTTCGAAGACATGAAAGTAAAGCATATAATTAGTTAGTTACCTAATTGTAGCTAATTACAAAATTCAATTACTAGATCTAAACATCTATCAATTTCTTAAGAATAGATTAACATTTTTAAATAGCCTGTGTCCAAATAACATTCACACAATAATTCACAATATAACATAATTTTTAAATCTAATTTTCATGAATTTACAGGCCAAATGGAAGGAATTGAATGTTTAATACCTGTAAATTAATGGGGATTTAATTCATCTTGCGAGTGAGGATTACTGGAACGCGATCTTTTGGAACGTTGATTTGCGGTGAATTTAACCCCGTATTGGCATGAAAAATACTGCCGTTAATTCAGGGAATAAAATCACCGTGTCACATGAAAAAATGTGAATTAAAGGCTTCTTAAGAAGCACTTTTATACATTTAAAGAAAGCACTTTCGTTTACCTGTCCATTGTGTGAAATCCGTCCCCGTTATCGGCGTTGACGCTTCAGGAGCTGCTTTTAAAATGACTGTAGCGCTGACATTGACGATTTAATAAAAATAAAAAATTCACAAAACGCAGGTAGGAACGATTTTGTCAGCCAAGGTTTGTACTCCAACAAAATATTTCCAGGACAAGGTAGGAGAAACCCGCGTTTTAACCCCGCCCCCCCTTAAAGGCGCCAAAATCGCGCACACGGCCAGTGGCAGAATTACAGCGCGACTGAAGGTAAGTTTTGTAACATACCTAGGTAATTGCATAGAAAAATATTGGACAATGGAGAGACATACAGATAACATATAAACTCTACCAATGGCATTGATTTAGTTAAAAAGGGGAATGAAAGAGAACGAGGAACATAATAAACATAGAGTGCATTTCTCTAATGTGATTCATAATCTTATGATAAAATGAGATAATTTACAACCGGTGAACTAATTTTTAAAGCATATTGACTGTTAAAAAGGTAGGAAATGAAGCAGTCAAATTATATATAGCCAGCTCCCACATGCAGCTTCCATGTGCATAATTCTATCTTAAATGATATCCAAATATTAATATGTAACTGTCATTACTTAAATTAATGCTAGATTCCCTACAATTAATGTCTCAATATTTTGGAATCATTGTCATTATTTGTGACTTTATAAAAGATTGTAACATACAATAAAATTGCTAAACTGCTAAACCGCCTTTGCTCCAACTGAAATCTCTTGGCTACGAATCTAGTATTTGGGTGAACAGATTACATACCCATTCATTGTTTTTACTTAAGGAACACACATAATGGTAAACTGCTGGCATTATTGACAGGTATGGAAAGGTATTGAACAGCCTAATGGGCCTGTCCCACTTACGCACATTTTTTCGAGAGACTAAATTTTTTTTAGTCATGGGAGACTGGTGACTAAAATGAGAACACATGGTATTGGGGGTAGGGTGTTGACATGGATAGAAAATTGGTTGGCAGACCGGAAGCAAAGAGTAGGAGTGAACGGGTCCTTTTCAGAATGGCAGGCAGTGGCGAGTGGAGTGCCGCAAGGCTCGTTGTTGGGGCCGCAACTGTTTACAATATATATTAATGATTTGGAAGAGGGAATTAGGAGCAACACTAGCAAGTTTGCGGATGACACAAAGCTGGGTGGCAGTGTGAACTGTGAAGAGGATTTTAGGAGGTTGCAGGGTGACCTGGACAGGTTGAGTGAATGGGCAGATGCGTGGCAGATGCAATATAATATAGATAAATGTGAGGTTATCCACTTTGGCGGCAAAAACAAGGGGGCAGATTATTATCTCAATGGGGTTAGGTTAGATAAGGGGGAGGTGCAGCGAGACCTGGGAGTCCTTGTACACCGGTCACTGAAAGTTGGCGTGCAGGTACAGCAGGCAGTGAAGAAAGCTAATGGAATGTTGGCCTTCATAACAAGAGGATTTCAGTATAGGAGTAAAGAGGTTTCTTCTGCAGTTGTATTGGGCTCTGGTGAGACCACATCTGGAGTATTGTGTACAGTTATGGTCTCCTAATTTGAGGGAAGGACAACCTTGTGATTGAGGCAGTGCAGCGTAATTTCACGAGATTGATCCCTGGGATGGCGGGACTGTCATATGAGGAAAGATTGAAAAGACTAGGCTTGTATTCACTGGAGTTTAGAAGGATGAGGGGGAAATCTTATAGAAACATATAAAATTATAAAAGGACTGGACAAGCTAGATGCAGGAAAAATGTTCCTAATGTGGGGCGAGTCAGAACCAGGGGCCACAGTCTTAGAATAAAGGGGAGGTCATTTAAAACTGAGGTGAGAAAAAACACATTCACCCAGAGAGTTGTGAATTTATGGAATTCCCTGCCACAGAGGGCAGTGGAGGCCAAATCACTGGATGGATTTAAGAGAGCGTTAGATAGAGCTCTAGGGCCTAGTGGAGTCAAGGGATATGGGGAGAAGGCAGGCACGGGTTATTGATAGGGGACGATCAGCCATGATCATAATGAATGGCGGTGCTGGCTCGAAGGGCCGAATGGCCTCCTCCTGCACCTATTTTCTATGTTTCTATGTTTCCATGTTTCTATGACTACCAGCGACTGTCACAGTTGTAGCAGGTCGCCAAAAATGCGGCGACTGGACCCCCCCTCCCCCCCCACGACTATGTCTACCACAAGCTACGACAACCTCCCACCTAGTCGACGGCAAGCTACGGCAAGCTACCGACAATCGGCAACCCATTAGGACGTCAACCTACGACCACACCTACGACAACCTCCATCACACAGGCAACAACCTACAACAAACAAAGTCAACCCTTCCATCCGTGACAAGCTACGACAAGCAAAGGCCCTGTCGGTGACAACTGAAGACAACTGAAGACAATTCAGTTGACAGTACCTGTCGCTGTTTGATGTGGTTGACGTAGGTAGTCACCAATGGAATTCACCGAAGTCAGCACCCGGCGACAACCAATGTCACCTGGCGACAACCTGCGTTATCCTGGCGACAACCTACGACAGCACCTACAATAGGAGAAGACAAGCTACATCAAGCCCACAGTCGCAAAAAGTTTTGAACATTTCAAAATCCAGCAGCGACCAGAAAAACATTAGGCGACTTGAGGAGACTACTCATGACGATACAGGCGTCACCCCGCGACCATGTGGTGACAGCCTAGTCACCTGTAGTCGCCAAAAAAAATTGCCTAAGTGGCACATGGGCTTTAAGTTGATTGCTGTGATGTGGTTAACATATAGTTGTGATATACAATCTTCAGGATTTTATTAATAATCAAGGAAACACGGCCTAGGGCCAACCTAAAAATTAATTCTTTATTATATTTACACAGATAAAACTGCCTTGACAATATAATAAATTTTACTTTAAAACTGTGGTTTTATAGTACAGGGACCAGGGAACTGATCAATCTATTCGGCACGTTTGCTCCATATTCCAGCATCTGCAGTCACGTGTGTTTCCCAACTGACAATCGTATTGTTTGCAGACCCAGAATGAATTTTGCTAGTCAATGACATGACTGGATGAATTAGGGCAAAATCACAGAAGACAATGGACAGCATTGAATTTGAAGGTGTTATTTATTGTCATTGCCAATTTAAATGTAGTTTATTATCGTAATCATAAGTTGTTGTATTTTGGTTATTTTTTTAACGTCAGGAATTTCAGTAGTAATTATTTTACACAGGCAGTGGGAAGCATGTGGAACTCATTACCATGGGGAATGGTTGAGATGAATACTGTCGGTGTGATTAAGAAGAGGCTGGACAACCACATGTGGGAGAAGGCAACAGACGGGTGGTACAATGGTGATGTAGTCAGTGGTTCGATCCTGACCTCTGGTACTGCCTGTGAGGAGTTTGTAGATTCTCCCTGTGATCATGTGACTTTCCTCCAAACGTTTCCTTCCACATCTGAAAGACATGTTGGTTGTCAGATTAATAGACTGCTGTAGATTTCCCCGAATGCTGGTGCCATTTGCTGGTGCCATTTGGGAATAGCAAAGGGTGCATCATCAAGTATGCAGATGATACAACGGTGATTGGCCTCATCAGCAACAACGATGAGTCGGCCTATAGGGAGGAGGTCCAGCTCCTAGCAGCATGGTGCGCTGACAACAACCTGGCCATTAACTCCAAGAAGACCAAGGAGCTCATTGTAGACTTCAGGAAGTCTAGGGGCGGCACGCACACCCCCATCCACATTAACGGGACGGAGGTGGAACGTGTTTCCAGCTTCAGGTTCCTGGGGGTCAACATCTCCGATGACCTCTCTTGGACCAACAATACCTCAACTCTGGTCAAGAAGGCTCACCAGCGGTCTCTTCTTCCTGAGGAGACTAAAGAAGGTCCATCTGTCTCCTCAGATTCTGGTGAACTTCTACCGCTGCACCATCGAGAGCATCCTTACCAACTGTATCATAGTATGGTATGGCAACTGCTCTGTCTCCGACCGGAAAGCACTGCAGAGGGTGGTGAAAATTGCCCAATGCATCACCGGTTCCTCACACCCCACCATTGAATCTGTCCAAAGCAAGCGTTGTCTGCGAAGGGCGCTCAGCATCGCCAAGGACTGCTCTCACCCCAACCACAGACTGTTTACCCTCCTACCATCCGGGAGGCGCTACAGGTCTCTCCGTTGCTGGACCAGCAGGTCCAGGAACAGCTTCTTCCCTGCGGCGGTTACACTACTCAACACTGTACCTCGGTGACTGCCAATCACCCCCCCCCCCCTCCTGGACACTCCTCCCACCAGGATTTATTGGATTTATTTATTTACTGATCATATTTATGTCGCTCTTCTGTTGTAAGGAAATATGGGAGGAATATTAATCCAAATAATAGGAGAAAGCTTCAGTGAACCATAAACACCAGTATGGACAGGTTGGGCCAAATTACCAGTTTTGGCACCTATGCCAAACCTATGAAAACCATCGGTAAGAAGTAAAGACACCCCTGAAATGATCTAAAAAAACAAAATACTAAAGTATAATCCTCATTAAACAATCTGCTTCTCTCCTTTTCCTAATTACTATAAGGTCTGCCATAAAAAAAAACTTTGAATAACTTCTTGGTCATTTACGTCCCGTCAGTATATTCTACTGTTTCTAACACTCTTGTACTTAAGTTTGGTTGCGCCTATAATTAGCAAGATTTTTACTGAATTGTATGCAAAAACGGGAATTTCACTGTACCTAGGTACATGTGACAATAAACTACCATTGAACCATTGAACGTCACCTTGAGAACCTCAGTGTCAAATGTTTGATAATTGCTGCTGCAAAGTGGCTTGGGTTGTCCAAGATGAGTCTGTGCAGACCAATGTTAATCTTCATTTTACTTAGATACAGAGCTTGCTAGACTAAATGTAGTTACTTAAAACTTAACACAAGAACCACAAACTCTTTGTGTGATTTTGAATTTTGTGACAATTACACAAATTTAGAATATCTATAGTAAACAGATAAATAATTACACCAGAGTAAAAAGAGCCACCATGTTAATGGAGCACCTTTGTTGCTGAAGGAATCGGCTGGTTTACAACAAAACAAGGGTTTGGTTTTAATTTATATTGAATGGCTAGAAGGTGCACAATGAAGCTATCAATTCAGTAAATCAGTTTGCTGCTGCAAATATTCTTCTGCCCTTCTCTCTGTCCACATCTCCCATTCCGGCAGCAGGCTGATGTTGATGCTTTTTGTTATGTCTCCTTCGAATGCATGGAGGTGAACTAACTCGTCATCCCCAATATAATAGGTGGCCGAGGCTATTCAGATCCCTCCCTTTGCAGCTGTCAATGTCGCATTGACTTTCTGTCAGGGTTGCTCGCTTATTGTTTGTGAGTTTGATTAAAAAAAACAAAAAAAAAACAAAATGCAATTACCCGGGTTGAAGGACCAGACTCTATCACTCATACAGATAATCTCAGGGTAATGTGACAAGCATTCCCATGGCAACTGCAGGAGAACTTAAGTCCAAGAGTTTGTCTTCTCATCTTTCTGCTTATTGTTTAATGGATTAAAACTTCCTTCTCAAAATGCTGCGGAACTGCAGTGAGGAAGCCACCATTTCAGTGTTCACAGTGATGCATCCGCTTTGCTTGGCAGACCAAAGGGAACTTAAAAGCATTTTTTGTGTTTTCTACAAATTCACAGCCATGTGTAACTTTAGTTTTAAGTTAAATTGCTATGCTTTTGGCTGGATATAATAAGCAATATCCTTGCTCACAGCATGATTTTCAAGCTCTATCCTTGCATGTGTGACTAAACATCACAGTGGGATAAAATATTTAATGAACCAGGTCTTGGTTAAGTGTTATTTGAGGTTTATTTCTTTTTTCTTAAAGGGAAATGCAAATGAGCTCACGTTTTCCTCACAAACATCACCACACATTGTATGCCTCTACCCTAGAGCAGCAGTGGCACAGCTAGTAGAGCTGCTGCCTCACAGCTCCAGCAACCTAGGTTCAATGCTGATCTCCAGTGCAGGCTGCGTGGAGTTTTCATGTTCTCTCTGTGACCACATACGTTCACAGACTGGGTGCTCTGGTTTCCTCCGGTTTCCTCCCACATGCCAAAGATGTAGGGTCGGGAGGTTAATTGTTCCTACTGCATAGATGTGTGGTAGGATCGAAAATGAAACGATGTGAATATGGAGAAATGAATTGAATTAATGCAGATTTAGTGTAAAAATTAATGGTTATGATCAGTGTGGACTTTGTGGACTGCAAGTCCTGTTTCTGTCTTGTATCTCGCTACACACTAAGCTTTTCATCTTTGCTGCGCTGTTCTAGTGAATAATACTTTGTAATTTGCTGCTTGAAGATCTTCATTCCATTGAAAATCTATTGTTCGTTTTCACAGAAGAATGATTATTTGTTGACCAGTGTAATTGCAAACATTTCTATAAAATGTATTTCTTTGTAATTATGATATTATAAATGCTTAATACCTATTAAATAAGTATTTATCTAACTAAAAAATTTGAGAGTTGTTTAATTTGATAAATAAGTATTTAATTTTATTCAAAGTCCAGATGCTGACTGAATTTTCCAAAATTCCTTTCACTATTCATACGGCCATCATTTGAAACTCTGAAAAGGTTTATGTTTATGCTCGTCATATGTACCGGGTGCAGAATATCAGCACTCGAAGTTCAACTGGAAGTCCTCAGCATTGCAGTGCCTCTGTTCCATTGACAAAGTCCAATGCCCCACAGGTGAATCAGGATCAAACATCAACCCAAGAGTCTGAAAATATTTCAAAATTTGCAGATGCTGGAAATTTGGAATAAATAAAGAAAATGCTGGTAAAACTCTGGGGGAGCAGACAGCATCTGTGGAAAAAAAATAGTTAACGCTTAGGTTCTAAGCTTCGCCTTGCTAATGCTAATAGAGCCACTCTTTCCCCAATGTCAAAAACCCAGATTCAATCCTGACCTCCACTGCAGTCAGTGTGGTTTTGCACATTCGCTCTATAACTGTGTGGATTTACTCCAGGAGCTCTGGTTTCCTTCCACATCCCAAAGGTTAATTAGCTACAAAAAGTGCCCCATGTGGGTAGCTGAGTCATAGAATGGAGGTGAGAAATAATGAGCATGTAGGAGAAATGAAATGGAATTAAAAGTCTGACGATCCTTCATCATAGAAACATGTGAACATATAAATTAGCAATATAAATAGACTTCTTAGAACCCTTGAGCTGGCTTTGCTATTCAAAGAAGATAAATCCAATCTCATTACAATTTCCACTTTGCATTGCTGTCTATAATTGGGAACCATACACACCTTTATGGATTTATACAGTATTGGTGTAAATGGACATCTGATGGTTGGTGTGGACCTGGGTGGGCTGCAGCATGTGCAGACATGGCGTAGAAGGACGAGAAGCTGAAGCAAAGAAGTGGAAGCCAAATAACCGAACGGAAACTAAGCCAAAAAGCCAAATAACTGAAAGCGTACGAAGCCTAATCGCCAACTAACCGAAAGGTTGGGATGCCTAAAAGCAAACTAACCGAAAGGGTGGGACGCCTAAAAACCAACTAACCGAAGGGCGGGATGCCTAAAAGCAAACTAACCGAAAGGGTGGGATGCCTAAAAACCAACTAACCGAAAGGGCAGGACGCCTAAAAACCAACTAACCGAAAGTGCGGTATGCCTAAAAGCAAACTCACCGAAAGGCCGCTCTGCCGAAATGCCAACTCCCCAAAAGGCTGCGTCACCTATAAGCCAACTCACCGACTTGCCACTCTGCCGAAAAGTCAAATAACGGACATGACGTCGCCAGGGGGCGGGATTTGTCAATAATTGTTCCAGACCCCCACATCCATCACATCACTGGCCGGTGGAGACAGGAGGGTGGGGGTCATTTTCCCACACAAGCCATAGGTGACTGGGCACTCTGAACCCGAGCACCAATTGTAAGCGACCGAAGGAGAGCATCCCTCGGGACAGCTCCCACTCTCCCACGGCCGCCCTCCGCCTCGTCTCCCTCGTGCGGACGCACTGCGATGGGCTGTGTGTCGGTCGGATGATGGTGACGGTCGACTGATTGCTGCCGGTAGTCGGAACCCCAGGTGGCTGGCGGTCTGGATTAATGCGACGGATCGGCTGCTGAGCCTGGGTCGCCCCCAAAACACGTCCAGCAATGAGGTGGATATTCCCGCTGTCAAAGAGCGGTGGCGGCGGCAGTCACCTGCCTTCTCTGACCAACTTGCAGCAGCAACGCCAGCGGCGGATCAAGTCATAGACATAGACATAGACATAGAAAATAGGTGCAGGAGGAGGCCATTCGGCCCTTCGAGCCAGCACCGCAATTCATTGTGATCATGGCTGATTGTCCCCAATCAATAACCCGTGCCTGCCTTCTCCCCATATCCCTTGATTCCACTAGCCCATAGAGCTCTATCTAACTCTCTCTTAAATCCATCCAGTGACTTGGCCTCCACTGTCCTCTGTGGCAGGGAATTCCACAAATTCACAACTCTCTGGGTGAAAAAAGTTTTTTCTTACCTCAGACTTAAATGGCTACCCCTTTATTCTAAGACTGTGGCCCCTGGTTCTGGACTCGCCAACATTGGGAACATTTTTCCTGCATCTAGCTTGTCCAGTCCTATTATAATTTTATATGTTTCTATAAGTCGTCCCCGCCCCCCCCCCCCCCCATCCTTCTAAACTCCAGTGAATACAAGCCTAGTCATTTCAATCTTTCCTCATATGACAGTCCCACCATCCTAGG
This sequence comes from Malacoraja senta, assembly GCA_038087875.1. Taxonomy (NCBI): domain Eukaryota; kingdom Metazoa; phylum Chordata; class Chondrichthyes; order Rajiformes; family Rajidae; genus Malacoraja; species Malacoraja senta. The sequence continues at coordinate 36,725,536 of CM075977.1, read as the reverse complement.
GATCAATCTCGTGAACCAATGCTGCACTGCCTCAATCACAAGGATGTCCTTCCTCAAATTAGGAGACCAAAACTGTACACAACACTCCAGATGTGGTCTCACTAGAGCCCGATACATCTGCAGAAGAACCTCTTTACTCCTATACTGAAAGCCTCTTGTTATGAAGGCCAACATTCCATTAGCTTTCTTCACTGCCTACTGTACCTGCAAGCCAACTTTCAGTGACCAGTGTACAAGGACACCGAGGTCTCGCTGTACCTCCCCCTTACCTAACCTAACCCCATTGAGATAATAATCTACCCCCTTGTGTTTGCCGCTAAAGTGGATAACCTCACATTTATCTATATTATACTGCATCTGCCATGCATCTGCCCACTCACTCAACCTGTCCAGGTCACCCTGCAACCTCCTAACATCCTCTTCACAGTTCACACTGCAACCCAGCTTTGTGTCATCTGCAAACTTGCTAGTGTTGCTCCTAATTCCCTCTTCCAAATCATTAATATATATGGTAAACAGTTGCGGCCCCAACACCGAGCCTTGCGGCACTCCACTTCGCCACTGCCTGCCATTCTGAAAAGGACCCGTTCACTCCTACTCTTTGTTTCCTGTCTGCCAACCAATTTTCTATCCATGTCAACACCCTACCCCCAATACCATGTGCTCTAATTTTAGTCACCAGTCTCCCATGCGGGACCTTATCAAAGGCTTTCTGAAAGTTGGGGAAGAGTTCACACAGTGGGTGAGTGCAGCGCTCCGCTGCTGAGCAGCATCGTCCCCGCTATTCCCCCCTCCCCCAGGCGGCATCTCCACCACCACCCCCGCTATTTCCCCCCCCCCCACCTTCTCCGGTGGCATCGGCCCCGCTATCCCCCGCTCCACCCCTGGGCGGCATCGCCCCCACTTCATTAACCAGGTTCCTGAATGTAAGAACTATTTATACTTGTAACATTTTTGTTTTTAAATCAGTAACTTTTTTTTGAGTTTTAATGCCGACCCCGTCCTGTGGGAAGGGCTTGCGGCAGCTGGTTTCATAGTGCCTTCATTGTTGGTAGGTGCTGATCTTTCACCTCTGCTCCACCCGGCGCTGCCAACACACAGCTTGTCACAGTGCGGCCGCACGGGGGAGACAAAGCGGAGGACGGCCGTGGCGTGTGAGAGTGGGGGCTGTCCCGAGGGATGCGCTCCTTCGGTCGTTACAACTTATGCTCGGGTTCAGAGTGCCGAATCACTTATGGCTTGTGTGGGAAATTGACCCCCACCCTCCCGTCTCCATCGGCCAGTGATGTGATGGACGCGGTGGTCTGGACCAATTGCTGACAAGTTCCGCCGCCCCCCCCCCCCGCGGCCATTCGGTGAGGGCTTGTATGTGACGCAGCCTTTCGATGAGTTGGCGTTTTGGCAGAGCAGCCTTTCGGTGAGTTGGCTTTTAGGCGTCCCACCCTTTCGGTTAGTTGGCTTTTAGGCGTCCCACCCTTTCGGTTAGTTGGCTTTTAGGCAACCCACCCTTTTGGTTAGTTGGCGTTTCGGCTTCGTACGCTTTCGGTTATTTGGCTTTTCAGCTTTGTTTCCGTTCAGTTATTTGGCTTCCACTTCTTTGCTTCGGCTTCTCGTCCTTCGACTTCACGTCCGGTTACCGGGCTGCAGGACCTGTAAATGTGCTGCATGACTCTATGACCAAGTTGACACTATGGATGTCATACAGCAGAATTATCCAACTCCTTAAAAGCAACTACCCATCACCTGTCAAGTGAACAATTAATAACGTTCATATTAGTCACTGAATTGTTGGTCAAATTGTACAGAGGTTTAATGCTCTCTTAATTGCCTTGAAGCCGATGAAGTTTGCAGTGATTGCTATGATGTGACACCGAATTCAGTCCTGACTATTCCACAGAAGTTTCTACAGAAGCCAGGAATGGGTGAAATGGTAGGCACTACCCCAGAAATACATCCCTATCAGGCAATGAGCAGCGGACATAGAGAGCAAAGCCAGCTGCTAGAATAAGGAGGAGAAAGATGCTTAGTAGAAGTTCATAATGAAAGTCCCCAACATAAATCCCAATGCTGATCAAGATGTCTGCTAAAAATCAGAAATAAAATGACTTATTTCACATGCTGGAAATCTGAAGCAGGAACCAAATGCTGGAAATACTCTGCACCTATAGAGTGAAACAGTTTGCATTTCAGGTCAGTGACCATTCACTAAACACCTGATTTCAGTGACTCACTAGGCTACCTTAATAAAACCTGCCAGTGACTGGAAACAAGGCACCGTCTGCTCTCAGGGTGCAGCTGGCTTCAAGCACAACAGACTGGCTCCAAGTGCTTCCAACTTTTCACAGTTATGAGCAACCTGCTGACACAAGCAGCCACTTTCCAGCCCTGTTAGTGGCCAGCTACATTAATTTGCAGCATCATAACATTGGCAATCTGCCTGGATTGTAAGAAGCAGACACTGCTTAATAGCAAACATCGCAAACCTCCCTCAGTCCCACCCTTTGCTTATGGGCTATTACATTATGAATCAATGGTTTCAGTGATAACATGACTGTGGCAATTTGCCCCTTCAGTGAAAATCAAATACTTCCACATTTACAGAAGGAGTTATGAGTCAAGAGAGTTTAATTGTCATATGGACTGACAACAGAACAATGAATTTTTTACTTGCAGCTGCTTAACAAGACCAAAAACACAATTACGCACAGATAAATACATAATGATCAATAATACTACACATTACTAGACTAAGTGGGACCTGTTGGGTCCCAGAATCACACGAAAGGCTGGTCCCCCAATGCAATATTCCACCTCTTCACCAATTCCAATATTGGTGGCCAGTGGGGGGCTTTCTGGAGCACTAGTATGGGTGTTGTGGACTGAAGGGACTGGTTTCCAGAGGGCTAGTATGGACATTGAGGGCCGAATGGATTCTTGGGCTGGCGGCTCAGTCGCTCAAGCCTGTTGTGCTAGCAGCTCACTCACTCACGGCTGGTGGGCTGGCAGTTGACACGGCTATTCCTTGAAATTCCATTTCAAGCAGGGTGCAAGGCCACCAAATTCAAGTGCAGTTTCTTACCACTTCGAGCAGGGTGCAAGGCCACCAAATTCAAGTGCAGCTTCATACCATTTCAAGCAGGGTGCAAGGCCACTAAAAACAACGAGTCGTGACCTCTCCCTTCTCCATCTTGCAGAGACTGAGCCATGCCCACACTTCTGGGTTTTATAGTCCCTCCCCCTCCCACCAGAAGGGGTGTGGCCTTCATGGCGTGATTGACAGGAGAGAGAATCTTAACCTTTTTAAAACACTAATAACTCTTTTATTTTTCATCGATGGGAAAAATCCTCGGCACCTGATGAGCGGAGGGGGACTCTGAGTAAGATGGCCAAAAATCACAGCCATACGTGGTAGCGTTTTTTCTAAAATCAAAATAAAGTGCAAACAGGAAGTGATCAAGATTAGACTTTAAATTATATAGAAGGCAAGGCAACTTTAATTAGGCAAAACTTAAATTAGCAAGGCAACTTTAGTTAGGCAAACAAAGGTAGACATGTGCTGGAGAAACTCAGCGGGTGCGGCAGCATCTATGGAGCGAAGGAAATAGGCAACGTTTCGGGCCAAAACCCTTCTTCAGACAAGGCAAGGCAACTTTAATTAGGCAAGGCAACTTTAATTAGGCAACACAGCTTTAGCATTTCCAAACCAAAGGCAACACAGCTTTAGCATTTCCAAACCAAAGGCAACACAGCTTTAGAATTTCCAAACCAAAGGCAACACAGCTTAACATTTCCAAACCAAAGGCAACACAGCTTTAGCATTTCCAAACCAAAGGCAACACAGATTTAACATTTCCAAACCAAAGGCAACACAGCTTTAGCATTTCCAAACTAAAGGCAAAACAGCTTTAGCATTTCCAAACTATATTTTCAAACCACATTAAGGGCACTTACAGGTCAGTAAAACCACTCACAGTTAGTAGACATGTGATCAGTGTTATTCACAGCTCAGACTGAGAGACGTGACCCTCTCGCTCCCCCATCTTGCAGAGACTGACTGGGGCACTCAACACTTCCAGGTTTTATAGTCCCTCCGGAAGGGGCGTGGCCTTCAGGAGAGAGAATCTCAATATTTTAAACACTAATAACTTTTATTTTTCATCAATGGGAAAAATCCTCTTGTCCTGCGCAGCGGAGGGGGACTCTGAGTAAGATGGCCAAAAATCACAGCCGTAAGTGGCAGCGTTTTTCTAAAATCAATATATAGAACAACAGGAAGTGGTCAAGATCAGACTTTTAGTAATGTAGATTATGTGTGACCATATAGTAAACCCAAAGTCAATAGACAATAGGGGCAGGAGTAGGCCATACAGCCCTTTAAGCCAGCACCACCATTCAATGTGATCGTGGCTGAACGTCCACAATCAGTAGCCCATTCCTGTCCTTTCCCCATATACCCTGACTCCACTATCTTCAAGAGCCCTATCTAGCTCTCTCTTGAAAGTTTCCAGAGAACCAGCCTCCACCGCCCTCTGAGGCAGATAATTCCGCAGACTCACAACTCTCTGTGTGAAAAGGTGTTTCCTCGTCTCCATTCTAATGGCTTATCCCTTATTCTTAAAATTTGGCCCCTGGTTCTGGACTCCCCTAACATCGGGAACATGTTTCCTGCCTCTAGCGTGTCCAAACCCGTAATAATCTTATATGTTTCAATAAGATCCCTTCTCATCCTTCTAAATTCAAGAGTATACAAGCCCAGCCGCTCCATTCTCTCAGCATATGACAGTCCCGCCATCCCGGGAATTAACCTTGTGAACCTACGCTACACTCCCTCAATAGCAAGAATGTTCTTCCTCAAATTTGGAGACCAAAACTGCACACAATACTCCAGGTGTGGTCTCACTAGGGCAGTGGTCCCTAACTTTTTTGACGCCAGTATGCACATACGCAAACAAAATACTGTATGTGGTATGTACCTTTGTTATGTTCCTAAACATGGGCTCAACAAATTGATATGTTATTTATGTCCCCTTCATGACCCCCAGCAAAGCCCCCAAACGACCCCCATAGGGGGTCACAACCCCCAGGTTAAGAACCACTGCACTAGGGCTTTGTACAACTGCAGAAGGACCTCACTCCTCTTCTTATAAAGGCCAACATGCCATTCGCTTTCTTCACTGCCTGCTGTACCTGCATGCTTACTTTCATTCACTGATGAACAAGGACCCCCAGATCCCATTGTACTTCACCTTTTCCCAACTTGACACCATCTAGATAATAATCTGCCTTTCTGTTTTTGCTACCAAAGTGGATAACCTCACAATTATCCACACTAAAATGCATCTGCCATGCATCTGCCCACTCACTCAACCTGTCCAAGTCACCCTGCATTATCATAGCATCCTCCTCACAGTTCACACAGCTACCCAGCTTTGTGTCATCTGCAAATTTGCTAATGTTACTTGTATCCTTAAAGCAACCTAAGGCACAATCCACAGAAGATCATAGTTGCTGAGTTTAGTGTTGTGCAGTGTTTAAGAGACAGATGGTTGCTGGTAAGAAGCTGTCCTTGAACCCAATGGTCATAGTTTTCAGCTCTAGTACCTTCTTCCTGATGGTGGTAGCGAAATGAGTGAGTGGCCAGGATGGTGCGGGTATTTGATGATATTAGCTGCCTTCAAGAATTGCTTCCTTCAAATTGACCTTTCCACTAAAGAGAGGAGAGCTGCAAGCCAGAATTTTCTGTTCTTAAACCGAATATTTGCTGTTTACGTTCTGACCTGCTTCAATGCAAATAAATTATGCATTAGCCCGAGAATGTCCATTGAAATGATCATCTCAGTGGATGGATGGTTTAATAATATTTTGGTAAATAAACGATGAATTCATTGTTTTGCCACAAACTCTGAATGTTGGGAACTTTTTAAATCTCAGTGAGGTGTGATCACATGTAGAAATTGAAGGAGGCACATTGGCATAGCGATTTCTCATAAACAATAATGAAGGGTTATGAGGTAAAGTTTCACTCTTGGCCAACAATGATCAGTGCACATTGTAATCTGCTTCTGAAACCTGACTCGGTGGAAGCAGTGGATGAAAATTACGGTAGCTAAGTATAGTGTGAAACTACATTCAAAACTGAGGAAGAGTTTTCAGACACTGAATCAGAATAAGCATTACTAGGACAATGAGGATAAAGCCCCAGCTCATGATCAGGATTAAAGAGTTGAAAGGGAGAAACAAAAAAACACAGCCCTTTACAATCCTCTATCCATTTCCTATTTGTCCTGTCTTTTTTTAATTATAGTTTTCTATTTCATTTTTAAACTTAAAAATTTCAATTCTATAGTAATTTGAAAATCTAATTTAGACCTTCTCTGGTAATGAATTTCCTGTTCTTACAATTGAGTTTGTGTGTGTGTGTCACTGAGGATAACGGCTCATCTGGGATCTGAAGCGGGTCTCGACCTAAAACATTACCCATTCCTTCTCTCCAGAGATGCTGCCTGCCCCACTGAGTTACTCCAGCATTTTGTAGCTATCTTTAGGATATTAGATCACCTGGAATCCCAGGATACTAGATCAGAAGAGATATAATCCACTCAGATGATGGAGCAGTTGTGATGTTGGATAAGATGGGAAATGAATCCTACAGGACATTTTATATCAAGAGAGATGCTGAAATAGCTATGAAGATGGATCACCTGGGACATTAAATTACCCATGGCATTGGACCACATGAGATAGTGGATCACATCAATACATTGGATTATTTGGCATATTCGATCACCCAGGAGATGAATCACATCAGACATTGAATCACCCCTGGCCATTGCTCACCTGCAACATGGATCGCCTGGATGTTGGAGCATCCGGAGATGGAAGAAAAGTGATGTTGAATCACCTGGCACCTTGAGGAGAGATAGGACAAGATGGGTGGAACATCATAAGGTGTAAATATGGCCAATTGATTTCCCTTGGTAATTTTTCTACCTGAAAACCTTACAATACTCAGTTTGAACACTACCAGCTATGATCTGAAAGTATGAAAAGTCAATTTAAAAAAGTAGAGAAGTGGATATGCAGATGAATATGTAGGTACATTTTCTGGTCCAGGTGGAAGGAATTAACGTGGATGTGGCAACAGGGTTCTTGATCAATTGATGAAAATAAAGAGTTGAGGGTAAGAGGGCCAGCAGAGCACTTCATTAATCAACTACAGAGGCAATAAAGGCATGGAGCAAGTTTTCGCATGAAACAGACCCTTCAGCCCATCTTGTCCATAGCTAAATCAATGGGGTATTTAATGAAGATTTTTAAAAGATCAGAGAATTGAAGACTACACGGAATTCGCATGGACAAGAAGAAAAGGCTTTGAATAGTTCAGTCATAATATATTGAAGTGTGGCACAGGCTTGAGGAACTTTGAGGCCTACCACAACTGCTATCTTCTAATATTCATATGTAAGGTTCAATATATAGTTAAAAATTATCAGAATTGATCACCTGTTATCTCTAGGTATGGTAGACCACTTGTTATGTAACAGGCCCAATCACTGGAGTTCTATAGGCCAGATTGTATCTCACTATGACAATTAAGGATTTTAATGACAGTTACTGTGAAAAGAAAATCTAGTAACAATAACTAAGAAACTGTTAGATTACTGTAAAAAAATCCACCTGGCCCATAGGTGCTAAACAGATAAACAACAGATTTAATTCTGACTAAGTATGATACGTGTACTGGATTTCTTCATGTGGTCAACTCTTAACTGTTTCTTCAGTCCAGAGATAATTAGGACGGGAATAAATGCTAGCATGCCAGCACTGCCCACAACCTGTAAAACTATTTATTTTAAGATATGCAATGTGCATTAGTCTGAAAGCAACAAAAAAACTGCTTAAGGAACTCTTATGAAGGGTCTGAAATCTGAAGAAAGGTCGTGACCTGAAACGTCACCTTTCTATTTTTTCCAAAGATGCTGCATGATCCACTGAGTTCCTCCAGCATCTTTAGTATAAACCAGCAACTGCAATTCCTTCTTATTACATGCTGGAGGAACTCAACGGGTCATGTACTATCTGTGGAGGAAAACAGACAGTCATCTGCACTGGTCCCAACTCAAAATGTCAAATGTTGCTCCATATTCCAGCGTCTGTACTCTCTTATGTTTACATTTAATAGATACATTGAAGTTAATGGAACTTAATTTCAGAGGCTATAATAGCTATTTGGGATGCAAAACCTCCTTAACTTTGAATTCAAACTAGTGATAGAGGGAGTGTAGGGGTTGTGTAAAGTGAACAATATTACTTGCTTCACATCAGTTAATATTCATTCCTATTTCCATTTTGGTGATTTATCATCACCTGCAAGTGATCCACTCTAGCTAGATCAGCAGTGATAATATGTTAAGATATAATCCCCATATGGTCTCACTCCCTCTCGTAAATTAGAAAAAAAACAAGATACCCCTCAATGTTTCATCTCTTGTCCATCCTTCATTTTCCTTGACCACTCCAGAGACAGCAAAGCCTTCAGCTGTCCAGGCTTGAGTCAAAAGTTCTCTCCAGAAATCTTTGCACCTCTCTTCTCTCTTTTAAAACCCTTCTTAAAATATCCCTCCTGCATATAATTTTGTCATAATGTCATACAACATGGAAATGGGCCCTTTGGTCCAAAAAAAGTCCACAGAGACCAGCAAAGAACCATTTACACTAATCTTCACACTAATCCCATTTTTATTCTCACCATATTCCCTTCAACTACCACCAGATTGTACATAGCAAGTGCAATTTGCAGTGGTCAATTAATGTCCTTGGGATGTTTGAGAAAACTGGAGCATCGAGAGGAACCCCATGAAATCACAGGGATAACATGCAACGCCACATAAGTAACATCAAAGGCTAAAATTGTACCTGGGTTGTTGGAGCAATGAGGCTCAACCAGTTGCACCACCGTGACAGAATTTTGGTTCACCTATTCTGATATGCCCTGGAACGGGATTAGTGTCAAGTGTTGTCTGACACTGAGGACTTGAGAAATTATTTGGGAGATCTTACTTCATTATAGGCTCCAATAAATGCAATTTGCTTTTGTTGTAACACTCCTCATTTTGTTGTTCACTTGAGCAGATATTTCCTTCACATGGGTCGACAGGCCAGGCTAAAAGGATCTTGGAATGCCATCATAAATTATTAGCCTGAGATTACAATGATAACATTGGCCTCTTCCTCCCTCCAGCTCTGTTGATGTGCTGGTGGCATGCTTTCCTGCTGCTTTCATCCAGTAACAATTAACAATGCAGTTTAGAGCATAATTTCTCTGCACGGTATATCAAAAGATATTTTCCCACACAGTCCTTTCTTTCCCCGCTTCTGGCTCCACATACCCTATTGGTGGTGGCTACAGTAATAGTCCCACATGAATGGGTTAAAGGGGAAAAAAATCACCCAGATAGTGATTAATGACTAGGAGGAAGCAATAATGTAAGCAAGCAACATTTCTTCTTGCCTCGCCAGAGTGAGCACTTTGTGGCCAGAAGCGGTCTCAGTGTACACCGCAACTCTTAATCCCCGTCGCAAATAACTTCCAGATGCAACCATTCAACACTGTCAGTCTGCAGGTCTTGGCTTTCACAGATGGCACTCTATGAGGGGGGTCCACGGGCAACATCGCAAGTACTTTGCTAATCGTTCAATTCCAATCTTCCTGAAGGGAATTTTATTCATAAAATCTTTTTCATCTTTGTGCCTTTGATTAAGAGAGGAGATAATCACTAAGTCATGGGCTCTGATGGGAAGGGGGAAAAGACAAGGGTCTTATTAGATTGAGGTGAGGGGAGGGAGGAGGGGTTGGTTGTTCTTTTTTTAACATGTGCTTGACTGGAAGAAAACAAATCAAAGGTAGTGAAGCATGAGAGCCTTGACTGGTTCCAATTGAGCATCCGTGGCAGAGGTGGGTATGAATAGAAAATCATGGAAGCAGTGATTGGTTTGGGTACGCACTGTGGGTCGAACTAATTCCCTTCTCTCACGGAGGCGGTGACGTTGTGAGCTCACCAGTCGACAAGTTATGTTCAGCTGACTGAAGCAAGGAAGATGAAATGATGAATATGCCTGAACATCATCAAAGAGAAGATGCTTCTTTTATTGTGAGAATCAATACAATAAAACGTCCTGGCTTCACTCAATGTCTCCAGGTGCAAAGTTCCATGAAATATACATGATTTCCTTTGGCTTTATCAGTACAAAAAGAACAGGGGAGATCTCCCCAGTATTACAACCAATATTTATACATCCACCAACCTTCCTGAATGAATGGTGATTAGTCATTGTTACACTGTTATTGGGGGAAAGCATGCTGTGTGCAATTTTAGTTGTCACAGTTCCCTAGTTTGCAACAGGATTTTTACTTCAGTATTATCTCACTGGTTGAAAACAGAATTCTATTAATATAAAACCATAGGACGGCTATAGCACAAAATGATGCCATTCAGTCCATCCAATGCATGCAGACTTAATCATAGTCATAGAGACATAAAGCATGGAAACAGCCGCTTCAGCCCAACTTGCCCACGCCAACCAACATGTCCCATCTACACAAGTCCCACCTGCCTGCCCATGCTAGGCCATATCTCTATGAACCTATCCCATCCATGCACCTGTCCAAATGCTTGTCGAACACTGCGATAGTCCCTGCCACAACCACCTCCTCCAGCAGCTCGCTCCAGACCACCCCTGTGCAAAATTGTTACCCCCCAGACTCTCACCATATCCTTTCCTCCTCACCCCAAACCCATGTCCTCTGGTTCTCGACTCCCCCACTCTGGGCAAAGGACTCCGTGCGTTTGCCTGTTCCATTCCTCTCATAATCCTGTAGACCTCCACAAGATCACCCCTCATTCTCCTGCACTCCAAGGAACAGAGTTCTAGCCTGCCCAACCCCTCCCCACAGCTCAGACTTCTGCGAGAACAGTCCTGTCAGTACATTTGACCACAAGGTATTCCATCTCAAATGTCTTTTCAGCTCTCTTCCAAAGGTTTTGTTTCCAGGCAGTAAATGCTAGGCAGGAATGAAAGTAGCTTAAGTAGTATTGTTGTATTACAAACATACCATGGACCATTTTCCTTTGAGTATGGACCTTTACCAGCTTACCCTTACCTACTGTATGGTTGCAGATCATAACTCCTGATGAAAGACAACACATTCACCTTTTGATGATGCTAAGCATCAAGCTTCCCTTCATTCTTTCTGTAATGTAGTGCCACTGGATTGTTACATCACTGAAGGAGATAAATGAGTCATCCTGTAATGGAATAGCTTCCCTTTATTCATCTTTTTAAATCGGCCAGGATCTATGTCATAGACAATAGACAATAGACAATAGGTGCAGGAGTAGGCCATTCTGCCTTTCGAGCCAGTGCCACCATTCACTGTGATCACGGCTGATCATCCACAATCAGCACCCTGTTCCTGCCTTCACCCCATATCCCGTGACTCTGCTATCTTTAAGAGCTCTATCTCACACTCTGTTGAAGCCTTCCAGAGAATTGGCCTCCACTGCCTTCTGAGGCAGAGAATTCCACAGATTCACAACTCTCTGGGTGAAAAAGTTTTTCCTCTTCTCTAAATGGCCTACCCCTTATTCTTAAACTGTGGCCCCTGGTTCTGCACTTCCCCAACATCGAGAACATGTTTCCTGCCTCTAGCATGTCCAATCCCTTAATAATCTTATATGTTTCAATAAGATTCCCTCTCATCCTGGGAATTAACCGAATTAACCTATGCAGCACTCCCTGAATAGCAAGAATGTCCTTCCTCAAAATTGGAGGCCAAAACTGCACACAATACTCCAGGTGTAGTCTCACCAGGGCCCTGTACAACTGCAGAAGGACCTCTTTGCCCCTATACTCAACTCCTCTTGTTATAAAGGCCAACATGCCATTAGCTGTCTTCACTGCCGGCTGTACCTACATGCTTACTTTCAGTGACTGATGTACAAGGACACCCAGATCTCGTTGTAATTCCCCTTTTCCTAACTTGACACAATTCAGATAATAATCTGCCTTCCTGTTTTTGCCACCAAAGTGGATAACCTCACATTTATCGACATTGAACTGCATCTTCCATGCATCTGCCCACTCCCCTAACCTGTCCAAGTCACCCTGCATCCTTATAGCATCCTCCTCACAGTTCATACTGCCACCCAGCTTTGTGTCATCTGCAAATTTGCTAATGTTACTTTGAATCGCTTCATCTAAATAATTAATGTATATTGTAAATAGCTGCGGTCCCAGCACCAAGCCTTGCGGTACCCCACTAGTCACTGCCTGCCATTCTGAAAGGGACCCGTTAATCTCTACTCTTAGTTTCCTTTCTGCCAACCAATTTTCTATCCATGTCAGTACCCTACCCCCTATACCATGTGTTCTAATTTTGCCCACTAATCTCTTATGTGGGACCTTATCAATGGCTTTCTGAAAGTCCAGGTACACTACATCCACTGGCTCTCCCTTGTCCATTTTCCTAGTTACATCCTCAGAAAATTCCAGAAGATTAGTCAAGCATGATTTCCCCTTCGTAAATCCATGCTGACTCGGACCGATCCTGTTACTGCTATCCAAATGTGCCGCTATTTCATCTTTTATAATTGACTCCAGCATCTTCCCCACCACCTACTTCTTCTTCTTGTGTATGGCATGCACAGCCTAAAGTAGCACAACTTGTTCTATTTGATCTTATTTGATTGTGCACACCAGGTTGATTGCATTCGTCGAAACAAGGTGGACCACGTGAAGGTTGCAATCTCCCACCACCAATGTCAGGCTAACTGGTCTATAATTTCCTGTTTTCTCTGTCTATCCTTTCTTAAAAAGTGGGATAACATTAGCTACCCTCCAATCCACAGGAACTGATCCTGAATCTATAGAACATTGGAAAATGATCACTAATGCGTTCACGATTTCTAGAGCCCCACCTTATGTACCCTGGGATGCAGACCATCAGGCCCTGGTGATTTATCAGCCTTCAGTCCCATCAGTCTACCCAACACAATTTCCTGCCTAATGTGAATTTCCTTCAGTTCCTTGGTCCTCTGGCCACTAGTGCATCTGGGAGATTGTTTGTGTCTTCCTCAGTTAAGACAGATCCAAAGTACCTGTTTAACTTGTCTGCCAATTCCTCGTTCCTCATAACAAATTCACCTGTTTCTGTCCTCAAGGGACTCACATTTGTCTTAACTAATAAGTCATAGAGTTGTACAGCACAGACAGGAGACCAGTGGCTTACTGCGTCCAGACCAATGTTTTATTTTGCCTATATTGTACATCACTATCATATCTCCTCTCCAGGAGAACAAGCTCATATACTTCAGTCTGAACTTATCAAATTAGAATGTATAACATAGCACAAGAACTGGCCTCTCAGCCGTAATGCCTGTGTGAACATGATGGCAAGTTAATGTAATGTCCTCTGCCTACATGTGATCCATATCCCTCCATTTCCTACATAATCATGTGCCCATCTAAAACCATCTGAAATGCCACAACTGAATCTGCTTTCACCGCCACCTATGGCAGCATATTCCAGACAACCATCATTCTATGTATAAAAATATTGCTCCACAATCACCTTTAACCTTTCCACGTCTGATCGTAAAGCTATACCCACTAGTCTTTGACATTTCCACCCATTAAGTAAATAATCAGACTGTTTCCCCTATCCAGGCCTGTTATAATTTAATTAACTACAGTCCATCAACACTATCATCCCCTCAAAACTACTTAATGGCAAGTTGGATTGAATAGGTCACTCATCAGCCTTTGAAACCTCTACTGCACTCTATCCAAAACCTCCACATCAGTGGTGTTCTCAGCAAATTTGTAGATGGCAATAGAGCTGTTTCTAGTAACACAGTCTTGGATGTAAAGAGAGTAGAGTAGACGGCTAAGCACCTGAGGTGCACCTGCATTGATAGTCAATGAGGAGGAGACGTTGTTACCAATCCGCACAGACATTGAGGAAGTCAAGGATTGTTGTAAAGGGTGGTACAAGGGCTCAGGTCCTGGAGCTCGTTAATGAGTTTGGAGGGGATGATAGTGTTGATGAACTGTTGCTGATGAACAGTTTGACGTATGCAGTTCTGTTATCCAATTGGTCCAGAGCAGAGAGGAGAGTCTGTCAAATAGCATCCAATCACATTTCAATGTGAACTCTGTTTCACTTTCAGTAAATACAGCCTAACCTGTTTCCAGCATTTTGCAATTTTATTGCTCCCTCTCAAGGTCCCTTGCATCTTTCAATGATTGATGCATCTGGATACATTTGTCCCTGCTGTTCTCCACACCTGTTTGACATTGTTGTGAAGTTATTCAACATAGAAACCTCTGACTGTCCCTCTGAGTGTGTAAATTGCTTGTTTCTAAGCATCCCCCCACTTTCAGTAAAAACACTGAATCAAGCACTTGAAACAACTAAATTTTATTTTAACAAAAGCACGTTACAGTTCAACTACTGTACCTATCCCACCGCGGGATCGTTCCTCATATCTGCCTGTTCAAGCCCTCTAGGCCTCGCTCAGACAGAGACACTCCAGAAGTTCACGCAGTCCCCAGCACTCTCCCAGAAGATCGACCCTGAACCTCGTGGTAGCGGACTTTTATGTGTCCCGGGACCTCGAGGGGCCGAACCACATGGGGGTGGTCTCTTAATAACCCAATTACAGATATCGATTAACCCCATACATAACAGACATATCCCGAACCCAATAATACAACAGCTCAATACATTATATTCAAACCGGACTTCGTAAGGAAGCCAACTAAGAAACCTGATTTACCCTGATCTGCCAGAAACCCAGAGAAGGCTCAATATCTCAACCAATCAACACTCGGCAAAGTCAAACTCTGCAACATTACGTACAATTATTTACAAGGTGTATGTCTGGTTTGCAGCCATCCAATCCATTCTATGCATTTTGCACCTAATTCAGATTCAGATTCAGATTCAATTTTATTGTCATTGCACTTTTCAGTACAACAAAATGGTTTAGCCTGCAGTCATAACATAGAATAAATAACAAAACACACACTCAACACAGTTTTACATCCACCACAGTGAGTCCACCAGGCACCTCCTCACTGTGAAGGAAGGCAAAAGTCCCAAAGTCCTTGTCTCTTCCCTCCTTGCTCTCTCTCTGCGCTGAGGCGATCCAGGCCTCCGATGTTGTGACCCCACCGGGTGATGGTAAACAGGTCCCGCGGCTGAATCCGAGCTCCGCGAACGGGCTGGTTCAAATTCCGTGGACCGGGGCGGTCAAGCTGCCGAAGCTGCCGCCCTCCAGTCCAGCGGACGAAGCTGTTGTTGCGGGAGCTCCGGAAAAACAGGTCACCAACCTGTGACCTGCGTGCTCCTGACGATGATGTTGTCCACTGGCCCACGGCCGAGCCTCCGAGGCTCCGAAGTCGGGTCGGAAGTTGGGTCGCTACGCCACCACAGCCCCGAAGTCGGCCAGCCTCGCGTTGGTAAGTCCTGGCTCTGCTTCCTGAGCCTCGAGGTCGGTCCCAGTTGGAGGCCGCCAGCTCCGCGATAGGCCTCAGCGCAGACGGAGACGGAGACGGGGGATACGGCAAGAAAGGTTGCATCCCCCTGAAGGAAATCAAAAAACATGTTTCTCCCACCCCCCCACAAATACACAACTAAAATAAACCGAAATAAACTGTAACAACGGGACAAAAGAAAACAAAAAAGAAAAGACAAACGGACTGCAGGCGAGCCGCAGCTGCAAGGCAGCGCCGCCATTTCTGCCACTTCTGCCAATTGACAGGGTTTGCAGATGTTCTTATTCTTCACAGCTAGTCCCAGCTCTAGAGAGAGCAATTCCAAATTGACCAAATCTCCCAGCAGCCCTGAAGCTTTTATCACATTTTGAAGTTCTAGCCTCTCCAATTTAGCCAGGATTAACATTCCTTCCTTTTTAACATATATGACAACCTATCATTTACGATAACCAAAATGGCTCAATAATCAGCTAACCAGATTTACATAAGTGTGCTGTACATTTCCCATCTATCAGCAACACAAGATGATGATGTCTCGTCCCAGAATCTTGTCAAGCTTCACGAGTTTTCATGGGCATAACTTCACAAGTTCCGTCTGAAGAGTCTTCACCTCCCGAGTTTTCATGGGTGTGAATTCCCTCCATCCGTGTGGCTGCCAAGTCTTCCATCACCTTCCACAGTCGAACCTAAAACCTAGAAATTAAACTTGGGACAAAGCAAGTTACCATCATGCACCCATGCTTTCCCACACATTCGCAATACTATCCCTATTCGAACCTATTATATTACTAGATCCCTATTCCTATTCTGTTCCCTAATATACTCTTTATTGTTCTAGGATTTACACGAATTAGCCTTCTTTATACTCACACGATGTTACAATATGTATATCTGATGACGGGTAATCATACAAATTTCTGCTGGGTTCAGTCCAGATTTCCCTACAGGCGTGACTCTAATTTAAATCAAACCATGATAAATGTTCCAATTTAACTAAATTCAGTCTCAGCCTTCAATTTACTATCTCAAATTTCAATGCCCATTTCATCCTTCTCATTCCACAGCATTGTAGCCAATAATACAATTCCATTCCAATTCCTGTGGAATTCACAGCTGTTCAAATTTAAACAATCAATTTCCTTTGCTATCAATTTTATTCCAAATCCAATCAGGAATGCCAAATCCAGGGACAATTTATTTCCACCTTGATAATAGAAGCTGCTTTACCATCAAGGGTTAAACAATTCAAATCCATCGGGCCAATATGCATCGGCTCTGCTATTCTTAATACCTATTCAAGTTTCTCCCTACAGTTAACAAAGTCTTTCCTCCAGTACCTCTTCTTATTTATGTATGCACTCCTCACTATGGTAATTCGTTACTATATTGATTCTCTACTATATTGGTTCTTTACTCTATTAGCTCCTTACTATGTTAGCTCTTTACCATGTTCTCTTCTTTCTCTGTCTAGGGGTTCTTGCTTTTATTCTATTGACTTCATTCTTTGTCAAGGGGTTCTCGCTGGTACTAGTTCTTCTTATCTCTAAGTAACTCTTCTAGATGGTTAGTATTGATCTTCCGAGGGGAACATAAATTTTCAGTCTACCTCATCATTTTATACTACCACCTTATGTTTCCAGGGTATGTCTTAATTCCTGATATCCGCTAGGGTCTGTCCCTTCCTTGATAGTAACTAAATAGTCCAGTCCTATCTTCGACTATCCTCCTATGGGTGAGAAGAAAGAATAATGCCAAATTAACAGTCAATTCTCTAACAATTATAAGACAATTTACTTATAAATAAATTTGGCACAAAGTGAGTATGTTGCCCCGAACCACAGATAAATTCCTTGTTATTCAGATCAAATTCTAAAGAGGAGCTATCGCAATAGTCGTTACAAGTCGTCAGTGTTATTTCTTTTGAAGATGATTAAAGTGTCCTTTGTTCTCCTTCCTTTTCTTTCTCCAATAGCCAGGTGATATTAAAGTTGGGCACTAGGGTAGGTCCTCTTCTTCTTCCTTTCTGATGGTAGTTTCAGTTACTAGGGAGTAGAGATACTGAGGAGGATATTGCTCTGCCTGCTGGCCTTCCCAAATGTCTTAAAGGGGCAGAATAGTAGCAGTTCCTCCTGCTGGTCACCTGTTTCTGGTGAGCTACATTACCTTTTGCTGTCTTGTTCCCGTTCTTAAGAGGTCTGTGCATTCCTTTACCTCACTCCCCAGATAGTCTCTTGTCGACATACTGTCCTGCAGGCACAAACTCAGTAACACATTAATTTAATATCTTCTTTCCCCACTCCCATTCCTCCTGCAAGTAAGTTTGTTTCTTCTCTCCCTAGTGCCATTTCCATTCTGTAGTTGCCATCCCTTCTCATGCTAGCTACTCTGTTCCTTTTCTTACTTTCTTTATTGCCCCTTGGTTTTTCTTCAATCCTGCTATGTTCTGCCTTCTCGCAGGACACTCCTTGCTCCAGTGACCTGATTAAGTGCCGTTGAAACAAGCTCCTTGATTTACAATCTTCTTTGCTCTAAGGGGTTTTCTGGGGTAGTCATAAGATGGTTTATAATTTTCTTCCATAAAATTTTCCGTTTTTACTACAATAATACATTCAATTTGTTCATTCTGGTCAATTACTTGCGGGGGGTCTAGAGTAGGGGTCATGTCTCCACGCCCACAATTCCAGGGCCGGTTGGTGAGTCAGGACTGAGAAAACGGGTTAGCTTGAGTAACCGGTGTGTGACTTCTCAGTTCCTGACATTTGGGCCATCTCACTCTCTCTGGTTTCTTGGGTCCCAGTAGTCTCTGGAATTAAAGGACCTCCCATAATTCCTTGGATTTGGGAGGTGTCAATATTCTCGAGGACCTCTAAGTTCTTCATAATCCTGGAAATCCCTTCTTTGACCCCTCTCTTCCATTCTTTCCTTTGTTGGACAGGCCCGGCTCCAATGTCCCATTCCCCCACAAGTATAGCACTGATTAGGCAACATTGTTGGTCTTATTCTATCACTGGGTTCCATTGGAATGGGCTCGAAATTGGGAGTGTAGTGGTGATAGTAAACTGAATAATCTGGGACCCTAATTTCTCCCAATCCATAATTTGCTGGTACTCTGGGAATCCATGGTTCAGAGTTAGATTTTGGTAAATCTTCCTTCGCTGTGTGTTCACTTTCTCTCCTAGTTACAGGATAATTTTCATGGTTCCTACCTTCCTTCCAATAATATCTCACAGCTCTGGCTATCTGACTGGCGCGGTTCTCAGACCAGTTCGTTTATCAGTTTTAATTAACTCCACTACTTTAGTGGGGAGACAATTCAGTAGGATGGCACAATATTGAGGGGAACTTGCTCCATTCTGATAATCTAAATCACCTGATTGGTCCATATATAATTTTGAAAAACAGTCTAGAAATCTGTCTGCTCCTTCACCCTTCTCTGGTTTTATTTCCAGAACTCAACTTAAATCGCCTGGTTAAAACAGCCTCTTCTCTTGCACTGTCATTAATTACTGCGTTTGCCAATATTTCATAAGTCGGGTGTCCTAGGGCTACTAGAAATTTGGTATTCTTAGCTGGAGTAATTACCTGTTGTATGGTCTCCCACAAATCCCGGGAATCTGCATGATATACACGCATTGTAGTTCGCAAATACTCTGTAAAGTCTGCAGGTGACTTCTTCCTATCAGGGATTCTGTTTAGTACTGCCATTATTTCATGGGGCTTCCACGGCGAGTAATCTGTCTAGGTTGTGGGTCACAGAAATACTCTGGAGGTTGCACTATATCTAACATACCTTTCTTTTCATTAAACACTGGAGCTAACCTTTTCGTTCTACTCTGGATGCCATAACCCACTGGACGATCTATCAATGATGGCGTGGATAGGATCGAAGGATCTGGTACCTCAGTATCTGCTGTTGGTAGAACCTGTTCAGATGTAGAATCTGCAGGAGTTGTTATAGATTCTGCAGACCTAAAATATTTATTACAGACACAACTCATACATGGCGCTAGTGAAGCCTGGGGAACGCAAGAGGAACATGGTGGGAGCTGTGAACTTCCACTGGCGTTAACATTTGTCCACTCTTGTAAATACTCATCTTCTTCCCCCTCGAAATCAGCACTAACCATCGGATTCCTAATCTTTAATTTTACAGGGACTACTTTTCTTCCAGGAGATCCACCTTTCCCTTGTTCTGAGTGTTTCCCTTCATCTCCACTCCTGTCCTTACCACTACCTGGAGGTGATCTACTTTACCTTCTTTTAGTTCTAATCCAAGTTTAGCGATCGCTTTTTCCCAACTGGCCATTCTCTTAACCTCCTTATTCGCCTTCTGTTCCTCAAAATATTTTCTCCATAACCCTATTCATTATTTTGCACCTTCATTATTACTATGCTGCCAAATGATCCATCCTATGTATTTTATCCCTCTTACTGTTCTAATTCCCCCTGGCGGCCATAGCTTATTTCCTAATTTCTTACTTAATGCTCCTGATAAATTTCTTAATTTCTCTGCCTTGTGAGGAAACTCATTACACATTAGTTGCAATGGGCTATTTTCCTCTTCTGTTACATCTCTATCTACATTATTCCCCATGCTTCCGAATACCTGAAACAGAATTTTTAAATCCTTCCTTTTTATCCCTAAATTTACCAAGCTCGCTCTTCGAAAATGGCTAATGATTCAAAGCGATCGCAGCCTTGCAACTTGTTACTCCTTCGCTCCACCAATCTTGTTCTCTTATTCAAATTCTTCTTCTATCTCCCACAATTCGACAGCCTTTCAACCTTATAACTTTCTCAATCCACAGTCACTCAAGAATCAGAGTACTCCAGGGAACAATCAAGCACATCCAAACACAATCAAACACACTCCCGCACTCATTTAATCCTCAATCAAAACATCCAAAAATGATCTTCAGACACGTAAGTAACACCGTCCACAAGCAAGATAACACACTACCTATCACTATCAGGCACAGCCACACTCCTAAATAAGCCACAAACATTTGTTTATTATAAATCATGAACTCTAAGAAATCTTCATCGTGGCGCAATCAATCAGCGGGATGACTCCTCCCCCGACGCAGCGATCGAAGGAGTACAACCCCTGATTGAACCACCCCGATTCGGACTCTAACAAAACGATCTGAAACAAATACGAATATCTAACTTAAACACACTATTACTTCAAGTTTCTAATCCGTAAACACTCACACAAGCAACAACAGAAATGATCCGCGGACTTAACACGATCTAAATCTTAACTTAATTCCCAATAAACTCTAAGTTTATTTACATACATAGAATATTTACAAAATCCGGATCCGATGACAATACGAAAAGCTAGATTTTTACAATTTACAAAATGATTTAAAGTGATTTAAAGCACTAGCGCACAATTCACGAACATTCGATCTCGATGCCGCGTCACGCTGTGATCACGCAGTGAACCTCTCACTCTGATACCAAAGATTTTCCCCTTCCTAGTTTACTCTTTACTGAGGGGTACTACTCCTTAAATGACTACTTTTCCTCCCGAATGTTACTATCCCTCTGCTAAGACTGGACTTCTATAAGGGGACCTCTATCCCTCCTCTCTAAGTTCGACAGAATTAGCGGTACCCTTCACTATTCAGATTACTTTTCATCAAGTAAATCAGGTTCCTGTCTCTCAGGTACTCTTCGCTATCAGGTACTAGTCAACAATCGACCAGAGGGTTACTATTCACTGTTGATCAGCCGCTATTCGGAATCGATCACTGACATGCACCAACTCTGAAGTTCTATATACAGGAATTCGAATTCCACCTTACTGGCAGAACTTCGATATGAAATTCAGTATTTGAAAATTTGGCTTTGCAAACATAGACTCGAACTCCTAATTACTACGCGGGCAACAAAAGCGCATTACAGGTCAACTACAGTACCTATCCCACCACGGGTTCGATCCTCGTATCTGCCTGTTCAAGCCCTCGAGGCCTCGCTCAGACAGAGATACTCCAGAAGTTCACGCAGTCCCAAGCGCTCTCCCAGAAGATCGACTATATGTCCCGGGACCTCGAGGGGCCGAACCACATGGGGGTGGAATCTTAATAACCCAATTACAGATATCGATTAACCCCATACATAACAGAGATTTCCCTAACCCAATAATACAACAGCTCAATACATTGTATTGAAACTGGACTTCGTAAGGAACCCAACTTAGAAACATTTACCCTGATTTGCCAGAAACCAAGACAAGGCTCAATACCTCATCCAATCAACGCTCGGCAAAGTCAAACTCTGCAACATTATTTATAATTATTTACAAGGTGTATGTCTGGTTTGCAGCCATCCAATCCATTCCATGCATTTTGCACCTAATTGACGGGGTTTGCAGGTGTTCTTATTCTTTGCTTGCAAATTGTATCTAAGCTCTAGACACACTGACACCTCTTCACAGCTTGTCCCAGCTTTGCAGAGCAATTCCAAATTGATCGAATCTCCCTGCAACCCTGAAGCTTTTACCCCACTTTGAAGTCCTAGCCTCTCCAAGTTAGCCAGGATTAACAAGTGTACAACATCATTAATGACCCATAATTCTACACAAACCCATTTTACTTTCCCCACATTCCCATTGACTCCCCCTAGATTCCATCACGCACCCACACATTGGGGGGCAACGTACACCAGCCATTTAACCTAACAATCCACTCATCATGAGATGTGGGAGGAAACCAAAGGACCCAGAGAAAATCCATTTGGTCACAGGGAGAATGTACAAACTCCACACAGATAAAACTAGAAGTCAGTATTAAACTTGAGTCCCTGGAACTATGAGGCAGGTCAACTATGTCTTTGTCTGTGTTCACCAAAATGCATTCATTATAAAGCAAAGAATGGAAATTAAAGTAACTTTTTTAATTTGGAAACAATGATAGTTTCATTTACACCACTTTCCTGACATTTTACCGTTTGGCCTCTCAAGACTATCTCGGCTATCCAGTTGTTGGGTGATTTTGAAGAACATCCAGTGTAGATTATATGAGTTGGTTCATTGACAATAATGTTGTCTTCTTCGGTTCCTTTATCTTTCTCCATCAAATATGCATTTTCATTTGAAGGAAAAAAACACAAAACTATCGATATAGATCCATAAACATTTAAACACTAAATTAAATTAAACTGAAAAACGAGAAATAAAAATGACTCTTATAATGACGACTATCAAAATAACAATACTCAATTCAGCCCACCGCCCTTTCTCACCTCCCACCCACCCACCCACCCACCCATTCCCCCTCTGCTCTGTGGCCACACTTACTTTTCTACAGCCCTGCGGTACAAATCTACCTTGAGGCCTGACTTGTTCATCCATGACGTAAGCTACGAATGGACCTCAAGTGCAAGTCCTTAAGCCTCGTCTCCATGGCAACCCAATGGCCTATTGGCTCTTTCTGTGTCAATGATATTTTGAACTGTTTTGAATCGCAGATGATCACAGCTGTTTAAAGATGGTTCAGGTAGATTCACATCGTTCTTTAAAAAATATTTAAATTTGTTTTTAAAAAAAAGGAAAAATGCATATGCTTAAAAATAAATCAACTTACTTGAAATTAAACATTAAATTAAAATGCAGGTCAATAAATAAATCATGTACCTATTTTATATCGAAGTCACGTGAGTGACTACGTGAAGACCCCGCCAGCCCGGATGCGCGTCAATCCGTCGACGCATGGCGCGCGAGTCGGAGCAGTTCGAAACTGCTCTGGCAGGTAAGTTAATTTTGTTTTCAGCGGGCCGCTGCGGTACAGCGGGCCCGGAGTAGCTGACGGGCACAGCCTGTGCGGCTGCCACCGTCGGAGCTCTGAACGGGAGCAGGTGGCCGAAATTTGAGGCCGCCGTGGGGCTCCGTAAGGAGCTAGGATATGATATTGCGGCTGCCGGCGCAGCCAGGTCAGCGTTTGCTGCAAAAGATTAGCAGCAGCCGGTGAGTTAAAAATAGCCGCGGCCAGGAGCAGCCGCTAGGTAAACTCAACTGCCGTAGCATCGAGCAATTTTAAACATAGATGCTGCCGGCTGGAGCAGCATATAGTGTATGCTTTATTTTTAGGGCGGCTATAAATAGAGTTGGCAGGTTTTTAATAGTGGTTGCTGCTCGGTCACGTTTGTGACTATCATAGCAGATAGCATACAAAGGTCATGTTTAATACTTTGGCAATAAAACGATGTATCTTATCATGCCAATAAAGTTTTAAATTGGAAATGAATTAAATTGAATACAAAAGACATTTATTATCACATACACCAAATGGTGTAGTGAAATTTGACTTGCCATTGCAGTCCAGAGCTCCTGGCTTATGAAGCCTTTTTTGAGCTGTGTCTATCAGACACCTGTGGGAGCTACACCTGGTTCAGGGTGGCGTCATGATAATTTCCGCTCAGTAGAGGGGACTGTTGGAGATTCTTTTATAAGAGACTCCAACTATGTGGATATCGATAGAGCTGTCGAATCTCTAATGGGGATATGCTTACTTTTTAATCATATGAACAAACTATGCTCCGTGTACCGGAGGCATTAACAGGCAGCTCCAGCCATATGACTATGCTAACACCTGGCAGGGTTGCAGTATTTCTCCCACTCTGTCGTGGGGTGTATCGGAAAGAGGTGACTCCTATTATGATGCTGGCTCATCCAGGTCATATGGGGGCCAGAGGCCTGAGGTAACAACACCTTGTGCATGGTTGCGCTCTATTTCCTCGCCTGATATACTCCATTGAGGCTCCAGAAGGGAGCAAGGACTCGGAGTCACTAACAGGTGCAACCTGTCTGGTAAGTACAATAAATAATGATGATTTATACCGACAGCAGAGGACCGCGGCAGTGCGGAAAGCCGACGGCCACTTCGGAATCACTGGCAGCGCCGATCTGCACAGCTATTTCCGATTTGGCTCTTAGATGGAGCAGCTTGGCAACCCCGAGTCGGGGCAAAGCCAAAGCCAAGTCTGTGAGACAAGTCCTGTCGAACGATTCGGGAAAAGAGGATTCTGTCCCCACATGTGATTCGCCGTTTGCCTCAATTGAATTTTTTTTTAAAAAGAACATCTGATGGGTCAGATGGTGGCACAAAATATGCTCCGTGTTACGGAGGCATGCACGGGCAGTTCGAGTCATACGCCTGTACCATAGCAACACCTGCATCAGGGTTGCAATATTCCTCCCACTCCGATGAAGGGAGTGTTGGAGATGGTGCCAAAGAATATGCTCCGTGTTACGGAGGCATGCTCAGTCAGTTTGAGTCATACGCCTGTAGCAACACCTAAATCAGGGTTGCAATATTCCTCCCACTCTGTCGAGGGGAGTGTCGGAGATCAGTATGGAGCTGACTCCGAACATGAGTATGTGCCTGAATCCCATGCTTTAATGCATCATGGATGAGAGTCGCAAAAGGAAGAGCTGCCTGCTCTTGCCTCTAACTTTGCTGTTCCCTCAGGGACGGGCAAGCCACTACAAGAGGAGTTGGCCAGCGGCATCAGCTACCTAACATCACACCAGCTCAAGGAGATGTGGTCAGACAGGGTCTGCAAATGGAACTTCGGTGAAGCTCCAACAAGCAAA
Organism: Malacoraja senta; assembly: GCA_038087875.1. Taxonomy (NCBI): domain Eukaryota; kingdom Metazoa; phylum Chordata; class Chondrichthyes; order Rajiformes; family Rajidae; genus Malacoraja; species Malacoraja senta. The sequence goes on along the minus strand of CM075977.1, from coordinate 36,700,377 downwards.
TTGACCCGGGTTCAGAGACGCTGGCAGGTAAGGTCTCTTTATTAACCTCCGTAACTCCGAAATGGAGCAGTCTGTCGGCCCAGGTTTGGGGTTACTGGCGCATGGGCTGTCCAGTATCTTTTCACTGTCTCTGGGGAAGATCAGGTTGATGCAGAGTCATTGGCAAGGTGCCTTGCATAGTAACCTCTGTAAGTTCCAGTTAGGAATAGCTTGGTTACCCTGCTTTATGGTAGAGCATCATGGAACTGGCTGGCCATATGCGTCATATTGACCAGGGAAGCACTGCCTCAACATCTGTGATTGAGGTTATCAGGCTGCTCAGTAGAATGAAGTAGTTGAAGTCTCCCTCAACACATGTTTAAAATTAAGCTAAATTCCACTCTGAGGAGTTGCCAGTTCATTGGAAACATCATTGCCATCCTCTCTGGGATAGGTAGCTACCAGCAGGAAGCTGGTCTGGCATATAATATTTTTATCTGACCTGCAGGTTCATGTTGTGAATCAACAATGTATTTATAATAATCTGTAGGCTCTCAATACCAGTATTCCTGATTGAGTGGCGGGTCGAAGAGATTGTGTTGTGCACTCTGGCGACTCAGACAAGTGGTTTCAGTCAGAGGACTGCGTAGCAATTCCTGATCCAGGCTTGCATTATGCTAAATTCCACTCTGAGGAAGAACGCTGAGAATTCGTAGTGACTCTTATAGTCAAGAGTTGACAGGGAACTCATATTCCCACATCAAGGGGAGACTGTGTTTTCAGCTCTCGTCATAAGGTTCTGATTATATGTTATCAGCGAAATGTATGAATAACTAGATAATGCATTTTCTGCAGCAAGAGAAGCCAAAAATTCTCCTTCCATATGGTCAATAGAGGAACGGTGGTTCCGAGTGGAATCAGTGACATCTCACGGAGGATGAGTGGTCTGCCCAAGAACAAGAGGGGTATATTTCTGATACTTCTCAAGATTACAGAAACATGGAGCATGCCGAATCAGGTTAGGATTTGGCTAATCTGATCATGTGTTTAGTTACCCAGTTTAAGATGGATGATTGGCTTTCAACAATTTATCTGATTCAGAGAATCAATCTTGAAGATGCATACTTTGCCATATCGTTACACATGAGGCACAGATTATCTGGTGTTTTGATAACAAAGCCAGTGGTGGAAGCCAATGCTGCCCTACTCAGATCAAAGGGCATTGTGTCATCGAGTTTTAGATAATATTCAAAATTTGCAGCTGATATACTTAGGGGTTTATCAGTGGATATCTCTTGCGATATTAAGGATGAGGCAACATGAAATTTATTAGTGCCAACTTTGCCTATTCATTCAGGCCATGGTAAGGCGGCTGAAGCAACTCCTATTTACTCGGTCACGAGTGATGGCTGGGGCAGCCTGTCTTCTCGGGCAGCTAGCTCTGCACGATTGTATGGGAAGTTTGTGAACAAAATATGTGAGTTACTTTTAAATGGAAGTAACAGAGGTTTGTGTGGCTTTCAGTTTGGGCTTAGAGAAGCGTTTATGTGATAGCACAATTGACACTGCTTGTGCTGCTTTGTCATTCTCTATAGTACCATAAGTGGGACAATAAATGATTGGTTATTCACCCGCCGTTCACTAACGTTATGCAGGGTGTCTTTTACATGACCACTCTAAAAGCCTACACACATTGTAGTGTTCTATGTATATCAGTAAATTATTATGCAAATATTCTTCTACTGTATTCCTAATGGGAGAAGTCTTTTTATGTTGATTATGCTTTCAGCAACTGATTTCAGCACAAAGAACACAGTCTGTACTCAATCTCAGGCTCGGACTCTGGGTCATAACTGACATTAGGGTAGCTTGTTATGGGAATGATCTCATAAGCAAAATGGGCATGATTGCGTACATTTGGAGTGACAGCATACCCACCAGATTGGGGGTGTCATTAGGTATACAAGTACACTGAGCTTGCTAGTACCTATGAGATGAAAGATAATTTCTTTATTGTTATTCAATAATCTCAAGATATTGCTGATGGCTCATTAGCAGCCAATAGAATGGATAGTTCCCTTTCATCATACAGCAAGAGGCTTACATAGTGCGTGTTAATGTTAACAAATTTGGTTGAATATGTCTGGATATTTGCAGATAAAATTCTGCACAGTGTTGCATGAGTTATTGTCTAACTCAAAGTCAATTGGGACTATGGTCCGGTTAAGAACAATGGCCATGTATGAAAGTTAGCATCATGGTATTAATAACCCATGTTATTCTACCATTAATGGTTTATCTGTTTAAGTTTTTCACACACAGATTAGGTTACTGCATGAAACCACAAAGCTTTGAAGGCTTCACGTAGTCACTCACGTGACTTCGATATAAAATAGAAAGATTAAACGAGAACTTATCGTTTGAAGTTTGATCTTTATTTTATGAGAAGTTGAAGTGAGGGAATACGTGCCCTCCACTCCCAACCCTACTTCTCATAAAGATCATTCGGTAATTCTAAGGTCGTTAATCTTTCTATAGCTTAAGTTCAGCAACTCGTCTGTGGTTTCATATAGCTGCTCTGAAGATTGACGCACATTCGGGCTGGCGGGGTCTTCATGTATTCCCTCACTTCAACTTCTCATAAAATAAAGATCAAACTTCAAACGGTAAGTTCTCGTTTAATCTTTCTATTTTAATGATGTTTGGAGGAAACCTGAGGTGAAGATGTGACAAACCTCCAGTCTTGCAGTCCAGTGTATGAATGTTCTTCTGCTGAGCACACCGGTTCAATGGTGAAGTGAGGGGTTTAAGTAGTGCCACCAGGTAGTCATTGTGTTGTAGCTCACAAAGGTGGAATCAGAGACAAACTGAACAGCACTGAAGTCTTCTTCAGGATTGTCAGGTAAGTGTAATCTGGCCTAACATTTATTCATTGAAATTGAGCTTATCATCTTCAAATTAAGGCAGGTATGGGGTGGCCCAAAATAATTGCACTCTGCTACAGTGCATAACTGACATTACATTGGTGCAACAGCCAGTGCTGCTGTCTCAGAGCCCGAGAGAGCCGAGTTTGATCCGAACTTCCAGTGCAGTCTGTGTGATTTGTATTTTCTCCTTTGATCACTTGGGTTAATTGGCCATTGTAAATTACACCTTCCCCTCACTCTGTGTGATTGGGTGAGTGGAGTTGATAAACATATGAGAGAGTGTAGGTACAGGGAGGTGACGGAGATAGGAATTAACAATAGAATTAATCAGAACACTAGCATATTTTTGTTGGGCCTGGGTTCGATCCTAACTATGGATACAGTCTGTACGGAGTTTGTACATTCTTCCTGTGATCTTGTGGGTTTTCTTCAGGTGCTCCGGTTTCATCCCACACTCCAAAGACATACAAGCTTGTATGTCTGTATAGGTATCGGTTTGTAGGTTTGTATAGGTTAATTGACTTCAGTAAAAATTGTAAATTGCCCTTAGTGTGCAGGATAGTGCTAGTGTATGGGTGATTGCTGACAGTGCGGACTTGGTGGACCGAATGGCCTGTTTCCATGCTATATCTCCAAAACCTATAAAGTCTAAAGTCTAAAGCCACATCCATGAAGATTTACTTCATATATACAGAACTGTACATTGGTAGTTACGAAGGGAATAATTTTTGGATGGTGCTGTAAGAAATAAAAAATAAATAAAGCTCACAAAGCTAGAATTCATAGAATATATGCTAGGACATGAAACCTTGTATCAGTTTAATCTTGCTGTTGATATCCAAATTTTGACATCTTTCTTATTCTATTTGTCTATAATGTTTATGGACACTATGATAAAACTATCAGCATGGTTCAAGCACTTGCTTATACCAGTGAATATGCTAATCATATCATTAACACATCTGCTTAAGCTGTTGAAACTTTTCTGAATGGGTGGAACAGGTCTGAGTGACAGTCTGCCCTTAGATTGAGATTTGTGACCTTCTGGTTAGATGTCAAACCACTCAGTTGCTTGTCTCGCCTGCCTACTCATGGAAACATGTTTCCTTGTGGTTTTAATTGAAGCATTCATGTGACAAGCATGTTGGTTATTTTACAGACCTAATGATTTTGGAGACTGTAATGATGATCAAACTAATGCTAGTTCGAATCTCACCATCGAAGCTAGCTAAGTAAATCTAGGCTGAAAATCTTGTGGCAGTAATGGTGACCATGAAATTATTGGGGTGTGATTTAAAAACATAATGTCATAAGAAGGAGAATATGCCTTCTCTCCCCATTCAGGTTCACATTCCATTCCACTCAAAGCTTTGAAAACCCCATTGAACTCAGGCAATTAGAGATGGGCAATAAATGCTGGTGAGAGAGTGATGCCCAAATTCCTATAAAAGAGTAGAGTTTCATTTCAATGTAAGTTATCACAACATTTAAAACTTGTAACACCATGACAATAATAATATTTGATCTATCATTTCTCATAATGCAAACTATCTCTGGAAATGACCAAGCCTTATCCCGATTCAAAACTATCTTAAATCTTATGGATAAACGCTGAATAAATTCTGTCCCATGAATATATTCTGATGGATAGAATCTGAAGAAGTGTTCTGACCCGAAACATCACCTAACTATTTTTTCCAAAGACACTGCCTGACCCATTGAGTTGCTCCAGCATTTTGTTTCTATCTTTGGTGTGAACCAGCATCTGCAGTTCCTTTTTATTATATTCAAACTTATGGAGTTGTGATCACAATCCCCAAAATGCTCTTGCATTGAGACACCAGTCACTTGGCAGGCTCATTTCACAACACAAGGTCCAGTAGGTTCTCTTCTCAGGTTGGAATACATATAATTATAAACAATAATAAGCACAGCTGACACTGCACTTCAATGCCATTTTACTTTAGCTCATCGATGACTGCCAAGACTTGTACGTTAATGCATCACCCCAGTGATTTGGCCCTTAATAGTGGTATGTTCAGCGAATTTATAAATGGCATAGCCACAGAGTCATGGGAGTAAAGAGAGTGGAATGCAGACTTGTGGAAAACCTGTGTTGATGGTCAATGCGGAGGAGATGTTGTTACCAATCTGCACTGATTCAAATTTGACAAGGAAGTAAACAAGGATCCAGTTGCGAAGGAAGGTGTGGAGGTCCAGGTCTTGGAGCTTATTGATGAGTTTGGAGGGGATGATAATGCACTCATACTCCTCAGATCCCTGCTGAAGCACCTTTGCTAAAGGAAGTGCTTGATATAGTAAACCTGCATGCAATTTTTTCTGGGTGTGAATTATATGGATGCAGTCACATGAAAGGCTTGCATTTAAGTAATACCTTACAAAACCACAGGATCTCCAAAACAGTTTACAGTGTTCTTGATGTAAAGTCAGTATTCAGATGCAGGATGATAGTTAATGGTGGATATAGCTTGTTTATGCTTACAACATGAATATAACCAGAAAATCTAATGACATTTTAAATCTAAATTGAACCAATGATTTAATCTATTCTCAGAGGTAATTGCTTATTTTAATCACCATGTTAATAGCTCCCAGTTATGTGATTATTTGATTAAATATTTAATCTGATTATGAAGGCCATGGTATATCCAAGACCACCCCAGTTTACATTCAGTCAGTCTGTTTAAAATTGTAAACACCAGAGAAAGAGTAGATTAAATCACATCAGTATATTGGAAGAATCAGGGATGTTGAAGACAGTAAATGTTCCAATATCGTGCAGGATTTAAAATGTAAACAGTCCTTGGGAAACCTCTGGGATCTTTTTTTGAACATAAAAGGGTGAATTCAAAATCTAGTAATGTTTTCTACTTGAGGAGCTATGTGCATGCTATTCAAATTATGAACATGTGCAACATTTTATATTTATTCTTGGCACGTTTTTAACATACATTTCCAGTAAGATATTTTTTCATTTTAAAAATGTAACATCTTGTTGGTAGACAAAAATGCTGGAGAAACTCAGCGCATGAGGCAGCATCTATGGAGCGAAGGAATAGGCGACGTTTCAGGTCGAGACTCTTCTTCAGGCTGATGTGGGGGAGGGCAGGAAAAAGAAAGGAAGAGGCGGAGACAGGCTGTGGGAGAGCTGGGAAGGGGAGGGGATGGTGGGAGAAAGCAAGGACTACCTGAAATTGGAGAAGTTCATACCGCTGGGGTGTAAACGACCCAAGTGAAATATTAGGTGCTGCTCCTCCAATTTGCAGTGGGACTCACTCTGGCCATGGAGGAGGCCTAGGACAGATAGTTCGGATTCGGAATGGGAGGGGGAGTTGAAGTGCTGAGCCACCGGGAGATCAGGTTGGTTAATGCGAACTGAGCGGAGGTATCTAACATCTTGTTGGAGTCACAGTACCCATCCAGGTCTCAGTTCAGTTTATGCCAATCTCCCATTACCCTAGGCTCCCTGAACCTTTAACAATTTACCTAGCTCCTCCTTAAATAGCTCCAGTGATCCGAAATTCCAGAATTTCACCATCCTCTGCAAATGGAAGTTCTTAGTAACTCAGTTTTAAATGATGGGCCCCTTAATTGTACCTTGCTGTTTGTCACTTGTTCCTGAGTAAGAACATAAGATCATAAGATCATAAGTTATAGGAGCAGAATTAGGCCATTCGGCCCATCAAGTCTATGCCACCATTCAATCATGGCTGATCTATCTCTCCATCCTAACCACATTCTCCTGCCTTCTCCCAAAATCTCTGACACCCGTACTAATCAAGAATCTATCGCTGCCTTAAATATATCCACTGACTTGGCTTCCACAGCCTTCTGCGGCAAAGAATTCCACATGAACTTGAAATTTGTTTCTCTTTTTGCAAAGGCTGGTTAGACAAATCTGGACTTAAAAGCTCCTTTCAAACAGGTGATAGAGTAGGGATGCTGTAGTATCAGTGTTTTTTTGTATTTCCTCTTAACTTCCTGCATTCTAGCTTCCACATGAGTGAGCATCTCTTTTTATGCAGGTGCTACAACAGGATGGTCCAATGCTCGATGCTCACAGTGATGTGTGTCCAGGTTGAAACCCTTCAGACATGCTGTAAGTGAGTTTTTGGATCTCGTTTTTGGTTCACCTCATTATTATTTGCCCTCAATCAGTTCTCTGTAAAATAGCTGCTATAGTATTCTGTCATCAGACAAAATAAAAATCTGATAACTATGGTGTCTCACTTATCAATGATGTTTTCCAGGAACTGGGATAGGCTTCAGATGTGGGGAGGGTCATTGGCATAAATGATGTTGGTGATTCCCTGGAGATCTGCAAATGAGGCTCAGCATGTCACATATGCCCCTTATTAAGGGGTGAGTCTGCAACAAACTATATTATAGGTCATTGCACATGTCTGCCTGCTCAACTGATTGACTCTCCTGTACACTCAGCAATGGAGCAGTGATTCGCTGAAGACAGCATTCAGAGGCATTTCATATCCGGCCATTGGGCTTATGCCAAAGACAACCATTGACCCCCGACAGCCAAATGAAGGTAGTGAAAATCAAAAACCTGCAGATGATAAAAATCTGAAATAAAACAGAAAAACTCAGTAGATGGGCTGTATCTGTGAAAAGTGAAACAATGAAGGTAAATGTTTTACAAATATTTTATTTTAATGCTTAAGGATATTTAGTTTAGAGTTTAGAGATACAGCAAGGAAATAGGCCCTTCTGTCCACTGAGTCCACACCAGAAATCGATCAACCATCACACTAGTTCCATGTTATCCCACTTTCTCATCCTTTTCTAACACTAGGGGCAATTTACTTAGGCAAATTAACGTACAAGTACATGTCTTTGAGATGTGAGAGGAAACCAGAGCACCCAGACGAAACTCGCTAATTCACAGGGAGAACGTACAAACCCCACACTGACAGAGCCCAAAGTCAGGATCGAACCCAGGTCTCTGGCGCAGTGAGGTAACAGCTCTACCAACTGTGCCAGCATGCCGTCTAATTAAAATTAAAATATCAATGTACTTTTGATTAAATTTATAATTTAAGCCATTTTTCATTTTTAAAGGATTTAAATTTACTTGAATAGTGTTTAATGGTCGCTGAGCAGGTCAGAGAGCAATAGCAGTTGACAGACCTGCATTAGAGCAAAAGAAATGGAAGGAAGAGTAAGTCATTCAGCCCTTCATGCCTGCTGTGCTCTATATCGCTTGATTCATTTCATTTTTTTTTAAAATTATGGACGAGTCAGGGTCTTCCAAATACTGCCTTGCTGGAACAAGGTGCAGAGGGACCAGAATAATAGGAGCAGGATTAGGCAACTCAGGCCATCAAGCCTGTCCCACCATTATATGATCCTGGCTAATCTATCTTTGGCCGCATCTCCTCTTCTGTACCAGTTCTGTACCAGTTCCAATCATTTCTCAATTTACTGAACTTTCAAAAATGTAGCTACTTCTTCTTTCAATGACCTTTAGAATCTAGCCTTTACAGTCTTCCATGGTATAGGATTTATCAACCTTTGAAAGACCTCTTTCAGAGGTCAACCCTCTACCATCAGATAAAGAGTGGGTGGCTAGAGGTAGCAGGCAGTGAGTCTGGCAAACTTTCAGGTCCAAGACTGTTTGGCCTTGAGTGTGTCTCTCATTCAATGAGATCAAGGAGGACTGAAAGAAACTAAAGAAATCCCTCAAAACTCAGTCCTCCAAACATATCAGTAGCCACAGTAACATTGAATTATCAAGATTATATGGACTGAGCCCCCATCTTTTATTAAATATATCTCCAGTGGAGTCATAACCCAAGGGTTAAATCCTTCAAATCATAAAGTACATTTCATTAACTATACACATTTACCAAACATAAATTATGATTAACATTGATTAAGATGTGCTTTGTGGATTATTGGATATTATCCAGTGATTAAGCTGTAAAGAATTAAGTCAATAATTTTCTAATCTGAAATCCCAGATAATTTGGTTTTTGTTTACTAAGGTATGTTTTATAGACAAAGCGGACAAATGATTAGTTTTCAAAAGAGTCTGGGGATTAAATGTATGAAATGGGTTTAGCAATTTAAGATTACTGCAAAGAAAAAGATAAGAGTTGAGACACTATCTTCCAAAGAGGTATAAGGAATGCTTGGAGATTGCAATTTTTATAAGCAATTTTTAACTCTTTACATGAAAGCAGATGCACATGTTTTAGATTTGCTTTCATAATAGTTTTCTTAAGGACAAGCAAAATAAAGCATGCATTTTGGAGAAAATCCACTGATTTTATCCTTTGGCTTTTTTTCTTTTAGCTCTTGGGAGTTCAGATGCTGATGCACATAATTGAAAGCATCAATTGAAAGCAAAATGGACGACAACTCCTAAGGTCAGTGGAAAAGAAGTAAAATAGCAAAGAACCATATGCATTTAAGTGGTGCCTCTTATAAATGAGGCAAGTCCTAAATCAACACTATGTCCCTGGGGTATCTTCCAAACGTAGCCCCTGTTGTGGTGCAGCAACCAGTGCACAACCAGCATGCTACCACGAACAGGATTAAGATGATACATTTAGAAAGTTGGAGGCATGGTTCTCCAACTCAAGCCGTTCCCGAACGTAAGATTCCAGCACTCCCATTGCCTCCCTCAGCAGTTCTCTTTAAAAAAAATCCAATTGCACTTGCCCTTCGGTTGCAATAGCAATTCGCTCTACCCCTGCTTTTCTATCCATTGTGACGTCATCAGTTGACTCTAGTCGGTTTGAAATTGAAGGTATTTAGATTTTTTTAAACTTTAATCAGTAATAAGTCGAGAAATAAAGCATAAAATGTTCAGTGAAAGTGATCTCTGCCTCAAGGGGAAAAATGTGAATCAGAATATGTAAACATCTTGTGAAAGGTGGCATTTTTAAAGCTTTAATTGTGAATAACATGTCAAATGTAGGATGAAATCTTTATTGAGGCTGGTCTCTACTCGCAGAACCATTGTGACATCATCATTTGAAGCTGGTGGTTTAAATTTCAAAGTCTTTTGACTTTTTAAGACTTTTAATCAGTATTGAGTCGAGAATATGTCGAGAAATAAAGCATGAAATGTTCAGATTAGGAGATCCCGGCCTCGATGGGAAAAATGTCAACCGGAATATGTAAAAATGTAATCATTACCACGTAATGTTTTTCCAAAGATGTAAAGACAACCACATATGCACACACATATACACATATACACACTAACAAGATCAGACTTTTAATCAGTATATGATGATTATAATTTACTTTATACTTCAGACTTTAGAGATACAGGGATAAAACAGGCCCGTTGAACCACCAACTCCACTCCGACCAGCGACCCGCGCGCGCAGTGGTGCCTCGCGGTCGACCAGCGGTCAATGAGCATGAGGGGAGGGAGGGGAAGACCTGGCGTGGCGGGACTGCCGTGAAGAACAATGGAGGACCCAGCATGTGGAGACTGCTGTGAGGGACGGTGGGAGAACAAAGGGGGACCCGGTGTAGTGGGGGGTGGGGGGGGGGGGAGGGCAACTAGTTTAGAATCCGCTGCCCAGGGGATAAGTCTGTGTTCGTTTTTTTTTGTTCATTTGTTCCGATGAAGGTGCTGTGCACACGGCTGCCAGCTAACAGTCGCTTGTCTTTTTCTTTTTGTTTTTACTTTTAATTTCAAGTTTTCGTGTAGCTTGTGTGTTGTGACTGTCGGCAGACCAATTTCCCTCTGGGGATGAATAAAATGTTATCGTATCGTATCACCCCATACCCGAGCACTATCCTACACACTAGGGACAATTTACAATTTTACCTAAGCCAATTTACCTACAAACCTGTACATCTTTGGAATGTGGGAAGAAACCGGAGCACCAGGAGAAAACCCGTGTAGTCACAGGGAGAACGTACAAACCCCATACACACAGCACCTGTGGTCAGGGTTGAATCCGGTTCTCTGGCATTGTAAAGCAGCAACTCTACCTCTGTGCCTCTGTGCCAGCCCAGGATAAACATTGGCCAGGGCACTAAATATCTTCCTCTGTTCTTTTGCAGGTTACTATCATCTGAAACAACAAGCTGATCTTCATACAGAGGGCAACACTTCTGACAGCACAGCACTTCCTTGCAATTGGAATAATTATAGATGCTTTTGACTCCACAACCTCCTGCTGGGAGTTCTACCAACTGAGCAACTGATTTGAGTTTAGATAAATGTTACACATTTTATGTGAAATATTTTTAATATGTCTGAAAATGTCCATACACTTTTGGAATATTAGCGGTTCACAGAAACATGTACAACACACCCAGGATTTGGAAAATAGTTTTGAACTGAAATCCTTTGGTCATCCATTAAAGCTTGGTGAGTATTAGTCGGTTCACTGTCTGGAATTCAGTAAATGAGGAACCTTTTTTCCTTAAAAGAATCGTGATTCTTTGAGGTTCACAATCCCAGGGGAGTTGCAGAGATGAAATCATTGAAATATTCAAGGCTTACATAGACAGATTTTGGACTGCATTCAAAATGTTATTAAAACTCTAGCTTGAGCATATAACAAGGCTCATCTACTGTGTATCCACAGTCCTCCAGAGAGCAGATTCGAAAGATTCACTTCACCTCAGATCTACATGGTAACCCTATTTTCCTGATACCACATGCTTCAGGAATTTATTCTACCATGCCTCGCAGAGCTATATTTTGCAGAATTTTTCCTTATAAAACATAATGCGCACGATGCCAGTGAACTATGGAATTCTTTCCCTAAACTTTCCTGCCTTTTGTCTTTTCTCCCCTTTAAGATGTTCCCAAAAATTGTTTTGGTCTTCTGCACAATCATCTAATTTGTATGTCGTAGTGCCAACTTTTGTTTGGAAACGCTACTTGTAACATTGCTCCAATAAAGGTGAAGGATAAATGGGAGCTGCTGTTTTATGGTGGTAAATTGGTCACTTTTGCAATGCCAATGCTTCTAGGAAAAATCCGATGCATTCTTCAGTCTTTTATAAAACCCACACCTGTGATTCCTTCACCAACCAGCAAATGGCAGCAATCTCATCAGTAAGTTTCACTCCAACATGTTTAGCTCGTAAAACCCTGACTGAGAAGTGAGTGAAATATAAGAAGAAATTACCAGATTGGTGGGTGTTAGTTTCAACTTTATTTAAGCAAAATTGCCAAAATTACCATTGCAGCAATAACGTTATTCAGATATATATATGGCTTTTACATAGAATGTCAATAAACCTATTTTTTAAATGGAAATACCATCATTGTGGTCAAATCATAATCATTAATTTGTGCTCAGATTTAATTTAGTTTCAACCCCATCCCACCCTGGTCCTAATGGCAAGGTGCCAATTTTATCTTGGTATCTAGGATATGGGTTCTGTGTGTTAGGCCACAGGATTGACTATGTCTACACTCCCACCCCAACCACCCTGCCATGTCAAAATTCAGATCCAAGGCCGGTAAGGAGATGTTTATAACATTTTTCTGGTTTCCAAGTATAGTAGGAGATTGACATGGAAACGTTGGGAATTCTCTACCTTGCCTTCATCCACCATCTCCATTGGACATCCTTTCAAGCAGAAAGCTTCTCCTTTCTGACTTCCCAACATAGCTGGTTCTTGATTTAATCCTTACCCCGAATGCTGTTGGTATGGAGATTACACATTCTCCCTGTGTCTGCGTGGGTTTCCCCTGGGCATTCCGGTTTTCTCCTACATCTCAGAAGATCTGTTGGTTAGTTGGTTAATTGGCTAATATGTATTAACTTTGGTGTAGATGAGTAGTGGGAGAATCAGACTAGTTTGAGTGGGCATATGAGAGAGAAGAAATCACAGAGAAATGTGTGATGCAGGGATTGATGGGATTACTCTGACAGCCTCTGGGACAAATGGCCTTGTTTGGAGATACAAGGAAATTATTCAATAATATCACGCAGACCACATTACCTGCCTGGACTTATGTGTGTAGATTTTGGAGATGAGGTGAAATTGTCTCTTAAGCCAGTCAAAAACTGGGATCACTTCAACAATGTGCAAGTTTGTTGAAACGACATTGGAAGATAACATGATAAGTGGAAAAATCTGAGGGGTTGATGGAAATGTGCAGAGTTTGGACAGACAGGACTTTATTCCCTGGGATATAAAAGACTGAGGGGGTGATCTAATAGAAGTGTATATTATAATGAGGGACATAGATAGGTTGAATGCTCGCTGTTTTACTTTTCCAGGGTTGGGGCATAGGTTTAAGGTGAGAGGGATAAGAATTCATAGGAGCTTGAGGGGCAACTTCCTTACACAAAAGGTAGAGAGTATATGGAAGACTCTGCCAGAGAAAGTGGTTGAAGCATGTACAGCAACAAAATTTAAAAGACATTTTGACCAGTGCATTGATAGGAAAGGTTTAGATGGATATGGGTTAAATGCCGGGAAGATGGGACTCGCTTAGATGGGCACCTTGGACGGCATGGACGTGTTAGATTGAAGGTTATGGTTCTATGTTCTAAGATTCTATGACTTGTTTAGATTAAACTAAGTGTAGCTGGAAGGAATGGATATTTTACTGAGAGATTAAAGGGCCTGTCCCACTTGGCCGTCATTTGCGCGTAATTTACACAACATCATTTATGCGTCACGACGCACGACGCACGCGTCGTGACACGCAGGTGATGCACGCATGATGCACTGTACGCACGCATGGTGCATGATGACATAGGCAGTGAGGCGTGGCCGCTCTTGGCGTCCCAGGATTTTGTGATGTACAAAATCTTCACGCGCCATCTACGTGATGCGCAAATCATGGCCGAGTGGAACAGGCCCTTAAGATCAACTTTTTAACTGACTGATTTGGCGCAAGGAAAGAACAGTGCAGTGTCCTCCATAATGTTTGAAACAAAGACCCATCATTTATTTATTTGCCTCTGTACACAATTTGAGATTTGTAATAGAAAACAATCACATGTGGTTAAAGTGCACATTGTCAGATTTTATTAAAGGCCATTTTTATACATTTTGGTTTCACCATGTGGAAATTACAGCTGTGTTTATACATAGTCCCCCTCATTTCAGGGCACCATAATTTGGGACACATGGCTTCACAGGTATTTGTAATTGCTTAGGTGTGTTTATTTGCTTCCTTTATGCAGGTATAAGAGAGCTCTCAGCACCTAGTCTCTCCTCCACTTTCCATCACATTTTATTGCTGTTCCAAACTTTTATTCCTGTTTATCAACATGAGGACCAAAGTTGTGCCAATGAAAGTCAAAGAAGCCATTATGAGACTGAGAAACAAGAATAAAACTGTTGGAGACATCAGCCAAACCTTGGGCTTACCAAAATCAACTGTTTGGGACATAATTAAGAAGAAAGAGAGCTTACTAATCGCAAAGGGACTGGCAAGCCAAGGAAGACCTCCACAGCTGATGACTGACGAATTCCCTCTGTAATAAAGAAATATCCCCAAACACCTGTCCGACAGATCAGAAACAGCCTTCAGGTGTGGATTTGTCAATGACCACTGTCCGCAGAAGACTTCATGAACATAAATACAGAAGTTATACTGCAAGATGCAAACCACTGGTTAGCTGCAAACATAGATGGCCAGGTTACAGTTTGCCAAGAAGTACTTAAAAGAGCAACCGCTGTTCTGGAAAAAGGTCTTTTGGACAGATGAGACGAAGATTAATTATATCAGAGTGATGGCAAGAGCAAAGTATGGAGGAGAGAAGGAACTGCCCAAGATCCAAAGCATACCACCTCATCTGTGAAACACATTGGTGGAGGAGTTAAAGGCCTGTCTCACGAGTCTGCAGTCATTGATGGCGAAACGGGAAGAATCTGCCGCCATAGACCGCGCACTCGTGAGAACGTACAATTCCGGGGCCGTGCGGCGGTGTTCCCAACACCGCACGGTGCTAAAATAAAACCTACACTGTTGAAATATATTTTCCTACCGCACAGCCTCCACCAGTGATGCACGAGTGCGGCACAGCCGCCCGCACGGCCGCCGCCAGTGTGGCTCGAGCGCCGTGCGTCAAACTTGCACCGCCACAGCCTCCGCCAGTGAGGCACGTCTGCGGCACGGCCGCAGGCACAGCCACCGCTACAGCGCCGCGATCAGGACGGCCGCCGCCACAGCCGCTGCTAGTCAGTCACGTGCAGCGGGCCGACGTCATCGCAGTCGGCCCGCCCTTTTTTTTACTTACCGCAAGCACGTGGGACCCGCCGTATTTGAATCACTCGGCCCCCGCGCAGCATCCGTGCGGCGCTCCCGTGGATAGGCTCGACGCTCTCGCCGTTGCCGTGCGGTCCACTCTACAGGCGAAGCCGCGCTTCATCGCCGATGACCGCAAACACGTAAGACAGAGCCTTTATGTGTCTGTCTGCTGATGGTACTGGCTCACTTATCTCCATTGATGATACAACTGCTGATGGTAGTTGCATTATGAATTCTGAAGTGTATAGACACATCCTGTCTGCTCAAGTTCAAACAAATGCCTCAAAACTCATTGGCCACCAGTTCATTCTACAGCAAGACAATGATCCCAAATGTACTGCTAAAGCAACAAAGGAGTTTTTCAAAGCTAAAAAATGGTCAATTCTTGAGTGGCCAAGTCTATCACCCGATCTGAACCCAATTGAGCATGCCTTTTATATGCTGAAATCGAAAACTGAGTGGGATGAGCCCCCAAAACAATCATATGCTAAAGATGGTTGTAATACAGGCCTGGCAGAGCATCATCAGAGAAGACACCCAGCAACCGGTGATTTCCATGAATTGCAGACTTCAAGCTGTCATTGCATGCAAAGGATATGCAACAAAATACTAAACATGACTACATGACATTGCTGTGTCCCCCAAACATTATGGTGCCCTGAAATGGGGGGACTATGTATAAATACTGCTATAATTTCTACATCATGAAACCAAAATGTATAAAAATGGCATCTATTAAAATCTGACAATGTGCACTTTAACCACATGTGATTTTTTTTCTATTACAAATCTCAAATTGTAGAGCACAGAGGCAAATAAATAAATGATCGATCTTTGTCCCAAACATTATGGAGGGCACTGTATATGTAAAAGGATAAACAAAAGTGATAGAAATGCAGCCAATTAGGGTCAGGAATAATTTGGAATAACTGAATGGATAACTCAAGTAAATGTTCAACTGACTGATAAGAACTTGAAGTATGCTTGATGTTCGCTTAATGTCAAGGGCTTGGAGCATAACAGGTAACATTTTGATTTTTCCGCAGCTCAGAATGAGGAGTGTGGCTGAAAGGTTTCACTGAACAGCCAACCGCAATTGGAAATCTAGCTTCTGGCTTTTGGACAAACTGACTCAGACTGGAGGTTTGCACATTTCACCAGCTGTTCAGGACTCAGTCTGTCGTTGATGGCTGTGTTGCTTACTAGTGAGGACTGAGTGCACAGTGAATGGATGTTTGACTGACTACTGCTGGGACCATAGCTGGCACGTTTGACTGATTGAACAAGATTGGGAGAGTGGCCGGTAGGCTTTTGACTGATTTAGCGGGCAAGGCTCAAAGGGAGGGGGGGGGGGGGGGGGAGGCGGCAGGATTTTCTTCCCTCTTTTTAACCAATGCAATGACTGCTGGAACCTGTTGAATGTCTAAGAGCAGAAATATACAATTTTAAGTGACTATTAACAATATCAGCTCAACTGATGTTTTTTAAAAATAATAATTCATAATCATAATACTTTATAAGCCGAGCATGTTTTGCGACATATGAGGAATTTGATTTGCCATACATTCAAACCAATAAAAAGCAACAGAACACACCAAATACATTTTAACATAAAAAGTTCAATCCCTTCCCTTCTTTGTTCTCCCACGATCGGGGGCCTCAAGCCTTCAGTTGACGGGATGATCTAGGCTCCCGTCGCCGGCAGTCGGGGTGATCAAGCTTCTGCATCGGGGAGGATTCTCAGCTCCCCCGCGCCAGGCGATCGGACCCCGGGTCGGGGCTGGTCAAAACCTTCTGTGTTGTTTGGAGCTTCCCGACATTGGTCTCTACCCGAGACTGCGAGGTCCTCGATGGTGAAATCTGCAGGCCATGGGTTGAAGCGTCAATCCCAGGCAGGGGATTGGCTCTGATAGTAAGTCCACGTGGGGTTCAAAGTCATTCCCGAGCAAGGGCCTCAGCTCCATGATGTTAGGTATCAGAGCGACTGGAGATATGACCCAGAAAACAATCACATTTCTGGCAAAGTAAGAGATTGAAAAAAAATGTTTCCCCCGACCCACTCTCCAACCCCCCCACATAAAACAAACCAGAGAACATTAACACAAACTTTTAAAACACACTAAAAATAACAAAAAAAAGACGAAAAGACAGACAGACTGTTGGTGAGGCTGCCATTGTGTGGGGGCCCCCTGGATGTCATGTCACACACTGGACATTATGATTATTTTCGATGAAATGTTGAGAAATAGCCATCTAACTGATGTAATAGTGGAACCTAAACAGGATTAGTCGAAAAGCTGAGATAATTGCAGAGGGAAATGAATTAGGGGGGATTCTTAGACTTACAGGAGAGTTGGCAATACTTTGACAATGTCTTCAATTCTCTTTAGAGATGCTGCCATCGAGGATGTGTGACCTTGTGTGAAAATTCATATGAAAAAAGCCAGTACATGCCTTCATTGTTATTTTATATGCGAACAAGGAAAGTTATTACATACAATCTATTTTACACAATTTTTAACCATTAATCTGGTTTAGATCTTATTTTGTTTATAAGCACTAGAAAATAGTCCAGCTAATACCCCAAGGGCAGTGTAGATGACAAAAGCATGGTAGTTACAGAAAGGTAAAATGGTCAGCTTAATGGCATTTTCATTCTATTTTTACTTGTATATCAGCGTTGTGAGGTTAAACCAATTAATGTGACTCAAGTAACAAAGCACTTCAATGGAAACAGATTAGAGTAAAAATGAAAGATAAATGGATGGGAAACATAGAAACATAGAAACATAGAAAATAGGTGCAGGAGTAGGCCATTCGGCCCTTCGAGCCTGCACCGCCATTCAATATGATCAAGGCTGATCATCCAACTCAGTATCCTGTACCTGCCTTCTCTCCATACCCCCTAATCTCTTTAGCCACGAGGGCCACATCTAACTCCCTCTTAAATATAGCCAATGAACTGGCCTCAACTACCTCCTGTGGCAGATAATTCCACAGATTCACCACTCTCTGTGTGAAAAGGGCTGTGATTAATTTCCACTATTTCCATATGATATCAGAGATTATTCAGCCCATGAAGTCAATGTCAGCAAACAGAATAATTCCATTTCCCAATTAATTTTTCCTGTAATCTCTATCTTTCTTCCACATTGCAATCAATTCTATTATACAGCTACACCAAGCAAAAATGTCAGTGACCCATTAATCCTTATCCCAGGATCAATCTGATACATGGGTGAGAGGCTCGAGGGAGATGAGGGAGAGATAGTGTTGGGGGACTTGACTAAGAGGAAGATGATTCAATTTTCTCAAGGGACAACATTAAGATCAGGGTGTGGAAGTAGAGAAAGGATGGCACAAGGATGAGAAATGAACTCAAGACTGGAAGCATCGAGAAAGAAAAGGACAAAACAATGAGACCTGTGCATGAAGCTGAACGAAGATAATGCGACCAGCTCATCAGAGACTGCAATTGAGATTATGGAAGGTTCTCTGTCACAGTGACAGAACATCTGGAGATCCAGGACATTTGCCCCATCCCACTTAGCCATTGGTTTACCACATTACAAATCACTAGATGTAAAAATATATATCCCATTCATTCCATAGAGCCTATGCTGATTCTCCAGAACATTCCCTTCCGTCCTATTTCCCCAGTTATTTCTCAATAACATTGCTTATTTTTCGATTATCTATTCTCTCTCACATGCCCATTCACTTCCTACTTTATTCTCCTGCCATCCACCAAGTTAGGTGAACAATAAACCAACCAGATCTTTGGAATGTGGGAGGGAACTGGAGCATCCAATGGAAACCTGTACAGTCCCAGAGTGCATTTGATGCAAACGTGACCTGGACATTACCAGAGGTCAAGACCAAACCTGTAATTAGCACCTCTACTAGCCTTTTCCTAACTTGAATTAATCTGGTCATCCTATTTCTATAGGCTATACATTATAGCACTACATGTAATCTTGCAAAACTAATCAAGCCTGATAATCAAGCACATAGAGACGAGGCTTTTTGTTCAGAGTTTTTAGTTTTAGAGATACAGCGAGGAAACAGGCTCTTCGGTCCACCAAGTCCATGCCGACAATTGATCGCCCATTCACTAGTTCTATGTCCAACATACTAGGGGCAATATACAGAAGCCAATTAACCCTCAAATCAGCATGTCTTTAGGATGTGGGCTGAAACTGGAGCACCCGGAGAAAACCCACGGTCACAGGGATAACGTATAAACTATCCACAGAGAGCAGCCATAATCGGATCAAACCCAGGTCTCTGTCCCAGACCTACAAATCTCAAAGATCTCCAATACTGGCCTCATGTACATTACCCATCAGTGTACCACTGACAACAACCCCTACAGCAGCCTTGGTACGTAGCTAAAGCATTCCCTCCCTAAAAACGTTTCCACCTACATCGCTCACTGGTTAACGGAAGGTAAGAATTAAAACACTACACAATCCAGCCCTTGTGCCTGCTCTACAATTTACTTAGGACATGGTTGGTCTTTGAACAGTCATATCTCACAAAACAGGCATTTTGGCCTGCTGTGTCCACACTGATTGTCAAGCACCCTTTGAAATTAATCCTATTGTGTTCCTAAAATAGACATAAAATGCTGGAATAACTCAAGGGGTCAAGCAGCTTCTCTGGGGAAAAGGAATAGGTGACGTTTCGAGTTTAGATCCTTCTTCAGACTGGGCCATTCTTCAGTCTGAAGAAGGGTCTCGACCAGAAATGTCAACTACTCCTTTTCTGCAGAGTTGTTGTCTGACCCGCTGAGTTAGTCCAGCATTTTGTGTATATTTCCAGTGTAAACCAGCATCTGCAGGACCTTCCTACCTATTGTAATCATCCCATGTCCCCATCAACTTCTTCCAGATTTAATTCTCAACTACTATACAGGATTTTTTTTTATAGCAAAAACCAAATCTGCACATCTGTAGGATGTGAAAATAAACCGGATCACCCAGGAGAAGCTCACACAATCAAAATGAGATTTTATAAACTTTACACAGATAATACCAGAGGTTAGGATTGAATCTGGATCACTGGAGCTTTGTGGCAGAGCTCAGTTGTGCCACTGCGCCGTTCCAATTTCAGCATCACTTTTCCACACCAATCCCATATCCCTCGATTGATTTTACATCTAGACGTCTGTCGATCTCCATCATGAATATACTCAGGGACTAAGCCTCTCCATAGACCTCTTGGGTAGAGAATTTCAAAGACTCGCCAGATTTTATGTGAAGAAATGTCATCTCATTTCTGTCCTGAATGGCTTGCATCTTACTTTGAGACTGTGACCCATAGATCTAGATATGCCTGTCAGGTAGAACTTCATCACCATGTTTACACTGACATGTCCCATAAGAACATTGTGCACTTCAATGAGAACACATTGAAGATGGAACTGCTGTGAACAATTCTGTCAAATTAACGTCAATGGTCAATAGTGAGATATATTTGAGAAATTAGTACTCAATCGGGCAAGAAGTAATGATCTGTGCTTTTTCATTATCATCTTCTAAGCTCATAGTGGTAGAAATAGCAGAGTGTACTGCAGGGGAGAATTAGGATGGGTCAGAATGAGTGAAACAAAAGACTTGCGTCTCCATCACTTTACACTCTCCCTATCTCCACAGAGCCGCTTAGAGGAATTTACAATTGTGAATGCATCTCTTGTTAAGAGACAGTGGTTTGAGCATTGCTTCATCTGTCACCACCTGAGTGAAATAATGCTTCTGTTAGACGTTGAATAGTCGGGACCAAACTATGCAGCAAACATATACTGTACAGAGCACATCATGCAGAAATTGCCTTGGCAAGCAACTCATTGGTGATTTCATTTGTAAGTAATGTTTTGATTGTCACAGATTATATGTTGCTCTCATCCCCCTGACATTTGTTGTACGGCTGGATTGATTTTTGTGCTCTGGTATGAAAAGGTCACTTTGATCAATGCAGTGTAATTGGCACTAAATTAGGATCATATCAGGCGATTTTGGCATTTAATGATGAAATATTAAAGAAAGAAGGCAATAGCTACTGTAGGTGTTTGAACCACACTTTAAGCCACACAAGATTAATACTATATGTTAATAAAAGTATATGCAAGTGTATTGTAGTAGAATTAAAAGGATTGCAAACCATTGTGGAGACTTGTTCTAGTCCCTACAGTTTTGTTACAACAGCGACCTATCTGTATATTTTTTGGAAAGAGAGATCTGAAATTGGTCAAAGGTGAGGCCAGTATCTTTGCTTAATAATCATCTGTGGTTTCTTTATTTTAGGCTGTTGTGCAACATTCAAATGCTTTGCAATGACATATTGTTACATCACATTCTGTACTGCAGAGTAACATACTTTTGATATACACATGTGGTAGCAAACTTTTGAAAGTCTGGTGCAAAGTGTGCCAACAATATTTAGGTTGTAGACCTTGGCTCCGGCTTAAATCCTGGAGTGAGAGCACTGTGTCTTCACTCTATCCCATGAACCCATGGGGAGCTATTTCCCTAATTTCTACTGAACAGACCACCCGGTCAAGAAGTTCAGCTGAAGCTAACCAGCATCGCATGGCTTTTGATAGACATTCACATTGAGTCGATTGGAGCAGTTGTCCACAGAATGGAGAGTTAATGGAGAGCCTCCTCCCCTTCCTCAGCAGCAGTAGCCAATGCCTACTCCCTTTCCTTCAGTGCAGCATAGGTTCACCAGGTTAATTCCAGGGATAGCGGGACTGACGTATGATTGAAGAATGGTTCGACTGGGCTTGTATTCGCTGGAAATTAGAAGGATGAGAAGGGCTCTTATAGACACATATAACATTCTTAGAGGATTGGACAGGGTAGATGCAGGAAAGATGGTCCCGATGTTGGGGGAGTCCAGAAGCAGGGGTCACAGTTTAAGAATAAGGAGTAGGCCAGTTAGAACTAAAATGAGGAGAAAAAAATCACCCAGAGAGTTGTGAATCTGTGGAATTCCCTGCCACAGAAGACACTGGAGGCCAATTCAATGGATGTTTTCAAGAGAGAGTTAGATTTAGCTCTTAGGACTAAGGGAATCAAGGGATATGGGGAAAAAGTCAGAAGGGGGTACTGATTTTGGATGATCAGCCATGATCATATTGAATGGCGGTGCTGGCTCGAAGGGCCGAATGGCCTACTCCTGCACCTATTTTCTGTGTTTCTATGTTCCTCTTGTACTTGACTGCTCCAAGTGGTTTGCAACAAATGAAGGGAGTTGTTTCTCTTACAAAGTAAGAAATGCATTATCCAATTTCCCACAAGCGCCATACGAGGGAATCAAAACATTACTTACAACTGAAATCACCAATGACCTGCTTGCCAAGGAAATTACTGCATGATGTGCTCTGTATATGTTTGGTGCATAGTTTGGTCCTGACCTTTCAACGTCTAACTGAAGTGCATTATCCAATTTCCCATAAGCACCAAAGTGATAATCATAAGGTTTACACTCATGATACAAAATTATAACAGAAAATGCAGGCCAGGTAGCATCTGTCGGGAGAGTAACAATTAATGTTTCAGGTCAGTGACCCTTCATTAGATGAAAGGTTACTGCCTGTAATGTTAACTCAGTTCAGTGTCATCTAGAAATAAAGTTATAGTCATCTTCCACTCCACAGATGACCTGCTAAGCTTTTCCAGTTTATTTCGCAGATTTTCAGCATCAATGGTTGTTCTTTCATGTTAAAGCTTTATAGAACTTTGGTTAGGCCACATTTCGATATTGTGTGCAGTTCTGGTTGTCCCATCACAGGAAGGATATGGAGGCTCTACAGAGAATGCATACAGGTTTGCCAGGATTCTGCCTGGATTAGAGAGCATTAGTTATAAGGAGTGGTTGGAAAAAACTTGGATTGTTTTCTCTGAAGCGTAGGAAGCTAAAGGGAGACCTGATAGAAGTTCATAAATTTATGGGAGGCATAGATAATGTAAACAGTCAGAACCTTTTTCCCAGAAGGAGATGGCAAATACAAGAGAGCACAGCTACAGGGTCAGAGGGAGACAGTTTAAATGAGATGTACAGGGCAAATTTTTACACATAATAGCTAATAGTAAGAGCTTCCCGGTATTGAGGTAGAAGCAGACACAATAGTGACATTTAAGTGACTGTAACATAGACATGTGGATATGCAGGGAAAGGAACACATGCAGACAGAAGGGATTAATTTAAGTAGGCATCAGTAGGCATTAAGTAGGCATCACAGTCATCACAAAAGACCTGTTCTATGTTCTTTTGTTTTTCTGTTAGGTATAGGATAGATTTGTGAATATTTGCCAGGGCATCGGAGAGAACTGGTTTGCTCTTCATCCAAATAGCATTCTTAACTGGAAGGCTGGGTCACAATTTAATGCCTCTGCAAGGGGGTTGCACCTCCAATTGTACAGCATCTAAGTCAGTGCTGCAGTCTTTGGAGTGGGTCATGAACCCAGAACTATGGGCCACAGAACAAAACATAACCATGCCTGAGTGGGGCAAGGCATGGGATGTGGGTTCAGTGATATGGGTTACCCTTATCTTACGATACTCGCGGTATGAAATATCAGCGCTGTGTATATGTACTACAGTAAAGATTTTATCCAAAATTATTCCAAATTATAAATTCCTCTAAGCGGCTCAGTGGAGGTAGGGAGGGTGTAAAGTGATGGAGACGCAAGTCTTTTGTTTCGCTCATTCTGACATCCTAATTCCTCCTCCAGTACATTCTCCTATTTCTACCACTCTGAACTTAGAAAACGAAAATGGAAACCAAAAAAAAATTATGAACAAGAAATCAAAGATTTTTTTAATGTCAACTGGAAATTAGATCATTTGTTCAAGTAAATGAAGACATACAACTCACGTCTGGCAGAGGTGTTTAAGAAAAATACTTTTGCTCAAAAGTTGGTGACAATCTGGAATGCACTGGGGGCACCAGCAATGGCTGCCTCGTCCACAGTCTGTCTGTCCCTTCCTTCTTTGTGTTTAGATAGTATGTGTAAGATGTATGTTTTTAGTGTTCTTTAGCTTGTTATATGTTTTATTTTCTCATCTCTTACCTTGACGAGATGTGATTTTTTTTGGTATCGTATCTCGGTCCGCACTGCGGTCTAACATCGAGGAGTTGCCGGCCTTTGCTGGAGACTGACTTTTGAGAGCTCCATCGTGTGGAGCCCACAGGATTTTACAACGCAGAGCCCGCGGTCCCTTTGCCAGGGATTGACTTCAGAGCTCCAACCATGGGTGCTTGCGAATTTGACATCACAGAGAGTGCGGGCTCTAGTCAGAGACTGTCTTCAGGAACTGCAAACTGCAGGAACTTCGACCGCCCCGACATGGGAGTTTCCATCACCCCGACGCAGGAGCTTCAACCGCCCTGATGCGGAAGCTTCGATCACCCCGATGTGGGAGCTTCGACCGCCCCGACGCGGGGGCTTCGACCGCCCCGATGGATGGGTCGACTGCCCAGACCGTGGGAGAATAAGGAATAAAGAAAAAGATTGGACTTTTTTGCCTTCCATAATAGTGAGGAATGTGGGGAATCCATTGTGGTGGATGTTTATGTTAACTTTTATATAGTGTGTGTGTCTTGTTGCTTTTCACGAACGCTCTGTACAAGAAGGGACAGAGCCGGCTGTACTTTTTGAGAAGGCTCCATTCCTTCAACGTCTGCAATAAATGCTGCCGATATTCTACCAATCGGTGGTAGCCAGTGCCATCTTCTTCGCTGCCATGTGCTGGGACAGCAGGGTGAAGGCTGCGGACGCCAATAGGATCAACAATAGGAAGGCTGGCTCCGTCCTGGTGGCTGAGTTGGATTCTTGGGAGGTGGTCTTGGAGGGGAGGATGCTCCTCAAACTGTGGAGTATCCTGGACAATACAGCTCACCCCCGCCATGACACACTGGTCAACCTGAGGAGTACCTTCAGCAACAGACTGGTTCCACCAAGATGCAGGACAGAACGCCACAGGAGACCCTTCTTCCCTGTGGCTATCAAACGTCACATCTCCTTCCCCTTCTGTCGTGGGTTTGACTGAGACTGGGACTGACCACACCCCCCCCAGCCCTCCCCCCCTCTCCACACCTCCTAATCTTTGCACATCCCAAAAGCCTTACCACTCATCACTTTAATTTCATGTTTCATGTATTTTGAGTTTTTATGACTGTGGGCAAATTAATTTGCCTTCTGGGATAAATAAAGTTCTATTGTATTGTACCGTATTATATTGTGTCGTATCGTATGGGATCGTATGGGAGAGGTAACTGGTTACCTCTCATAGCAAAAGGATTTGAGTAGAGGAGCAAGGAGGTTCTACTGCAGTTTTACAGGGTCTTGGTGAGACCACACCTGGAATATTGCGTACAGTTTTGGTCTCCAAATCTGAGGAAAGACATTCTTGCCATAGAGGGAGTACAGAGAAGGTTCACCAGACTGATTCCTGGGATGTCAGGACTTTCATATGAAGAAAGACTGGATAGACTCGGCTTGTACTTGCTAGAATTTAGAAGATTGAGGGGGGATCTTATAGAAACTTACAAAATTCTTAAGGGGTTGGACAGGCTAGATGCAGGAAGATTGTTCCCGATGTTGGGGAAGTCCAGAACAAGGGGTCACAGTTTAAGGATAAAGGGAAATCCTTTAGGACCGAGATGAGAAAACCATTTTTCACACAGAGAGTGGTGAATCTCTGGAACTCTCTGCCACAGAAGGTAGTTGAGGCCAGTTCATTGGCTATATTTAAGAGGGAGTTAGATGTGGCCCTTGTGGCTAAAGGGATCAGGGGGTATGGAGAGAAGGCAGGTACAGGATACTGAGTTGGATGATCAGCCATGATCATATTGAATGGCGGTGCAGGCTCGAAGGGCCGAATGGCCTACTCCTGCACCCATTTTCTATGTTTCTATTTCTATGTTACCACCTTAATTACTGATTTGAAGTGACCTATTTGAGAATGCAGCATGTCCTCAAGGCCTGTTTTTGTGCTAAACAATCCTAAGTCTTAAGTTCTGTTGAGTAAATCCACTGATTTAACCCTGGCGAAGCCAGCCGGCCGGGGTGGTCGGAGCTCCAGCAGTTGATCCCTGGTGCAGTCAACAAAGAGACCAGCTCCTGATTGTTGCAGTGCAAAGACAGAGACACGGTGAAAAAGTATCTCCCCAACAAGGAAAGATTAAAAGTCTCCCCCCCCCCCACACAACATGGTCCAATAAACTAACTAACTAACCCAAAAAATACAAAATAAATAGTATAAGAATAAAATAAATAAAACGATAAAAATAAATAAGTAAAATTAAAGGAAAAGATGATCGCCTGTTGGCTGGCTGCCGTGTGTACTGCACCGGAACCGGAAACCGGACGTTGTGGACATAGATGATCCCATGATGTTATGTGAAACCACTGATTAGAATAGAATTGGAGTATTTTGTCTGACTTATTGTCTCACTTTAGGATTAATGTGTAGGTTCCAGGAAAAGGTCACAGGAATGATTACCCAGTACAATCTCAAGAAAAAAAATTTAGACCGGAGATATTTGGGTTGTCATAGTCATACAGTGTGGAAACAGGCACTTCAGCCCAACTTGCCCACACCGACCACAATGCCCCATCTACACTAGGCCCACATGCCTGCATTTGGCCCACATCCCTCCTATCCATGTACCTGTCCAACTACCTGCCTCAACTACCACAACTGATAATACCTGCCTCAACTACCACCTCTGGCAGCTTGTTCCATACACTGTAGATCCCACCATTGTTCCTAAAGCAAAGGAGATAACGAGTAGATTTGATAGAGCTGAACAAAATTGCAAAGAATATAGAGGCAGATAAAGGGGAAATCGATCCCATTAAGAGGTAATTCAGAGGCTAGGGGCACAGATTTAAAATTATGGGACCAAAATATGAGAAAATGTGTGATCAAACATCTTTGACCAGACATTGGCGATGATCAGGAATTCACTGGAGCTTACAATAGAGCCAGAATCAATCAGAACTTTTGAAAAGAATTGGAAAGGGATGTGAGTATGAGAGTTGTGAGGAAAGAGCGGGGAGTGGGAAGGAGGGATTGAAGGTACTGGCTTGCTAAGAACTAGCTTAGAATTGCCTTGTCTTGCACTTTAATATTGCAGTTCTATGATTTTGAAGGAGATTGGCCAAAAATGCACTCTTCATATTTGGGCAATATTATTTTGTCATTTTAGGAGAGCTTGCTGTTTTCATATTGGCTGTCAATTTTTCTCATCTTCGTGTCATAATATTCCTGCGCTGTCTTTCCTGTGTTTTACTATTGGCCGATTTCACTGAAGGTTTTATAAAATGCAAGTCTTTTTTTGATGTGTCAGTGAAGATATTGATTGATCGATATGCACAAGGCCCCACATCTGTGGCCATTAACCTGCGAGAAGCCATATCTGTCATCAGGCACCTATCGTGCAGAAGGTGATGCTATTTTACTGCTTGTCCACTGGGAGTTATTATTCCGGCTTCTCATTGAACAGTACTTCTCCTTTTTGCTGTAATCCTCACTCAAAGCTCGATGGCTCATTTTATTAACGAACATCCAGTCCTCCAAAACCTTGCCTTATTGATTGTGGGTGCAGGAGGTTTTTTGTTTACAATGTAACAGTTGTAGGCAGCATTATCTGGCCTCCATCCGTGGCCTCAGACCTAATCATGGCCTGAATATGAAAGGCAGCAGATGAGAAATAATGAGTTACTATTGACTGAGCGATCAGTTCTGTTGACAGCCAGCAACACAGAACCACGGCAGGCTGATTGACAGACAATGGCTCAGCAATTGGTTTTGCTAAGCATCAATACAGACAACATGATGAGAATATGCAGAAGTGGTCTGTGTGACCTGTGACCGTTGCTGACATGTTAGCTTAGATGGGTAATATTCCAGCCATATGTTTAATACTGTATGATCCTTAGTGGGTATCTGCTCGCTCACTGCTGCTCCAGGCATTGAACCTTTGACAGGAGGATACTGGGATGTAGACACACACTGACCCATACTTCCTCACAAGGCAGTCGTTGAATATTTTTTTTCAAATAGAGGTAGATAGCTACTTGAAGTACAAAAGAGATAAGATCCTAGGGATAGGCAGGAATGTTGAGTTGAAGTTTGCAATCAAATGATCCAGGATGGAACTGTCAAATACTATTGCTCACAGGTCAGAGGGACAAAGTTTAAAGGGAACATATAGGGCAATTTCAAGTCAAGTCAAGTCAAGTGAGTTTATTGTCATGTGTCCCTGATAGGACAATGACATTCTTGCTTTGCTTCAGCACCACAGAACATAGTAGGCATTGACTACAAGGCATTCTATAAATATATACACAATGGTCAATATACTGATAAAGTGCAAATAACAGTTAGTTGGCTAATAAAGTTCAGTGTTTTGTCCGAGCCAGGTTTAATAGCCTGATGACTGTGGGGTAATAGCTATTCCTGAACCTGGTCTTTGTAGTCTTCAGGCTCCTGTACCTTCTACCTGAAGGTAGTAGGGAGATGAGTGTGGGGCCAGGATGGTGTGGGTCCTTGATGATACTGCCAGCCTTTTTGAGGCAGCGACTGTGATAGATCCCTCGATGGAAGGGAGGTCAGAGCTGATGATGGACTGGGCAGTGTTTACTACTTTTTGTAGTCTTTTCCTCTCCAGGGCGCTCAAGTTTCCGAACCAAGCCACGATGCAACCGGTCAGCATGCTCTCTACTGTGCACCTGTAGAAGTTAGAGAGAGTCCTCCTTGACAAACCGACTCTCCGTAATCTTCTCAGGAAGTAGAGGCGCTGATGTGCTTTCTTAATAATGGCATCAGTGTTCTCGGACCAGGAAAGATCTTCAGAGATGTGCACGCCCAAGAATTTGAAGCTCTTGACCCTTTCAACCATCGGCCCATTGATATAAACAGGACTGTGGGTCCCCATCCTACTCCTTCCAAAGTCCACAATCAGTTCCTTGGTTTTGCTGGTGTTGAGGGCCAGGTTATTGTGCTGGCACCATATGGACAGTTGCTCGATCTCTCTTCTATACTCTGACTCATCCCCATCAGTGATACGTCCCACAACAGTGGTGTCGTCAGCGAACTTGATGATGGAGTTCACACTATGTCTGGCTACGCAGTCATGAGTATAGAGTGAGTACAGCAGGGGGCTGAGCACGCAGCCTTGAGGTGCTCCCGTGCTGATTGTTATCGAGTCTGACACATTTCCACGAATATGAACAGACTGTGGTCTGAGAGTGAGGAAGTCGAGGATCCAATTGCAGAGGGATGCGCAGAGACCCAGTTCTGCGAGTTTGGTAACCAGCTTGGAGGGGATGATTGTATTAAATGCCGAGCTGTAATCGATGAATAACAGCCTGACATATGAGTTTTTGTTGTCCAAGTGGTCCAGAGCGTAGTGGAGAGCCAGCGAGATCGCATCCACCGTTGATCTGTTGTGGCGGTAAGCGAACTGCAGTGGGTCCAGGTTTCTCTCGAGGTAGGAGTTGATCTGCGTCATGATCAACCTCTCAAAGCACTTCATCACCACAGGTGTTAGTGCCACAGGTCGATAGTCATTGAGGCCCGTCACCTTACTCTTCTTGGGCACTGGTGTAATTGATGCCCTTTTGAAGCAGGTGGGAACCTCAGACCTCAGAAGTGAGAGGTTGAAAATGTCCGTAAAAACTCCAGCCAGTTGGTCCGCACAGGTTTTTAGAACACGACCAGGTATACCATCAGGTCCAGGCGCTTTTCGAGGGTTCACCCCTCTCAAGGATCTTCTGACGTCGGCCTCTGTGACTGAGACTGAAATACCATCACAGCGAATGGGGGCTCGGGAAGGCACATCGGTGTTCTCCCTATCAAAGCGTGCTTAAAACGCATTGAGCTCATCAGGGAGTGATGTTTCGCCGACATTCGAGCTGCCTCCTGATTTTCGATAAGAGGTGATTGCATTCAGGCCCTGCCACAGCCGCCGAACATCTGTCTCTTCCTCCAGTTTGGAGCAGTTCCCTTTTGGCCTTTTTGATGGCCTTACCAAGGTCGTATCTGGACTTCTTGTAGGCCACTGTATCATCAGACATGAATGCCCGGTGTCTGGTCTTCAGAAGAGTGCAGATCTCAAAGTTCATCCAAGGTTTCTGATTGGGAAACGCTCGGAAGGTTTTGGTGGGGATGCAGTCCTCCACACACTTAGATACATAGATACATAGAAAATAGGTGCAGGAGTAGGCCATTCAGCCATTCAATATGATCATGGCTGATCATCCAACTCAGTATCCCGTACTTGCCTTCTCTCCATACCCCCTGATCCCTTTAGCCACAAGGGCCACATCTAACTCCCTCTTAAATATAGCCAATGAACTGGCCTCAACTACCCTCTGTGGCAGAGAGTTCCAGAGATTCACCACTCTCTGTGTGAAAACGTTTTTTCTCATCTCGGTCTTAAAGGATTTTCCCCTTATCCTTAAGCTGTGACCCCTTGTCCTGGACTTCCCCAACATCGGGAACAATCTTCCTGCATCTAGCCTGTCCAACCCCATAAGAATTTTTAACGTTTCTATAAGATCCCCTCTCAATCTCCTAAATTCTAGCGAGTATAAGCCAAGTCTATCCAGTCTTTCTTCATATGAAAGTCCTGACATCCCAGGAATCAGTCTGGTGAACCTTCTCTGCACTCCCTCTATGGCTATAATGTCCTTCCTCAGATTTGGAGACCAAAACTGTACGCAATACTCCAGGTGTGGTCTCACCAAGACCCTGTACAACTGCAGTAGAACCTCCCTGCTCCTATACTCAAATCCTTTTGCTATGAAAGCTAACATACCATTCGCTTTCTTCACTGCCTGCTGCACCTGCATGCCTACTTTCAATGACTGGTGTACCATGACACCCAGGTCTCGCTGCATTCCCCTTTTCCTAATCGGCCACCATTTAGATAATAGTCTGCTTTCCTGTTTTTGCCACCAAAGTGGATAACCTCACATTTATCCACATTATACTGCATCTGCCAAACAATTGCCCACTCACCCAGCCTATCCACGTCACCTTGCAGTCTCCTAGCATCCTCCTCACAGCTAACACTGCCCCCCAGCTTAGTGTCATCCTCATTCAAGTTGCCTTCAATTCCCTCATCCAGCTCATTAATATAAATTGTAAATAGCTGGGGTCCCAGCACTGAGCCTTGCGGTACCCCACTAGTCACTGCCTGCCATTGTGAAAAGGACCCGTTTACTCCTACTCTTTGCTTCCTGTTTGCCAGCCAGTTCTCTATCCACATCAATACTGAACCCCCAATACCGTGTGCTTTAAGTTTGTATACTAATCTCTTATGTGGGACCTTGTCGAACGCCTTGTGAAAGTCCAGATACAACACATCCACTGGTACTCCCCTATCCACTCTACTAGTTACATCCTCGAAAAATTCTATAAGATTCGTCAGACATGATTTACCTTTCGTAAATCCATGCTGACTTTGTCCAATGATTTCACCACTTTCCAAATGTGCTGCTATCCCATCTTTAATAACTGACTCTAGCAGCTTCCCCACTACCGATGTTAGACTAACTGGTCTGTAATTCCCCGTTTTCTCTCTCCCTCCCTTCTTAAAAAGTGGGGTTACGTTTGCTACCCTCCAATCCTCAGGAACTACTCCAGAATCTAAAGAGTTTTGAAAAATTATCACTAATGCATCCACTATTTCTGGAGCTACTTCCTTAAGTACTCTGGGATGCAGCCTATCTGGCCCTGGTGATTTATCGGCCTTTAATCCATTCAATTTACCCAACACCACTTCCCGACTAACCTGGATTTCACTCAGTTCCTCCATAACCTTTGACCCGCGGTCCCCTGCTATTTCCGGCAGATTCTGACTGCAAGGGACCTACATTTGTTTTAACTAATCTCTTTCTGTTCACATATCTATAAAACCTTTTGCAGTCAGTTTTTATGTTCCCTGCCAGTTTTCTTTCATAATCTATTTTCCCTTTCCTAATTAAGCCCTTTGTCCTCCTCTGCTGGTCTCTGAATTTCACCCAGTCCTCTGGTATGTTGCTTTTTCTGGCTAATTTGTACGCATCATCTTTTGCTATGATACTATCCCTGATTTCCCTTGTTATCCACGGATGCACTACCTTCCCTGATTTATTCTTTTGCCAAACTGGGATGAACAATTTTTGTAGTTCATCCATGCAGTCTTTAAATGCCTTCCATTGCATATCCACCGTCAACCCTTTTAGAACTAATTGCCAGTCAATCTTGGCCAATTCACATCTCATACCCTCAAAGTTACCTTTCTTTAAGTTCAGAACCGTTGTTTCTGAATTAACAATGTCACTCTCCATCCTAATGAAGAACTCAACCATATTATGGTCACTCTTGCCCAAGGGGGCACGCACAACAAGACTGCTAACTAACCCTTCCTCATTACTCAATACCCAGTCTAGAATAGCCTGCTCTCTCAGTGGTTCCTCTACATGTTGGTTTAGATAACTTTCCCGCATACATTCCAAGAAATCCTCTTCCTCAGCACCCCTGCCAATTTGATTCACCCAATCTATATGTAGATTGAAGTCAACCATTATAACTGTTTTGCCTTTGTTACACGCATTTCTAATTTCCTGTTTGATGCCATCCCCAACTTCATTACTACTGCTAGGTGGCCTGTACACAACACCCACCAGCGTTTTCTGCCCCTTAGTGTTTCGCAGCTCTACCCATACCGATTCCACATCCTCCAAGCTAATGTCCTTCCTTTCCTCTGCGTTAATCTCCTCTCTAACCAGCAACGCTACCCCACCTCCTTTTCCTTTCTCTCTATCCCTCCTGAATATTGAATATCCCTGGATGTTCAGCTCCCAGCCTTGGTCACCCTGGAGCCATGTCTCCGTGATCCCGACTATATCATAATCATTATTAGCTATCTGCACTTCTTAATGAAGTCTGTAACGACTGTGGCGTATTCGTTCAGGTCCGTTGCCGAGTCTTTGAACATTGCCCAGTCTACAGACTCCAAACAGTCCTGGAGTTGTTCCTCTGCCCCCCCCCCCCCACCCCCCGACCAGCTCTGTACTGTCCTCACCTCTGGGGGTGCGCTCTTTAATTGCTGCCTGTAGGCAGGAAGAAGCAGCACCGCGGTATGGTCGGATTTACTGAAGTGAGGGCGAGGGATAGAACGATAGGCATTCTTGATGGTGGTGTAGCAGTGGTCGAGGGTGTTTGATCCTCTGGTGCAGCAGGGGACATGTTGGTGGAAGTTAGGGAGTGATTTCTTTAGGTTTGCTTTATTGAAGTCCCCGGCTATGGTGGTGAACGCCTCGAGGTAAGACGTCTGGTGTTTGTTGACCACGGCGTGCAGCTCCACCAGTGCCAGACGGACGTCTGCCTGGGGTGGGATGTAGACCGCGGTCAGGATGATGGAGGTGAATTCCCTTGGGAGGTAGAAGGGGCGGCACTTCACCGCCAGAT
The DNA here is from genome assembly GCA_038087875.1 of Malacoraja senta. NCBI lineage: Eukaryota > Metazoa > Chordata > Chondrichthyes > Rajiformes > Rajidae > Malacoraja > Malacoraja senta. The sequence continues at coordinate 36,666,762 of CM075977.1, read as the reverse complement.
GTTCGAGGTGTGGAGAGCAGGAGTTGGACAGGACTGCCACGTCTGAGCACCACGCAGAGTTGACCATGAGGCAGACGCCCCCTCCTCTCCCTTTCCCAGATGCCAGAGAGACGCCCCCCTCCTCTCCCTTTCCCAGATTTTATTATGTGCTTATTTTATTATGTAGGTATGGTGGGTTGTACATAACGTCTTCAAAATACTTCCAGACATAGTCACTATCTCCACCCTTTTCACCCCAGCTGGCTCATCTATCAATTAATCCCTCCCCCTCACCTGGATCCATCACCTGCTAGCCCTTCCCTTTACCGACCAGCTATCTCCCCTCTACTCCAGCAGTCCTAGGAAGGGTCAAACCTGATACGTCACTGTTTCCCTGCACAGATGCTGCTGACCCATTGAGTTCCTCCTGTAGGTTGGTTTTGGCTCAAGATTCAGCACCTGCAGTCTTTTGTGTCTTCCTTCTTCAAAACATTGCTTTCCATGTTGTAACTTCACCCCATTACTTAAAATTCAGTTATTTATTTTCAATCCCTCTATCATTTTGTCTCTCTAGCTCTGCAGCTAACTATGGCCAAACAATTGTACCAGATGCATGAAATTGCTTCTGTACATTGTCAATTCCACTCCTTAAAAAAAAAGAAGTTTTTTAACCAATAGTTCAATGGTACTTTATTGTTACATGTACCTAGGTAGAGTGACATTTTTGTTTGCAAACAGTTCATTGGCAATTCTACTGTACATTAGGCACACATGCTAAGTAAAAGAGTGTCAGATAGTAGACCACACTTGATTCACCAGGTTTTAGGTGCCATCATGTACTCTTCAAGTCTGAATTTTTTAAATGTTAGAGTCTTAACTTGGCCATAAAGGCCCATTGTCCTGGCGGTTTGCAACGGGTAAAAGATTTGTGAAGATTAATATAGGTCCCTTACAATCATAAACAGCGGAATTTATTCTGGGGAAACAAAGACTTTGCAGATCGATTGAACAAATACTTCTGTCATCACAAATAACCTTCCAGAAATGATTAAAATAAATCTCTAGTCTTATGGCAAAGAGGGACTCGAGGAAATCGGTATTAGTGGGGAAATAGTGTGATGGAAATATTATAGGCTAATAAATCCCAGTCTAAGTTGTCTGCATCACAAACTACAAACCGAAGTGGTCTTAGAAATAATAGAAACATTGGTGGCCATTTTCCAACATTCTTTGGACTCAGGATCAGTTCCCAGGGGTTGGAGGATAACCAATGTTAGCCTTTAAAAAGGGTGGTGATAGAATGCAGGGAATTATAACATTTTTAGCTTGACATTGGTAATGGGAAAAATGTGGGAGTTCATTATTAAAGATTTATTTGCTGACCACTTGGAAGACAGTGATGGGAGCAGTCAAGGTCATTATGATTTTTATGTAAGAGTAATTGGACTTGACAAATTCTTTGGAATTTTTTGAGGATATAATCAGTAGAATGGATGGGGAATGTGGTGTATGTCGATGTGGTGTAGAGTCGATGTGGTGTATTTGGATTTTCAAAAGACTTTCAGCAAAGTCCCGTATGAGGGATTTGTGTGCAAAGTTAAAGAACATAGGAACTGTGATATTGAATTGACATGAACGGAGAACTGGTTAGAGATGGAAAGCAAGGAGAAGGAGTAAATGGGTCCTTTTTGGAGTGGCAGGCAGTGCCTCATTACCAGGGCTCGGTGTTTGGGCCCTAATTAGTCACTATATACATTTAATGAACTGGATGAGGGAATTAAATGTAATATCTCCTGGTTTGTGAACATCACAAAGAGGGCCCAGTGTGATTTTGACAGGTTGTGGGCACAGACATGGCATGTGTAATGTTTGACTTAGAATTATCCACATTGGTAGCAAAAGCAAGAAGGCAGAGTATTATCTGAAGGGGAGTGGGTTGGGAAAGGAGGAGGTGAAAGAAGACCCAGTTATCCTTGTACTCCAGTCGATGAAAGTAAGCATGCAGGTACACAGGCGATAAAGAAGGCTAATGGCAGGTTGATCTTCATCTTGGGAGGATTACCAAAAGAGATGAAGATAAAATAACAGAGCCCTTGATGGAGAAACAGACTTAGCGTTTAAGGTTGATGACCTTTCTTCTGATTGGGAATGGAGATACTATAAAATAATGGCATTTCATCTCATTTTTATATTTTTACCCTCACCCTTTCTCCTCCTAGACAGAGCAATGATGGAGTTACCCTGGCCCTCACCATCCACCTCACCAGTCACCACATTCAAAGGATCACCTTTTGAAATGTCCACTACATTCAACGAGATTTCACACAACTATCCCTCCCTCCTCTTTCAGTGTTTCACTGTTCCATTGTAACTCCGTGGTTCCTTCCATCTCCACCAATTACTCCCCTTCTTCAGCACATCTCCGGATTCAACCAGCACATTGATTTGAATAAGAATTACAGTTACATTCCCTGAGCCCACAGTTCACACTTGGGTTGTGTGACCCTTGAAGCACCTCCATCTCTATAGTCTTGAGCAACAATCGAAACATAAATCGTATTTAGTAAAATAAAAGCAGACTTCCTACCAAATGTCAAGCAGTGAATCTTTCATTGAGATTGACACAGATCTACTCACAGATAAGCCAGTTCCTGGGCTATTCCAGGGTTGGAATTGAACTACATCCAAAAGTCTAACTGCTGGTGGGTAGAGTGAAGGTAGCCAGTATAAAGAGGAGAGATGGGGGGACGCAACAGGAGCTGGCATGTGATAGATAGAGCCACGTATTATGGAGGATATGGGCAGGTGGAGCCAGGCTAGAGGTTATAGAAGGAGGTTGATGGGTGACTGGGGGAATCAGTTGAAGGAAAAAATGAAGGCAGATTTTTTTTCCTTATCTGGTTCCACCATCCTCTGTCTCTATACTTCTCCCTCCCCTTTCCCCATCTTCCCATCTCCCCCTCCTCATCTGGTTTTACCTATCTCCTACCAGCCCCTGTTTCATCCCTCTGAAAAAGGGTCCCGACCCAAAACATCATCTATCCATGTTCTCCAAAGATGCTTCCTCTCCCGCTGAGTTACTCCAGCACTTTGTGTTGTTTCTCATCCCTCCTACACAGGCTATCTTCCCTCTACATTCTCGGTCCTGATGCAGGATCATGACCCAAATTTATGACCATTCTTTTGTATCCACAGATGCCACCCGATCCGTCGAATTCTTCCAGCAGGTTTGCTCCGGATTCAAGCATCTGCTGTATTCATTGAGCTGCATCCTCTTGCCCAGTAACATGGAGCAGTGGGAGAATGATGCTGTGCCAGAGAACTCTTCATCATTCCAACAGGATTCATCTAATGCCCTAGGTCAGTTGGATACATCTGCCCATGGAACAGAGACTTAGTTAACCTGGGTCAGATGGAACAGCCTATTCAAATGCATCCATATCAGGTCAGAGTGGCTGTATGTAAAGATTGACATCTGTGTTAATTTGAGATGATTTAAATTCTTTTATCTGTGTGTTTGAGTAAGTGTAATATACAGTGAAGGTTGGGCACTGAAGTTCTGTGAATAGAGCCGCTGCCTCACAGCGGACAATTCTTAACCTCTGGCACTGTGTGCGTGGTGTTTGCACATTTTCCTCCAAGTGCTGTACGTCCCTCCCACATCCAAGGTGATGTGGTAAGTTAACTGGCCATTGTAAATTGCCCTCTAGTGGGTAGGTAAGTGGCCAAAGAATTAGAGTCCCGATGGGCATGTGTGAATGAGAATAGGTTGCAGAAGGACAAAGAACTGAGGGAGGGAATGGGACCAATGATATTGCTCATATGTGAGCTGGCATGGACTTAATGGGCTGAATAGCCTTCATCTGTGTTATACAGAATGTGCATAAGTATGTGTATGGGTATTTGTGTGTATTTGCACTTGTTTTTAAAATCGATTCTCAACATGTTCTAATTTTTTAACATTACTCTTTTTCTTTTAATCGGTTCTAAGTGCTTCTTAATGTCAATTACGCTCACATTACTTCAATTTAAATGGCAGCTTTGACAGATGTGTTTGGGCCTCGCTGGCTGGAGTGATTGCTGCCAAAATGGTTGCAGTGGGAGACCTTCTGTGCTGCCCTGATCCAGGCTACTGAGCTGGGCTTCTGGCAGAAGATTTCGCTCAGGTCCACACAGCTTAGAAGAAACAGCTTAGTCCAGGACATGGGCAAATGGCCCTCAGAACAGTGGGTGAGCTGCCCCTATACTGAAACGGATCTCAAATTTTCGCACAGTCTTATTTCAGTGAACAATATTGATTTGAAATAAAACTATTGATGGAGAATGAAGTGAAGCTTAGTTATCTCTTTTTTGTAATCAATTCATGGGATATAAAGCACTTTGTTGTGTAAAAGGAAAAAGCCATTAAATGCTTTCACTAAAAGGATGAATGAGCACTTGAGAAGCATTTCCCTTGGAATCATGAAGAGATATCTATGAACAACTTGGTTAAACAGATAAGTTGCCTGCAGTCACCCTAACGCCTGCATGGATAAGCATTTAAATATACCTGTGCTATTCTACCTGTTAGTCATTAAGGGCCAGTTATTTTTCAACAAATGCGTTCAATTACTGTCCACAAAGGAATACACCATTTTCCAATAAACAGCGACTCCAACCTCCACAAATAAATTAAGGCACTCAATCAGCAGCGAGTAAAATTAATTGCAGTTCATCTCCTTAAAACGTAGATAGTAAGCCTTTTGATTCCAATGAGACAGCAGCTAGGTGAAATGAGGCGTGTGTTTTAAGCAATAAACACATTTTAGAAGCCCCTCCCAAATTGCTTTGTATGAATGATTATCAGTTGCCATTCAGCCCAAAAAGAAAATTTCAACATTGTTGGCCAAAAGTGAGGTACAAGAGGTAGGCTTCATGAGGAATGTTTTTCAATAGGAGCAATGAATCCAGAGGTGATATTTAGAGAACAGTTGCCAGGATTTATGATTCAGAGCTGAAGATAAAGTCACCAGTGATCATGGATGGAAATCCTGATTGAAAAGGAGAAGGGACCAGGTTAGGTGCTGACTCTGCATTGAGGGGTGATCTTTTTTAAAGGAAAATGTGCAGGATGATAAGGAAAAGGCAAAAAGATTTGGGATTAATTTGAGTTTCTTAAGGTGCTGGAACTGCCAAGAGTGATCAAAAATGTTCCTCCTGTGTCTTTGATTGGTTAAGATGTCCAAGTCAAAATATTGTACCTCACTCATCCCAACAGTTCTTGATGTCAATTTTTATCCTTTTAATTCCGATAGTGGGAGAGTTTGAATTGAGATGACACAGGTGCAATGGGGTGGCACAGTGCTGCATAGAAACATAGAAACATAGAAAGTAGGTGCGAGAGTAGACCACCAGGCCCATCGAGCCCGCACCGCCATTCGCTCATGGCTGAACACTAAACAGACACCCTTACCCACAAACAGTAGACACAAGACACAGAACACAAGACACTACCCTCCCCTTTATATCGCTATCACCCCTCTCCACCCCAAGAACCGCGTGATCTCCTGGGGGAGGCAAAAAACCGGATAAAAACCCAGGTCCAATTCGGGAAAAAAATCCGGGAAATTCCTCTCCGACCCCAATCCAGGCGATCGACACTTGTCCAGGAGATCACTCAGGTCTTACTATACTAACCATACCTAGGTCCATATCCCTGCCCTCTCCCCGTAGCCCCTTATCCCCTTGGCAGCTAAAAAAACATCTATTTTAGACTTAAATATATTTAATGTTTCTGCTTCCACTGCTCCCTGGGGCAGTGAATTCCATAAATTAACCACCCTCTGGGTGAAGAAGTTCTTCCTCATCTCAGTTTTAAAAGAGCCCCCTCTTATTCTACAACTATGTCCCCTAGTTCTAGTTTCCCCGATCATTGGGAACATCCTCGGTGCATCCACCCGATCAAGGCCCCTCACGATTTTATATGTTTCAATGAGATCGCCTCTCATTCTTCTAAACTCCAAAGAGTAGAGTTCCAGCCTACTTAACCTTTCCTCATATGTCAATCCCCTCATTGCAGGAATTAATCTTGTAAACCTTCGCTGCACTGCCTCCAGGGCCAGTACATCCTTTCTTAAGTATGGACCCCAGAACTGTACACAGTATTCCAAATGTGGTCTCACTAATACTGTGTACAGCTGCAGCAAGACCTCCGTGTTTTTATACTCAATCCCCCTAGCAATAAAGGCCAAAACTCCATTGGCCTTCCTGATTGCTTGCTGCACCTGCATACTAACTTTTAGTGATTCATGTACTACTACCCCTAGATCCCTTTGCGTTGCATTACAACGCAGCTCCACCTCATTTAGAAAATAACTTGCCCTATCATTTTTTTTCCCAAAGTGAATGACTTCACATTTATTAGTATTAAATTTCATCTGCCAAGTTGTTGCCCACTCACCTAGCTTATCTATATCCTTTTGCAGACTCTTCCTATCCTCCTCATCCTCTACTTTTCCTCCCATTTTTGTATCGTCCGCAAATTTTGATATATTACACTTGGTTCCCTCCTCCAAATCATTTATATAAATTGTGAACAACTGGGGTCCCAGCACCGACCCTTGCGGAACCCCGCTAGTTACCGGTTGCCATCCCGAGTATGAACCATTTATCCCCACTCTCTGCTTCCTATTTGTTAGCCAATCCTCTACCCATGCTAATATATTACCCCCATCCCATAATTTTTTATTTTTAGCAATAGTCTCTTATGTGGCACCTTGTCAAAAGCCTTTTGGAAGTCCAAGTATACCACATCCACCGGTTCCCCTTTATCCACCCGGGTTGTTACTTCCTCAAAGAATTCGAGCAGATTCGTTAAACAGGACTTCCCCTTCACAAAACCATGCTGGTTCTGTCCGATGAAGTCATGTTTATCCAAGTGCCCCGTTAGTGTTTCTTTAATAATTGTCTCTAACATTTTACCCACCACCGATGTTAGACTAACCGGTCTATAGTTACCCGCCTTCTGTTTACTTCCTTTTTTAAATATAGGTGTTACATTGGCCATTTTCCAATCCACTGGGACCGTTCCTGCCTCCAGGGAGTTTTGGAAAATTATCACCAATGCATCCACAATCCCCACCGCTATCTCCCTCAAGACCCTTGGATGTAATCCATCAGGCCCAGGGGATTTATCCTCCTTCAGTCTCATTAATTTCCCTAATACCACCTCCTTGGTGATCTTAATAGTATTTAGCTCCTCCATTCCTACCGCCCCCTGTTTATCCAGCGTTGGAATATTTTTTGTGTCTTCTATGGTGAAGACTGATAAAAAATACTCGTTTAATGCCTTTGCCATTTCCATGTTCCCCACCAACAACTCTCCAGTCTCACCCTCCAATGGACCAACGTTCACCTTAGCCACCCTTTTTCTTTTTATATAGCTATAAAAACTCTTACTATTAGTTTTTATGTTGTACGCTAAATTCCTTTCATAGTCTATTTTCCCCGTCTTAATTAATCTCTTAGTTATTTTTTGCTGACCTTTAAATGCTTCCCAATCCTCTACCCTCCCACTATCTCTAGCTACCTTATATGCCCTTGCCTTCAGCCGAATACTATCCTTTATAGTTTTACTGAGCCATGGCTGACTGTTCTTTCCCTTACCCCTTTTTTTCTTCATAGGAATAAATTTTTCTTGAAGGTTATACAGTAGATCCTTAAACGTACACCACTGCTCATGTACCGTCTTATTCTTGAGTCTGCTATCCCAGTCAACTTTGATCAGCTCAGTCCTCATACCTTCATAATCCCCCTTATTTAGACTAAGTACCCTAGCCTGAGTTTCAACCTGCTCCCCTTCTATTTGAATATGGAATTCGACCATATTGTGGTCACTTGTTCCCAACGAGTCCCTAACTATGACATTTTTAATTAATCCTGCTTCATTACACAGGACCAGATCCAAGATTGCCTCCCTCCTTGTCGGTTCTGTGACATACTGTTCTAGGAACCCGTCTCTAATACATTCTATAAACTCTTCCTCTAGTCTACCCTGCCCAGTTTGGTTTGCCCAATTAATATGAAAATTGAAGTCCCCCATGATTACAGCAGTTCCCTTTTTACATGCGTCAACTATTTGCAGATTTATGTTCTGACTAACAGTGTCACAGCTATTTGGAGGTCTATAAATTACACCCACTAGTGTTTTTTTCCCCTTGTTATTCTCTATCTGTACCCAAGCTGTTTCACTATCCTGATCCTTCAACGCAATATCCTTCCTCTCTATTGCCGTTATTCCCTCCCTTATTAAAAGGGCCACCCCTCCTCCCTTTCTTTCCTGTCTATCGTTTCTAATTGTCGAGTAATGCAGAGGTAGAATTGCTGCCTTATAGCACCAGAGAGCCAGGTTCAATCCTGACTACGGGTGCACTCTCTACATAGTTTATACGTTCTCCCTGTGACATTGTGGATTTTTTCCGGGTGCTATGGTTTCCTTCCATACTCCAAAGATGTGCGGGTTTGTAGGTTAATTGCCTCGGTAAATTGTAAATTGTCCCAAGTGTGTAGGAAAATGCTAGTGTACGGGGTGATTGATGGTCGCCGACGGGCCTGTTTCAGCCCGGTTTCTCCAAAGTCGAAAGTCTAAAAGGTACACAATGAGGGGAGAGTCATTTAATACCAATATACGTAGGAATTTCTTCTCATTGAGTCTGGTGGAATCTCTGGAATTCTCTATCCTGCAAAGGTTATGGAGATTAGATAATTATTTTAAAAATGAGGTAGTTACATTTTGAAAGAGAGAGGATTTCAAGGTGATGGGGAACTGGTTCAGAAGAGGAGTCTGAGGAAAATCAGCCATCATCATATTGGATGGCAGGGCAGGCTTGAGGGGCCGAGTGGCCTTCTCCTGTTCTCAATTTCTAGTGCTCCTGAGTCATTCACCAATAGGGAATGTGAGGGATATAAGCTGTGTAAGCACAACCACTTCCTTGATTTTTTTTTTTTTTTCTTTTTCTTTCTTTCTTTCTTTCTTTCTTTCTTTCTTTCTTCTTTCTTCTCTTCTCTCTCTCTCTCTCTCTCTCATCTCTCTCTCTCTCTCTCTCTCTCCCTCTCTCCCTCTCTCCTCTCTCCCTCTCTCCCTCTCTCCCCCTCTCTCTCTCTCCCTCTCTCCCTCTCTCTCTCTCTCTCTCTCTCTCTCCCTCTCTCTCTCTCTCTCTCTCTCTCTCTCTCTCTCTCTCTCTCTCTCTCTCTCTCTCTCTCTCTCTCTCTCTCTCTTCCCCCTCTTCCCCCTCTTCCCCCTCTTCCCCCTCTTCCCCCTCTTCCCCCTCTTCCCCCTCTTCCCCATCTTCCCCCTCTTCCCCCTCTTCCCCCTCTTCCCCCTCTTCTCCCTCTCCTCTCCCTCTCTCTCTCTCTGCATACCTCTATATTTCTCTCTCTGTCTCAATACCCATCTCTCCCTCTCATTCTCCCTACAACTCTAGCTCTATACATCTCTTTGGATGTGCAGTGAACATGCAGACAAATAAGAATTGTCGGTCTCATGTTTGGCACAGACATTGTGGACCTAATAACCTGTTCTTGTACTGTACTGTTCTATGTTCTATGTTCACTCTCTTTCACTATCCCACTACATCTTCCTTGCTCTCACTTTCTCTTCAGTTTCCTCTCCCTCTCTACCTTTCCTCCCAATGACTTCCCATTCTTTGATCACAGTTGCAACTGCAGATGAATATAAAATACAAAAAACATCTACATTAATTACTTCATGAAGGAAGAGATGCATATTGACTTCTTTAGCACATCTCCAGGAGTAAAAGTTTAAATTGACATTGACCTGGTTATTGTTAACACAAGTGAACTAAGGGCAGATTCACTTATTTTGAAAGTACACAGAGCAATGAAATGTTGGCGTATTTGCAGGAATCTTTTCTCATTTGGATGCACGTTTCCTAATAGGGACCTTTGCCCTCTTAAAATCATGTGTAAACACTTTACATTTAAGGTATGGTGAGGGATAGCTCTGCCAGTATTTTTATCACAGTATCTGGGTTTATCAGGGGGCACGTATGTGATATGTATTTTACATTTCTCAGTACAAGGGCTCTATTGGAGAATAGTAGAAATTTAGTAAAGCAACTGATAGCAAGAGACCCATAGACGGGTAATTGATGGTCAAATGAGTAGAGCAAGAACAGGATGGTGTTAAATCTTGCACTTTATGTACACTTGTGCAAATACATGCAGCTAGAGAATTGTAGCTGAATAGAGGAATAGTAGTTAGATATATATGGGTCATTATTTAAAGGAATATGGGTCATTATTTAAGTCAAGTCAAGAGAGTTTATTGTCATGTGTCCCAGATAGGATTCTTGCTTGCTGCAGCACAACAGAGTATTGTAAGCATAAATACAGAACAGTTCAGTGTGTCTATATAGCATAGACCATATATACACACACATAAATAAACAGATAAAGTGCAATAGGCTGTTATAGTTCAGAGTTTGTTTGATGGCGAGTTTAATAGCCTGATGGCTGTGGGGAAGTAGCTGTTCCTGAACCTGGATGTACCAGATTTCAGGCTCCTGTACCTTCTACCTGAAGGTAGCGGAGAGATGAGTGCGTGGCCAGGATGGTGTGGGTCCTTGATGATGTTGGCAGCCTTTTTGAGGCAGTGACTGCGATAGATCCCTTTGATGGTGGGGAGGTCAGAGCCGATGATGGACTGGGCAGTGGTCACAACTTTCTGCATTCTTTTCCGCTCCTGGACGTTCAAGTTGCCGAACCAAGCCACGATGCAACCAGTCAGTATGCTCTTTACTGTGCACCTGTAGAAGTTCGAGAGAGTCCACTTTGACATACCGACTCTCTGTAATCTTCTCAGGATGTAGAGGCTTTCTTTATAATTGCATCAGTGTGCTGGGACCAAGAAAGAACTTCGGAAATATGCACGCCCAGGAATTTGAAGCTCTTGACTCTTTCCACCATCGACCCGTTGATATAGACAGGATTGTGGGTCCCTATCCTACCCCGTCCAAAGTTCACAATCTGTTCCTTGGTTTTGCAGGTATTGAGAGCCAGGTTATTGTGCTGACACCATTTGATCAATCGGTCGATCTCACTTCTATACTCTGACTCGTCACCATCAGTGATTCATCCCACAACAGTGGTGTCGTCGGCGAACTTGATGATGGAGTTCATGCTATGTCCAGCTACACAGTCATGAATATAGAGTGAGTACAGCAGGGGGCTGAGCATGCAGCCTTGAGGTGCTCCCGTGCTGATTGTTATCGAGGATGACATATTTCCACCAATACGGACAGACTGTGGTCTGTGGATGAGGAAGTCGAGGGTCCAATTGCAGAGGGATGCGCAGAGACCCAGATCTGAGAGCTTGGTAACCAACTTGGAGGGGATGATGCTGTTCAACGCCGAGCTGTAGTCAATGAATAATAGCCTGACATATGAATTTCATTTGTCCATGTGGCCCAGAGCAGAGTGGAGAGCCAGTGAGATCGCATCCACCGTTGATCTGTTGTGGCGGTAAGCGAACTGCAGTGGGTCGAGATCCTATCGAGGTAGGAGTTGATATGCGCCATAATCAACCTCTCAAAGCACTTCATCACCACCGACGTTAGTACCACTGGTCGATAGTCATTGAGGCACGTCACCTTGCTCTTCTTGGGCACCAGTATTATTGATACCCTTTTAAAGCAGGTGGGAACCTCAGACCTCAGAAGTGAGAGGTTGAAAATGTCCGTAAAAACTCCAGCCAGTTGGTCCGCACAGGTTTTAGAACACGACCGGCTATACCATCAGGTCCAAGCGCTTGCTGAGAGTTCACCCCCCTGAAAGATCTTTAAAGGAAGAGGGGCAAGGTAAACCTTTTCTCTCTGAGGTCAGTGCAACTTTGGAGCTCTTCCTCAAAAGGCACTGGAGGTCTCTGAATAGTTTACAGGCAGGAATAGACAGGCTCTTGATAAACAACAACAAATAGTTGAAGTCACTATCAGATCATCCGCGGTCTTATGAATAGTGCAGCATGTTCAAAGGACTGAATGGCCTACTCCTGCTCCCAATGCATATATCTGGAGGCTTGCATTTTATATACCAGGAACGAAATGTGGATAATATGTAAATAGGATACGAATCTTATCATTTTAGCTGCTATAGTTATCTATTGATAATATTTCAAGCTGGCAGAATTTCTAACCTTGCAAGATTTGGATTTTTACTAATTTTGCATTAAGAATTATGTGTGGATTTTGAAATTGCTGCAGATTCTTGACCATTGCTATTTGCCTCTGGGGTGCACTGGGTTAGTGGTGTGATCGTGTTGAATGAATGGATGAATTAATTAATTAATGCTCTATTGTCACAAGTGACAAGTCACAGTGAAATTCTTTGCTTGCATTCCCAAGGTATGCAATAGTCGCCATATAGAGGGCGCCGACAATGTTACAATGTATTCTGCTCCAGGTCCACCTTTGTACTTCCATCGGCCTTTGGCGCCATCGAGTGTGTCAAAAAGTATGTTTTTAAAGGTTTCTTAGTCTTTTTTATGTGGGGGGGGGGGGGGGGATAGTGGGAACCCGTTTCCCAGTCGCTTCCTGGTCGGAGATGCGACTATTCTCTGAATCGCTTCTTCGCCCCTCCCTCACGGCCTACCACCTGGATTGGCGCGGCCTTTCCTGCCGGAGAGCGGCCAGAGCTTCAGCAGCAGCACAGCACTGAATTCCATTAGCGGAGTGGGACAATGCCTTACTTTAACATCGCTGACTTTAACATCGCGGAGTCCTGGATCTTTTGCCGAGGGTTGCCAGTGTTGAATCTCCGCCCAGCTCAGCCTGTGGGTTTCAGGAGCCGCAGTCCCCAGTAAGAAGAGGCCGATTTGGAAACTCCAAGCCGCTGAGTGTGTTCTTCAGTTCCGACGCCGGAGCTCCGATCATCCCGATGAGAGGGCCTGAACATCTCCATAGTGGCGACTGCGGAGGTCTCAAAGGTCCCGACCATGGGTGAACAAAGAGGAAGATGACTGAACTTTATTGCCTTCCCTCACAGTGGGAAACATTGATTCTGCTGTGTGGGGATGTTCATGTTAAATTCTATTGTATATTGTGTTATTTTTATTCGTATGGCTGTATGGTAACTCAAATCTCACTGTACCAATTGAACTTGTTCTCCCACTCACCCCTCTTCATGGCGGTAGGAAAGGGGTGGAAATGAAAAACATTCCAAACTGTGTGGAGAAAATGTGAAGATTTTGTTAAAGAAACAATTCAGATAAAGTCTGAGCACATCTATAATTGACACTATTACCGATTCCAATGTAGTTGCACTTTGCTGAAAATGACATTTGATGCATAACTTTTAATTTAAATAACCAAAACTCCCCATCTTTTGCCAAGAAATATAACACCATTCAAAAGATACTGGGACAGGTATATGGAGAGGAAAGGTTTGCGAGGTATGGGCCAAATACAGTCAAACAGGACTGGCTTAGATGGGACACATTGATTTGCATGCCAATGGTTGGGCCAAAGAGTCTTTTCCAGTGATGTATGACTATGTCTCTATGACAAATAAAATCCATGAAACACACCTGTACAGAACCAAACATTTTTTGAAAAATGAAGCCAGGATAAGAATATAAATATACATAAAAATATCAAAAGAGAAAAAAGAATATAGTAATTCAAATAAGTAGTTCTGGAAGTACAGATAGGTATAGGAAAATGATTTCTTATCTGTAATGTGTGCGTAATGGTTATAATGTCAAGTAACATCATTAGCATAAATCTTGGTGTCTCTGTAAAAGTATTCCACCCCACAGCCTCCTCTACATTTAGCATTAAGTGATAATACATTTAGAATCATTTAGTTTCAGTCCTAATGATAGAAGCTATAGTGTTTCCTGTACTGTAACCGACAAGCTTTTTAGTGGTGGACTCGTGGGATTGCATTACAGATTTTGGCGTATTTACAATTAATTAAATCTAGCTTCAGTCCTGTAATACATGTTATACTTACCATTAACGGTGTAAGGTTTTATTTGAATAAGGTATCCTGTTTATTTTCTGCAGCAAATTTTGTTATTTTCCAATAAGGAAGGAAAGGCGATTCTTTAGCTGGGGTAATAGGTGAGGATCAATGATTCTGCTTTCAAATAGTTGGACTGGGGGAGGGTGGGGGGAAGGTTGTTGGTGGGGTCATGTTTGAAGAATTAGGTTGCATGTTTATTAAGGATGAAATGTATTCTTTTAGCTATTGCATGTAGAGGTGTTGGCCAAAATGTCACTGGCATTTTCCCCAGCTAAAAAAAAACCATGTACTCTTTTATATAATAAATAAATGCCAATTTTTGACATTGATAATGCATTTTATGTATTATTGCTCAGTTTTGTAGGGGGGGGGGTTCTTGGAACAAACCTAACCACTGAGGTGACATGAAAAAATACACAACCTGATATATAAGGACAGTTCGTCCAACTATCTTTTCTTTAGCCGTTGACTGGCAAAATATAAGAAACTGATAACCCAAAATCAAGATGCCTCACATTCTCCCTCTCACTCTCCCCTCACTCTCTCCCAAGATTAATTCAAGAACCTTTCAAATTGAAATGAAAACTTGTCGTTTAGTTAACAGCAGCATTACCTGGATTAGTATTTTAAGCATTTGGTTGCATTTCATTCCAACTTTATTAAATCTTTTACCTTATTATACTAATGCAGAGTTTATGCTGCAGATCCTGCCTCAATGGGTCGTGTAAATCCCACCTCAATTGTGACGGCAAAATGCCACATAGTTTGGGTAAGTTGGATAAGGGATCTCCCCAAGAATCATTCAAAAGCAAAATGTGTAAGGCAAGCACACTTAATATCAAGGCCCTCTAAATGATGGCAATTTAAAATTTCTACATTTGACCCTGATGATTGTTAAATTTCTCCTTCACTTAGAATTGCATTTGGTTGCAATGGGAGAACACTGGATAATATTGAGAAGGAGGGTGCTGTACAATTGCAATAATGCATGTGGCCCCTCTTACCTAATTACGTAATGACTGGCTGAAGATTTATATTCCTTGGATGGGTATAATTAGACAACCACAAAGCCATTTGACCATGTCGAGATGAAGAGCTCGTCTACCTTTCGTTTCAGCAGATGAATCAATACTCACGCGTTCTTACCACTCTTGAGTGAAATTGAGGAAATGAAAATCTGATAATTTTGCTCTCTCTGTAGTCTAGACGGAGCAGAGGAGTTTTCTGTTTGACAGGAAGATCTATTTCTAGCTTTTCAAAGGCTAATGTCAATTTTTAAACTGCTGGCAAAATTGATTTTCACTTTTTTTTTAAAGTGTGCTTTATTAGACCAAACCATGTAAAATTACATCTCTGTTCCTGAAGGGTTGTTCCCCTTACATTCCAATTCATTCCACTGTTAACAGTGATGGGAGGAATTTTTCACTGTTTTGTTTTAATTCCCTCATAGGAAGCAGATACCATGCGTTTGTTGCCAAGATCCTATTGCGCCTGAACTGAATGGCTAGCATGGCCACTTCAGAGGCATGTCAGTCAGTGCCACAGAAGAACGTTTTCCTGACTGAGGGGTATTAATAAACCATTGGTGATGCAGTATTTTATTGGCTACTATTAATAGTTAGTGATTATTAATCATTAAATTTAAATCCCCCAGCTGCTGTGGTGGGGTTTGAATTCATGTCCTGGGGTCAATAGGACAGGTCTCTGGATGCTAGTCGAGTAACTTAACCACTTTGCGACCAAATCCTTTGATACCACTAATTTTGTGCCATGAAACCTAATAACAAGAGCGGACTGACTACATATGATCTAATTGGTCTATAATATGACAGAACCTGCGGTCGGATTTGCCCAAGTCTACCGGCAGGTAAAACAATTCCACAATTCCCAAGTGCTGGTAGACCCATAGATTTCTACCATGCAGACGACCAGTCGCAGGAGTCATGTGTTGTGCCAATAGATTCTTCATGGACTTCACCAATTTCTGCAGAGATCCATCCACTGAACCTGCATCAGATTAACCTGTCATGACTACAGCAAGGAGAGCAGCCCCTCTGCAGTCACGATTTGAAATATCACCTGTCAATGTCCTCCACAGATGCTGCCTGACCTGCTGAGTTCCTCCAGCACTTTGGATATTTTACAATTACAGCAACCCAGGAGCAAGCTAGGTTTAGCTATATATTTCATTTAATTATATTATTTAACTGTTGTTAATTGTTTTCCTGTATGTGTATTTTTAAGGCGGAGATTGACAAATACTTGATTGTTAAGGAAGTCAGGGGTGTAGGGAGAAGGCAGGAGAATGGGGTTGAGAGGGAAAGATAAATCAGCCATGGTTGAATGGCAGAGACTTGATGGGCTGAATGGCCTAATTCTGCAACTATGACATGAACATAAGCTTATGTGTGTCATGCCTGTGTTTTTGTGTGTGTGCATGTCTGTGTGCGGGAATGGGGGAGGATGCAGAGGATAACTTTATTTATTTTTAAATTTACTACTTTGAATATTTAAGCATTATTTTTCATTTCTAACAGATCCCGAGAAGCTTTGATGAAACATTACAAAGAACATAGAAAATGCAGCACAGGAATAGGCCCTTCGGCCCTCAATGTTTGTGCTGAACATGATGCCAAATTAAATTAATCTCCACTGCCTGCACTTCAGCTTAGTTTAGTTTAGAGATTCAGCATGGAAACAGGCCCTTCGGCCCACCGGGTCCGTGCCAACCAGTGTTCCCCACACATTATCACTATCCTACACACACTAGGGACAATTTTAACATTTACACCAGGCCAATTAACCTACAAACCTGTACATCTTTGGAGTGTGGGAGGAAACCAAAGATCTCGGAGAAAACCCACGCAGGTCATGGGGAGAACGTACAAACTCTGTACAGACAGCACCCATAATCAGGATCGAGCCCGGGTCTGTAAGGCAGCAACTCTATCGCTGCGTCACCGTGCCATATGATCCATATCTCACCATTCCCTGCTTATCAATGTGTTTATCTAAAATTCTCTTAAACGCCACTATCATATCTGCTTGCACCACCACTCCTGGCAGCACGTACAGGCATCCATGACTCACTGTGCAAAAAACTGGCCTCACACATTTCCTTTAAACTTTCACCCTTCTGATCTTAAAGTTATACTCTCTTGTTTTTGGCATTTCCACCTTGGGGAAAAGTTTCTAACTGTCTAACCTAGCAATACCGTTCAATAGCTAAGATAGCTTTGATAGTCAGTAAAGCTGAGGTGAGGCCTTTCTGTCCTGGGCCTCCTCCATTGTCAGAGTGAGGCCACATTAAAATCGGAGCAACAGCACCTCATATTTCACCTGGGCAGCTTACAGCCCAGTGGTATGAGTATTGATTTCTCTAATTGTAAGTAACCCTTGCATTCCCTCTCTCTCTGTTCCTCCCCCACACTAGTCATCCTGCTAGTTTCATTGTTCATATCCCTTTGTTATCATCTTCTCCATTGGCAACAATGGACCATTGTGGGCTTCTTGGCCATCGGTGCCGGCTCTGATTTGTTCTGTATCTTTTCATACTTCTAGTTTCCCTCTCCCCTGACTGTCAGTCTGAAGAAAGGTCTCGACCCAAAACATCACCAATCTGATTCTCCAGAAATGCTGCCTGGCATGCTGAGTTACTCCAGCATTATGTCTATCTTAAAACTGACGTGGGGCTTTGTTGCCTGTCAAATCCATTCCACCAGTGCAAATGGCCACTTACACTGGGCGAAGATGTGTGCTGCCTTGAAGCAGGTTAATGAGCTGGGAGCTAGGGTCTTAGCAGAAGATTGCATCCTGACATCATGCTGAAGAAATAGTGATCTTGTGGCACCGATCAAGAATATAGCTTTTAACTTGTTCTTAAGGCCAGGAAGTGTAACATAAAAGTCGAGAGCACAGAATGAGCCTGATTTGGTCTATTTAAATCCATGACAGGACAGTCACAAGCAGAGATAACTTCTCAGATCTGTTCATAGATTATGTTGACTACTAAGCCATTTAAAAACCTTGTAAACTGTTTTGTGTGCATTCACGTTGGTAGTTAAAAGCACAAACTGTAGTTAAAAGACCTGGCTGTCAGATTTAAAAATTCAGTTTCAAACTCAGGTTGTCTGGCACATCTGTTTGCAACTGTGCTGTGGAGTCCAATCGGATCTCTGCGAATTGGAATGTTTACAAGCACCTGCTGACTGAAATTTTAAAGTTAAAATTTAAGTTCAAGTAAAGGTGAACTCTGGCGATGCAGAATCATACCAGAAGTCCTGGTACAACCTCGATAAGGCCATCAAAAAGGCTAAAAGGGATTTCACTCGAAAGTGGAGGATGCGATGCACAATCAGGAGCTGTGGCAGGGCTCACATGCCATCACTTCCTACAGGGTGTAACTGGGGGCTGTTCAAGCGACTTTGAGGCATCACACCAGGACAAGTTCAATGCATTCTATCCACTGATGTATCTTCCTGGGACCCCATAGACACCGATGGAAATGCAATCTCAATCAGGGAAGCTGGCGTCAGAAGATCCTTCAGGAGTGTGAACCCTCGGAAAGCGTCTGGACCTGATGATAAACCTGGTTGTGTTCTCAAAACCTGTGCAGAACACCTGAGGACATCTTTGGCCTCTCATTACTGAGGTCTGAGGTTCCCACCTCCATTAAAAGGCCGTCAATAATACCAGTGTCCAAGAACAGTAAGGTGACATGCCTCAATGACTACCTACTACCTCAATGACTATCCATGATGATGCAGTGCTTTGAGAGGTTGGTTATGGTGCATATCAACTCCTATCTCAGCAAGAACCAGGACACACTACAATTTTTCTACTGCCGCAATGGATCAATGGGGGATGCAATCTCACTGGGTCTCCATTCTGCTTAGGACCACCAGGGCAATAAGGACACATATGTCAGATTGTTGTTTATAGACTACAGTTCCCCTCAAAAATTGTCACAAAGCTAAGGGAACTGGGTCTCTGTGCATCCCTCTGCAACTGGATCCTCGACTTCCTCATCAACCGAACACAATGAGTACAAATTGGCAATACTTCCTCCTCGGTAACCATCAGAACAGGGGAACCTCAAGGCTGTGCTCTACTCACTCTATACGTATGACTGTGCAGCCAGACACAGTTCTAACTCCATCTTTAAGTTTGCCGATGGCACCATCGCTGTTGGACAAATTACAAGTAATGACGTGCCAGAGTATAGGAGAGAGATTGATCGTCTAATTGGATAGTGCTATATCAACAACCTTGCTTTCAATGTCAGTAAAACCAAGAAATAATTTGTTTATTTTAGAAGGGGGAGGTTGAGGATCCACAAACCTGTCTTCATAAATGGGTCAGCGATGGAGAGAGTCAACAACTTCAAGTTCCTGGGTGTGCATATCTTTGAAGATCTGACCTGGACACAGCACATTGATGCATTCATGAAGAAAGCTCATCAATGCCTCTACTTCTTAGAAGATTGAGGAAATCCAGTATATCAGCTTCTTCCCACAGGCAATAAGACTGATTAACGGACTTTGTCCCCTCCCAAAACATCGCTCATCCACACATCCAACCGCGCCCATACTTTGACAGTTAGGCACCTGTCAAGTAAAGCCACAGTGAAGCCACTGTCGATCAGAATGACTGTTTTTATTATATTGTTAATTTCTAGGCCTACTTTCTATTTAAGAATGGTCATTTTAATTTGTTTTTAAAGCTCTATGTATTATCCTTTTGTTTTTTACACTGAATGGAAACCGATTGAGCAACGTTTTTTCGTTTCCTCTGTGTATGCGAGTACTCAGTGAAATGATATTAAAGAAATACTGAATACTGAATATCGACAAATACTCTCATGAACTTCTACAGGTGTATGGTAGAAAGACTTTACTTGAGACATATAGCTTGGAAACAGGCCCTTTGGTCCATTGAGACCACACTGACCAGGGTACCCCTGTACACTAGCACTATCCTACACACAAGGGACAATTTACCATTTACAAAGCCATTGTTTTACCTACAACCCTGCATAACTTTGCAGTGTGGGAGGAAACTGGAGCACCAGGAGAAAACCCAAGCATTCACAGGGTGAATGTATAAACTCCGTACTGACAGCACTCATAGTCAGGATCAAACCCGGGTCTCTGGTGCTGTAAGGCAGCAACTCTACCACTGAGTCACTGTGTTGTCCACAGAGCATATTGACTGGTTGCATCATGGCCTGTTACACCAACACCAATGCCCAGGAAGGAAAGAGATTACAAGATGGGGTGAACACTAACCTCCCCACCATTGAAGGGATCTATAGGAAGCACTGTCTCAAAAAGACAACCAGCATCATCAAGGACTCACACCACCCTGGCTGCTTTTACCATCTTACCATCAAGATGAAGGTATAGTAGTCTAAATAATGTAATGTCCAGGATTAGGAACAGCTTCTTCCCAACGACCATCATGCTTTTGAATGCTATGAACCCCAACTAAACTCCAAACTATGAACTGCTTTGGTTGAACTAAGGAGTTCAGGCTTTGTTTTATCTTTTTGTACTATATTGGATTTTTTATTTATTGATTTTTTAAACATATATTTATCACATTATTTATTGAGTACTGTGTTTATCAAACCTGTTGTGCTGCTGCATGCAAGGATTTAATTGTTCTTTTTGGGTAAATATGATAATAAACACTCTTGAGATAGAGATGTTATTTAAACTATTTGGATGCGGCTGGATTTAAGAAAAAAATGTATAAATAATGGTTAACATGCAACTATTGACCGCAGTAAAACACGTCTTGTTCGTTGATGTCCGTCAGAGAGAGAAATCGGCCATGCTTCCTCATCTTGGCCCGATCGTGACTCCACACCCTTCAATGTCAGTTTACTTCAGACAATTAGGGATGGACAACTACTGATGATATTGACCGCCTCCACATCCACTGAACATTTTTAAATATATTCAGAGGGATAATAGAGTGAAAAACTAATGAAAGACTAAGAAAGTGAATGATAAAAACTGATTTATTTCAAGACTGAATTTCAAATCAGCTGGATTAATAGTTATACAGCATGGAAATAAGCAGTACTCCATCTGTCTTCCATGCTGACGAAGGTATTTTCCTCAACTAGTCCCCTTTGACTGCATTTGGCCCTTATCTCTAAATCTTTCCTATCCACAAACTTGTCTAAATGTCTTTTAAATATTGTCATTGTCCCACCACCTATGGCATGTTTTTCCATACACCCACCACCCTCTGTGAAAACGTTCCCCCTAGAATCTTCATCCTCTCACGTTAAACCTTCTCTCTCTCATCCGAAGCTTCTGGCTGTTAAGTGATGAACAGCAGTCGTGATCTTGGATTGGGTAGCCTCTTTTTTCCATGGGCAAATTGCACAAAAATCAATCCAATCTGGATTAGGTCATTTCCAGCAATAACTTCAGGTGAAACATTACCCATCAGAAATTTCATCGGGGCATATTTGTAAGTGATTCACATTATATTAAGTTTAAGAAGGAACTGCAGATGCTGGTGAGTGGAGGGCTGTACGTTCAGGGGAGGAGGGGTTAGAGTGAGAAAGGGGAGTGGAGAAGTTGAGGTGGTTGATGTCTTGCCGGCAGTTTAAAATAAGGTCTGACTGTGCTGGGTCCTAGTGCTTCCCCCCCCAACAGGGAACCTCAGTGGTCGCTCCACTGGGTCTTCCCCTTCCCCCTTAAACCATTTGACCCCAGTTCCTCCCCACCCACACTATAGTCCTCATAGCCCCCTCCTCCCTGACCACCCACCACCCCCTACCAGACATCGCCTCGGTCTCCGTCCACTCACCTGCGTTCCATTGGCCCCAACCTCCATCCTTGCCTTGTGTTCACCATCCCCCCTGATCTCTTCCTCTCTAATACCGAATGGTCTGTCCTCAGCAGAGGCCTCACCTTTTTCACCCTCCATCCCCACCTCAATGAGTTCCGCGTCCGCCACAATGTGGAGCTTTTCTTCCGTCGCCTCTGCATCCAAGCGTTTTTCCACAGGAAGGAGTCCTCACCCTCTAGTGATGACCCCTTCTCCCATCTCCAATGGACTCCCTCCTGTTGGACACCCCCTCATGGCCATCTACCCGTTTTAGACCTTTTTGTTTTAAGCTGCCGACGGGACATCAACCACCTCAACTTCTCCATTCCCCGTTCTCACTCTAACTTCTCCTCCCCTGAACCTACAGCCGTCCACTCACTCTGCAACATCCCAGACTGGGTGATCAAACCTGCCGACAAAGAGGTGCCGTGGTAGTCTGGCGCGCTGATCTCTACAAGTCTGAGGCCAGGTGCCAACTCTCAATCACAACCTAATCCTTGGACCATAACCCCACAGACGAGCACCAGGCCATTATCTCAAACACTAGCACTGACTTCATCACTTCTGGCTCCCTGCCCTCCCAAACCTCCAACCTCATCGTTCCCCAGCCCCGCACGGCCCGATTTTAGCTTCTCCCCAAAATCCACAAACCTGACTGTCCTGGCAGACCCATTGTTTCTGCCTGTTCATGTCCCACCAAACTTAGTTTAACCATACCTCGATTCCATCCTATCCCCCCTGGTTAAATCCCTCCCTACCTATGCCCAAGACACCTCACACACTCTTTGTCTCCTCCATGACTTCCCTTTTCTAGGTCCCCATTCCCTCATCTTCACCATGGATGTCCAGTCACTATATTCCATCCCCCACCAGGAGGGTCTTAAAGCCCTCCGTTTCTTCCTCGACTGCAGAACCAACCAACCAACCGATACTCTCCTCCGCCTAGCGGAGTTGGTCCCTACCCTCAACAACATTTTGTTTGACTCCTCCCATTTCCTCCAAATCCAAGGCATAGCTATGGGCATGCACATGGGCCCCAGCTATGCCTGCCTCTTTGTAGGGTACATTGAACAATCCTTGCCCTATCCCCGAACACTACCTCCGCTACATCAATGACTGCATTGGTGCTACCTCCTGCACCCATACAAAACTCACTGACTTCATCCTTTTCACCACTAACTTCCATCCGGCACTCAAATTTACCTGGACCATTTCCGACATCTCCCTACCGTTTCTGGACCTCACTATCTCCATCGCAGGTAACAGACTACTGACCAACATCTACTATAAATCCAATGACTCCCATGGCTATCTGGACTACACTTCTTCCCACCTTGCTTCCTGTAAGGACACTATCACCTACTCCCAATTCCTCCGTCTACACCGCATCTGCACCCAGGATGAGGTATTCCAAACCAGGGCATCGAAGAAGTCCTCATTCTTTAGAGACGGGGGATCCCTTCTTCGACTATAGATGAGGCTCTCACCAGGGTCTCTTCTATACCCCATAACTCCGCTCTCGCTCCCCATCCCCCACTCTTAACAAGGGCAGAGTCCCCCTTGACCTCACCTTCCACCCTAAAAGCCACCACATTCAACAGATAATCCTCCAACATTTTTAGCCACCTCCAACGGGATCCTACCACTGGCCACATCTTCCCATCTCCTCCCCTTTCAGCTTTCCGCAGAGACTGCTCCTTCCGTAACACCCTGGTCAATTTGTCCCTTCCCACCCACACCACCCCCTCCCCTGGTATTTTCCCTTGCAACCGCTGGAAATGCTACACTTGTCGCTTTACCTCCCCCTTGACTCCATCAAAGGACCTAAGCAGTCTTTCCAGGTGTGGCAGAGGTTCACCTGCACCTCCTCCAACCTCATCTATTGCATCCGCTGATCTAGGTGTCAGCTGCACTACATCAGTGAGACCAAGCGTAGGCTTGGCGATCGCTTCGCCCAACACCTTCGCTCAGTTCGCAATAACCAACCTGATCTCCCGGTGGCTCAGCACTTCAACTCCCCCTCCCATTCCAAATCCGACCTTTCTGTCCTGGGCCTCCTCCATGGCCAGAGTGAGTCCCACCGTAAATTGGAGGAGCAGACCTCATATTTTGCTTGGGTAGTTTACACCCCAGCGGTATGAACATTGACTTCTCCAATTTCAGGAAGTGCTTGCTTTCTCCCTCTTTCCCCTCCCCTTCCCAGCTCTCCCACAGCTCACATGTCTCCGCCTCTTCCTTTCTCCTTCCCGCCCCCCACCACCCCCCACCACCCCCACACACGAGTCTGAAGAAGAGTCTCGACCCGAAACGTCACCTATTCCTTCGCTCCATAGATGCTGCCTCACCCACTGAGTTTCCCCAGCATTTTTATCTACCTTCACATTATATTAAGTATATTCAGCATCAAATATCTCTGTCCAGAGGGATAAAACCTAGGTGACAAGGATGACCATCGTGTTCCCTGCTTTCTTAAATCAATATTTGGCAATTGTTTGCAGGAATTTCTAGTTCCCAACTGTGTAAGCTCAGTACAGAATTAGCATACCAAAAAGTTGTCAAATCTAATTACTAAGCAAGTTTGCTGTGGACCTCCCCACCATCACACTGTGGTCTTGTTTTTC
Source organism: Malacoraja senta (assembly GCA_038087875.1). NCBI lineage: Eukaryota > Metazoa > Chordata > Chondrichthyes > Rajiformes > Rajidae > Malacoraja > Malacoraja senta. The sequence goes on along the minus strand of CM075977.1, from coordinate 36,642,295 downwards.
CCCTGCAATCCATGGTAATGTCTTACAAAGAACTTACAGCGCAATAGTATGCAGGTAACCCATTTGGTCCTTGCTTGCGATTACACCCCATGTGACTCCCCTCCCATTCCTTTGCATCTCTTCCCATCATCAGAACATTTCATTTCTTTCTCACTCGTGTTTATTCCTTATTCATTAAATCAGCTCATCGAGCCGCTGCCTCACATTGACGGAGAACCAGATTCAATCCTGTCCTCAGATGATGAGTGTTCCCTTTCACTGCTTGTGTTTCCTTTCGGTGGTTCCGTTTCCTCCCACATCCCAAAGGAATGTGGGTCAGTCAGTTATTTGGCCACTGTAAATTGCATGTGCTACGTGTGAGGGGTAGAATCTAGGGGGAATACATGAGAATGTGGAAGAATATATGGATTTGTTGAATAAGTGCATTTATTGGCCGAAGGGTCTGTTTCAGTGCTATATCTATGACTAGTTCTCTCCACCAATCCAGTGAAGCGGGTTCCATATTCTAGGCTTCCTTGCTCCGAAATCCCACTCTCCAGCATAACATTTCTCAGAAGCTCATCTCTCCGAGCATGGATCTGATCTCTTCTACTTCTAGTTTTCCCCTTGAAGATGGTTCTGAGACAGAAACGGCAGTTCCATTTACTTAACAAAATCGGCCATGAATTTACCTTGTACAAAGCAAGTTGCATCATTCTCGAAATCCTTTCACATCAGTAAATGCTGAATTGACAGCACTGCTGAACCTGTCACTGCACACCGCATGAAGGCCCCTGACAAATAAAAAAATTCAAATGGTCGTATTGACAAGGCCTAGAGTAATCACACGCTCAACATTTCGAGGCAGCATTTTGATTCGTTTTGTGACTGGACTGATCAGGTTTATTGTTGCACTGAAGTGGGGGGAAGCAGGGTGTGAGTTATGCATTGGAACAACCTATTTCATGCAAGTGACATGTAGGTGCGCACAAACACACACACATGCACATACCGCACCTACACCCCAGATGGCATTCACGTTCATGAATACTCCTGCACACATACATCTACACAAGTGCATGAGCACTCACACATGATTATACAGTATATGCCAAATGCAACATGAATATGCACAAACACATAAATGCATAGATACTGTATATATGCATGCCACACAAGCACGCCCAAGCACATATACATGTGTGCATGTGTACATCTGTGAACAGATGCAACATGAATATGCACAAGCACAAGCAAAAATATAAATGTGCACATAAACACACATGGATATACAGTTACATTCTCACACAGACACACACAGACACACACACACACACACACACACACACACACACACACACACACACACACACACACACACACACACACACACACACACACACACACACACACACACACACACACACACACACACACACACACACACACACACACACACACACACACACACACACACACACACACACACACACACACACACACACACACACACACACACACACACACACACACACACACACACACACACACACACACACACACACACACACACACACACACACACACACACACACACACACACACACACACACACACACACACACACACACACACACACACACACACACACACACACACACACACACACACACACACACACACACACACACACACACACACACACACACACACACACACACACACACACACACACACACACACACACACACACACACACACACACACACACACACACACACACACACACACACACACACACACACACACACACACACACACACACACACACACACACACACACACACACACACACACACACACACACACACACACACACACACACACACACACACACACACACACACACACACACACACACACACACACACACACACACACACACACACACACACACACACACACACACACACACACACACACACACACACACACACACACACACACACACACACACACACACACACACACACACACACACACACACACACACACACACACACACACACACACACACACACACACACACACACACACACACACACACACACACACACACACACACACACACACACACACACACACACACACACACACACACACACACACACACACACACACACACACACACACACACACACACACACACACACACACACACACACACACACACACACACACACACACACACACACACACACACACACACACACACACACACACACACACACACACACACACACACACACACACACACACACACACACACACACACACACACACACACACACACACACACACACACACACACACACACACACACACACACACACACACACACACACACACACACACACACACACACACACACACACACACACACACACACACACACACACACACACACACACACACACACACACACACACACACACACACACACACACACACACACACACACACACACACACACACACACACACACACACACACACACACACACACACACACACACACACACACACACACACACACACACACACACACACACACACACACACACCACACACACACACACACACACACACACACACACACACACACACACACACACACACACACACACACACACACACACACACACACACACACACACACACACACACACACACACACACACACACACACACACACACACACACACACACACACACACACACACACACACACACACACACACACACACACACACACACACACACACACACACACACACACACACACACACACACACACACACACACACACACACACACACACACACACACACACACACACACACACACACACACACACACACACACACACACACACACACACACACACACACACACACACACACACACACACACACACACACACACACACACACACACACACACACACACACACACACACACACACACACACACACACACACACACACACACACACACACACACACACACACACACACACACACACACACACACACACACACACACACACACACACACACACACACACACACACACACACACACACACACACACACACACACACACACACACACACACACACACACACACACACACACACACACACACACACACACACACACACACACACACACACACACACACACACACACACACACACACACACACACACACACACACACACACACACACACACACACACACACACACACACACACACACACACACACACACACACACACACACACACACACACACACACACACACACACACACACACACACACACACACACACACACACACACACACACACACACACACACACACACACACACACACACACACACACACACACACACACACACACACACACACACACACACACACACACACACACACACACACACACACACACACACACACACACACACACACACACACACACACACACACACACACACACACACACACACACACACACACTACAGATATATTTCAGCACCGTCCCTAGAAGACAAGTTTGCTTGTGAGAAATTCTTAAGCTCTGATACTAGCTTAAGCATCAAAACTCAAATCATCCTGTCAGATAGGGTGCTAAAGTAACAAAAACCAACCCCACCCTATTCAAGATATACCATCTCCATTGTCTCAAGTGGAAGAGAATTTCCATAAAAACAAAACTATACTCTAAAGAAAAATATTTTCTTGCAAGTGTGCTGTAAGAAGCTTAGGATTAGGTCCTGGCGGCAGCTGTTTCAAGGGCTCGTTCGAGATTACTTCTGCTGTTTGAATGAAATGAAAATGAATCTTCATTTTGTATTTTTCCATGTCTGTCGTTATGTTAAAAACAATCCACAACACATAAGAAATAGAAGAATCTCTTTTTTAAGACTCTCTGTCGGCAATGACTGAAGTTATAAGCACATCGCTGTTGATCTATGGCACAGAAATAAGATTGATCAAGATTTTATCTATTGACGTACGTGTATTAGTAACTAACTGTACATCAGGAACCATAATCATCAAGTTTAAAAGCTGAAAACCATGACGTTGAAAACTGTGCTTTTTTATTTATGTTTTTATTAGATTTGACACATTGCGAAGTAACTCCTTGAAAGCATTTTCACTCTAAAGCACTGGTTTTAAGATTATACTTCACCAGTTGTTAGTATATTGTCATATATATTATGATCCTAATATTCACCATCTGTAATAATCAACTGGTGTATAATGCAACATTCTAATGACACTGAAAGTTTTAACAATCTATCATTGCAAATAACCTAACAAACACAGCCCCACACACCGGGTGCTGCAAATACAACAGCTCAATACTATAACATGCACATATTGTCAGTAGGTAGCAAGTTCTTCTGGTTAGTGTTGCACTGTTAGTGGACTTATGTAAATAAAGAATTAAAGGATGTTTTAAAAATTCACGGAAGGAGACAGTTCTTGAGCTTGCATGCGGACAAGAAGGAAACATTGATGAATCATTTGTATTGCTGGAAAATTGAATATACTCAATGACTGAGCCTCTTGGGAAGAGAATTCCAAAGACCCATCACCCTCTGAATGAAGAAGTATCTTCTCATCTCTGACTTGAATGCCCATCCCTTTCTTGCAGACTGATGATCCCTGGTCCCAGATAATTCAGCCAGGGTAACATTATCCTTGCATCCACCCCATCAAACTCCTTAATTGCATATTCAAATAATATCATCTCTCATTCTCCTAAACTCTGGAGATTGTGGGCTTAATGTGTCCAACCTCTCCTCATATGGCAAACCCACCCATCCCAGGAAACAATCTGGTGAACCTTCAGTCCGTCTTTAGTAAGTATGTCCTTCCTTAGGTAAGAAGACCAAACTAGTACCACTGTGGTCTCATCAAGATCTTTCATAATTGCACTAAGATGTCTTTTTCCTCACAGCTCTTTGATATTCTTACTGCTTTTGATGGACTATGCCCATCATAAACTGAGAATGTCTCTTTCACTGTCCATTCCTCAAAATCGTCAGGAGTAATGTCATTTGTCCCAGAGAACAATCAAATTCTTACTTGCAGCAGCACAACAGAATATGTAAACATAGTACACTGTTAACTATATAATAAATGGGGAAAAAAGTTCAGTGCACAAACACATAAAAACAAACAACAATATGTAAAAAGACTAATGCCTCCAAGTCTATGTAGTTCAGAGCTTATTTGAAGGTTGTAGTGTTTAATAGGCTGTTTGCTGAGCATCATGAGTAGAATTTAGGCAAAACTGGAAAATCAAGAGAGACGACAGAGAGTTCTGTATTGTACAGTAAAATATCTCCAGTCTGAAATCCTTGGGACAGAGCAATAATTGAAACACATCTATGCTATAGGTACTGATCTTCAACAGAAGTGTTTTCTATGCCAGTTACATATGAAACACCATATTACATGCAAATATAATTTAAAAGTTACAAGAATTTCTTCTTCTTCTTCTTCTTCTTCTTGCGTATGGCATGCTAAGCCTAAAGTTGCAGGTCAAGGGTGGACATCCAGGCCAGGACAGCATCTACTGGGTGGATGGCTTTGATGCCACCAGGGAAAAGCCTCAGTGAGCAGTCATTCACGATGTCTGGTCTGGATGGTCTGGTCTGGATGTCCGCAGTCGCAAGCAGGGCTGTCTGTCATCCCCCACTTATGCAGGTGATGGGTTGTTCTTGAATGGAGGGTGCAGATTCAGTTCAGGGTTAGCCATTGTCAAATCCCAGTGGTTTCACTGCGGGGTCTGTGATGACCACTCCATTGTTGGTGTTGGCATGTTTCCAGGCTCTGCGCCACTCAGTCTTGGAGTCAAAGTCTTCCAGGGATTTGACTGAAGACCAGAAGGGTTTGCGGGACTTCAGGCGCATGTTGGGTAGATTGTTCAAGTCAGCATGGATTGGAAGGTCAGGGTTAGCCTCGATGGTGCAACAACATTTTCAACATCCTCTCCCTTCTGCGTATGCTGGGAGGGGTGATATGAGAGAGGACAGGGAGCCACTGCAAAGGTGTTGACTGTGATGACCCGCATTGCAGAGTTAAAAACAGTGTCAACTCGTTTGGTGTGGCAGATATTAGCCTAAGCTGTTGAACAAAACTCCGCTGTTGAGTAGACTAGGGCTAAGCTTGCGGTATGGAGGGTGTGTGCATTGGATTCCCAGCTGTTGCCTGCAAGTTTCCTGATGATATTGACCCTTGCTTTCAGTTTATCAGCCACCTTCTTCAGGTGTTCACGATAGGTGAGGGTGCGATTCATGGTGACCCCGAGGTACTTGGGGAATTCTTCATTCTTCACCGGCTTACAACAAAAGGACACTCGGAGCTTTGAATTGGCGAGCCGATTGCTGAGGTGAAAGGCAGCGACAGTTGTCTTGGATGGGTTAGTCGCCAGAAGGTGAAGTACTCCTCCATCCCCTTCAAGTCTTGGGTTAGCACTCTGCTGATATCCTCAAAGGCAGCTCCCTGGTAGGCAAGGGCAAGGTCATCTGCATAATCAAACATCCTGCACAAAGTAGTTGGCATGCCACTCACATAAATGTTGAAGAGTAGGGGAGCTAGGACAGTGCCCTGGAGGAGACCATCATTCAGGGTCCTGACAGAGCTGGTCTGGTTCCCATCGAGACCCTAAATCTACAGTTGCTGAGGATGGATGAGAGGGCACGCATGGTGGTTTGGTACTTCAAGATTCTGGAAGCTTTCAGCAACAGACCATGTCTCCACACGGTGTCATAAACCGATGACAGGACAATGAGAGCAAGACCAGCAAAAACAGGAAGGCAGATTACTATATAAATGGCGTCAAGTTGGGAAAAGGGGAAGTACAACGGGAACTAGGGGTCCTTGTTCATCAGTCTATGAAAGTAAGCATGCAGGTACAGCAGGCAGTGAAGAAAGCGAATGGCATGTTGGCCTTTATAACAAGAGGAGTTATGGGGTCCTTCTGCAGTGGTACAGAGCCCTGGTGAGACCACACCTGGAGTATTGTGTGCTGTTTTGGTCCCCTAATTTGAGGAAGGACATTCTTGCTATTGAGGGAGTGCAGCGTAGGTTTACAAGGTTAATTCCCGGGATGGCGGGATTGTCATATGCTGAGAGAATGGAGCAGCTGGGCTTGTACAGTCTGGAGTTTAGAAGGATGAGAGGGCATCTCATTGAAACATATAAGATTGCTAAGAGTTTGAACACGCTAGAGGCAGGAAACATGTTCCCGATGTTGGGAGTAAGCCATTTAGAACGGAGACGAGGAAACACTTTTTCTCACAGACAGTTGTGTCTGTGGAATTCTCTGCCTCAGAGGGCGGTGGAGGCAGGTTCTCTGGATGCTTTCAAGAGAGAGCTAGATAGGGCTCTTAAAAATAGCGGAGTCAGGGAATATGGGGAGAAGGCAGGAACGGGGTACTGATTGGGGATGATCAGCCATGATCACATTAAATGGCAGTGCTGGCTCGAAGGGCTGAATGGCCTACTCCTGCACCTATTGTCTATTGTCTATTGTCTATTGTCTATTGACAGATGACGATACTAAAAAATTAACATTAAAATTGCACATTATCTTAAAAACATTTAAAATGATGAAGCTATCTTAAATAAATAAGATTAGCTCCATTAACCTTTCTTCCAGCAGCAAATCCAAGGTTTAACCTAATGCAGCTTTAAGGGCCTGTCCCACTTGACCGTCATTTACACGACAAGCCGGTAGTGACTGAAGCGCGACAGTCGTGCAACGGTCGCGCGTGTCTTCATGCGCCCGCACAGTCGTCTGGAGCAGTGACGTCATTTGGAGATAGACACAAAATGCAGGAGTAACTCAGCGGGACCGGAAGCATCTCTGGAGAGAAGGAATGGATGATGTTTCGGGTCGAGACTCTTCTTCAGTGTGAAGAAGAGTGTCGACCCGAAACGTCACCCATTGCTTCTCTCCAGAGATGCTGCTGGTCCCGCTGAGTTACTCCTGCATTTTGTGTCTATCTCCAATCGTCTTGGCCCCGCTTCGGGAGTAGGAGTGGGGGCGGATACGTATCCGCAACGGCCGTGAGACCCAGGCGGAGTTCGGCGACTGCTTGCCTGCTTCTGCTGCTGTTGGAGGTGAGACGTTGCGCCGCGCCAGGGTGTCCCACTTGGCCGTCATTTACGCAACAGGCTGGTGGCGCGCGAAGATTTCGTCCAGACCAAAATCCTGGAGCACTGTGCGATACCGTGCGCAACTCCACACTACTCCACGCCACTCCATGCGCCTGTCCCGCGCTACCCACATGCTACCCACATGCTACCCACACGCTACTCACACGCTACCAGGTCGCGTAAATGGCGCGCAAATGACGGCCAAGTGGGACAGGCCCTTTAGATACATAGATACATAGATACATAGACAATAGGTGCAGGAGTAGACATTCGGCCCTTCGAGCCAGCACCGCCATTCATTGTGATCTTGGCTGATCAACAATCAGTACCCCATTCCCCCCTGCTCCCCATATCCCTTGATTCCGTTAGCCCTAAGAGCTCTATCTAACTCTCTTTTGAATGCATCCAGTGAATCGGCGTCCACTGCCTTCTGTGGCAGAGAATTCTACAAATTCACAACTCTTGTGTGAAAAAGTTTTTCCTCATCTTAATTCTAAATGGCCTACCCCTTATTCTTAAACTGTGGACCCTTGTTCAGGAATCCCCCAACATCGGGAACATGTTTCCTGCATCTAGAGTGTCCAATCCCTTAATAATTTTATATGTTTCTATAAGATCCCTTCTCATCGTAAATTCCAGTGAATACAAGTCTAGTCGCTCCATTCTTTCATCATATAACAGTCCCGCCATCCCGGGAATTAACCTTGTGAACCTGGGTTGCACTCCCTCAATAGCAAGAATGTCCTTCCTCAAATTAGGGGACCAAAACTTCACACAATACTCCAGGTGCGGTCTCACAAGGGCCCTGTCCAACTGCAGAAGGACCTCTTTGTTCATATACTCAACACCTCTCATCATGAAGGCCAACATACCATTAGTTTTCTTCACTGCCTGCTGTACCTGCATGCTTACTTTCAGTGGTTGATGTACATGGTCACCCAGGACTCGTTGTACTTCCCCTTTTCCAAACCCGACACCATTCAGATAATAATCTGCCTTCCTGTTCTTGCCACGAAAGTGGATAACCTCACATTTATCCACATTATACTGCATCTGCCATGCTTCTGCCCACTCACCCAACCTGTCCAAGTCACCCTGCATCCTCATAGCATCCTCCACAGTTCACACTGCCACCCAGCTTTGTGTCATCTGCAAATCTGCTAGTTACTTTTAATTCCCTCATCTAAATCATTAATGTATATTGTAAATAGCTGCACTGACCCTTGCGACACCCCACTAGTCACTACTTGCCATTCTGAATGGGACCCGTTAAATCCCTATACTTTGTTTCCTGTCTGCCAACCAATTTTCTATCCATGTCAATACCCTACCGCCAATACCATGTGGTCTAATTTTGTCCACTAATCTCCTGTGTGGGACCTTATCAAAGGCTATCTGAAAGTCCAGGTACACCACATCCACTGGGTCTCCCTTGTCCATTTTACTTGTTACCTCCTCAAAAAATTCCAGAAGATTTGTCAAGCATGATTTCTCCTTCAGAAATCGATGCTGACTTGGACCAATCCTGTTACTGCTATCCAAATGCGCCGTTATTCCATCTTTAATAATCAACTCCAGCATCTTCCCCACCACTGATGTCAGGCTAACTAATCTATAATTACCTGCTTTCTCTCTCCTTCCTTTCTTGAAAAGTAAGATCACATTAGTTACCCTCCAATCTACAGGAACTGATCCAGAATCTACAGAACATTGGAAAATGATCACCAATACGTCCACGATTTCTTGAGCCACCTCCTTGAGCACCCTAGGATGCAGACCATCAGGCTCTGGGGATTGATCAACCTTCAGTCCCATCAGTCTACCCAACACCATTTCCTGACCAACGTGAATTTCCTTCCGTTCCTCCATCATCCTAGGTCCTCTGTCCCCTAGTACATCTGGGAAATTGTTTGTGTCTTCCTTAGTGAAGACAGAACCAAAGTACCTGTTCAACTCATCTGCCATTTCCTTGTTACCCCTAATAAATTCACCTGTTTCTGTTTTCAAGGGTCCTACTTTGGTCTTAACTAATTTTTTCCTCTTCACATACCTAAAGAAACTTTTGCTATCCTCCTTTATATTCTTGGCTAGCTTACCTTTGTACTTCATCTTTTCTCCCCGTATTGCCTTTTTAGTTACCTTCTGTTGATCTTTAAAAGTTTCCCAATCCTCTAGCTTCCTGCTCATCTTTGCTATGTTATATGTCTTCTCATTTATTTTTATACTGTCCCTGACTTCCCTTGTCAGCCACGGTCACCTTTTACTCCCCTTAGAATCTTTCTTCCTCTTTGGAATGAAATGATCTTGTATCTTCTGGATTCTTCCCAGAAATACCTGCCATTGCTGTTCCACCGTCATCCCAGCTAGGGTCGCTTTCCAATCAACTTTGGCCAACTACCTCCTCATGCCTCCATAGTCCCCTTTGTTCAACTGCAATACTGACACTTCTGATTTTACCATCACCCTCTCAAATTGCAGATCAAAACTTATCATATTATGGTCACCAGCTCCTAATGGTTCCTTTACCTTGAGTTCCCTTATCAAATCCAGTTCATTACACTTATTGGCCATTTTTCCCAGCCGCATTGTTCCACGCATTGTTATGTGGTTTTTGGTAAACCTCATTGTTACCGACTAGTTTCACTGTCCTTCCGATTAATTTTACTGTTGGTATGCCTTGTTGTCACTTTTCCCTCAGCCAACATTGAACCATTTAACATTTCCTTAACCAGCTTCTGCTTTGATCTGTCATTTTCACACCTTACCCTTCCATACCTCTAGTTTCCCTCTCCCCTGACCTTCACTCTGCAGAAGGTTCGACCCAAAACATCACCTATTTCTTCTATCCAAAGATGCTGCCTGTCCCACTGAGTTGCTCCAGCATTTTGTGTCTATATCCTGTTATCTATACCTGAGTACTGCATTTTTCCTACAGAGAATGGTGAATTGTGGAAGTCTCCACCCCAGTGGGTTGTGGAGCTGGATCTTTGAAGAGATTTAAAGGGAAAGTAGATATATTTTAGAAACATCGTGGAATTAAGGAGATCTAGCACAGAAGAGGAGATGAAGCCTGGAACTGATCATCTGCGATCATATCGAACCGTACAGGTTTGAGGGGCTGAGTGGCCTACTCCTGCTCCTATTTTCTTATGTTCTAATGTTATCAGAGGGATATTAAAAATCTTGGTTCTGAGGAGCTATTTTGGAAGATAATTTCTCCCAATCTTTATTTCATGTCACTTACATGGATTATCTGGTCATTAAGAAAGTGCTGTTGTGCAAATAGACTGCTGTGCATTCCACCTGGAGAGGTGACTATACTTCAAAAAAGCCAGATCTTTGACAGTAGGAGTATTGAAGAACCTGAAAGGGATGTGTAAGGTACTACATAAATGCAATGGTGAGGGTGGGAGGTCTTTGTTAAACTGACCAGGTGCATTTAAGATCAAGCATTCAAATAAATCACAATTAATTAACAGTTATTTCCATCTTCCGCTGTCCTTCCAACAATTAAAATGATGCAATAAGGATAAGCATTTAAAACAATCACAGTAGCTGGGATAAGCTCACATTTGTCTTTGCTCTCTTTTCACAAAGCACTCTTCCTTCTGTATCTAAATATTGGGACTGAGCCTTTAACGAGAACCCTTGTTAAAAATGTGAGTGTGGAACAGCCTTTTTTTAATATATATACAGAAAGGAGGGATTTTATTTTGCTGCTGGAACCTCACAAGCACCTTGTGTTATGGGTTTTTGCCTGTTCAGTTTATTCCATTAGCAGCTATGGCTAACAGAATCGCTGGAATGCTAAGGGCAAGGAAAGGAGACAGATGCAATTTTCTTTGAAGTAAGCAGAGCAGCAGTTTATTTAATAAATTTATATGAGATTTTCTACCCGATTCCTAAGAAGAGTTGGGGAAGGTGGGGGTTGGGCAGAGGTGGTCGGTGGGGGAACAAGCAGTAATCAAGATGTCTTAATTCCTTGACATAAGCATGCACACAGATTAATGGAGCTTGCAGAGATTCTTTATAAAGGAAAGATTGCTTATCGATCTATATCAAAATTTTCATGCTAATCCCAGTGAAGAGATAGAGTATCTGGTATCAGAGTTAATAATCTGATTGGTGTGCTGTCTGAGACAATTCTACCCAGTGTGAACTCTAATCAGTCCATGTCTTTTCATTTTTGCGTGGCAGGCACACCCTGTCTTTTGTCCACACACAGTGCTGCAGTCTGGACAGTGATTGAAGATATGATATAAGCTTGTTGACAAATTAAATTTTTACATTTCAGAGGCGATTTGCTGCAGCCTTATTTGTTCCTGTGCTTTGGAATATGGGCTTGATTATAGAGGTCTGTGGGTGCACTCCTCTCCAACCTAAATGGCCTGCCCCAACTCCGTCTATGATCAATCTCCTGATTGTCTTTTTCCTCCTAATTTTTGCCAGGCAGTGGAGCCAAAGGGTTTTGTCAGAATCCCTTTAGTCATATCATTTCTGGTCCGTGGCACGACAAGGTAAAACCAGTGTGATCACAGTTAAAACTGACAGTCTTTGCTTCCTTCTCAATGATACCTGGGTGCTGTAGAACCAGAGGGTGACTGGATGGTCCCACATCTGTGTAAGTACCGCATGGTCCCACATCTGTATTCGTGCTGCATGATCCCACACCTGTGTAAGTAATACATGGTCCACATCTGTATTAGTATTGCATGATCCCACATCTTGTAAGTAGTACATAGTCCACATCTGTATTAGCACTACCTGGTCTCACATCTGTGCGAGTACTGCATGGTTCACATCTGTATAAATACTGCACTATCTCACATCTGTATAAGTACTACATGGTCCACATCTGCATCAGTACTGCATGGTGTTACATCTGTATAAGTACAGCATGGTCCACATCTGTATTAGTACAGCATGGTCTCACATCTGTATTAGTATTGCATAGAAACATAGAAACATAGAAATTAGGTGCAGGAGTAGGCCATTCGGCCCTTCGAGCCTGCACCGCCATTCAATATGATCATGGCTGATCATCCAACTCAGTATCCCGTACCTGCCTTCTCTCCATACCCTCTGATCCCTTTAGCCACAAGGGCCACATCTAGCTCCCTCTTAAATATAGCCAATGAACTGGCCTCGACTACCCTCTGTGGCAGAGAGTTCCAGAGATTCACCACTCTCTGTGTGAAAAAAGTTCTTCTCATCTCGGTTTTAAAGGATTTCCCCCTTATCCTTAAGCTGTGACCCCTTGTCCTGGACTTCCCCAACATCGGGAGCAATCTTCCTGCATGGTCCACGTCTGTATAAGTACAGCATGGTCCACATCTGTGTAAGTACAGCATGGTCCACATCTGGTAAGTACAGCATGGTCCACATTTGTGTAAGTACAGCATGGTCTACACCTGTGTAAGTACAGCATGGTTCACATCTGTATTAGTACTGCATATTCCCACATCTGTATTAGTACAGCATGGTCTCACATCTGTATTAGTATTGCATGGTCCACGTCTGTATAAGTACAGCATGGTCCACATCTGTGTAAGTACAGCATGGTCCACATCTGGTAAGTACAGCATGGTCCACATTTGTGTAAGTACAGCATGGTCTACACCTGTGTAAGTACAGCATGGTTCACATCTGTATTAGTACTGCATATTCCCACATCTGTATTAGTACTGCATGGTCCCACATCTGTATTAGTACTGCATGGTCCCACATCTGTATTAGTACTGCATGGTCCCACATCTGTATTAGTACTGTATGGTCTCACATCTGTATTAGTACTGCATGGTCCCACATCTGTATTAGTACTGTATAGTCTCACATCTGTATTAGTACTGCATGGTCCCACATCTGTATTAGTACTGCATGGTCCCACATCTGTATTAGTACTGCATGGTCCCACATCTGTATTAGTACTGCATAGTCCCACATCTGTATTAGTACTGCATGGTCCAACATCTGTATTAATACTGCATGGTCCCACATTTGTATTAGTACTGCGTGGTCTCACATAGAAACATAGAAAATAGGTGCAGGAGGAGGCCATTCGGCCCTTCGAGCCAGCACCGCCATTCATTGTGAACATGGCTGATCGTCCGCTATCAATAACCCGTGCCTGCCTTCTCCCCGTATCCCTTGACTCCACTAGCCCCTAGAACTCTTTCTAACTCTCTCTTAAATCCATCCAGTGATTTGGCCTCCACTGCCCTCTGTGGCAAGGAATTCCATAAATTCACAACTCTCTGGGTGAAAAAAATGTTCCTCACCTCAGTCCTAAATGACCACCCCTTTATTCTAAGACTGTGGCCCCTGGTTCTGCACACCCAACATTGGGAACATTTTTCCTGGATCTAGCTTGTCCAGTCCTTTTATAATTTTATATGTTTCTATAAGATCCCCCCTCATCCTTCTAAACTCCAGTGAATACAAGCCTAGTCTTTTCAATCTTTCCTCACATGACAGTCCCGCCATCCCAGGGATCAATCTCGTGAACCTACGCTGCATTGCCTCAATCACAAGGATGTCCTTCCTCAAATTAGGAGACCAAAACTGTACACAATACTCCAGATGTGGTCTTACCAGAGCCCTATACAACTGCAGAAGAACCTCTTTAATCCTATACTGAAATCCTCTTGTTATGAACGCCAACATTCCATTAGCTTTCTTCACTGCCTGTTGTATCTGCACGCCAACTTCCAGCGACCGGTGTACAAGGACACCCAGGTCTCGCAGTACCTCCCCCTTACCTAACCTAACCCCATTGAGATAATAATGTGCCCCCTTGTTTTTGCCGCCAAAGTGAATAACCTCACATTTATCTATATTATACTGCATCTGCCACGCATCTGCCCACTCACTCAACCTGTCCAGGTCACCCTGCAACCTCCAAACATCCTCTTCACAGTTCACACTGCCACGCAACTTTGTGCCATCCGCAAACTTGCTAGTGTTGCTCCTAATTCCCTCTTCCAAATCATTAATATATATGGTAAACAGTTGCGGCCCCAACAACGAGCCTTGCGGAATTCCACTCGCCACTGCCTGCCATCCTGAAAAGGACCCGTTCACTCCTACACTTTGCTTCCGGTCTGCCAACCAATTTTCTATCCATGTCAACACCCTACCCCCAATACCATGTGCTCTAATTTTAGTCACCAGTCTCCCGTGAGGGACCTTATCAAAGGCTTTCTGGAAGTCTAGATACACTACATCCACTGGATCCCCTTCATCCATTTTACTTGTCACATCCTCAAAAAATTCCAGAAGATTAGTCAAGCATGATTTCCCTTTCATAAATCCATGTTGACTTGGACTAATCCTTTTACTGCTATCCAAATGCCCCATTATTACCTCTTTAATAATTGACTCCAGCATCTTTCCCACCACCGAAGTCAGGCTAACTGGTCTGTAATTCCCCGTTTTCTCTCTCGCTCCTTTCTTGAAAAGTGGGATAACATTAGCTATCCACAGGAACTGATCCTGAATCTATTGAACTTTGGAAAATGATCACCAATGCGTCCACTATATCTAGAGCCACCTCCCTGAGGACCCTGGGATGCAGACCATCAGGTCCAGGGGATTTATCATCCTTCAGTCCCATTAGCCGACCCAATACTATTTCTCGCCTAATGAACATTTCTTTCAATTCCTCTACCCCCTTAGATCCTCTGTCCTCCAGTACTTCTGGGAGATTGTTTGTGTCTTCCTCAGTGAAGACAGATCCGAAGTACCTATTCAACTCTTCTGCCATTTCCTTGTTCCCCATAATAATTTCACCCGTGTCTGCCTTCAAGGGACCCACATTTGACTTTGCTACTCTTTTTCCCTTAACATATCTAAAGAAGCTTTTACTGTCCTTCTTTATATTCCTGGCCAGCTTCCCCTCGTACTTCCTCTTTTCAGCCCGTATTGTCCATTTTGTTTCCTTCTGTTGTCCTATGAAAGATTCCCAATCCTCTGGCTTCCGGCTACTCTTTGCTGTGTTATACATCTTTTCTTTTAGTTTTATCTAGCCCTAACTTCTCTTGTCAGCCACGGTTGCCTCCTACTCCCCTTAGAATCTTTCTTCCTATTTGGAATGAAATGATCCTGCGTCTCCCGGATTATGCCCAGAAATTCCTGCCATTACTGTTCCACCGTCATTCCTGCTGGGATCCCTTTCCAGTCTACTTTGGCCAGCTCCCCTCTCATGCCTTCATAGTCCCCTTTGTTCAACTGCATTACTGCCACTTCTGATTTAACGTTCTCCTTCTCAAATTGCAGATTAAAACGAATCATATTATGATCACTACCTTCAAGCGTTTCCTTTACCTCGAGTTCTCATCATATCTGGTTCATTGGATAACACTAAATCCAGAATTGCCTTTTCTCTGGTCGGCTCCATTACAAGCTGCTCTAAGAATCCAATTCGGAGGCATTCTACAAACTCTCTTTCTTGGGGTCTTGAACCAACCTGATTTTCCCAGTCTACCTGCATATTGAAATCCCCCATCACCACAGTGGCATTACCTTTGTTACATGCCAGTTTTAGCTCCTGCTGCAACTTACACCCTACATCCGGGCTACTATTTGGGGGTCTGTAAATAACATCAATTAGTGTCTTCTTGCCTTTACAATTCCTCAACTCAATCCACAGTGACTCTACCTCGTCAGTCCCTATGTCTTCCCTCGCAAGGGACTGAATTCCATTCCTCACCAGCAGAGATACCCCCCTCCTCTGCCCACCTGCCTGTCCTTTCTATAGGATGTATAACCCTGAATATTAAGTTCCCAGGCCCGATCCTCCTGCAGCCACGTCTCAGTAATCCCCACAATGTCATATCTACCAACCTCTAACTGAGCCTCAAGCTCATCTACTTTACTTCTTATACTTCGGGCATTCATATACAATAATTTTAATTCCTTACGCGTCTCACCTTTCACATCGATCCCTAGTACACTTGGCCATACTCTCCTATCCCTTTGTGAGCTTCCTTTACCGTTAATTCTGGGGTCATTAACCATCCCTTTACTCTCTTTCCCTTTAACTCCATCCTCGTCTATCCCATTTGACACCCCACCCCCTTATTCAGTTTAAAACCACCCATGTAGCAGTGGCAAACCTGCCTGCCAGAATGCTGGTCCCCTACCTGTTAAGATGCAATCCGTCCCATTTGTACAGTTCCCCCTTACTCCAAAACAGATCCCAGTGATCTAAGAATCTAAATCCCTGCCCCCTGCACCAGTTCCTCAGCCACACATTCAGGTCCCATATCTTCCTGTTCCTGCTCTCGCCAGCACGAGGAACTGGAAGCAAACTGGAGATAACAACCCTGGAGGTCCTGCTTTTCAGCATTTTTCCGAGCTCTCTAAAGTCACGCTGCAGAATATTCATCCCCTTCTTTCCGACATCGTTTGTGCCGACATGCACTACCACTTCCGGCTGTTCACCTTCGCCCTTGAGGATTTTCTGCACTCTGTCCATGACATCCTGGATCCTGGCACCAGGAAGGCAGCACATCATCCTCGAATCCCGTCTGTTGCCGCTGAAACCCCTGTCCGTACCTCTCCCAATGGAGTCTCCAACTACAATGGCGTTGCCTGACGTTGGCCTCTTTGGTTTTGGCTCAACAGCCCTTTTTGCTTCGCAAGCCAATCTGCCGCTCAGTATGATAACATCTTCTGTTCCGACGGCTTCTAAGTAGGCGAACCTGTTCACTAGAGGTACAACACCTGGGGACCTTTGCATTCCAAGTTTCCCTCCCTTTCTCACAGTCACCCACTTTCTCTCTTCCAGTACCTTAGGTGTAACAAACTTACTGTAGGACTTGTTGAGGAACGACTCAGTTCCTCGGACGAACCTGAGGTCATCCACTTGCTTCTCAAGTTCCCCAACACGGTCCTTCAGGAGCTGTACCTGGATGCACTTCTCACATTTGTAGCAGCCAGAGGCACCAGCAGTGTCCTTGACCTCCCACATACTGCAAGCATCACACTGAATCAGCTTGCCTGACATCTCCTTCTTTCGTCTCTCCCTCTCCAGCGTTTTGCGTAGCCTCCTCTCCTCAGCCTCCTCACCGAAGACTCTCGAGCCAAAGACTCGCACTTTTCTCACAGGGCACTTCCCTCACTGCCACTCCCTAAGAGCCGTCCTGCTTATATTGACTGATATATTGCCTAATTTACCAATTTACAAACCACATTCCTCAGTTTTCAACTGTTTTCCCCCTCTGACTCACTTCTAACTCTCCTCCCACTCAGGCTAGAGTCAATCAGTGTTTTCTCCTGCTTCTCTTTGTTGCTGTTGCTTCCAAATCCACGGGAGCTCTGAGTAAAGTCTGCCTGTGCTTTGCCTCTCCTTTTCAACTGTTTCCCCCCTCTGGCTCACTTCGAACTCTCCTCCCACTCGGGCTAGAGCCAATCAGTGTTTTCTCCTGCTTCTCTTTATTGCTGTTGCTTCCAAATCCACAGGAGCATCTGTATTAGTACTGCATGGTCTCACATCTGTATTAGTACTACAGATTAGTACTCATCTGTATTAGTACTGCATGGTCCACATCTGTATCAGTACTGCATGGTATTACATCTGTGTAAGAACAGCATGGTCCCACATCTGTATTAGTACAGCATGGTCTCACATCTGTATTAGTACTGTATTGTCTCACATCTGTATTAGTACTGTATTGTCTCACATCTGTGAAGTACTGCGAGGTCCAACATCTGTCTAAGTATGGAGATCATGATTCAATTCAGTAGTGAAATATTTAGAATGGAAATGGGGAGGAATTTCTTTAGCCAGAGGGTGGTGTTTCTGTTGAATTCATTGCACAGAAGGTGGAAGCCAAGTCATTGGGTATTTTTAAAACGGAGATTGATAGGCTTTTGATTAGTAAGGGTGTCAAAGATTTGGGAAGAAGGTAGGAGAATGGGGTTGTGAGGGAATAAAAGATCCGTCGTGATTGAACAGTGGAGCAGACCTGATGGCTGAATGGCCTGATTCTGCTCCAATGTTTAATGATTTTAGATTCTTATGATCAGCGACACTAGTAGGATCCACAGGATTTTCCGCTGACCTCCTGTGAGCCGCTGGTTACTTCAAACACCCGCAACTGGTATGCATACTCCATCCGATTGTTCTGTAATGTTGAGTATGATATAATTAAATTAAGATCATAACCAAGTGTATAAATCATTTTCAACCAGTGACAGTAGATTCCACCATGATATAAGGACTTATTAAAAGAAAATTACCATATACATTGAAACAGAAATGTGTCTCCTATTGCTGCTACCAGCAACCCAACTTGGCTCATGGTATCTTTGTGGAATGTACACCTTTTCCCTGTGTCCGCATGGGTTTCCTCCGGGTGCTCCAGGTTCCTCACACATCTCAAAGACATTGACAGGTTAACTGGTTGCTGTAAGTGTTGATGGGAAGTAGAATCTGGTGGCAATTGAAGGGAATGTGGGCAGAAACAAAATGCATTACTGTATGGTTCATGCGAATGGGTGTTAGATGCTAAGTAATGGACATGGTGGGCCAAAGAACTAGATCCACACTGCATAGTCCTCACCTTTCACCCCATCAGCCGTTGCGTACACAAAATAATCCTCTGACATTTTCACCACCTCCAATGGGATCCCAACACTAGTCACATCTTCACATCTCCACCCCTTTCTACTTTCCGCAGAGACCGTCCCCACCCCAACTCCCTGTTTAATTCATCCAAACCACCCCCGCCCCAAGTACTTTCCCGTGCAAACACAGGAGACGCAACACCTGTCCCTCTACCTCCTCCCTCGACTCTGTTCAGGATCCCCAACAGTTTTTTTCAAGTTAGGTAGAAGTTAATTTGCACCTCCTCCAACCTCATCTACTATACCCACTGTTCAAGATGTGGACTTTTATATATTGACGAGACATGCGTAGACTGGGTGATCATTTCGTTGAACACTTTCATACAGTCAAGCTTGACCTACATGATCTCCCTGTTGCCAAACACTTTAAATCCCCTTCCCTTTCCCACACTGACCGTTCTGTCCTGGGAAGACAAAAATGCCGGAGAAACTCAGTGGGGGAGGCAGCATCTATGGAGCGAAGGAATAGGTGACGTTTCAGGTCGAGACCCTTCTTCAGTCTGAAGAAGGGTCTCGACCAGAAACCTCGCCTATTTCTTTGCTCCATAGATGCTGCCTCACCCGCTGAGTTTCTTCAGCATTTTTGTCTACCTTTGATTTTTCCAGCATCTGCAGTTCTTTCTTAAACGTTCTGTCCTGTGCCTCTCCCATGATGTGAGAAACACGAGATGTGAGAAAGAATATAAGTGGGCTGCACCTCCCCTGAAAACTGAGCCATTTGAGGCAAACCCGTCACTGTATGGGAAGAAGCCCGAGAGTTAGCAGACTGAGGCTCAGACTGGGTGGCTGGGGCAAGCCTGAGACATCAGTGCCTCTTCCTGCCACAGACAGCAAAGGACTGTGCCCACAAAAAACACACAGAGGCAAAGACTGAGCTGCCAGGATACCCCAGAGACGACCAGCTGTGCCTCTGCAAGCCTAAAGCTGAGACCACCAGTACCTCCTTCTGAGGCAAGGGTGAACTGCAGGAAGAAGCCTGAGTTCATTATGTCTCCTCCTTCATTGACAAGGACTGAGCTGCCAAGACAAACCTGAGATCGCCAGTGCCCACTCATGCTCCTGACAGCGAAGGACAGTGCCCCCATGTGGTCTGGGACTTTCATATCACTGTAAATAAAATATATCATGTGAGTTCACCCTACTGCAAGTGTCAATGTGGTCACTGCCAAACCCAACATCATATCCAATGCCACAGTGTGTACCCCCAGTTCTTGAACCCTTTGTTAATAAGAACAATTGTCCTTTAGTCCTTATCTATACGTCATTATTCAGTCCACCTCTGACCAGTGTCCTCTCAAGCTTCTTGACCCCTGAAATCTAACCGTAACACTTTATTTTTCTAAAGCTGCTGAAAGTCCAGGTTGCTGTAAAATTCATTGCCTGTCCTGTTTAATACAGTGCATTGTTAGTTTGTGTCAGTGAAGTTTGGGTATTTTACAAAACCATTATTTATCTTCGGCACTTGTCTAGTGGTAGCTAGTACAACAAATAGGTGCATGGAATCAATATTGCAACACATATTCGCATTTCTTAACCCCACAGCACAACGAAACATCTGAAAATGTTTCACAGGAAAATAATGAAACAAACTGTGGCTCCAGCCTCAGAAGGAGATTCAGAGCAGGTGACCAAATGCTTATGCAAGGATGTAGATTTTGAAGGGTATCCTAAAGGAGGAAGGTGGTGGACAGCCAAGTGAGATCTAGGGAAGCAATTCTGCAGCTTAGAGTCTTCACAGTCAATGGCATGGTTGCCAGTGATGGAGTGGGTTAAAATCAGGGATGTGTAAGACACCAGAATTGAATGAGCACAAGAGATCTCCAATTTCTGTGGAGTTATATAGAAAGGGATGAGGGATTTGAAACAAGAATTAATATTTTAAATTCAAGATATTACTTATGAAAAAAACACTGTAGATCGGGGGTGACCGGACTAAAATTAATTTTAGAGGACGGCAACAGAGCTTTTCTTTCCAATGATTATTTTGTGGTTATCTATTGATGTTTTCAATGTCCTATTAATCTCCTCAGTTATTCTGAGCTGAATCACTGTAGCAGTGGAATAGTATCAAAAGCTTATTTTACTACCTAGTCCAGTTACCAAGGGACATTTTGTGATTCAAACATGCACCTTTTATTGCTGAGTTGTAACATTTGTACTCCAACTATTAATGGTTTAAAAAAAATTTAAATGAGGAAAATGGGACTCAGAAGCGTTACATGATTCATCGGTAGCGGTAGTGATAGCATACTCTATCGGCAGCATGCTATAAAATGATGAATGAGAAATGCACTTTCAAACATCTTTCCCAATTCTCATTTGGTTTGACTGTAACAATAACGACAAAGTCTGGATGAAGAAATCTGACGGGTCAAGTAGTGAGAGGAGAAAGACAGAGAATATTAGAAAGGTAAACTTCTTGAGGGGTGAGTGATTTTAACGCCTGTCCTTTGACAGAGCCACTGACTAGTAGTTTAGTAGGATTGATTATTGCTGCTGGAAGTGCTTTCCACAGATGATACAAGCTTGGATCATTCCATAGAAACATCGCCAAATCTTGTATGATTTAGGTGTTTGTGCCAATTTCCATAATATGGACTGCATTCATAACTCAGGAATATAGGCTTATTTACACAGTAGAACTAGTCTGGAGTGAAAAATTAAATTACTATTTAATCCTGAATGACATTACAAGGCACTTATACATTCATTTTAATTCTCATTGTTTCTATTTCCCATTTTGTTCTCGACATTTTTATTTCCAGACGTTCTTTATTTTCATCATACACAGTGTAGTATTGTATCAGCAAAATGTCTTTCTTTGGGATGCCTGTATATAAAGTAAATACGATTGTACAATGGAATTGAAGTGAAAACATCGACACTTCATTTTTTTTGTGATTTACAAGCTACTTCTTTTGATGTTACATTTATTTGTCAATTCCAGATGGGCAGAGCAAAAGAACTGATATTTATTCACAGGACTTGTAATTTTATTCCACATATATTACCAAACATTGTGTATTGTAAAATATAAAGTGAATAAGAATTGAATTGGTAACAATTTTGTATCTTCTAGATAACACTGTTATCACTGTTGTCACAGTAAAGTGTCAACTGGTGAGGTCATTAAGTAAGCACTTTGAATATGACAATATGTATATGTTGTTGAGTAGACTTTTGCTGCACACTGTTGTAGTATACAAATTGCAAATTAAAGGTGAAGGGGGAAAGATTTAATAGGAATCTGAGGGGTAACTTTTTCACACAAAGGGTGGTGAGTGTATTGAATGACCTGCCAGAGGAAGTACCATTTACGAAACAATTAGACAGGTACA
This sequence comes from Malacoraja senta, assembly GCA_038087875.1. Lineage (NCBI taxonomy): Eukaryota > Metazoa > Chordata > Chondrichthyes > Rajiformes > Rajidae > Malacoraja > Malacoraja senta. The sequence continues at coordinate 36,619,109 of CM075977.1, read as the reverse complement.
TGGATAGGACAGGTTTAGAGGGATATGGGCCAAACGCAAGCAGGTGGGACTGTGACCACTGCCCAGTCCATCTCCGGCTCTGACCGCCCCACCATCAAAGGGATTTATTGAAGTCTCTGCCTCAAAAAGGCAACCAACATCATCAGAGACCCACACCATCCTGGTCACACACACATTTCACCATTGCCATCGGGAAGAAGATACAGGAGCCTGAAAACTGTGACGTCCAGGTTGAGGAACAGCTTCTTCCCTTCAGCGCCATCAGGCTATTAAACACAACAACAAATAAACTCTGAACTACAATAGACTATTATTATTTTTAATATTGTTTTTTAATTCAGTTCAGTTGAGTTGAGTTGAGTTCAGTTTTATTTGTCATATTTAGGTTAACACAGGGTCAACGGTACAATGAAATGTGTTTGACAAGACAATGGGTCACCTCAGCAATGATATTACAAGGATAAAATTAAGATAAAAAAAGATAAGATAAAAGTGACATTTGTAGGTAAAAGACAATAATAAATAAAATAATCAACACATATGATGTGCTTATGAGTTCAGAAGCCTGATGGCATGATGATAAAAACTGTTCTTAAGTCTGGTGGTACGTGCAGCCATGCTCCTGTATCGTCTGCCTGATGGTAACAAGGAGAACAGTCTGGGTGCTGGGTGGCTGTGGTCCTTGATGATGCTGTGTACCTTCCGCAGGCACCGCCGGTGGAAAATGTCCTGAATGTAGGTATGTTACAAAACTTACCTTCAACGGCGCTGCAATTCTGCCACTGGCCGTGTGCGCGATTTTGGCGCCTTTAAGGGGGGGGCGGGGTTAAAACGCGGGTTTCTCCTACCTTGTCCTGTATTATATTTCGTTGGGGTACAAGCGTTTGCTGAAAAATCGTTCCTACATGGGGTTTTGTGTATTTTTTATTTTTATTAAATCGACAATGTCAGCGCTGGAGTTATTTTAAAATCAGCTTCAAATGCCGTCAACGCCGGCAACGGGGACAAATTTCACACATGGGACAGGTAAACGAAAGTAGTTTATTTTAATGTATAAAAGTGCTTCTTAAGAAGCCTTTAATTCATATTTTTTTATGTGAAACGATAATTCTTTTCCCCAAACTAACGGCATAATTTTTCATGCCGATACGGGGTTAAATTCACCGCAAATCAACGTTCTAAATGATCGCGTTCCAGCAAACCTCACTCGCAAGATGATTTAAATGGCCATTAATTTACAGGTATTAAACATTCAATTCCTTCCATTTGGCCTGTAAATCCATGACAATGAGATTTTAAAATTATGTTATATTGTGAATTCTTGTGTGAATGTTATTTGGACACTTAGGCTATTTAAAAATGTTAATCTATTCTTAAGAAATTGATAGATGTTTAGATCTAGTAATTGAATTTTGTAATTAGCTACAATTAGGTAACTAACTAATTATATGCTTTAATTTCATGTCATCTAAGTAAGATTGTTTCATATCTGTTTCAGAATGCTTCAATCTATAATAACTGAAAATTTCTTTCAGTTCTCTTAATTTTTAAGAAAGTTATGGGCTTTTGACTGTCCTCGATCACAGCTTTTGTGTTAAATCAATGGAAAAGCAATAGGGAACAAGATGCTAATTTCCGAGTATGAAAATGACCATAACCTTTTTAATACTGAAGATATGAAAGTGGATTAGGTGTCAAATTAAACTTCTTTTTATGCTTTATCTGATGGGATAAATTGCAGACTTTATTATTTAAATCTCAAAATGTTGTAACATTGCTACTGAATGGCCGGGAGACAGTTGCCAGTGATGTGCTGTGCCGCCTTCACCACTCTGTAGTGATTTGTGGCTGTGGGCAGAACAGTTCCCAAACCAGACTGTGATGCAGCCCGTCAGCAGACTCTCGATGGTGCAACTGTAGAAGTTTGTGAGGATGCTGGCGTTCATGCCAAACTTCCTCAGTCTTCTCAGGAAAAAGAGCTGCTGGCGGGCTTTCTTAGTTATTGTGTCTGTGTGCAGTGTCCAAGAGAGGTCCTCAGTGATGTGCACACCGAGGAACTTGAAGCTGCTGACCCTTTCAACCTCAGCATCACCGATGTGGATGGGGAGGTGTCCACTCCCCTGCTGTCTCCTGTAGTCCACGATTATCTCTTTAGTTTTGCTGACATTGAGAGAGAGGTTATTTTCCTGGCACCAGCTGTTTAGTGCCTTTACCTCCTCCCTATAGGCTGTCCCATTATTGTCTGTGATGAGGCCCAGGATGGTCGTATTGTCAGCAAACTTTAAGATGATGTTCGAGCTGTGCTTAGCAGTACAGTCGTGCGTGAACAGGGAGTACAGGAGAGGTTGAGCACACACCCTGTGGTGCGCCTGTGTTGAGGATCAGTGAGGAAGCGGTGTGGCTGCCAATTCACACCACCTGGGGTCTGCCCGTCAGGAAGTCGAATATCTAGCCGCTGATGGAGGTCTCCAGTCCAAGATCAAGGAGCTTGGGGATGAGTTTTGAGGGAATGATAGTGTTGAATGCCGAGCTGTAGTCAATGAAGAGCATTCTCACATATGTATTCCCTTTGTCCAGGTGGGTGAGCGCAGTGTGAGTTGTCATTGCGATGGCATCGTCCGTGGCCCTGTTTGGTCTATACGCAAACTGAAAAGGGTCCAATGTGTTAGGGAGAGAGGAGCAGATGTGAGTTTTGACTAGTCGCTCGAAGCACTTCATGATGACTGATGTCAGTGCGACAGGACGGTAGTCATTTAAACAGGAGATTAATGGTTTCTTTGGAACAGGAACAATGATGGATGCTTTGAAGGGGGTGGGAACCACAGACTGACTCAGGGAGAGGTTGAAGATGTTGGTGAACACCTCTGCCAGTTGATCAGCGCAGGCCCCGAGTGCCCGCCCTGGAATACCATCCGGCCCTGGAGCTTTGTGGTCATTGACCTGTTTGAAGGACCGCCTCACGTCTGCCATTTGGAGGGTCATTGAGGTAGTCCCCCTGCATGGTGGGCGCTGTGTTGTCTGCATCGAACCGGGCATAGAAGGTGTTAAGCTCGTCCGGGAGCGATGCGGTAGGCTGGACTGTGCTCCTGTTTTTCCCATTGTAATCTGTGATGCAACATAATCCACTCCACCTGCATCTGGGGTCAGAGCTGTAGTAATTAGATTCCACTTTGTCCCTTTAGACTCCTTTGGCTTTCCTGATGGACTTCCAGGGGTCATATCTGGCTGCTTTGTAGGCGTTGGGGTCCCCTGAGTTGAAGGCAGTGGTCCGTGCTTTGAGTTTAGCACGAATTTCCCCTCTGACCCAGGGTTTCTGATTTGCACACTGAACTTTTTTTTCCCTCCCGTTATATGCTATGTTTACATATTCTGCTGTGCTGAATTTCATTGTTCTATCTGGGATATATAACAATAAAACACACTTGACTCTTGACTCTTGAGTATAGATGGGACACGTTGGTCGGTGTGGACAAGTTGGGCCGAAAGGACTGTTTCCACGCTCAATGACTCTAAGACTCTACTGAGTGGCTCATCTTCAGGGGATTGACCTGAGGATGAAAGGTCCATTTCCCAAGGTTGTGCCAGCTGTGAAATTGTCCTACCTGTAGCTGGCTTCTATTGCAACCACACGGCCGATGCTTCACTCGGTGATCTTGCCCAGAAAGTGAAGTTGTTTCATAGCTAAAACTAAAACTACCCACCTTTTACCAGCTACCTCCAAGATACAATGAGCCATCCATGCTAACAGCTGCCTATAGTCAAGTATTTTGATCCATTCATACAAATGATATGCCTATAAGCTCTTTGCAGACGTTTGCCTATGTTAAAGATCTGCCACTAGCCGCAGTGCTAAACAATGAGTGTGAAACAGTGTTCGGCAGCAGAGAACTTCTGCAAGTGGAGACTGCTATCAAATTTGTCTAAGTCTGTCCTCTCAGCTTCTGAGTGCAACAACCTCAAAGCACACATTCATCTCAATGTTATATTTTGGGGCAAAAGATAAACCTCCCTCTCTGTAAAACCATTAGATTTGTTTATTAACTTCAAATACTAGAGGGCATAGCTTTAAGGTGAGGGGCAAAGTATAAAGATAATGTACAGGATATGTTTTTTTACACAGAGGGTGGAAAGTGCCTGGACCGTGCTGCCGGGGGTGGCGGTTGATGCAGATACAATGGTGGCATTCAAAAAACTTTTGGTTAGGCATAGGGATTTGCAGAGAATAGAGGCATATGGATTATATGCAGACAGTTAAGAGATGGCCTTGGCATCATGTTTGGTACAGACATTGTAAGTTGGCCTATGCTTGTAACTGTACTGTTCTACGTTCTATACATATCAACCAGCAGAAAGTAGGAGAACAGAATCTGATTGATGGAGAAGGTTTGGCGGGGTCACATGATCTAGAGTTATGGTCATGCAGCATGGAACGAGCCATTCAGCCTGCAACCACAGTGGGCACCTATTCTTACTAATCCCATACCTTTCTTAGTACAGGTGATTCAATTACATGTCTAATCCTGTTCTTTTTTCTGTTTCTTGAGGAAGGTGCAAAGCAATCAGATTGGAAATAATCATCCTTGGACTCGACTGTTACCCAATGGAGTTTAATCAAGATTTAGGATTAAAGCAGAAGGTGGATTCATACTATGCATCATGCAAGTTTTAGAAAGGTATTCAGTTCAGATAGAGGCACATATATGATAGGGTCTCCGTACTCACATGGTGTCTCCAATCTAATCATTAAACAGTTCTTCAACACTGCATGTTTATGGTATTTCATACCGTAACCTCAGATTCGCAATAGCTTTTTACTCCATTTTCACTGTTGGAATGGCAAGATGGGTGCAGTTGTGGGCGTGATACTTTGCTAAGCATGCTTCAAACCAAACTTCGGAAAAGTCATGGCACGGCGCAAATTTACGTCTGTGTTGGAGAGTGAATTTTTGGGGCTTTATATGCCACCAAATATCATTATATGATGAATTTGAATTAGGCTTAGAAATTTCTATTAAATAGGATTTATCTTTTCAATAAAACATAGTAGTCGCAAAAATTAGGAAATGTAGTAAATGGATAAGCGCGGATAAATGATAAATTGTAATAGAACGGAAAAGTAATAGAAAGACTGTGACCTATATTTTTATCATCAATTGATAATAACAGTGTTATGCGGTAACAACACAAGTAATAGAAATGGGATATTGTTGGGGGAAAGGCGGAGGCAGTCAGTGAAAAATATCAAATCTACATTGAGATAATGTTCCCAAATAACTTTTTTCAGTTTTAATAAATCATTTTATAACTAAGGAAATACCTTATCTCAAAACACCAAGTATCGCTATTCCTAACATTGGAGCCTTGTTCCTAACTTTGTTCCTAACCTTTAGTCCGAAGAAGGGTTCCGACCCGAAATGTCTCCCGTCCTTTTTCCCAGAGATGCTGCCTGATCCTCTGAGTAATCCACCACTATGTGTCTATAGAGTCGTAGAGTCATTGAGTCACTATAGTGTGGAAACAGGCCCTTTGGCCCAACTTGCCCACACCGGCAAACATGTCCCAGATACACTAGTCCCACTTGCCTGTGCTTGGTCCACATACATCCAAACCTCTCCTACCCATGTACCCATCTAACTGTTTCTTAAATGATGGGATAGTTCCAGCCTCAACTACCTCCTCTGGCAGCTTGTTCCATACACCCACCACCCTTTGTGTGAAAAAGTTTTCCCTGTGCATCTACCCAGACTATTCCTCTCATGATTTTGTACATATCTGTAAGATCACCCCTCATCCTCCTGCGCTCCAAGGAATAGAGACCCAGCCTACTCAACCTTTCCCTGTAGATCACACCCTCTAGTCCTGGCAACATCCTCGGAAATCTTTTCTGAACCCTTTCAAGCTTGAGAATATCTTCCCTATAACAGTGCCCAGAACTGAACACAATATTCTAAATGTGGTCTCACCAATGCTTTATACAACTGCAACATGACCTCCCAACTTCTATATGCAATATTCTGACTGATGAAGGTCAATATGACAAAAGCTTTTTTGACCACCTTATCTACGTGCAACTTGACCTGCAAGGAATCATGCATCTGTACTCCTAGATCTCTCTGCTCTACAACACTCCCCAGAGGCCTACCATTTACTGTGTAGGTCCTACCCTTGTTAGACATCCCAAAATGCAACACCTCACACTTCTCTGTATTAAATTCCATTAACCATTCTTCAGCCCTCCTGGCCAATCGATCCAGATCCTGCAGCAATCTTTCACAACCATCTTCACTATCTACAAAACCACTCACTTTTGTATCATCAGCAAACTTGCTAATCTGGCCCTGTATGTTCTCATCCAAATCATTGATGTAGATGACAAACAATATCAGGCCAGCACCGAACCCTGAAGCACACCACTAGTCACAGTCCTCCATTCCGAGAAGCAACCTTCCACCATCACCCTCTGCTTCCTTACATGAAGCCAATTTGCTATCCTTTCAGCTATCTCTCCTTGGATCCCATGCGATCTAACCTTCCAGAGCAGCGTACCTTGTCGAATGCCTTACTGAAATCTATGTACAGCTCTGCCCTCATCGACCTTTTTGGTCACGTCTTCAAAAAAATCAATTAGATTTGTGAGACACGACCTCCCACGTACAAAACCATGCTGACTATTCCTACTCAGCCCTTGCCCATCCAAATGCCTGTATAACCTATCTCTTAGCAATGTTACAAAATTTTGAGATTTTAGAATTCAAGTCTGCTATTTATCCCATCAGATAAAGCATAAAAGGAAGTTTAATTTGACACCTAATTCACTTTCATATCTTCAGTATTAAAAATGTTATGGCCATTTTCATACTCGGAAATTAGCATCTTGTTCCCTATTGCTTTTCCATTGACTTAACACAAAAGCTGTGATCGAGGACAGTCAAAAGCCCATAACTTTCTTAAAAATTAAGAGAACTGAAAGAAATTTTCAGTTATTATAGATTGAAGCATTCTGAAACAAATATGAAGCAATCTTACTTGGATGACCTGAAATTAAAGCATATAATTAGTTAGTTACCCAATTGTAGCTAATTACATAATTCAATTACTAGATCTAAACATCTATCCATTTCTTAATAAAAGATCAACATTTTTAAATAGCCTAAGTGTCCAAATAACATACACACAAGAATTCACAATATAACATGTTTTTTAAATCTCATTGTCATGGATTTATAGGCCAAATGGTAGGAATTTAGTGTTTAATACCTGCAAATTAATGGCCATTTAAATCATCTTGCGAGTGGGTTTTTGTGGAACGCGATCGATTGGAACATTGCGGTTGCGGTGAATTTAAACCCCATTCGGCAGGAAAAAGACTGCTGGTTCGTATGGGGAAAAAAATCACCGTTTCGCAACGTAAAATGTGAATTAAAGGCATCTTAAAGAGCACTTTTATACATAAAATAAACGGCTTTCCTTTACCTGTCCAGTGCGTGAAATCCATCCCCGTTGTCGGCGTTGACGGCTTTAGAAACTGATTTTTAAATTACTCCAGTGCTGAACTTGTCGGGCGTTTAAAAAAACAATTCACAGAACGGCCGTCGGAACAATTCTTCAGCAAAAGCTTGCACTCCGAGAAAATATAATCCAGGACAGGTAGGTGAAAACCGCATTTTAACCTCCCCCCCCCCACCCCTCAAAGACGCCAAAATCGCACACACGGCCAGTGGCAGAACTGCAGCGCTGCGGAAGCTAAGTTTTGTAACATACCTATACCTCTCAGAATACTCTCTAGTAACTTTCCAACTACAGATGTTAAGCTCACCGGCCTATAGTTCCCAGCACTTTCCCTGCAGCCCTTGAAAAGAGGCACAACATTTGCCACCCTCCAGTCTTCCGGCACCTCTCCTGTATTTCAAAGGTTTCACAGGTCTTTTATTGTCACGTGTACCAATTAAGGTACAGTGATATTCGTATTTTGGTTGTATTTTAAATTTCAACCAGACTTTGTGTCTATCTTCAGTATAAACTCACAACTGCAGTTCCTTCCTACACATCTTGGAGCATGTAGCTAGGAGGAGATTATTTATTAACCATGGAACAAAGACTATAGAACATAGATAATAGAACATAGATTATAGAACAGTAGAGGAGAGAAACAAGCCCTTCGGCCCACAATATCTGTGCCGATCATGATGTTAAATTAAATTAATCCCATCTGTCTGCACATGATCCATATCCCTCCTGTTCATGTGCCATTCGGTCCATCAAGTCCATACCATCTCCCAGTAGACCAATGTCATCAGTCCCTTTCCCCCTCTTCTTGTTTCTTTGCAGCCCTGTGACTTATTTCCTTTCCTGTCCGCTTTGCCATTTACTTTAACTGGGAGGAAATGTACATGGCCATTTAACTTCTGGGATGAGTGTAGAAATCAGAGCATCCTCAAAAAACCCAGGCAATCAGGGGAAGAACATGTGGACTCCACACAGAATGTCAGGACCAAACTGCATCTCTGTGTGAAACCAAGCACTCAGAGATGATAATACCTCACCTGCTAACCCCCAACCAGTAGAACTCTTGAACTGATCCCCTATTGCATTAAAATGTACTGCTCTTCAGGAGGCGGGAAGGTACAGTAGATATAATTGGATTACTGAACCAGAGCCCAGGCTAATAATCCAAAGAACAAGAGTTCAAATTGCACCACTGGAGCTTGAGCACTTAAGTTCAGCTTTTCTTTAAATAGAAGCTCATTAATAAAATGCTCTATCATTAAAAGTGACCAAACAACTGTCAGATTGTTGTAAAAATCTAAAGTGGTTCATTACTGAGCGACAGGATAGGAAACTTGCCATACTTAACTGGTCTGGGCCCGATTGTGATTCCCTTCACTGGGTCTAAATGGAATTCACCTAACTGTGCCTATATTCCAATGCATAGGAATGCAAGAGGCTGCAGAGTGGTGGTTCATCACAGGCACAGCCCACCCCACCATCAAAAGTATTTAAGATAAAAGGGGTAATCACAGAGAGAATAGGGCCCCTTAGAAGCCAAAGTTATCTCTATGTGGAATGACAGGAGATGGGCATTCCATCTCCTGTCATCCTCTGTTTTTACTGCGGTGAAAGACCTGAAGACTACGGAAATTGGTAAAGTTAACGCCAATGTCTTGAGGACGGTCCCTATAACAGGTGAGGAGAAACTGCATGTCCTCAAACGTATGATAGATACATTTCCTGGGCCTGATCAGGTATATCCAAGGACACTGTCAAAAGGTAGAGAAGAGAAGTTGCAGGAGCACATGTTGAGATATGTGTATCATCGATGGACACGAGTAACATAGAAACATAGAAACATAGAAAATAGGTGCAGGAGTAGGCCATTCGGCCCTTCGAGCCTGCACCGCCATTCGATATGATCATGGCTGATCATCCAACTCAGTATCCTGTAACTGCTTTCTCTCAATACCCCCCTGATCCCTTTAGCCACAAGGGCCACATCTAACTCCCTCTTAAATATAGCCAATGAACTGGCCTCAACTACATTCTGTGGCAGGGAATTCCAGAGATTCACCACTCTCTGTGTAAAAAATGTTTTTGTCATCTCAGTCCTAAAAGATTTCCCCTTTATCCTTAAACTGTGACCCCTTGTTCTGGACTTCCCCAACATCGGGAACATTCTTCCTGCATCTAGCCTGTCCAAGAATGTCTTTCCTCAGATTAGGAGACCAAAACTGTATGCAATACTCCAGGTGTGGTCTCACCAAGACCCTGCACAACTACAGTAGAACCTCCCTGCTCCTATACTCAAATCCTTTTGCTATGAATGCTAACATACCATTCGCTTTCTTCACTGCCTGCTGCACCTGCATGCATACTATCAATGACTGGTGTACCATGACACCCAGGTCTCGTTGCATCTCCCCTTTTCCTAATCGGCCACCATTCAGGTAATAATCTACTTTCCTGTTTTTGCCACCAAAGTGGATAACCTCACATTTATCCACATTATACTGCATCTGCCATGCATTTGCCCACTCACCAAGTCATCTTGCAGCCTCCTAGCACCCTCCTCACAGCTTACACTGCCCCCCAGCTTCGTGTCATCCGCAAACTTGGAGATGTTGCATTCAATTCCCTCGTCCAAATCATTAATATATATTGTAAATAGCTGGGGTCCCAGCACTGAGCCTTGCGGTACCCCACTAGTCATTGCCTGCCATTCTGAAAAGGACCCGTTTACTCCTACTCTTTGCTTCCTGTCTGCCAGCCAGTTCTCTATCCACATCAATACTGAACCCCCAATACCGTGTGCTTTAAGTTTGCATATTAATCTCTTATGTGGGACCTTGTCGAAAGCCTTCTGAAAGTCCAGATATAACACATCCACTGGTTCTCCCTTATCCACTCTACTAGTTACATCCTCGAAAAATTCTATAAGATCCGTCAGACATGATTTACCTTTCATAAATCCATGCTGACTTTGTCCAATGATTTCACCATTTTCCAAATGTGCTGCTATCCCATCTTTAATAACTGACTCTAGCAGTTTCCCCACTACCGATGTTAGACTAACTGGTCTGTAATACCCCATTTTCTCTCTCCCTCCCTTTTTAAAAATTGGGGTTACATTAGCTACCCTCCAATCCTCAGGAACTACTCCAGAATCTAAAGAGTTTTGAAAAATTATCACTAATGCATCCACTATTTCTGGGGCTACTTCCTTAAGTACTCTGGGATGCAGCCTATCTGGCCCTGGGGATTTATCGGCCTTTAATCCATTCAATTTACCTAACATCACTTCCCGGCTAACCTGGATTTCACTCAGTTCCTCCATCTCATTTGACCCCCGATCCCCTGCTATTTGCGGCAGATTAATTAAGTCTTCCTTAGTGAAGACAGAAGCAAAGTAGTTATTCAATTGGTCTGCCATGTCCTTGTTCCCCATGAACAATTCACCTGTTTCTGACTGCAAGGGACCTACATTTGTTTTATCTAATCTTTTTCTCTTCACACATCTATAAAAACGTTTGCAGTCAGTTTTTATGTTCCCTGCCAGTTTTCTTTCATAATCTATTTTCCCTTTCCTAATTAAACCCTTTGTCCTCCTCTGCCGGACTCTGAATTTCTCCCAGTCCTCTGGTAGGCTGCTTTTTCTGGCTAATTTGTATGCTTCATCTTTTGTTTTGATATTATCCCTGATTTCCCTTGTTATCCACGGATGCACTACCTTCCCTGATTTATTCTTTTGCCAAACTTGGATGAACAATTGTTGTAGTTCATCCATGCAGCCTTTAAATGCCTTCCATTGCATATCCACCGTCAACCCTTTAAGAATCAATTGCCAGTCTATCTTGGCCAATTCACGTCTCATACCCTCAAAGTTACCTTTCTTTAAGTTCAGAACCCTTGTTTCAGAATTAATTATGTCACTCTCCATCCTAATGAAGAACTCAACCATATTATGGTCACTCTTGCCCAAGGGGCCACGCACAACAAGACTGCTAACTAACCCTTCCGCATTACTCAATACCCAGTCTAGAATAGCCTGCTCTCTCGTTGGTTCCTCTACATGTTGATTTAGAAAACTATCCCGCATACATTCCAAGAAATCCTCTTCCTCAGCACCCCTGCCAATTTGATTCACCCAATCTATATGTAGATTGAAGTCACCCATTATAACTGTTTTACCTTTGTTGCACACATTTCTAATTTCCTGTTTGATGCCATCCCCAACTCCACTACTACTGTTAGGTGGCCTGTACACAACTCCCACTAGCATTTTCTGCCCCTTAGTGTTTCGCAGCTCTACCCATATCGATTCCACATCCTCCAAGCTAATGTCCTTCCTTTCTATTGCGTTAATCTCCTCTCTAACTAGCAATGCTACCCCACCTCCTTTTCCTTTCTGTCTATCCCTCCTGAATATTGAATATCCCTGGATATTCAGCTCCCAGCTTTGGTCACCCTAGAGCTATGTCTCCGTGATCCCAACTATATCATAGTCATTAATAGCTATCTGCACATTCAACTCATCCACCTTATTACGAATGCTCCTTGCATTGAGACACAAATCCTTCAGGCTTGTTTTTACAACACTCTTACCTCTTATACAATGATGTTGAAAAATGGCCCTTTTTGATTTTTGCCCTGGATTTGTCTGCCTATCACTTTTACTTTTCACCTTGCTACCTATTGCTTCTACCTTCATTTTACACCCCTCTGTCTCTCTGCTCACACATTTAAGAAACCCACCACCTCTTATTCTCTGTTTATTTTCTTTTTCTTCTTTCCCCCCTACATGTTGGGTCTGAGTGCTTCCCTTCTCTGCCTCCTGCCTCACACACTGTCTAGTAGCTTTCTCTATTTGATTCTCTCCCCCCAACCGTTCTAGTTTAAAGTTTAAAGAGCAAGGTGCTGGAAGACTAGAGGACAACTACCGTCAGTGCGGAATTTGTACATTCTCCCCGTGACCGCGTGGGTTTTCTCCTAGATCTTTGGTTTCCTCCCACACTCCAAAGACGTACAAGTTTGTAGGTTAATTGGCTTGGTATAAGTGTAAATTGTCCATAGTGTGTACAGGGTAGTGTTAGTGTATGGGAAACGCTGGTCGGTGCGGACTTGGTGGGGCAAAGGACATGTTTCTCTCTTGAAAGCATCCAGAGAACCTGTCTCCACCACCCTCTGAGGCAGAGAATTCCACAGACTCACCACTCTCTGTGAGAAAAAGTGTTTCCTCGTCTCCGTTCTAAATGGCTTACTCCTTATTCTCAAACTATGGCCCCTGGTTCTGGTCTCCCCCAACATCGGGAACATGTTTCCTGCCTCTAGCGTGTCCAAGCCCTTAACAATCTTATATGTTTCAATGAGATGCCCTCTCATCCTTCTAAACTCCAGAGTGTACAAGCCCAGCTGCTCCATTCTCTCAGCATATGACAGTCCCGCCATCCCTGGAATTAACCTTGTCAACCTACGCTGCACTCCCTCAAAAGCAAGAATGTCCTTCCTCAAATTAGGGGACCAAAACTGCACACAATACTCCAGGTGTGGTCTCACTAGGGCTCTGTACAACTGCAGAAGGACCTCTTTGCTCCTATATTCAATTCCTCTTGTTATAAAGGCCAACATGCCATTCGCTTTCTTCACTGCCTGCTGTACCTGCATGCTTACTTTCATAGACTGATGTACAAGGACCCCCAGATCCCGTTGTACTTCTCCTTTTCCCAACTTGACGCCATTTAAATAGTAATCAGCCTTCCTGTTTTTGCTACCAAAGTGGATAACCTCACATTTATCCGCATTAAACTTCATCTGCCATGCATCTGCCCACTCCCCCAACCTGTCCAAGTCACCCTGCATTCTCATAGCATCATCCTCACAGTTCACACTGCCACCCAGCTTTGTGTCATCTGCAAATTTGCTAATGTTACTTTGAATCCCTTCATCCAAATCATTGATGTATATTGTAAATAGCTGCGGTCCCAGCACCGAGCCTTGCGGTACCCCACTAGTCACTGCCTGCCATTCTGAAAGGGACCCGTTAATCCCTACTCTTTGTTTCCTGTCTGCCAACCACTTCTCTATCCATGTGAGCACTCTACCCCCAATACCATCTGCCCTAATTTTGGCCTCTCATCTCCTATGTGGGACCTTATCAAATGCTTTCTGAAAGTCCAGGTGCACTACATCCACTGGCTCTCCCTTGTCCATTTTCCTAGTTACATCTTCAAAAAATTCCTGAAGATTAGTCAAGCATGATTTCCCCTTTGTAAATCCATGCTGACTCAGACCGATCCTGTTACTGCTATCCAAATGTTCGGCCATCTCATCTTTTATAATTGACTCCAGCATCTTCCTCACCACCGATGTCAGGCTAACTGGTCTATAATAGTAAGATTAAACGAGAACTTACCAGTTTGAAGTTTGATCTGTATTTTATGAGGAGTTACGATGAGGGATTACGTGAAGAGCCTGTCCAGCATGCATGCGCGACATTCTTCAAAGCAGCGGTGTGGAATCACAGGAAACACAATAATTGAAATAAACATAGTAAAGAAAAGGAGAACTAAGATACCTGTTGATCTATAATTGAGGGTGGGAGTGGAGGGCACGTAATCCCTCATCGTAACTCCTCATAAAATACAGATCAAACTTCAAACTGGTACGTTCGCGTTTAATCTTACTATTTTACTTCGGAGTCACGTGAGTGACTACGTGAAGATTTTAAAGCTCTGTGATTTCAAACCGTGTAACAGTTCATACTTCACTCGCTGCCGAAGTCATTCAAGGGAGGAAGTATGTTATTGTAATGAACCATAATCTGTTTGTAATCAATAATGGTATCTATTAAACAATAACAAAAGACAAAATGCTCCCCCGGGCTTAAATTATATATTTTTGCAGATTTTAAAACTCTTTCTGCAAATAACGCAGGTTCTGCTAGCGGCTTGTGGTAGAACGTTTGGAACGTTTTCTCCATGTTCATTCTTTTAGCCGCCGATGTGGATGCTGCCCTGGTGGAGTGAGATGTATATACATCAGTATCTACTCTAGCAGCTCCCAGTACCTGCTTGAGCCATCTCGAGATGGTTTGGCTCGACACCCAACCATGAGGTTTCTTGTGGCTGACCCATAAGGCTTTTTTTTTTTTTTTTCTTTTTCCTTCTTTTTTCTCCCTCGAGAATCTCTTGTTGTGTTGATGTAAGTGAATAAGTGAGTCATGACACACAACCGTAGGTCAGGTGGGTATGCCCGGAAATCCATAACTAGGACTGAATGGTGAATGAGACCCGGTCTGGTGTTATAACCATGTTGTCCAGTCACAGTAAGTGGAGGGACTGGACTCTTTGTGCTGAGACTAGTGGCATCAGCATGACCGTTTTCAGGGTTAGCTTTTCCAGGGTGAGAGACCTGGCTGGGGACCATCCCCTTAGGTATGTCAGGACCACACTGACATCTCAGATTTGGGTATACCTAGGTCTAAGAGGGTTGGAGTTGACGATACTCCTCATGAGTTTGATCACCAGCGGGTGAGACCCTATGGCCTGTTGTCCTGGCACCTGTTTTAAGTAGGCTGACAGCGCACGTCTGGCAGTATTGATGGCGCTGTAGCTCAATCTTTCATTATGGTGAAGGCCCGCCAGGAACTCCAGTACATTGGTTATGGTTGCAGATGAGTACGTTGTCCCAGTAGTCGAGCAGTATCTTTCCCACTTCCTGATGCTCGATAGGTATTGTTTCCTGGTGGACATACGGTGTCATCATGTTGATGGTCCTGTCAGACAATCCCAGTCCCAGCAGTGGTCTTTTGATAATCTGCAACCCAGTAGGTTAATTTTGTCATGGCATGGATGACTTATGCCTGATACAGGGTGCGTCAATAGGTCTGGGCTACTGGGAAAGGTCATAGGAGTTTCGATGACCATGTCCAGGACC
This sequence comes from Malacoraja senta, assembly GCA_038087875.1. Taxonomy (NCBI): domain Eukaryota; kingdom Metazoa; phylum Chordata; class Chondrichthyes; order Rajiformes; family Rajidae; genus Malacoraja; species Malacoraja senta. The sequence continues at coordinate 36,603,683 of CM075977.1, read as the reverse complement.
ACTGGGAACCATGGCTGTGTAGGGCAGTTGGTACTATCAAAATACCTGAAGCAGAGTCCATCTGTATTTTGCGTAGTACCCTACAGATTAAGGCAGAGGGGGGGGGAGCATAGAAGAAATAGGTCCCCCAGTTCAGCGCGAATGCATCTATCGCTACTGCCTCAGGGTGTGGTTCCCAAGGGACATACATTGGTACGTGGTGATTTAGTCTGGATGCAAAGAGATCGATATCTGGTGTGCCATATTGGTTTGTAATTTTAGCAAAAGCTCCAGGATTTAACATCCATTCGGTGTTTATCATTGAATTTGCGTGACCTGGCACTGTATTTAGCTTACCTGGTAGGTAGGTTGCTGATAGCCAAATATGTCTATCGACCCACCATTACCAGATTGTGTTGACCCAATTGTCACATGATATCGATTTTATTCTGCCCATATGGTTAATATAGGCCACCAACGTGATATTATCAATTTGTAAATGAACATGCAAATTGTGCATATTCGTAGAATATGCTTTAAAACCATAAAACGCACCCAACATTCCCAAATAATTTATGCCCAGTGTTTGTAGTAAAGATGAGTCTAGGTTAGTCCATCTACCACCTGTGCTGGATATGGTATTAGTTGCTCCCCAGCCTTGAGCACTGGCATCTGTTTGTATAGTTATCGTTGGGTTATTGATGATGATGGGGCTGGAACTATGCCAAATGTGTTATATCCACCTTGTTAACTCTGATATTGCTTCAATGGGTAGTTTCATGGTTCGGTCAAAGTGACCTGCATGTCGTTTCAACGCCTGTACTTTTGCCCTTTGTAGGTGCTGATAGTGCAGGAGTCCAAATTGTGTAGCTGGAAATGCTGCTACCATTTTGCCAATCACTCTTGCCACTTGTCGGATGGTTGGTCGATTGCTTACCATTAAATTGTTGCACGTCTGTGCCAATTCTGCTGTTTTACCTTTTGGTAACGTTACAGACATGTGGATTGAGTTAATTGTGAATCCCCGATAGTCCATAGTTGTGGATGGCGGCAACTTAGATTTATCTGGATGTATGACAAAACCCAGGGTTTCAAACAATTGTTTGGTAGCTAATACAGCTGATTTAGCCAACTCCATGGTTTTGCCTACTATTAGGATATCATCAAGATATGCCATGACAATATGTCTTTGTTTCGTTAATGTTGCCAAGGCTGGTTTTAATATCTTGGTAAATAGTCTAGGGCTGATGTCAACCCATTAGGCAACGCTTTAATGCCATAGTTGCCTCATCCAGGTAAATTTCAGGTATCTGCGATGACCCTTATGAATGGGTACTGAATAGTAGGCATCTTTTAAATCAATGCTTGCCATAAAGTATCCTTTGGAAATCAGTTGTTTAGCAGTTACAAATGTTTCCATTTTGAAATGTACATACTTAACAAAGGTATTTAGTGAGGTTAAGTCAATGATGATGTGACATCCACCATCTTTTTTGCTTTTGGTAAATATATTTGAGACAAATTCCAAAGGTTCATGTTTGGATTTCTCAATGACACCCTTTGTAAGTAACCTCACCAGTTCTGCTTGACCCTCTAGTTCTCTTTGACTGAGAGGGTAAAGACCCTTTGGGGTACGTGCTGAACTGGTGGCATGTTTTCTTGAATGAACTCTATTTTGTATCCCCGAATACTGTTAAGTATATAACTATCATTCGTGAGACACCTCCTGTTAGTACAGTTCCCCATTTACATGCTGGTAGGAACCAGACCCACCTACATCCATAGTTATGGTAGTGTTCCTTTCTTCCGTTTGTTCATCTGTCGTTATACTGCTGGATGTACTGCTGATGTACTGCTGATTGGGGGTGGCGCATTTTCCATGGGGTCCGCTCTGGGCCCTGGCCTAAAAAGGCTTTCGGGGATAGTATGCGGACCCCGAGCTTTCACCAGTTCCATAAATTTGACCTTGACTGGTGGACGCGGTGGGGTACTGCCGTCTGGTTTTTGTGTGGGTCTGCTCGTTCCGGGGCCTGCCCTCATGAGGCCAAATGCTTTGGACTCTTCCTCCAGGTCTTTCACTTGTCCTTCCAAATAACAGGATCTGCGGCTCTGAGGCCGGTGTTGTACACAGTCCTGCAAACCTGGGATTGAGGGCAGGTCTTATTCTCTCCTTGCGGAGGTTGTTTATCTCATATTGGGTGTTGCACAGCAGAGCCAGAGTGTCTTGCTGGTTTGTGGTCATATCCACCCCATCCACGGAACGAGCATAGGCTGTTATCCCTGTCGTCAGGAGCTTGAGGATTTTAGCTCCTGGTTCCAGATACTCTGTCCCATATACCCCCCCCAGATTTGGCTGTTAACAGCCGGTACATTGAGCGAACTGCAGTTTTCCAGCTCTAGTGCCTCATTAAGTACCTGTCTTGTAGGTGTTTGAGGGACAGGTGGTTAATGCTGGCCGCCAGTTTTGGCTACAACGGCCGCCCTGCTCGTGGTGTAACCACGTAGCGAATCTCCACACCCAGCAGCTCTACCTGGTCCTGTACCCCAAGCGTACTCCCGACATCTTCAGCCAATGACCCCTGTTCCTGACCAGCCCAGCCCTGGTCGCCAACGCTGCCCTGCTTTGAGGGGAAAGCGATGGCCAGTGCATTGTAGAGCACTGCTGTGGGAGTGCCTGATCCCCCTGGCGAGACTGCTCCAGCTCCCGAAGCAAGTCTCGCTGGAGCAGTTGCTCCATGAGCCTTTCCATTCGGCTCAGGCGGCTAGCTCTGCCGCTCTAAGGCGGACCCTCCTCATCAGAGTCAGACATAACCGGACGTTTTTTTTGTTTTTTTTCTTCTTACTTTTCCTCCAGCCCGCTGCCGCTCATCAGGCTGCGCTAGCGGTACTGGGCTCGGCTCGGTCTCGATGAGGGTGTGCCGCAGCATATGCGGTCCAGGTGCCGCCTCTCGCCCCCCACTGATGGAACACTCCCGTTCTGTTGGAGTCGAACGGGGGGCAGTTTTCTTCCTTTGCCGTGCTGCTCATTTTCCCAGTTCCCCTGGAATACAGAGCAGAGCACAACTTGCTGATTACGACCTCAGAGTAAGACTTACCTGATGGTCCGCTGTTTAGTTTACACTGACGTGTAGCGGGAGCGCCTGTACTCCCGGTCGTCGCTGTTGCACTGCGTGAACGCTAATGTTGCGCATGCGTGCTGGACGGGCTCTTCACGTAGTCACTTACGTGACTCCGAAGTAAAATTCCCTGTTTTCTCTCTCCCGCCTTTCTTAAAAAGTGGGATAACATTAGCTACCATCCAATTCACAGGAACTGATCATGAGTCTATAGAATATTGGAAAATTATCACCAATGCATCCACGATTTCTAGAGCCACTTCCTTATTTTGCCTCTATTTAAGAAGGGCTGCAAAGGAAATCCTGGGAACTATAGATCAGTGAGCCTCACAACTGTGGTAGGAAAATTGCTGGACAGGATTATGAGGGATAAGATACACAGGAATTTGGATAGACAGTGGTTGATTAGGAATAGACAGCAAGGGTTTGCACAGAGGAGATCACATCTCATGAATTTTATTACGTTTTTTGAAGAAGTTAACAAGAGGATTAATGAGAGTAAGGACATTGATGTAGTCTATATGGACTTCTGCAAGGCCTTTGATAAGCTCTCCTCCGCCGGGACCAGACTCTCCGCTTTCCGTTTGGCAACATCTCCAACTCCGCGCCAGGCTGGGCCACGGCGCTTCCGGTCCCTCCGAAAATTGTGTCAGGTTGGAGACCTCCGCCGGCCAGCCGCAGCGTTCCTCAGCTCCAGTAAAGACACGATGGCGCAGGAAGGGGTGGACCGTCACGGGGATTGACACGAGAAGAGACCAATACACGCAGTGCTGACTGGCAGGAGAGGAGATCGATCTGTGCACGCGCGGTTTTTACGATTTTTAAACCTCGCTATCTTTTACAATATACAACCGATCGGAACGAAACTTGTTGCACTCACAGCGCAGGAGTATGGTGAGTGAGCTGATGAAAAATCGTAGCACTATCCCGTACCGTTTTTGCGCAAATAGAAAAACCGCACAAACCGGAAGAGCATAAGATCAGAGTTTTAGTTATGTCATCGTAGCTATCCCTCGCAGTCGAGGATGATGGTCTACGTTCTGTTGTTTTTATGGACTATCAGGCGGCTTATGAGTCCAATCCACGCTTTGAAAGTTCTTCGAAATTCAGGACAGGTAATTCCAGATGGCAGATCGGGCTTTGGTTGTTGCTGCCTCTCTTTCCGTTTTATTCTCTTAGTTATGTAATAGGGTAGGATAGGATAGATAGATAGATAGATAGATAGATAGATAGATAGATAGATAGATAGATAGATAGATAGATAGATAGATAGATAGATAGATAGATAGATAGATAGATAGATAGATAGATAGATAGATAGATAGATAGATAGATAGATAGATAAAGCACAGTCAAATGGGATTAGCTACGGTTTCATGGACAGATTGGGTTGAAGTGCCTATTTCCACGCTGTATTACTCTCTGAGGTGCTCTCTCAAGATGACATCTAACATCAAGGATCTCCACCAACCAGGCCATGCTTTATTTTTGCTACAACAACTATCGCTGTTCTCCAGATATGCCTGACCCGTTCAGCTACAGCTCTTTTTGTCTTTTCTTTATAGTATGATTTGACTGGGTAGCATTCAAATTTATTTTTACTGTATCTCACTATACCTGTCAATAATAAAACAATACCAACCACAATACCAATTTGTCTTGTTGAATACTTACAACATTTTTTGATTCTTTTTTGAAATTACATAACAATTCTGGGAAATGTGAGTTCACCTTCGAGTAAGCTAAATGTCATTAAATAGTGACTTATTGGTCCAATAGGTCTACACATCACAAAAATGGATGGACAGACCTTCATATATTTGTATTTCATAATTAGGGTCACCTGTCATAATGCAGAGATACACTAAGTAATATCTGTTAATTTGATCAAGTGATGCTCATTCCACATTGAAAGCACCACAGCTGTAACATTACAAATTTGTGATATGAATCATATGAACATATACACAAAATGGAAGTTTCTTCTATTGAATGATCATTGGGATGGACAAGTGGAGTCTAACCAACATACTTGAAATAAATTTACCAATGTGGCCTGTGGAAAAAAAGAATTAGGCTTGAATATTTGTTTAAATTAGTAAGTTTGTTTGATTGCCATGAAATGTGTTTGAGTCGGGGACCCTATTTTCCAAAGACCAATTCATTCCTCATAAGGATCTATTTTTTTATTTCCTTGCTGCTCAGCGTCACTGGACTAATCCATGCAATAAACAAAAAGCTGGAAGAACTGGCATCATCTGTGGTAAGAAATGAACAGATGATGATGGGGGTCAGTTGAAGGGTCTTTACCTGTAATACAATCTGTTCATTTCCCTCCACATCTGGCCCACTGAATCCATCCTGCAGTTTGTTTATGACTCAAGATTCCAGTAACTGCAGTTTCTTGTGTTTCTAACCGCCGCGATTTGCTGTTTTGAGAGCTAATTCTATTTGTGATCCAACTTTCTTCCGAGTGGAGACAGGAGAGAAAGAACTGCTTTCCAACGAGAGCTGAAGTTAATTTAAAGCAAGGTTCGATTTTACACATTCACTCTTAATCATGCGAAATAAATAAAACATGGCAAGAACAATTGGAGCAGAGTATTTTTGGAGTTAGGTTTTGTAGTACTAACAACATCTATTTACTACCACACGTGTCTGACCTTGAGGATTTCCCAGGAAGCAAATCTTGTGATGGTTCCATTCCAATTATTTTACCACCTCTTATCCGCACTTGAGAAAATAATCTAAAAGTGGGAAAGTGAAGCTAAATTGTTGTTGTGTGGGCGATCACCATCGCTCAGCAGGCTATAAAAACATCCGTGTCTTTATTGTTAGAAATGGTGAAATCCTGCAAATCTCAATTGTATTTAAATGCTTTTGTCTGTCGAGTTTAGGTTCTTAGAATAGACTTTGCATGACTGCCTATCAATGATTATGGTTGGCTCAGGCTTTTTTCCCCCCATTTATAAATAAATAGTTTGCAAGCAGAGGTAGATTATAATAACTAATTAAGTAATTATCTCAGTCAGACGTTTTACAACATGTTTTACCAACCAATGGTAATTCCGACTGAAAAGTCCAAATCACTCAAGCCTATTTATGCAAAATAAACTTCCACGAACTGCAATGTAATAATGTTCTTATTAATTCTCCATCACATTCTTACTCCGTCATCGACACTGTTTTAGCTAGGTTTAATGTAAGCTTAAGCAACATTACATAATTTTACAACATCATGGTGTGAATGCAATAATTTCATATTATCAGCCAATCTAACCAAGCATCTCAAATGCCCAGTATTTGATTTTAACCTCACCAGTAATTTCAGATTTTATTGAAATTACACCTTTAATTTCAGATATTATTGAAAATCCTCTAGTCACGCCTTCAAAGGTTCACCAGCTTTTTGCCTCCCTCTTTCTGCCAGCACCACTGCCACTGCTGTCTATCATTCTCTCCTGATCTCCTTCCTGTCACTGATCAGTCCTTTAGTTCCCACTGCTCCCTCGTCTCTTTCTCTATGATTTAAAACATGCTTAGAATGTAGAACATAGAACAGTACAGTTATTCAACATCTCTGAAGAAAACGGCTGAACTGGCGCTACATTACAGCGCTTGCAGTGCCAGAGACACGGGACCGACTGTGGATGCTGTCTGTACGGAGTGTGCACGTTCTCCCCGCGACCTGCGTGGGTTTTCCCTGAGATCTGTCTGGTGTAAGTGTAAATTGCCCCTTGTGTGTGTAGGATAGTGTTAATGTGCGGGGATCGCTGGTTGGCGCGGGCCCAGTGGGCTGAAGGGCCTGTTCCCGCGCTGTATCTCTCCAGGGGTGCTGCCTGTCCCTCTTTTTCTCCAGGGATGCTGCCTGTCTCACTGAGTTACTCCAGCACTTTGTGTCTATCTTCGGTATAAGCCAGCATCTGTAGTTGCTTCTTACGCATAGCACAGGACAGCATAGTACAACACTAGAACAGGCCCTTCAACCTACCGTGTCTGCACCAACCATGATGCCAATGTAACTCCCATCTACCTGCACATTGTCTGTATCCCTCTGTTCCCTGTCTGCTCATGTGTCTATCTAAATGCCTCTGACACATTGTTTCTGCTTCTATCAACTTCCCCAGCAATGTATTCCATGTCTAAGTGTTTCTAAATGTATTTCATATTTTTGTATCAACATAGAAGTAAGCCGTTCAGTTCATTGGGGTCTGTGCTCACTCTCGGAGCAATAACCAACAGACCCATTCCACATAGTTTATTCTATTCTTTCTCATTTTAACTCCTTTTCACATTCCCATATCAACCTTTCTGTCCTAGTATGAGGCTACTCTCAAACTTGGGGAACACCACCTCATATTCCGCTAGGGTAGTGGTATGAATGTTCAATATTCCGATTTTAAGCCCCAACCTAATCCACGAGTTTAGAAAACCCTAGGCGAGTTGAAAAAAATGTCAAGGTCGTGTTGACTCGCCAAAGTTAAAGACCTCCTACGACCTCCTACGACTATGTCTACAACCTCCTATGACTATGTCTACGACCTCCTACGACTATGTCTACAACCTCCTATGACTATGTCTACGACCTCCTACGACTATGTCTATGACCTCCTACGACTATGTCTACGACCTCCTACGACCCCCCTCGACCTCAGTCTTCCACACCTAAGACCAACTACTACTAGCTATGAGTGGAAAATTATCACATGATAAAATGATGTCATGTTTGCATTTTTCGGGCCAGTTACCGACCTACGAATACCTACGACTATCTACGACTACCTACGACTACCATCCCAACCTACTACGACATACCTACGACCTACCTACGAGTAAAAAGTGTCAATTTTTTCCATGATGACCTTTTTTTTACTCGTGGACATTTTTGATCAGGCTGGAAAAGATGCCGCGACCTACTTGAGGCCACGAGTACGCGGAGACCACTCACGAGCATGAGGAAGAGTTATGAAGACCTCCTACGACCTCCTACGACCTTGTGGCGACCAGGCTGCGAGTATGTCAAGGGCAAACTCGGCAGAGGTCGCCAATTAGGTTGTGAAAGTGGGACAGGGGCTTAACCCATGGAAACTCCTTGTACAGACTTTGTACATACTCTACTGTCTTACAATGTTAGATCTAATATGATTGTGCCCAATGTATAGCAGGATGTCACTGAACTATGGAACTTAGATAAACATGGCAATAAAGTACCATTGGACCTTTCTTTTCCATGCCACCCCCCCCTCCCCACACTGGAACACTCCCATTTTCTCCACCATCTCCCAACCCCCACCCCAAGTCTCCAAGCTTCTTTCCTCTTCTTTGTACAGTGATATCCCATCTTCGAGTTCCCCACCTGTCCTCTTCCACCCTCGTCTCTCCTTCCAGCTTTACATTTTATTCCCCCTTTCTTTCCTTATTTGACACTCTTTTGACCCCTATTCACCTCTCACCTTTGCCACTAACTCTACCCATCTACCATTCAGGCCCCCTCTCGCCCCCTCCCCCCCCCCCCCGCGATACTTGTGTCCATCCATCTCTTTCGAGGCTTTGTCCCACCCCCACCTCTCATTTCCATCTTTGAGTTCCTCTGGCACTTTGTGTTTTGCTATTCTTTCTCGTGTGGTGATAAACCATCCCCACATCTCCCTCTTCATTCTTCTGTCAGCCACCTCCTACCACCTACGGAAGTGGACAATTGGCAATTTACAGTGGAAAAATTAACCTACAGACATGTCTTTGGGACATGCAAAAAAAATGGAGCACCAGGAAATGCACAAACTTCACATCATGAGCAACCAAAATCAGTACCAAAAACAGATTTGGAGGACTGGAGGGTGGCTAATGTTATGTCCTTATTTAAGGAGTATGGCAAAGAAAAGCCTGGGAGCTATAGACCAGTAAACATGACATTCATTACTGGATGGTATTCTGAGGGAAGCATTTGGAAAGATGGAGATTGATTAGAAACAGTCAGCATGGTTTCATGCTTGGGAGATTGTGTCTCATGAATTTGATTGAGTTTTTTGACGAACTAACCATGTTGGTTGATGAGAGTGAGGTGCTAAATGTCGTCTATAAGGCAAGACCTTTGATAAGTTTTCTCCAGTCCAAGTTGGTTAACTGGATACATAATTGTTTTGAGGGTAGGAAGCAGTGAGATTCATTGATGATCGATGCACTTCCAGTCTCTGGCATCCATAGATATCTACGGATACGTGTATCTATAGATATGGGTATGGAAACATAGAAACATAGAAAATAGGTGCAGGAGTAGGCCATTCGGCCCTTCGAGCCTGCACCGCCATTCAATATAATCATGGCTGATCATCCACCTCAGTATTCCGTGCCTGCCTTCTCTCCATACCCCCTGATCACTTTAGCCACAAGGGCCACATCTAACTCCCTCTTAAATATAGCCCATGAACTGGCCTCAACTACCTTCTGCGGCGGAGAATTCCAGAGATTCACCACTCTCTGTGTGAAAAATGGTTTTCTCATCTCGGTCCTAAAAGACTTCCCCCTTATTCTTAAACTGTGACCGCTTGTTCTGGACTTCCCCAAAATCGGGAAAAATCTTCCTGCATCTAGCCTGTCCAACCCCTTAAGAATTTTGTAAGTTTCTATAAGATCCCCCCTCAATCTTCTAAATTCTAGCGAGTACAAGCCGAGTCTATCCAGTCTTTCTTCATATGAAAGTCCTGACATCCCAGGAATCAGTCTGATGAACCTTCTCTGTACTCCCTCTGTGGCAAGAATGTCTTTCCTCAGATTAGGAGACCAAAACTGTATACAATACTCCAGGTGTGGTCTCACCAAGATCCTGTACAACTGCAGTAGAACCTCCCTGCTCCTATACTCAAATCCTTTTGCTATGAATGCTAACATAACATTCGCTTTCTTCACTGCCTGCTGCACAGGCATGCCTACTTTCAATGACTGGTGTACCATGACACCCAGGTCTCGTTGCATCTCCCCTTTTCCTAATCGGCCACCATTCAGATGATAGTCTACTTTCCTGTTTTTGCCACCAAAGTGGATAACCTCACATTTATCCACATTATACTGCATCTGCCATGCATTTGCCCACTCACCCAACCTATCCAAGTCACCTTGCAGCCTCCTAGCATCCTCCTCACAGCTAACACTGCCCCCCAGCTTCGTGTCATCCGCAAACTTGGAGATGTTGCATTCAATTCCCTCGTCCAAATCATTAATATATATTGTAAATAGCTGGGGTCCCAGCACTGAGCCTTGCGGTACCCCACTAGTCACTGCCTGCCATTCTGAAAAGGACCCATTTACTCCTACTCTTTGCTTCCTGTTTGCCAGCCAGTCCTCTATCCACATCAATACTGAACCCCCAATACCGTGTGCTTTATGTTTGCATACTAATCTCTTATGTGGGACCTTGTCGAAAGCCTTCTGAAAGTCCAGATACACCACATCCACTGGTTCTCCCCTATCCACTCTACTAGTTACATCCTCGAAAAATTCTATAAGATTCGTCAGACATGATTTACCTTTCGTAAATCCATGCTGATTTTGTCCAATGATTTCACCTCTTTCCAAATGTGCTGCTATCCCATCTTTAATAACTGACTCTAGCAGTTTCCCCACTACCGATGTTAGACTAACTGGTCTGTAATTCCCCTTTTTCTCTCTCCCTCCCTTTTTAAAAATTGGGGTTACATTAGCTACCCTCCAATCCACAGGAACTACTCCAGAATCTAAAGAGTTTTGAAAAATTATCACTAATGCATCCACTATTTCTGGGGCTACTTCCTTAAGTACTCTGGGATGCAGCATATCTGGCCCTGGGGATTTATCGGCCTTTAATCCATTCAATTTACCTAACACCACTTCCCAGCTAACCTGGATTTCACTCAGTTCCTCCATCTCATTTGACCCCCGATCCCCTGCTATTTCCAGCAGATTATTTATGTCTTCCTTAGTGAAGACAGAACCAAAGTAGTTATCCAATTGGTCTGCCATTTCCTTGTTCCCCATGATCAATTCACCTGTTTCTGACTGCAAGGGACCTACATTTGTTTTAACTAATCTCTTTCTCTTCACATATCTCTAAAAACTTTTGCAGTCAGTTTTTATGTTCCCTGCCAGTTTTCTTTCATAATCTGTTTTTCCCTTTCCTAATTAAGCCCTTTGTCCTCCTCTGCTGGACTCTGAATTTCTCCCAGTCCTCTGGTAGGCTGCTTTTTCTGGCTAATTTGTATGCTTCATCTTTTGTTTTGATACTATCCCTGATTTCCCTTGTTATCCATGGATGCACTACATTCCCTGATTTATTCTTTTGCCAAACTGGGATGAACAATTGTTGTAGTTCATCCATGCAGTCTTTAAATGCCTTCCATTGCATATCCACCGTCAACTCTTTAAGAATGAATTGCCAGTCTATCTTGGCCAATTCATGTCCCATACCCTCAAAGTTACCTTTCTTTAAGTTCAGAACCCTTGTTTCCGAATTAATTATGTCACTCTCCATCCTAATGAAGAACTCAACCATATTATGGTCACTCTTGCCCAAGGAGCCACTCACAACAAGACTGCTAACTAAGCCTTCCTCATTACTCAATACCCAGTCTAGAATAGCCTGCTCTCTCGTTGGTTCCTCTACATGTTGGTTTAGAAAACTATCCCGCATACATTCCAAGAAATCCTCTTCCTCAGCACCCCTGCCAATTTGATTCACCCAATCTATATGTAGATTGAAGTCACCCATTATAACTGTTTTACCTTTGTTGCACGCATTTCTAATTTCCTGTTTGATGCCATCCCCAACTCTACTACTACTGCTAGGTGGCCTGTACACAACTCCCACTAGCGTTTTCTGCCCCTTAGTGTTTCGCAGCTCTACCCATATCGATTCCACATCCTCCAAACTAATGTCCTTCCTTTCCACTGCGTTAATCTCCTCTCTAACCAGCAACGCTACCCCACCTCCTTTTCCTTTCTGTCTATCCCTCCTGAATATTGAATATCCCTGGATGTTCAGCTCCCAGCCTTGGTCACCCTGGAGCCATGTCTCCGTGATCCCAACTATATCATACCCATATCTCACCGCATGAGATACTGGTGATGCTGACGATCGCAGCACCTATTGCTGATCTCTAACTGTGACTGATAAGGTGGTGGTGAGTCAGCTTTTTCAACCTTGGCGCTCCTACCATTGAAAGTGCTGCCACAGAGCTTTGCATTGTACTCCACGCACAACTGTACAGTGCAATCCTGCAGCACACCTGAGAAACCAAGTTCCCTGGGTTTCTTGTGCTCACAACAAATACCATCTTTGCCAGTCCCACAAAAGAACTTAAGAAAACAAAAGTTTAGTTCTCTGCAGTCAGTGTCCCCTTGGGGCAGGGGTGGGAGGGTACGCTGGGAGTCAACATGATTATGAAAACGTGCTGGAGGAACTCAGTGAGTCAGGAAACATTTGTGTTGGGAAATTGATAGGCGATTTTTCTTTAGGTCGGGACTCTTCTGCAGTCTGATAGAGTGGAGGAGAGATAGCTGGTAGAAAGAGGTGAAGGGAAGCAAGAGCTTCAGAACCGGTGCACAATGATGGAACCAAAGTCGAGATGGTGGAAAGCTTCAAGGTCCCAGCAACTTGTCCTGGACTAGCCATATCAAAGCAATGACCAAGAAAGAATACCAACGCCTCTACTTCCTTTGAAGGCTTAGGAAGTATGGCATGTCCCCAACAACTCTCGCCAACTTCTACAGATGCAACATAGAAAGCATTTTTATCAGGTTGCTTCACAGCTTGGTTTGGGAACAGGTCCATCCAAAACCACAACAAATTTCAGAGAATTGTGGATGCAGCCCAGACCAACACACAAACCAACCTCCCTTCCATTGACTCCATCTACACTTCATGCTGCCTCAGAAAGGCCAACACCATAATCAAGGACGAGTCTCATCCCGGTCACTCCCTCTTCTCCCTTCTCCCATCAGGCAAGATGTACAGAAGTGTGAAAATCCATGACTCCAGTTTCAGAGACAGTTTCATCCCAGCTGTTATCAGGCGAATGAACCATCATACCACAACTGGAGAGCAGTCCTGAGCTAATGTCTACCTCATTGATGACCCTCGGGCTATCTTTAATCAGACTTTACTGGACTTTATCTTGCAGTAAACGTTATTTCCTTTATCATACATCTGTACACTGCGAATGGCTGGTTAGCAGGCAACAAACATTTTTTCACTGTGCCTAAGTACTCGTGACAATAAACTAAAGTAAACTTAACTAAAATTAAACTAAGAATTAGTAAGTTAGGTGGACACAGATGAGGAAGGATAACTTGCCAGTTTTTGCTGCATCGCTTCCCTTCACCTCTCAACCAGCTTTCTTCCCTCTTCTCCATCAGCCTGAAGAAGAGACCCAACCTGAACTGTCATCGGCCCATTCCCCTCCATCCCCCTCCACAGATGTTGCCTGATATGCAAAATTCCTCCAGTACATTGTTTCTTGCTCAAGATTCCAGCATCAGCTATCTCTTGTGTTTTCATGACTGTGCCCTTCAGAGAACAAGGTAATTGGCCTGTACAGATAACACAACATTTAGGTCTTAACATGGAGACTTATTATTCCTGTCTGCATTATCTATTCTACTGTTTGGGATATAAGCAGACCTATTTAACATAGGCATTGGAGTTGCTGGATGATAGATAGTAAGTTCACGAGGTTATAGAAAGACCAAAGTGAAGTTAGGGTAAGTACATTTCAACAAATTCTTAATCCTTTTTTTATTTCCTTTACTGTTAATCCTCCAGTTGTGTTCATTTTCATTTGAGCCCTTTATGAAACAAAATTATATTAACCACATGCTTATTCCACTGCATTTGATGTAGTAGCTAAAGGTTCAGTATGAATTATCAAAAATGCTTCGAAGAAACAAATATTGCAAGCATGCTCAAGTTTAACCAAAGACACTGAATGACAAACTATTTTGTTCAACAACTGAATGGTGTCCCATTACACAGAAGGCAACACTTTTACATACTTATTAATGCAAATATTACCCAGGCCATAATTGATGTTGGTTCACTCAAATCTTGAAGGGGGGAAGGAGATGTGCAGACAGAAACAAAATTCCTCACAGAAGCAAACAATTTTGCCATTTTGATAAAATAACCATTTTTATATATTAACATCACAAGTGTCCACGTAGGTCTGCTAATTTCCACAAGACCTATGTGAGCATGAGTGGGTATTAGAAATCGATCTAGTGGAGATTTTGACGATGTGACTCATTGCTATTAAACTAAGTCAAAAAATGATACCTCCCACAAGTCAAGAAGTGGTTAGATCATCGAAAAAATGTTCCTTTGAAAAGATCAAAGAGAAGTGGGCGGTGCGGTGGCGCAGTGGGAGAGTTGCTGCCTTGCAGTGCCAGACACCCAGGTTCGATCCCGACTGCGGGTGCTGTCTGTACGGAGTTTGTACTTTCTCTCCAGGATTTCTCCGAGACCTTCGGTTTCCTCCCACACTCCAAAGACATACAGGTTGGTAGGTTAATTGGAATCAGTAACAATTGTAAATTGTCCCTAATGTGTAGGATAGTGTTACAGTGGGTTCAGTGGGCCGAAGGGCCTGTTTCCACGCTGTATCTCAAAACTAATCTAAACTGAACAAGTAGACTCAGAATATCAAAGGATGGGTTAAATCTGTAAATAATGCTAATATATAAAGTAGTCATAAACGTGTGTAAAACTATGATATATATTTTTGGTATGCACGTGTTCGTGTTACAGTGAAGCAGCTGCAAGTGCTGCTGTTTACAGCTTCAGTGACCCAGCTTCTCAGCTCAGTTGTTGGTCGAATCAGAGAGAATGTGTTGCAAGGAAGTAACTGGTGAATGGAATGGATGGAATTGCTCTGAGAGACTTGATGTGCTGGTAAGATATACGGGTAAGATAAGATGAAATGTAGCATTGCTTGCAGTAAGAGTTAAATGAACAAGTGGAATATATTCTTACATTTCCCTTTGTTTCCTCATGTTTCTTCATGTTTCTTACGCTGCCTACAGATGGCAGAAAGCACAAGTTGCCAGAACGATGCTTTGTGCCTATCCTGGCATTGCCCACTCATCTGCTTCTGCAAAAAGAGGGCTCCATGCCATTGGATGTTTAACATGTAGCGCAGATGGCAATCCCCTTCTCAAAGCAAGTTGGCACAATGGATCCAAAGGCACTGGTGTGAAAAGCGTATTCCAAGGCCACACATTACAGCTTATTTCACCCAACCTTCCCCACAGTTCCATTTCTGGCCTCAGAAGCAGAATAGTAGCTGGGTCTAAGTGGGCATTCATATTATGTATGGTCCTGATGGAGAGAATTCTTTTGGAATAGGTGCAAATAAGTCCAAAAAACAGACCTCTTTAATTCGTTTGTAGGGAGATGAGGAAAAGTCAATGATCTCTGGGTTCAGCAACACACAAGACCAGTAATCCAACAATCTGCATAAGGCACATGATCAATCCCACCACAGCCACTGACTAATTTAAATTGTTCATTTAATAAATCTAGAATGGAGATGTTGGTTATCCAATGACAAGAGTGTCATTAAAACCAAATTAATTAATTAGTGGGAAGGAAATCTGCCTGAATCGAGCCTGAATCTGGATCCAGACTCTCGGCAAAGAAGCTGACTGCAACATCTCAGCAAGCTCCTCAGATCAAGATCACTAAATGCCAGCCTTGCCATAGAGATCATTGATTGGAAAGCTAGGTGCTATGGCAACCTTGTGCCTGCTCTGATTTGTACTACAGGGCTATTGCATCCGATCAATATTTCTGCATTGCCCTGAGGAAAGTCACAATGAACAATGGATTCTATGGCTACTCTGTCACTGGAATCCTCTGGGATCACACCCTCCATCACACCTTCCCAGAGCCGTCTCGAGAATCTTTACCTTGTCACGGCAAGATTCTCACAGTTGCTATCTCATTTCATGGGCTAAGAAGTGAAAATGATGGGAAAGGTTACAATCCAATGTAACTATTCTAACTTTGTGCATGGCTCTCAATTCAAGGGCAACATCAGCCAACATCAGAACCTTAACTGCAGATGATGGTTTAGTTCTGTAAAGTCAGTGAGACCAGCCTTCTGTATATATACCAGGTGAGGGTGGGCTGGGACTGCAGGTAGTGCAATCTGACCCTTCATAATCACTGCAAAACACATAAGCTCAAGTATAATTGAGCTTTAATGGCAGATGAAGAGTTAATTAATGGTTCAAACCTTTCTGGCCCTTAAAAAGCTCATTTTTTTGTTACTACCTAAGAATTTTTCAAAATGCAGTAGCTTTAAAAAATATATATATATATATATATATATGCATTTGAAGTGTTTATTTCCACATCTGCTTTAATCTTTTATATTTGTTCGAATCTTGAGTTAGTGTGTTCCCAAACATTTAAATATCAGAAGGAAATTCAAGGGCAAAACACTGCTGATGCTGGAGATCTGACATAAACTAGGGAATCCTGGAAAGCATCCGCAGGTTAGGCAGAATCTGTGGAGAGACAAACAGTTAAAATGTTCTAGATAGACACAAAATGTTGGAGTAACTCAGCAGGTCAGGCAGTATCTCAGGAGAAAAGGAATAGGTGACATTTCTGGTCAAGAACCTTCTTCAGTCTGAAGAAGAGTCTCGACACGAAACGTCACCTATTCCTTTTCTCCAGAGATGCTGTCTGACCCACTGAGTTACTCCAGCATTTTGTATTTTTTGGTGTAAACCAGCATCTGCAGTTCCTTCCTACACAGTTAAAACTTTCTATTTTATATACATAGAAACATAGAAAAATAAAAAAAATAGATGCAGGAGTAGGCCATTCGGCCCTTCAAGCCAGCACCACTTTTCAATATAATCATGGCTGATCATCCAAAATAAGTACCCAGTTCCTGCGGTGTGAAAATGAGACATTGTTTCGTTGTCACCTTCTCCTAGCTAGCAATGATCAATTCTTAATTTTTCTTGAACCTCATCCTCTTTGATGTCTCGTTTTCACACCTTGCACTTCCTTATTTCTGTGTCACCCTCTCCCCTGACTCTCAGTCTGAAGAAGGGTCTCAACCCAAAACGTCAACCATTCCTTCTCTCCAGAGATGCTGCTTGTCCCGCTGAGTTACTCCAGCATGTTCTGTCTATCTTCGGTGTAAACCAGCATCTACAGTTTCAACCTACAAAAGGGATGATCGAACATGCCACATTGTTTATAGAGAACCAGATTGAGGGATTAGTAACATTTTCATTGGCAAAGGTAAAAGTAACTAGAGGACACCAATTAAAGCCAATCAGTTAAAGAGCCAGAGGGGCCAAAAAAACAGATTTATTTTAACACTGTGCATTGAGCCTAATGTTAGGGGAAAACAAATGTTATGGTAAATTTTAAAAAGGAAATGGAATTAATGTTTAAAATAGAATAGTTTGTGATACTATAGGGGAAGAGTGAGGTATTCCAAGAGAAGGCTTAGTTTAGTTTAGTTTAGTTTAGTTTAGTTTATTATTGTCACATGTATCGAGGTACAGTCCAAAGCTTTTGTTGCTGACTAGCCTCCTTCTCTGGTCTATCATTCTACGATAGGTCTTCCTCATCGTGTGGAAGTTTGCACCATTGTCACAAGGCTTTGTCTGATTAACCTGCATTTCAATTCTATTATAGATTTGACAGCACCCGTGGCAATCAGTGGCAGGCCTTGCATTGTGTAATATTAATATCTGGTATGCGGGTTTTGTGGAGCACTTGTTGGCAATTTTTTGTTATAACATCATGAATTGCCTGACAGATATTAAACCACTAATCTACTTAAATTCTGCCAATAACCCACTCACATAAATATTTTCTTCACAGGCTTTATCTGTTGCAGTAAATAATCTGTCAGAATGCCCTCATTTTTTTTTTATCATTTTGTAAGCCAGACATGGCTCGGCTGAAGCTTATCTCGATGAGCAGCTTAGTCAATCATGTTGGAATCAGAACAGGGATTATAATGCTTGTAATACACTGGCTAAAATTAAAAGCATTTTCCTTGTAGAACATAGGTGCTTTCCGTAGACTTTAATGTTTCTTAAATCATAAGACATGGCCCAAATGTAATGCAGTGCAGATTTAAATTCAGGAAATTATGGATTAAATAGACAAGAGTATCTTACTTTTTTTTTCTCCTGGAAAAATCAGAAGTCACCAGTTATTGTTGCTTTGCAAATTTCTGTTTGCAAACCTGAATGACTCGTGCTTTTAGACAGAGAAGATCATTTTGCAAGACTTCAGAAAGGTAATATTTATTTAAAAACAGATCATCCCCCTGTGTATCTTTTGATCTCCTGGCTAATTGCTCCAGGCCTCCCAGGAGACTGCAGGAAAAGCCGGGCGGCAAAGCCTGCCTGGGCCACATGGAGCCTCGACAGCAGTGGTGAGCCTCGGTGGCGGTGCGGCCTCGGCAGCAGTGAAGCCTCGTCGGCGATGGAGAAGCCTCGGCGGTGGCGGAGAGGCCTCGGCGGCAGTTGTGAAGCCTCGCGGGTCGACCCTTGGTCGGCAGTCGATGAGAGCGTGGGGGAACCGTCATGAAGGGTGCAGGGGAAGAACAATGTAGGACCCGGCGTGCGGAACCGCTGTGGGGTAGGGGAAGGGGGGGAGAACAAAGGAGGAGACGGCATACTTTGTAACTTTGTTAGCGCTGTAGGTGGCCGCTATTTGTATACATTGGGTATGCAAGCAAAGAATTTCACTGTGCCTTGTCACATGTGAAAATAAAGTATTCCATTCCATAGTAACTAGGAAATTCCCATGTGTGACAAGCAGGTCAAAATGCAGGCTTCAAAAAAATTTCAAGAGGAAGACTTCTCTGAAGATGGGATTGAAAAACTGCATGTACAACAGGTGACATAAATGGATGAAGGATTACACAAGTACTTTCATCTATCTGTTGGTCTATCTAATTTCATCCTTGCAAAAGAGTTGCTGGTACATCACCTTTTGCAAAAACCCTGATAGAAATGTCAGCATAATGTGGTGTAGGAAAAACAAATTACATTGATTTTAATTTAATTGATTTTAGCTATTGTATTACATGCATTATATAGTGTCACACAGCTGGAAACAGGCCCTTTGGTCCATTTTAAGAATAAGGGGTAAGCCATTTAGAACGGAGATGAGGAAACACTTTTTCACACAGAGAGTTGTGAGTCTGTGGAATTCTCTGCCTCAGAGGGCGGTGGAGGCAGGTTCTCTGGATACTTCCAAGAGAGAGCTAGATAGGGCTCTTGAAGATAGCGGAGTCAGGGGATGTGGGGAGAAAGCAGGAACGGGGTACTGATTATAGATGATCAGCTATGATCACATTGAATGGCGGTGCTGGCTCGAAGGGCCGAATCGCCTATTCCTGCACCTATTGTCTATTGTCTATTAATCAACATAAACGTTTGAACAACGGGTGGCGCCACGAGTCGGCAGCCTCGCCAGCAGCTGTTCGTCCTTTCCACTTTTAATTCGTTTTTAGTATGTCTCAAAGTGTGTTTTAGTGTGTCTTAGTGTGGGGGGGGGGTGGGGCCGGGAATTGGGGGTAACTGTTTTTTTGTCACTTACCTCGGTGGAATGCGACTTTTCTCCTAGTTGCATTTCGCCGTCCCTCGCTGCCTAACAGCTGGGATTGGTGCGGCCTTTCCCGGAGTCGGGTCCAGAGCTTCAGCAGCGGGCGCAGCGTGGACTTTCCATCGTGGAGCCGGGCGATCCTTTGCCGGGGGTCGCTAGAAGAAGAGCTCCGACTGCTGGCCCGTGGATTATGACATTGTAAAGATTGCTGGCCCGCGGACTACGACATTGTAAAGATCGCTGGCCCGTGGACTACGACACTGTAAAGATCGCTGGCCCGCGGACTACGACATTGTAAAGATCGCTGGCCCGCGGACTACGACATTGTAAAGATCGCTGGCCCGCGGACTACGACATTCAGAAGCGTGGACTTTCAATCTTTATTTATTGACAGCAAATCACAACATACATAGATTAGCATGGGGCTCCTATGCTCGTGGGGCCCCGGGCAACTGCCCTGCGTGCCCATGCGTTAAGACAGCCTTGCCCTTACCCAGTTACATTAATCCTCTGTTTTCATTCTCATCTCATCACCTTCACACAACGGCACTTTACTAAGCCCAATTAACCTAAGAAGTTTCAAATCTTTGGAATATGAAAGGAAACTGGAGCACCCTGGGAGAGAGAATAGATACTCCACACAAACAACACCAGAGGTCCGGATTGAACTCGTGTCTCTGCAGCTCTATAAGCCTATTAACATAATAGAACATGGAATGCTGAGGGTTGATATGTTGTAAGATCTTTGCACATGGAAAAATGATAACTTCTGTGGTGTACATAGTTGCTGCATAATCTGTATTGGTGAAGTACATTAAGAAATGTCCTAAGGTGCTTCTCAGGAAACACTAATTTGAGAAACCTGTCAGGAATTATTCGGGAGTTATAACATTATTGCAGGCATTAATTCAAACATGAACCTGTCCAGAAAACCTGTTGTGATATACTTTACAAGCAGTGATCATGTGGATGGTCTAAATTTAAGGGACAGTTAATTGGCCAATATCAAACCAGATACTTTTGGCGTAATGTAGAAACAAGGAATACTGATGCTAATTTACAAAAAAAACCACAGAGTTCTGGACACCTAGTCTGAGGGAGGGTCCTAACCTAAAACCACCTATACATGTTCTCCAGACATGCCGCCTGACCCACTGAGCTATTCCAGTACTTTGTGTCACTTTAGGCCTAAGTAATTTTGCACCATTGTGATGGTGATGAAGCAAACATCCAGACCAGATCTACAGTATTTTATCACGGTACATCAGAAATGATAAAATACATATTTGTCTGCCTATCAATGATTGGGTGTTTGTGTACGCAAAAGAGTCTCCGCTCAAAACACTAATTTTGGATGTCTGGATTCCCTGTCCTCAGAAACTTTCAAACCATCCATATGAATTACTATATATGGATAAAGATATTAAGGTGTTTGAACATTCATTCGGGACAGCACAGTGGTGCAGCAGTAGAGTTTTGCCTTACAGCACCCGAGACCTGGGTTCAACACGTGCTGTTTGTACAGATTTTGTACGTTCTCCTTGTGACCATGTGGTTTTTCTACGGGTGCTTCAGCTACCTCTCATGCTCCAAAGATGTGCAGGTTTGTAGGTTAATTAGGTTTGGTAAAATTGTAATTGGGGTAATCATTGGTCGGAGCAGACTCAGTTGGCTGAAGGGCCTGTTTGTAAACTGTACCTCGAAAGTCTAAACTAAATTAATATGCAATACGATGTAACCATAATAGTGCAAAACCAAAGTTTGTTGTGCAACCAAAGACACATTTCACAGAAGATCATAATTGCTGAGGTAGGGTTGTGATGTGTCGTGTTTAAGAGCCAAATGGTTGCTGGAAAGAAGCTGGTCTTGAACCTGGTGGTCATGCTTTTCAGGCTGCTATAACTTCATCCCGATAGTTGGGCAAAATGAGAGTGCAGCCAATGGTGTTGGTTTTCAGCATTCCCTCAGGATCCAGGATGAGTCCTTCCATTTCAGTTCTGTGGGTGAGGCCAATATGGGAACCACTAACACTTCCACGGGTGGGACAGGAGGTTGCTGGTAGGATGGGATCCCATTGTATGGATTTCAGATTCTCTGAGAATTTCTGCTGGTGTTTCAATGGAGTGCGGCACTGTTGGAATGTGTGCATTCACAACTGAATGAGAATTTGAAGAAGACAGGGGTATTATCAGCTGTTGACTGAGAAGGGTGAAATCACAAGTGGCAATTAACACATGATGATCACTGGCATTGAATTTCGTTCCTGTAAATCTTGGCTCCATAACAGTTGCCAGTGTATTTCTGCCGAATATGCTCAACCGAAATGAAGATTTTATTTTTGCCCTATACTCTGACTGGCTGTATTAACTCTGAATAAAAAAAACTTAAATTTTACAATGTCTTTCAAAAACTGGACATATTTCACTCTCAGTGAACTACTTGTCAGTTGATGCCATTACTATAGTTTAGGAAGGAACAATGAAACAGCTTTTAAGGAAATTATTTATATTCATTGTATAGCACAGCACAATGACACATCTAGTTGAGCAGCTGTCTCACAAATCCAGTGACTCAAGTTCAAGCCTGATTTTGGTGCTATCTGCATGATCTTTGCATGTTCTCCCTGTAATCAAATACATTTCTTTTGGGTGTTCCAGCTTCCCCCCACATAGTAAGTTCGTGTCGACAAAATGTGTAGGAAGGAACTGCAGATGATGGTTTACACCAAAGTTAGATACAATGTTGGAGTAAACTACGGGTTAGGCACCATCTCTGGAGAAAAGGAGTAGGTGACGTTTCGGGTCGAGACCCTTCTTCAGACAGACTGAAGAAGGATCTCGACATGAAACGTCACCTATTCCTTTTCTCCAGAGGTGCTACCTGATCCGCTGAGTTACTACAGGATTTTGTATCAATCTGTGTACGAAGGAACTGCAGATGCTGGTTTAAACCGAAGATAGACACAAAAAGCTGGAGTGACTCAGCGGGACAGGCAGCATCTCTGGAGAGAAGGAATGGCTGTCGTTTCGGGACGAGACCCTTCTTCACACTGGTTAAGGATAAGAGAAACAAGAGATATAGACGGTGATGTGGAGAGATAAAGAACAATGAATGAAATATATGCAAAAAAGTAATGATGATAAAGGTTAGCTGTTGTTAGCTGTTTGTAGGGTGAAAATGAGAAGCTAGTGCGAATTGGGTGGGGAAGGGATAGAGAGAGAGGGAATGCCGGGGCTACCTGAAGTGAGAGAAATCAATATTCTACCACTGGGCTGTAAGCTGCCCTAGCAAAATATGAGATGCTGTTCCTCCAATTTGCGTTTAGCCTCACTCTGACAATGGAGGAGACCGAGGACAGAAAGGTCCGTGTAGGAATGGGAAGGAAAATTAAAGTGTCCAGCAACCAGGAGATCAGGTTGGTTCACACGGGCTGAGCGAAGGTGTTCCACGAAATGATCGCCCTGTCTGCGTTTGGTCTCGCTGATGTATAAGTCCACATCTTGAACAACAGATACAGTAGATGAGGTTGGAGGAGATGCAAGTGAACCTCTGCCTAACCTGAAAGGACTTATCCCTTATCCCTAACCAGTCTGATGAAGGGTTTCGACCCGAAATGTCACCTATTCCTTTTCTCCAGAGATGCGACCTAACTTGCTGAGTTACTCCAGCTTTTTGTGTCCATCTAAAGACTTGCCGGTTGGGTCATTGAAAATTGTCCCTACTTTGTAGGTGCCTGGTAGAATCTGGAGAGGTTGATGGAAATGTAGAGAGAACAAAATGGTATTAGTGTAGGATTGTGTGATTCTATTTAAAGGTGAGCAATATTTTTTTGAGGCAACCCCGTTGCCATTGTTTTTGAAGCTTCAGTCACCCAGTTGCTTTATCTGTGATAGAGGTTCTAGGAAATCCTCATCCATGTTTAGTTCAGTTTAGAGATCTCCGTGAATTATCACCTTGTCGTGGTGGAGAAGCTTGTGTGGTCCTGAGATCCTGAGAGCGATGCTGTCTGGAGCTATGCTCCTGGTAGGGCCATCCATGGTGGTAAGGTCGAGGTGGAGGACTCTGACAAAGAGCAATCCAACCAAGACCTCAATGGTGGAACAGGCAGAGGATGATGGATGACCTTAGTGGAGCTTCACAACGGCTGGGAAGGCAGATGAAGGCTGCAGCAG
The DNA here is from genome assembly GCA_038087875.1 of Malacoraja senta. NCBI lineage: Eukaryota > Metazoa > Chordata > Chondrichthyes > Rajiformes > Rajidae > Malacoraja > Malacoraja senta. The sequence goes on along the minus strand of CM075977.1, from coordinate 36,579,798 downwards.
AAAAGGGTATCTGGTCGTCTTGGACTCTATGCCACTGGATCCTAAACCAGATCTGTCAAGGACCCTGTGGTGGCTGCCTGTGCACTAGTCTTCCCACGTTAAACAAAGTCACTCACTGGCGTCCTCCAACCCTGGATACACTCATGGTCAGCCATGACCGAAGGGGCCTAAGAATTAAGAAGAGAGATACAGCACGGAAACAGGCCATTCAAACCCTCCTCCCCCCACCCGATTACCCCCATTACACTAGAGACAATTTACTATTTACTAGAGATCCCCATTACACTAGAGACAATTTACTATTTTTTACCAAAGCCAGTTAACTTACAAACCTGTATGCCATTGGAATGTGTGAGGAAACCGGAGCACATGGAGAAAACCCATGCATAGTCAGGAGCACCCATAGTCAGGTTTGAACCTGGGTCTCTGGTGCTGTAAGGCAGCAACTCAACTGCTGCACCACTGTGCCATAAGGGGAAGGTTTCCTCTACACTCTCAGTGGTCAAGAAGTAATTCCAAGGAAATTACAAGCAACTAGTTCGCTGTTTCTTTGCAGTCAACAGTAGTGCTAATGATGTCCTCAAAAATTCCAACATTGGCAACTGTGCCTTCAACTGTCAAGTCTAAGATTCTCAAATCCTTCTACTGTATCTGTATCCTGTTCAGAACTATTTGCATTTTTAACAATCCACGATTCAATTTACTAATTAAAGCCAGTGAATAATATCTATTTTTTTGCAATTAAAATTATTTTCTCCCATGGCAACCCCTCCCTGTCCCTAGGGGGAGCCACCCTACAACTTAAAGACAGGCTGCATCTTGCAAAATCACCACCTCAGCCTGTCTTCCCCTGAAAATTTCCCTTCTTCGCTTAGGATGCACTACTCTGACCAAGCTTATCTCGTACTGCCAATGTGGTTTGGCACAGTCTGGTCAGTTTAAACACAAAGGCTATCAATTTCATTGAGGTGTTTCATATTCCCAAACAACTAACTTCAGCAAACAAGAATACCATTTTCTTATTCTTTCCTACAATGGATTCCATGTTAGGAGAATTGACAGCCCCTGCAGTTCAGGCATGTCTGGTAAAATAGAAATAAAAAAGTGCTGAAAATTACTCAGATGTCGTCTGCAAAGGAAAATGCTCAGATTCAAGGCCTGTAAACTGAAATAGGCCCGCATCCTGTCATTAAAATACATTGGAAACCTTCTTAACATTGTTTTGCAAAAGTCTTAATAAGCAAAATTCATTATCGCCTACTTAAAGCAGTGTGAATAGTGTCCCACATGTATCCCTTCTCTGTTTCAAGATTAGAATAAATTATTGGTCAAATTTATTGTTTCTATGCTTGTGGGGTCACAACCCTGACCTTAGAAAGCAATCCTTAAAGGGCCACACCACTCGACAAGCAGCACTCTTCCAGGTAAGGTTCTTCACAACGAATACCCCAGTTATGAGCCAGAGAGAGGATTTGCGATTGTCCTAGAAGAAGCAGGGGAACTAGTAGAAATTGCTGCAGAACAGTGCTAGAGCTTCCTTCTATCAATGAGATCTCTCCGTGCTTTCTATGAGTGTCTGCACTTGAGAGAACCCAATAGTGCAACAAAATGCCCCTGCAGCTCTGAATGCTGCAGTCACATTAACCGAAGGTTGAAAGTTCCCCAACATTAATGTTGAATTTTTATGACTTTTATACGTGTGGCTGCGAGCAGTAAGTTTTCAAGAGAGAGTTAGATTTAGCTCTTAGGGCTAAGGGAATAAAGGGATATGGGGAAAAAACAGGAATGGGGTACTGATTTTAGATGATCAACCATGATGGCCCCACAGTAAAAGTGTCCACTGGAAGTATCCGGAGCTAATTCTGCTACCACCATCATCTATTGCGACAAGTGATGGCTTCCACTGATTGTCGCCAGAAGCATGCGTCCTTTTCAGGACGGACGATGACAGTGAGGTCAACATTTGTAACAAGATGGACACGAAAAGAAGATCAGCCATGATCATATTGAATGGCGGTGCTGGCTCGAAGAGCCGAATGGCCTACTCCTGCACCTATTTTTCTATGCTTTTCTAAATATCATGAGTGGCATTTTTTGTTTATTCATTCAATGGATGTGGGGTTCACAGGCTGAGTCAGCATTTAATTGCCCATCTCTAATTTACCTTTAGAAGGTGGTGGTGAGCTGCCTTCTTGAATCGCTGCAGCCCTTGAGGTTTGGTATACCTGCAATGCTATTAAGGAGGGAGTTCCAGGATTTTGACTCAGCGACAGAGTAGGACCAGAGATATATTTCCATGTCAGGATGGTGTCTGGACTGGAGGGCAACTTCCAAGCTGCTGGTGTCCACAGTACTTACTCTGTCCTTGTCCTGGCTGGTAGAGGTGGTGCTTTTGGAAGGTGCTGTCCAAGGAGTTTTTGTGAGTTGCTACAGTGCCTGTAGATTGTACAAACTGCTGCTACTGAACATTCGTGGTGGAGTGAGTTATCAACGGAGGTCGTGTGGAAGAGTTCTGAAAATGTTTCTGAGCGTAATGGTGACCTGGACTCTGGCTTTGATTTGAGTGTGTTTCACCCATCTGAATAATCTTGTTCTTAAGGTTTTCTGTGCCATGTGTGGGAGAGCAACCTTGTGGAGGATAGTCCACATGGGGCTTGATCCTGTGAAGACTTGGTGGAAAAGGTAAGAGGCCCCATTTCTCTAAGCAAGACCCCTTAGAATCTTAAATGTATAATAAAATAACTCTTTATTGGTCCTCGCTCATGAGAATCCAGCTTTAATGTTTATTTTATTTCTTGATGGTAGAACAAACCTCTCACCCCAGAAATCAGCCTAGTTTATTATTTATCATTGGTTGATTACTGTAACATGTACCGTGATGCAATTAAATACCTTGTTTTGGGTACAATGGAGGCAAATCGTTATAACATATAGTGCAAAATGAGAAAGGGAATGGCGTGCAGAATATAGTGTTACAGCGACAGAGAAAGGGCAGATGAAAACAAAATTTGACAAGTGAAAGTGAATATCTTTTCTACTCTCTCCAATGTTAATATATTTGTTAAGTAATTTAATTAAATAATTTAAGAGATATTCCCGGTAACATCTAAAACCAGAGGACATGGGGTTTAATGTGATGAGTGAAAGAGAAGTACAGAGCTTTTTTTTCACTCAAACGTGATTGGAATCTGGATACACATGGCCTGAGAAGGTCAAGGAGGCTAACACACTCACAATACTTAAAAAGTATCTGAACAAGCAGTAGGATTATCATAGATAGGAATGGTCGAAGTGTTAGTAAACGTAATGAATATAGATGCGTACTTGTTGGTTAACATGGACGTGATAGTGCAAAGAGCCCAGTTCTATGCCAAGAGTCCTGTCAGATGTCTGTCTCCTATTTTTAAATAATTTCTTATCTGCAGAATGTATAACCAATCCTCTCTTCACATGAATTCTTCAGGCATTTCTGGTTAGTTAATCTGGAAGAAGAAGTCTCTGAAGTCACCTGGTGTTGTGGTGACTGGGATCCTCGTGGGTCACGAGGACATGAATCAGTAATGTTTTGGGTCGGGACTCTTCTTCAGATTAATTGTATTAGGAGCAGAACACTGGAAAAGTGGTGGGGACGGGTCAAAGCCTGGCAAGTGAATAGTGCCAATCATAGTCATTATTTAGACAAATGTTTTTGAAAAACTCACTGGAGCAAAATTTTGGATGCCACTTGGGCAAGCTAGTTGCCAGTGCTGGGAAACATAAAAATCTCACAGTGAATAAAAAAAATACTAAATACCATCTCTACAAGAAGTATACACAATATTACAATATTCGTAATACAGCATAGAAGCAGGACCTTCAACCCAACTCCTCCATGTCAACCAAGTTGCCTTGCTGAGCTAAGTAGACACATTTTCGTACCAATAACTTTCTCTTCATTGATTTGGCTTGACCTGATGAATATTCACAGCATTTCCTCCTCTTTTTCATATTTCCAATGTCTGTAACATTTTGCTAATATCTTCTCATCAAGCTCACAACCAAACTTTTTTCAATAACAATCCTGTGAAGGGGCATGGGACAGTTAACAATATTTAAAGGTACCTTGTGAACAAAATGTTGCAATACCTCCAAATTCTTTACATGATTACATAACAACAAGCACATTTTCTCAGCTACCATTTTCATAATCAAGATTGTGGAATTATAAAAGTTTGTAGCAAACCAAGATACTTGCCTCTTCTTGTTCAGAGTGTGAGAGACAGATAAAGCATGGAAACAAGCCCTTCAGTCCATCATATCTGCCTCACCCTTTTAAACGTTTTCAACCACACATTTAAACTAATACTACATTAATCCCACTTTTATATGCCTCCACATTCTCATTCCGCCACCTCCTCCCCCCATCCTCACCCCCAAGAATATATAATTCACCTAGGCACCAAGGATAATTTACATGAACTAACCCACATTTCCTTGGAATGTGGGAGGAAACCAGAGCACCCCAAAAAAACTGGGAATGCAGTCACAGGGAGAGTGTGTATTTTCCATATAGACAGCACCCAAACTCAGGATTGAACCCTGGTCTCTGGTGCTATGAGGCAGCGGCTCTGAACTGTTCCACCCTCCACTTTACTTTATTAGTAAGTCCTCCTGCTATTTGGAGGACAGTCAATGAGGGAAGACATATTCCAACCCCAAATCTTGCAGCTGCAACAACACTTTGCGCAACTGACTGCAATGATACTGTCACTCGGTCTGATCGGATATCCTGTCTGTTCTAGTCTGGTTTCAGTTGTTTTCTAGCAGCTTCCCAGAAAGCAAAAGTGAATGCTTCAAAGTTTCTGCTGTCTGAGTTAACTACAATAAATCCTACAGCAGAAAGGAACAGAAATTGCTGATAGGGTGTGAAGAGGAATGAGAAGACTATAAGCAACAATGTTATCCGGTTGCCTAGATTGGCCTCTTCCTGTGTTGTAGACTCAATACTATATACTGTATTACTCAAAAAATTGAACAACTATATTTCTACCAGTAAATCCTTACTTCTCCACATTAATGAAAAATCAAACTGGGTTAAGATTTTTAATTTTGCCTCTTTGTTGAGATTTTTTTTCCAAATGTTGCTATCCACACAACCATGCCTAAATGTTCCTGTGCTGGAAAATGTTGTCACATCCATCCCTTTGCTTGTTGGCACTGTTCCAATATGTACAGCAATTATTGCTGTACAACATTGTCCACATAGTCTCAAACATCACTTTAATTAAACAAAACAAGTTGACTAACACACCAATTAAGGTAATTATTGGAGGATGCATCTCATTTGAGCAAGGCAGATTGCTATCATCCAGCTCTTTTTTGGAAGACTTCTAAATAAGCATCAACAAAGTCAGACTGGAAGTTAGGTTTAACATTTTGCCATGATACTTACTCGCAGATTCCTTAATTGGTATAAATGTACTAAATTTGCTATGACTCATATGTAGAAATGAACTTCTTGGTTGTCCCTCCTGAATAAATGAATGTCTGGCACATCTGCGTTATTGGGACCACGTGCAATTTTTCATCTTTCTGGTTTAGCAACAGAAACCTTAGGTTGTGGTGAGGGTTGGTTGTGGGGAAGAGGTGAGGTAAGAAGGGTGTGATGCACTAGACACTTGAGGGCTGATGTACACAGCAGGGTTGGATTGTTTGATAGCTTGGAAGACAGAGTCGGAGTAATCCTGCTTGGTGCATTGGATATCGTTTAGGCTAGCACAGGACACAACAGTAAAGGGCCTGTCCCACTGCGGCGACCTAATTCGCGACTTTAAGAGTTTGCCCTCGACTAATACTCGCAGCATGGTCAACACAAGGTCCTAGGAGGTCTTTGTAACTCTCCTTCATGCTTGAGAGTAGTCCCCGTGTACTCGAGGCCTCAGTTAGGTCTCGGTGTTTTTATCTGCATCACAATTTCGTTCAGACCGAAAGGTCTGAATGACAATAAAGGAAATCTTGAATCTTGAAATATGCCCGCGAGTAAAAAAAGGTTGCCATGGAAAAAATCGATATTTTTTTACTCGTAGGTTTAGTCATAGTAGGTCGTAATGCTATTGTAGGTAATTGAAGGCAAATTAAGGTAATGGAAGGTAGTCGAAGGTAAAGCTCGTTGAGGAAAAAAAAGGTAAGTAAACCGACCGGTAATGTTAAATGCCCGCTAAACTTTATTAAAAGTTGTCTAGCTTCTTCATAGTGTCTCCACTCCTTCTCCCCCTTCTCCCCCCCTTCTCCCCCCCCTTCTCTCCCCTTCTCTCCCCTTCTCTCCCTTTCTCTCCCCCTCTCTCCCCCTCTCTCTTCTTCTCTCCCCCTCCCCGTGCTCTCTAAAGGACTTACCATAACTGTGCCAGCCGTCCTGTTCATCGTGGGTGTGAATTTCTGACAGTGCTCCCCCGCTTTCCCTGGCCCCCGCTTTTGCGATGTGTTTGTGTGTGTGTGTGTGTGTGCAGACGGTCGATCCGGCTCCCGGTTTCATCGCTGATGGTCGATCCAGCTCGAGGTTTTTCAGGTGAGTGCCCTCGAGTTTGAAGGTCGAAGACAGTCGCTGAAAAGCCTCGTTAGTGGGACAGGCCCTTAATGATACTTGAGAAAAAAAATAGTGGCGTGTAAAAGAGTTGTTTATTTTGTTGATCCTGTTTATTATAAAATTATTGGGAAATTGAATATAAAGCTCATTTGACATCTGTCAATATTAATTCACTGGGGCATCGATTAGTCTAGTTGTCTTTCAATAGGGGAGAGGTGAGGGCAGAAACTGCACCACGGAAGTTGTCTTTCTGTGGAATTGAAGTCAGATTTTGGGTGAAAAATAGTCATAGTCAAACGGTAAGGAAACAGGCCCTTGGCCAAACTCGTTCATGTCGACCAAGATACTCAATCTAGTCCATTTTGCTAATGTTTAGCCCAGATCCCTCTTAACCTTTCCTATCCATGTACATGTCCAAATGTCTTTTAAATGTTGTTGTTGTATTTACCTCAATTACTTCCCTTAGCATCTCATTCCATATAATGCATCAACTTCTGTTTAAAGAAGTCCCCCTCAAATTCCTATTAAAACGTTTCCCTCTCGTGTTATACCCATGCATTCTAGTTCTTGAATCTCCTACCATGGGAAATAGACTATGTGCATTCACCTTATCTATGCCCTTCATGATATTATACGCCTCTCTCAGGTCACCCCTCAACCTCCTGCACTCCAAGGATTAAAGTCCTAGCCTGTTCCATCCAAGAATACATCAAAGTGGAGTTAGTACAATAAAGTTGGCCTCAACGATGTGCTGAAATAGATAGGAAAAGTTTGGCTGTATTGACCTTTCCACCACTTTCTAATAGAGATTCATGAATCCACAATGTCATCAGATGTAATAGAAACCAGGGTGGCATGCTGGGAGAGATTGACGGAGATATCGCTGCAAAAGTTGAATTTTAATGAAATTAATGGTTTTGTCTTTGCACATCACCAACACTGACGCCCAGACACTTAGTGTGTGGAGATTCCACTGTGTATAATTCTATGAGATCCATGTTCCTCCCGACTTCGTGGCCATTGCTATCATGATAGTGCTACTATCCTGCTCTCTTGATCATGGACTACCTGGTCAGTCCTAAGGCCAACTATGTCCTCTGATTAGGATATTTCCTGTTAGAGGAAACAGCCTCTCACCATCCGCCTTGTCAATCCCTTTTGTATAGCTCGGATAGATCGCACCCCCCTCCTTCTAAATTGCAGTGAGTTGGACTGGTCTTAACAAATCATTCACAGAATTATACATTAATAGAGACATAGCTTTTATCCTGCTGTTATCTGACCTTTGAATGGATTTCTCAGAAGTTTAGAGTGTATTCCTGTTCCCCCAATCTGCCTTGTTGGGGCCCTTGTACTTTTCTTATATCTGCACTTTCTCTGCAGCTGTAACACTGTATTCTGCCCTCTGTTTCATTCCTCAACTAACTGTTGAACTTACATATAATTTTGATTGTAATTGTGTATTGATTTTTTTCCTGAAGTGCATGCAAAAACAAAATTCTTCACTGCATCTCAGTACATGTGACAATAGAAGATAGAATGTAGAACAGCACAGCCCAGAAACAGGTCCTCTGGCCCAAAATGTCATGCTGAACATGATGCTAAGATAAATTAATCTCATCTGTCTGCATTTGATCCATATCCCCCCATTCCCTGCATAGCGGGTTGAGTTACTCCAGCATTTTGTGTCCACCTTTGATTTAAACCAGCATCTGCAGTTCTTTTCTACACATGTCAGGAGGCAAGTGAGTCAAAAGTGTTTAATTGTTATATGTACCAAAAACAGAACAATGAAATGCTCACTTGCAGCAGTATAATGGGCCTGTAAACATATTACTCATGATTAACATAATAAACAAAAGAAGTTCAATAAATTACAAACCCCAAAATTAATCCCAAATTCTTTAGTGCAACTAAGACAGTCCATAGTTCATAGTTTAGTTGGTGTTTGTAGTATTCAAGAACCTGATGGTTGTTGCGAAGAAGGTGTTCTTGTACCTGGAGGTCATGTGCCTATTGAGAAGGAAATTCCCACACCAGCTACTCCAGGGGATCTGTGGCTTGCCCGGATTTGAACCTGCACTAGGAAACTCCAATGGATTTCCAGTCCATCACCTTCACCATGCTAAGAAGCAAAGTTTTCTAGTTGTTGGGAGTATCTGCAGTTCCTTCTTAAACAAAGAATAATCTTGATGGCACTGAGAATCTTGAAGATGGAGAACACAGGAATCCAATAAATATGGTGAAAGGAGCACCCCATTTACCTTCCCACCTGGTCTGTTAAGCACCTCCTGTTCTACCTGTGGCAGAGTGCAAGTTCCATACTGGCCTCATCAGTCATCTTGGAAGTGACAGAATAGGAAAGGAAGCTAGTCATCCTCAACCCCCAAGAACTAAGAGGAAGAAAATAAAACATGTTATATCATTAACATAATCCTGCAAGGCAATTAATGTGCAATAGCAAATGTTCTTACGTTTCCTTAAAGCACACAAATACTAGGGTCAATTTACAGACCCAGAATGGCCATGTAATATCATTAAATCACATAATAGAATAATTGATACTCAATGTGAACATGAGCCCAATTTGTGGAGAAACAATCTCTTTTAACAGCCTCCATTAAAAAGAAGACATTTGAAAGGAAAGATCTCAGCCTGTGATCAAGTGTCACCAAACAGACAGGAAGATATAAAATAAATTAATATTTTCTCATTATGCTATTCATTTTTCAAACAAAGAGTAAATTAGATTCAGATAGATGGGAAACAGATTTCACTTAACTTCAAGTATGCAACATTTCAAGTGTAGTCAGTCAGACATGACCGTGAAACATTTGATTGGATTGATATTACCTTATTAATGTGTAGTCTCACTGGAACATCTGGTGAGGATGCACCCAGAGTTCTCTGTGTTCAGATTTGTTTTGCTTTTGTCAGGGGACAGGTCAGAGAAGGTCCGTCAGGTAATTACACGGGTTGAAGGGATTGTTTTAAACGGAGCAATTGAGGACAGGAAACTTAATTGAAACGTGGAAGATTTTGGGGAGCTTAGCAAAGAGGATGCTGAGAAGAGGCTTCTCCTTAAAGGCCTGTCTCACGAGTCTGCGGTCATTGATGGTGATACAGGAAGTATCTACCGCTCGTGGACCGCCAGAGACCGCGGGTTCGGTCAAACGCCCACCGCCGAGGCCGTGCGGTGTTGGTCCCAACACCGCACGGTGCTAAAAAAAAGTCAGCAGTGTTCAAAAATAATTTCTTACCGCACAGCCGCCGCCAGTGAGGCACGAGTGCGGCACGGTCACCGCCACAGCCGCCGCCAGTGAGGCACGAGTGCGGCACAGCCGCCGCCACAGCCGCCGCCAGTGAGGCAGGTGTGCGGCACGGCCGCCGCCACAGCCCCGCGATCCGAAAGACGTCATCGCGTAGCACGTCGCGTTGCGCGATGACGTCATCACGTAGCGCGTAGCGCGTCATGTTGCACGATGACGTAATCACCCGACGCCGCAAGCTCGTGGAACCGGCCGTACGGAGATCACTCGGCCCCCGCGCAGCATCCGTGCGGCGCTCTCGCGGTTGACGTGCGGTCCACTCTTCCAGCGACGCCGCGCTTCACCGCCAATGACCGCAACACCGTGAGACAGAGCCTTTATGAAGGAACATACAAGGCTTTTGGATAAATAGAAGCTCACTTATGACATAAAAAAGGATGAATCCCTTCTCTCCAAGAGATGAGAATGTTAGATAAAATACCCTAGAAGCATAGAAACGTAGAAAATAGGTGCAGGAGTAGGCCATTCGGTTATCCGGCCCTTCGAACCAGCACACCATTCAATATGAAAATGGATGATCATCCAAAATCAGTACCTTGTTTCTGCTTTCTCCCCATATCCCTTGATTTTGTTAGCCCTAAGAGCTATATCTAACTCTTCCTTAAATAGAGAGGTGGAATTTTTGAATGTATTCAAAACATTTTGATTTTTGGATTAACAGGGATCATCGTTGTGTGGAAGTAGTGAGAAAGTGCAATTGAGGCCAAGGTCAGATGAGCCATTACTGAATGAGGAAGCAGGTTCAAGAATCACGTGCCCCACTTATGTTCCTGCTCTCCGTGCTGGCTCGAAGGGCCGAATGGCCTACTCCTGCACCTATTGTCTATTGCCTATTGTCTCCATCTTCTTAGAGCTCATTATGGGAGTTGGGAACATGATGTATCAATGTTTTACTATGACCGTTCCAGCACTAGGGGGAATTGGCTTTGAATAAAATCTGAGCACAGCTGCTCTCTGTCTAGAAGATAAAGGAAAATCTCAAATTGACTTCAGGATGTGAGGTGGAGAATATGCCACAATCCGCATCAACGGTGCCGAACTGGAGATGGTCGAGAGCTTCAAGTATCTATCTTGGCTTAAATATCACCAATAATGTGTTCTGGAACAACCACATAGAACCTGCGGACAAAAGACCACACCAATTCTTCTACCTGCTCAGTAGACGATGGAAGTTTAGCACATCCCCAACATGTCCTACCAACTTCTACAGACACACCATAGAAATAATCCTATTGTGATGCATCACAGCTTGGTTTGGCAAAAGCTCTGCCTAGGACTGCAGGATATTGCAGAGCTACGAATATAGCTCAATGGCATGCTGTCTATGGTGCATCCTATACTTCATGCTGCCTCGGGAAAGCAGCCAATATAGTCAAGAGACTTTTTCACCCTGGTCATTCCCTCCTCCACTCTCTTGTTGGGCAGAAGATACAGAAGCCTGAAAGCATATGCTAGCAGAATCAGGGCATCTTCTTCCCCGCTGTTAGTAGAGCGCTGTTAGTAGAGTGCTCATAAGCTAGGTGTAGTCCTGATCTTCCAACCTACCTATCTGTGGATGTTGAATGTTTCTTTCCAACTGTGATGCTATAACACTGCACTCCAGCATTTTTCTCTTTGCATTCACTACCTGTTGTACTTGTGCATGACTTCTTAGTACTCAAATATTGTATGATTTGACTGGATAGCATGCAAAGCTTTTCACTGTATGTTGGTACATGTGACAATAATAAACCAATGCAAATACCAAATGCGATTGTGACCATAAACTCACTGACTGTCGAACAACACACTGGCATGTTAACCAAGATCTGCTTCAAGGCAGCCTCTGCTTTTCCCACACACATAAGGCTACCAACTAGCAAACTAAACTACCCATCCCATGAATATGGTTTCAAAAACCGCACACAAACTCAGACATTTGTATTAAGTGCTTGTCAAAACAGTCTGAATTCCTATTTGCTTTAATAGAGTATAGTTTCATCCGTTAGATTTATGCTGTAATAAGATGTCATAGTCTGTTTTTGTTCAAGATTGCACCCTGCTGATGTTTCCAGGCAGAAAGAAAATAACCTTTTAGTTAAACACCCTTCTGTACAGAACTAGAGTTACAATGGTGGCATTGAGCCTGATATGATCAGGATCTTCAGTCTGAAGTACTGACAGTTAAAGAGAGGGAGGGGGATTAAAGCGAGCACTCAGAAGATGGGAAACCAACATTTAACCAACAAGAAATAAGTAAATAAGATTTGAGGATGACAAAATTATTGAACAGAACTGCATGGAAGTAGTTATTGTCAGATTATGACCAGGTGTGTACTAACATTGCATTTTCCAATCTCTCATTGAATTTGGATTTTATAATCAAGCCTGTGAAAGTCTCTTTCTGAGAACATCTTGTTCTGAGTTGCACATGTCTCGATTGCAATGGACAAACTGTATAGAGAGCCCCTTTGCTGTATTTTATTTCAATACATTCTGGTGAAGTGAGTCGATACAGGTTTTGTGGTATGGCTTGTCGACTTCAATACCTCCAATATGAATTGGTAAAATAATGCAGCTGTGTGCAGTGTCACTTGTGGCACTTCAGGTTCGAAGGTAATGGGTTCAAGCTCCACTCCAGAGGGTTGAGCATAGAAATTAAAGCTGTTACTCCAGTGTTCAAGAAATGCCGACTGCAAAAGACAAAATGTTAAATTGAGGCCCAGGCTGATATTTCAGGTTAATGCGAGAAATCATACTATGAAGGGATAAAACATGATTTATATTTAAATGATTTAATCGCTCCTTTATCACTAATTCCAGCTAGAATCACTAATTCTAGCTGGAATATGGCTGAAAGTTTAAGGCTCATCATCTTTTTAATCCTTCTTGCACCATCATCCTTTTAATTCTTCTTTCCATACTTTGGATTACACAGTTTCCCATTACTTCTGTCCTCCCCTCCCTCTAGATCTTAAAACACATTTACTTTGAGCCTGAAGAAGGGTCCTGACCAGATAGGTCACCTATCCATGTTCTCCAGATATGCTGCTTGGCCTGCAGTTACTCCAGCACTTTGTGTCCTTTTGTGTAATCCAACATCTGCAGTTCCTTTTTTCGATACTTTGATCCTTGCTTGTTAATGATAAAAAAAAGTTACTGACCTGAAGCATTCACTCTACTTATCTCCATGGATACAGACTGACCTTCAAAGCATGTTCTGCATCATTGCACTTTTTCACCTTACATTTTCCCCTTCCACAATAGTTTATTTTGATAATATTTAAGTCACGGTGGTTGTGGGCCAAAGGGATTCCCATGCCATTCTCTTCATGAACAAATACCCGCCAAGAACAAATATTTTAACTTGAAGAGGAGGGAGTAAGTAAGAGTGAGACCAGAGGCAGAAGATCCAAGAGACAACTTTGGCATGTGGTTACCAAATGTGTATGATACAGCGGTGTCTTTAAGATAGTGTGCAGTCTTGAATTATTGCTAAAAAAAAAGAGTGGTCTTTGAAGGAGGGTATGGTTTTTCAAGCATTAATGTACACTTTTTACCACAGATGCAAAGACATTAGATGAAACACCTTAATTCTGTGTCTTACTGGACTTCGTTAATGTATTTGTGTGACGAGTGGTTCTTAGCTCTGTTTATGTATATAATTGTCCTCTGGAGAATCCCCCTGTGATAAAGGACTGCAAGTCTGGTGCCTATTGATCTGAAGTGGATTTGATCTTCTTTCACTGTTTACGTGGCGCCTTGTTCCTGAAGCTGGCCTTGCTTCCAGTGAACTGTATCAGTTACAGTCTGACCACCTCTCCATCCCGGACGGGGGAAAGGGCAGACACATAATGGAAACAAGGAGCTGGAATCGATCTGCTTACCCTGGACGAACTGAGCCACTCCAATTTCCTGATGGACTCAAGTGGACAAAACGAGGGCCAGCGCTCTCACTTGTCAATACAACGCCGTCTCCATGCAAGGTCATCAATCCTCATGGATTGCCTAGAGGTTACTTGGAATGTAAAGCTATTCTTTGGGACAGTGCTACAACCTTGACTTCATTTTGTAATCCAGGATGTGGCGCAGCTGTTAGAGCTTCTCACCACAGTGCCAGAGACCCGGGTTGATTCCTCGAATGCTTTCTGTGTGGAATTTGCATGTTCTCCCTGTGAACCTGTGGGCTTCCTTCCACATCCATTTTTTCCCCACATCCCAAAGATGTGCAGATTTCTAGATTAATTGGCCTCTTGAAATTGCCCCTTGTATGCAGTGAGTGGATGAGAAACTGTTTGATCCTGACAACAAGCACTATCTGTACGGAGTTTGTACGTGTTCTTTGTAACCATGTTGGTTTTCTCCAGGTGCTCTTTCCTCCCTCATTCCAAAGATGTGCAGGTTTGTAGATTAATTGGATTCTGGAAATTGTCCCTAGTGGGTAGGATAGAACTAGTGCACGGGTGATTACAGGTCAGCACGGACTCGGTGGGCCGAAGGCCATGTTTCCACACTGTATCATTAAACTAAAAACTAAGCATCCCCCATTGATCTATTAGGGCAGTAGATGAATATTAATAGATCCAGGTCCTTAATAAGGGAGGAGGTGCTATGCTTCACAACCAACCTCTCAAAGCATTTAATCACCACAGACATTAGTGTCACTGGTCAGTAGTCATTGAGACATGTCACCTTATTCTTCTTGGGAATGTATTATTGATGTCCTTTTAAAGCAGGTGGGAATCTTGGACCTTAGTACTGAGAGTTTGAAGATATCCGCAAAATCTCCAGCTTGTTGCACTGCACAGATTTTAAGAGCATGGTACACCATCGGGGCCAGACATTCTGACATTGGCTGGCTGAGATGACCATGTCATAGGAGGAACTAGGATGTTCTACCTTTCGAAGCAAGCACGGAAAGCATTGAGCTCGTCCAGAATGATGCCTCCCTGCCATTTGTTGTTCCACATCAAAATGCAAGCATTCCAAAACCCAACCACCAGTTTAGTTTAGGGGTACAGCACGGAAACGTCGGCTCCCCGAGTTCACACCGGCTATATCGATCACCCATTCACACTAGTTCACACCGGCTATATCGATCACCCATTCACACTAGTTCACACCGGCTATATCGATCACCCATTCACACTAGTTCTATGTTATACCACTTTTGCATCCACAGTTGGAGTAATTTACAGAGGCCAATTAACTGACAAACCTGCACGTCTTAGGGATGTGGGAGGAAACTGGTTCACCTAGAGAAAACACATGCGGTCACTGGGAGAACCTTTACTTTAGTTTACCTTACGTTACAGTGGAAAACCAGACCCTTCGACCAACAATCACCCATACACTAGTACTATCCTACACATTAGGGACAATTCCCAATTTTACCAAAGACAAAACCTACAAATCTGTACATCATTGGATAGTGGAAGGAAACCGGAACACCCGGAGATAACCTACGTAGTCACAGAAAGAGCACGCAATCTCCACATAGACAGCACCCAAGGACAGGGTCTCTGGTGCTAAACTTTACAATAAGTTTAGGATTGCTTGTAATGTTAGTTCCAAGACTGCTGGCTAGGTTGCAGCAACAATCGCTCAATCCTAATATTAGTCTCCACTGGTCCAAGAACATGGCTGCCCGGCAAAAAAAGTATAAATTAATGTTTTAATTAATTGAGTTTGCTTTCATGTTTTTAGTTGTTTTTGAAGTGTATCTATGATATATTTTTAAATACTTGCAACTTGAAAACTTGCAATTGTTTTATTTTTTTTATAGTTTTTGAAATTTTCCAAAAGACAGAGACATTGATAGTCATTGATTGTGATGCCATATGGTAATGGACAGAAGCAATGCTTGTTCTAGCCGACTCACATGCTGGTGTCAAGCTCCTGCTATCATCCAGGCCTTTAATTTTTAGATCAAGATGGCACGTACCGGCAGTGGATCCAAAAACACTATGTTCTCAAGAGCTGGTCCGTTAAAGGATAGCTGGACAGAACAAGGTTATCTAAAAGAGCAAGGTTTTCAAAAGAAGGGGGAAGAACCTTAACATTAGAACCAAGCTGTGCAAATATGATATCACAAGGAACTGCAAACACTGGAATCATGAGCAAAGCACAAAGTGCTAGCGGAACACAGCAGGTCAGGTAGCATCTATGGATGGAGTGAATCGGCAATATTTTTTGGGTCAGGACTGGTTGAATTAAGTGAAATCTAACTATCATTTTCTCTGTCCCAATTCTGATGAGTGGTCTCTTGTTAACTCTTTCGCTTTTCACAGATAATGCCTGAGTGTTTCCAACATGTTGTATTTTAATTTCACAAAATGTATGTTGGAAATCTGAAAGCTGGTTTAGAAATCAAATGAAATATTTGTGACTGATCGATTTTTATTAAAGCTATTAGAAGTCGGGGAACATAGGTGGAAAGATGTAGATGGGCAGATTGATTGAAAGATACAGCATGGAAACTAGTTATCCCACTTACTCCCTGCACATTTGGGGCAATTTACAGAGATCAATTAACCTACAAACTCACACGTCTTTGCGAAATGGAAGGAAACTGGAGCATCGTAAAAAACCCATACTGTCACAGGGAGAACACACAAACTCCACACAAACAGCATCCGGGGTCCTGATTAAATCTGGTTCTCTGGTGCAGTGGCAGCAGCTCTACCAGCTGTGTCACTGTGCCACCACTAAAGAGTTAAGGGCCTGTCCCACTTAGGCGATTTTTTCGGCAACAGACGGAAAATAGGCTGTCGCCACATGGTCACGGAGTGATGCAGGGTGACGCCTGTATTGTTGTGAGTTGTCTCCTCAAGTGTCGTAACTTTTTTCTTGTCGCCGCTGGATTTTGAAATGTTCAAAACCTTTCATCGACAGTGGGCTTGACGTTGCCTGTCTTGTCCTGATGCTGTCGTAGGTTGTCATAGGTTGTCGTCAGGATGACGCCAGGTGACGTGGGTTGTCGCCAGGTGCTGACTTCAGTGAATTCCATTGGTGACTACCTACGTCAACCTACGTCAACCGGCGGCAGGTACCGGCGACTGAATTGTCTTCAGTTGTCTTCAGTTGTCGCCGACGGGGTCGTAGCTTGTTGTATCTTGTCGGGGGTGGGCGTAAGTTGACTTTGGTTGTCGTAGGCTGTCGCCTGTGTGGTCGAAGGTTGTCGTAGGTTGTCGTAGGTGCGATCGTAGGTGGACGTCCCGTCGCGAGGAATTGTGTCGCCGATTGACGTAGCTTGTCATAGCTTGACGTCGACCAGGTGGTAGCTTGTTGTAGACATTGTCGTAGGGTGGGTCTGGAGAAGCCGGTTTTACGGCGTCCCACAACGACTGTGACTGTCGCCTAAAAATCGCGTAAGTGGGACAGCTGTTTATTATTCAGATGAGTTATGATCCTATTAAATGGGAGTGAGGTTGTACACTTTCAGTTCACTTTCACTTTCCTCTAGATTTTCAAAGAATTACATTATTTTCCAACATTTTCTTGAAAGATTTAATTTTTGTAACAAATATTGGGATTAAAGGAAGAGAATTGACTGGGCAGGATTGATAGATCATGGGTCATGCAATGCTGATTCTACATTGTGTTTGCCGGGAGTTAATTGAACAGGGGTATTTGAGCTGGAAAGTAGGTCAATTTTAAAATGGTCTCTAGGAGGTGTTTCACTCCAAGTCCTGCAAAGCTCTGTTGGACTTTGGACAAGGTGCACATTCTCCCTTGTATTTGTATTGTAAACAGTGAGGTATCCCCCATTCAGGCAACCTTAAAGCAATTAGCAAGGTTTCAGTTGATTAGTTTAGTTTAGAGATACAGCATGAAAACAGGCCCTTCAGGCCACTGAGTGCACACCAACCATTAATCACCTGCTCACACTAGTTCTATGCTATCCCACTTTCTCATAGATGCCCTACACATTAAAAGGCAAATTTTACAGTAGCCAATTAACGTAAAAACTTTGTGTCTTTGGGATGTAGGAAGAAACCGGAACACCAGGAGAAAACCCACGCAGTCACATGGAGAACGGGCAAACTCCATACATTCCACATCTGAGGTCAGGATTGAATCTCCGGTGCTGTGAGGCAGCAACTCCAGTAGCAGTGCCACTGTGCTGTCCTTTTCGGGGAAAAACAATACCCACATGATCCTTCTTTTGAATGGAAAATGGGTCACACTAATTAACGGGAAATTTTCCATGGTGAACATTTCTTCTGGTGAAGGCTAGCAAATAATTTTATTTTGATAAATCAATGTATTTAAGTGGCATTCATTTGCAAAACTAATATATTGATCATTCTGCTCAAAAGGTGGAACTTTGCAATCACCAGGGAAAGTGTAATCTGCACAACCACCATTTGCAGTGGGGAATCTTCAATGGCATTAATTAAGGATAATATGATAGCAATTGATATGTGAGAGTGCAAAGAGGTCGTTGACCTGATTGAAAGGTTCCGACCAAGCCGCAGGCCCCAACGATCAATTTAGACAACTGCCTTGCAGTCATTTATACATTTATATTATATGGTATAAATTATTCATTTTTGTGTATCTTAATATCAGGAACTGATTGTCAAGTATTTATTGACTATATCTGCACTTTAAGTCATTGGCAAAGCCAAGAAATAAATGATTATTGTGTGCTAACTATGTATATTGATAACTCATTTCCAACTGAATATGTAATCCTAGCCATGATTGTTGTCTTTTGGGACTATTTGACTAGCAGCCCAGTGAAAAGAACGGGGCCCTTTTAATGCTGGGAATTTGAAGAAAACAGTTCTATTTTTTAATAAATTAAACCGAGACAAAAGACGATTAAAATGTTGGTGCTGCGTGCTGTTGCCTGAAAGACTGCACATAATAAGCAATGTCTCAGTGAACTCCTCACACCCTTTGCATTGGCAAGTTTCCGATCCAGGCTGCTCATCAGATTTAATTAGCAGCCATCTAGTCTGCTGAACAGAGAGTAATATAAACAGAGAAAAAAAAGAATGGCTTGCTTTTTATATGACACCTCTTGTGACCCGAGGACATCCCAAAGCACCCTGCAGCCGATGAACAATGCTCAAGTGGAGCAAGTCACTGTTGTAATGCAGGAAACACACAACAGCCAAATCATAGAGAACAAGCTCCCCGATGCAGCAATATGATAATAACCAGATAATCCGCTGTTTGCATTGTTGACTGGAATATATCTTGGCCACAACAATGGGGTGTCCCCTGATCGCCTGCAGGCAGGTCCTTAGTTTAACCTATGCACTAGCGAAAGCAGCACCTCAGGCAGTGTAATGGCCCCTCCCTCAGTGTTGCAGTGGGAGTGTCAACCTGAATAACGACACTCGGTTCTCTTGAATGAACACAGAGACTGGCTCTGCCCGTTCATATCACCAAGTGCGGGAGTAGCACAGTGGGTCAGGCAGCATATTTATCCGTTGCAAAGGGTTGGCAAACCTGAGCGCAGGATCCATGATCCCGATTGGCCATGCGGTCATGGTTATGCCAAGATCTCTACATTACAAATTGTCCCCAAAACCTCAGTTAACCGGTAGTCATCCCAGTCCAGATGAGGGGCCTTGACATGAAAATGTTGATGATCCCTCTGCAGAATTCCTCCTGCAGTTCTCCTTTCTATGCTCCAGTTAACCAGTGCTAGGATTTCTAGTATTCTGCTGAACAGAGAATAATATAAACAGAGAAAAAAATACTAGGATTCTAGTATTCTTTTGGAAATTATACTTATAACAATGCAGAAGAAGGCCATGCAGCCCATTGTATGCGTTGGCTCTCAATAGACAATAGGTACAGGAGTAGGTCATTCGGCCCTTCGAGCCAGCACTGCCATTCAATGTGATCATGGCTGATCATCCGCAATCAGTACCCCGTTCCTGCCTTCTTCCCATATCTTTAAGAACCCCATCTAACTCTTTCTTGAAAGTATCCAGAGAACCGGCCTCCACCGCCCTCTGAGGCAGAGAATTCCGCAGACTCATAATTCTCTATGTGAAAAAGTGTTTCCTCATCTCTGTTCTAAATGGCTTACCCCTTATTCTTAAACTGTGGTCCCTGGTTCTGGACACCCCCAACATCGGGAAAATGTTACCTGCCTCTAGCGTGTCCAAACCCTTAATAATCTTATATGTTTCAATAAGATGCCCTCTCATCCTTCAAAATTCCAGAGTATACAAGCCCACCCACTCCATTCTCTCAGCATATGACAGTCCCGCCACCCCGGGAATTAACCTTATAAACCTACGCTGCACTCCCGCAATAGCAAGAATGTCCTTCCTCAAATTAGGGGACCAAAACTGCACACAATCCTCCAGGTGTGGTCTCACTAGGGCCCTGTACAACTGCAGAAAGACCTCTTTGCTCCTATACTCAACTCCTCTTGTTATGAAGGTCAACATGCCATTTGCTTTCTTCACTGCCTGCTGTACTACTGATGAACAAGGACCCCCAGATCCTGTTGTACTTCCCCTTTTCAATTTAGTTAATAATCTGCCTTCCTGTTTTTGCTACCAAAGTGGATAACCCCACATTTATGCACATTAAACTGCATGTGCCATGCATCTGCCCACTCACCCAACCTATCCAAGTCACCTTGCATTTTCATAGCATCCCCCTCACAGCTCACACTGCCACCCAGCTTTGTGTCATCTGCAAATTTGCTAATGTTACTGAATCCCTTCATCTAAATCATTGATGTATATTGTAAATAGCTGCGGTCCCAGCTCCGAGCCTTGTGGTACCCCACTAGTCACTGCCTGCCATTCTGAAAGGGACCCGCTAATCTCTATTTTTGTTTCCTGTCTGCCAACCAATTTTCTATCCATGTCAGCACTTTACCCCCAATACCATGTGTCCTAATTGTGTCCACTGATCTCCTATGTGGGACCTTATCAAATGCTTTCTAAAAGTCCAGGTACACTACATCCACTGGCTCTCCCTTGTCCATTTCCCTAGTTACATCCTCAAAACATTCCGGACGATTAGTCAAGCATGATTTCCCCTTCTTAAACCCTTGCTGACTCGGTCCGATCCTGTTACTGCTATCCAAATGTACCGCTATTTCATCTTTTAAGATTGACTCCAGCATCTTCCACCACCGATGTCAGGCTACTGTTTCCACCGATTCTCAAGAGGGAAATTCTAACACTCCCACTCCATTTCACCTTAATGTGTACCCTTGCAATGTATTCTCCCTCACCTATGCCCTTTGACTTTTCATCATTTAATCTACACTAAGGTGTACTTTACAGTTGCTAATTTTCCTTCCAACACGAGTTTGCTATGTGGGAGGAAGCCATAGCACCTGGAGGAATCAGAGTACCTGGAATGAACGCACAATCTCCCTACACAAGCTCACAATGAAAAATGGGTTCCTGGAGCTGTGAGGCAGCAACAGTAACTGTTGTTTTGACTGTGGCCAGTCACACATGATCACCTTCATCATAGGGTTAAACGCTGCAGCTGAATATAGGAGCAGACTCAATGGGTTGAATGTCCTAATTCTGCTCCTATGTCTTATGGTCTTAAGACCTTATGGTCTTTCACTTGAACCTGAACTGTCAAGGGTGAGCTGCCCACCACTATCATCAAAGGGGTGTGCCGGGATGAGTAAAAATACTTGCCTCAGCAGCAGCAAACAAGTCCAAAGAAAGTAAGAAATTGTTCCTATATCTATGCTAACCCAAGTTCATGAAATTCCAAATTTAATCCATGCTTGGAGTTCTGCCATAACATGAGGAGCCTTCCTAGGGCAGCTTGGAATTGGCATCCATGTTATGTTAGCAAAACATACCGAAGTCTATAGAACATGAAAAAAGTACCAACTAATATGAGGAACAGCACCTCATATTCACATCATGTATAGCTTACAACACAAAAGTACATACATTGAATTCTCCAATTTCAGGTAACCTCAAACAACCCCCTCCTTTTTTCCCGCCACACCTCCCTTTCTTCCACCCCCTCCCCTGTGCCCCACCTGAATTGTACTTATTTCTCCCATCCCCTCCCCCCCCCCCTACATTCCTT
Source organism: Malacoraja senta (assembly GCA_038087875.1). Lineage (NCBI taxonomy): Eukaryota > Metazoa > Chordata > Chondrichthyes > Rajiformes > Rajidae > Malacoraja > Malacoraja senta. The sequence continues at coordinate 36,557,877 of CM075977.1, read as the reverse complement.
AGTCTGGCTTCAGAATTCACAACTCTACAATAATTTTGTCTTACACCTTCTGTTTATTCATCTCTGGCCTTTGTCCAACCGTCTGCCTATCAAACCCCACCCCTTGACTGTGTTCATTTATTACCTGCCATGCTGTGACCTGCCCCTCCTCTCTTCCAGCTTTCTACCCCCCCCCCCTCCTACAATCAGTCTTAAGAAGAATCCTGACCCAAAACATTACCTATCTTTGTTTTCCAGGGATGCTGCCTGACCCGCTGAGTTACTCCTGCACTTTGTGTCATCTTTTGTAAATCTCCATCCGCAGATCCCTTTTTTCTACATAGAACAGTACAACTCAGGAACAAGCTCTTCAGCCCATGATGTCTGTGTGGCCATGATGCCATGATGCCAAATTAAACTAACATTTTGCTGGCACATGTTCCATATCACTCCATTCCACTCCATTCCCTGCGGAACAAGCAGGCAATATAGGCATATGGAATGTGAAGGTGCTAGTTAAAATGCCTCTTAAATGTCACTATTACATCCACTTCCATTACCACTTCTGGCAGCATGTTCTAGACACCTACCACACTGTGTAAAAAATTTACCTCAAACATCTCCTTTAAAACTTCTCCCCTCACCATATTTCAACCATGGGTAAAAGACGCTGATTCTCTACCCGATTTATGCCTTATTATTCAGATAATGTGGTGTATGTTGGTTGATAAGTAGACTTGTATCACACTATGATTTCCATTCAGTTGATAAGGTAGGCCTCAGTTATTCGAAGACTAAAACAAATGAGGATATGCAAAATTGTAATGAAAATTATCTTAAAAACGACACTTAAAATAGGAAGTGAATAGGTTTGATGGGACATCTGTCCCACAGCTTGAGTGGGTACAGATGGCTCCAGCAGCTTTGGTGGTGTTGCAGAACTGCAGAGCTAATATTGTTTCCGATTATTTTTTTACATCTGCGCTTTTGTCGTCTACTGCGAAGCCTATTGATTTTTGCCTCACATTTTGTATTTCTTTCACTTCACTGTGTTGGCCATAGTGCGGAGGTTGTTCAGGTGGAAAGTTGAGCACCTGATGTTAACTATGGCATGCAGCTAAGTAACAAGCTTCATACAGGAGTGATAACTGACTCAATCTGATACCTGGCCATGTAATGTGACGTCAGAACTGATGATCAAAACTAAGGTCAATGGCGAAGACTTGGAAAGGGGAAAGATGCTACCTTGCCTCTCTTCCTCTCCTTTCATCCCATCAGTGCCCATAAATCTAACAGTAATGCCACAAAGTACACTCAAAGACAAATCATCCAAGACTTCTGAAATAGTGCAATGCAAAGATTTGCAAGCATCTGAGTAGAGACTTTTCTTGATTAGTACGGGTGTCAGAGGTTAAGGGAAGAAGGCAGGAGAATGGGGTTAGGAGGGAGAGATAGATCAGCCATGATTGAATGGCGGAGTAGACTTGATGGACCGAATGACCTAATTTTCTACTCCTATTCCTTATGACATTATGACATTTCTCCTTATCTCACCTTTATATTAAAATCTCCTATCCTAAGACTGTGGCCGAGCTACTGCACCCTGCAGCTGGAGGCAACAGGTTCGCGGTAACAAAAGGTAGTGATGAAAATGCATGCATGAGCAAATTACATGGGAGTGGAGGTTGCGGATGATAGATGGTGAGGGAGCATGGAAGTGGGTGCAAGACTGAGGAAGGATGCCAGCCAAAAGCTGGAGGCATTTCACCCCTTGGGTAGTACTGATCAGAAGGTTGTTAAAGGGTACAGCAAGATATAGATTAATTGTAAATATGGGTGGAGAAAGGCAGATGAAGTTTAATCTGGTCAAGTGTTGCATTTTGGAAGGTCAAATGTAAGGGAAAACGTCAATTTCCAGAATAGTTTCTTCCCAATAACCATAAGGGTCTGAAATACCACACAATGCTAATCTCAACAACTTTTATTTTACACCAACATTAACACTATCCTACACACACTAGGGACAATTTACAATTATACCAAGCCAATTAACCCACAAACCTGTATGTCTTGGAGTGTGGGAGGACACCGGAGATCCTGGGGAAGACCCACACAGGTCACGGGGAGAATGTACAAGCTCCATGCTGACAAGTACCTGTAATAATAATAATAATAGATTTTATTTATATAGCGCTTTTCAGGACTCAAAGTCTCTGGCATTGTAAGGTTGCAACTCTACCGCTGCGCCACCATGCCGCCCAGCCGCTAGAATCTGATAAGTGAAAAAAGTAAAGAGTGCAACTTGATAAAGGAGGGATGATGGGCAGATGGAATCAAATGGGGGAAAGAAATGAAATTGGACTTTGGATCCCTAAAGATTTGTAATCTTTTTGGGTTAAACAAGGAAATTGTTTCTTGGCATCTGCAGTCCCGTGCCTAGCATGTCCGATCAAAGGGTGCTTGAGGTCTGGCACAGACTTGAAGCTTTAAATGCCTGCTTTTGCTATAACAGTACAGTGTGCTGTTCACAGTTTACTATAATAGTCTAGTACAGTATATACCTCTCATAGTGGTGAGAGGTAGAATTCAGGAGGAGTTGATGGGAAAGTGGGATCAGTAATGCGTGGGTGTTTGGTGGTTGGCACAGACTCAGTGAGTGAAGAATTTGTATTTGTGCCATGTGACTCTGCAGCTCGAGCCTAGAAAGGAATTCCAGCGAATGTAAAGGCTTTCACCTCCTTGCCTCTGGCAGTGGTTAGCCAATTATCTCAAGTCACCCACACTGAATTCTGATGCAGTGCCCCTGATATCATCACTTACTCAAAAGCAAATGAATGGAACAGTTTGTGTGAAATCAGGAGATCATCGAGGAACGCACTGACACTCTCATTTAACTTAATGCAGGGAGCAGTTTGATGAGGTTAGCATATGCTGCTGGGTGATAATGAGATTTTGATTTTTGATTGTTTGAAATTTAAACAAGTGGCAAAGCAGCCAGCAGCAGGACAGCTCAAGCTGCCAAATATTTAGGCTTGAAGCAAAGGGATCACCCATGACCCAATCTTCCTGATGCAGTATCTCAACCTTTCTCAACCCGAAACGTCAGCAATTCCTTTCCCCTCACAGATTCTGCTCGACCCACTGATTTCCTCCAGCAGATTATTTATTGTTCGACACAAAATGCTGGAGTAACTCAGCGGAACAGGCAGCATCTCTGGAGAGAAAGAATGGTGAACATCACACATTCCTTCTCTCAGAGATGTTGTCTGACCAGCTGAGTTACTCCAGCATTTTGTGTCGATCTTTGGTGTAAACCAGAATCTGCAGTTCCTTCCTACACAGATTGCTTGTTGTTCCAGGTTCTGCGATCTAGTTTCTTGTCTCTCCACAAAACAAAGGGTTATGAGCTTCATCTGTACAGACCTCCACTGCAAATGTTCTGGCTGTTTGCCTGCATTGGAGAATGAAGCATTGCAGCACCAACTGAAGACCACTATTGTGACAGGGAACTGAGGCCCTGGGGACAGTGAATCAGATAGATATAACGGATTGTATACATCACAACAACCAGACATGGTTGAGAGCTTCAGGTTCCTAGGTGTTGATATTACCAATGATCAGTTGTGGACCAACAACATTGACACAACAGCCAAGAAAATGTACATTAATGCCTCTACTTTTGAGGAGAATGAGGAAAATTGGCATGTTTACAGTGATTCTTACAAATCTCTACAAATGCACCATAGAAAACATAGTGTTGCATCAGAGTATAGTTTGGGAACAGTTCTGCGCAAGACTGCAAACAATTGCAGAGAGTTGCAGATGTGGCCAGTCCATCACACAGACCAAACTTCCCACCGTTGACTCCACCTCCACTTCATGCTGCCCGGAAAAGATGCCGACAAAATCAAAGGCTCGTACCAGCCCGGTCATTCCGTTTGCTCCCTGCAGAAGATACAGAAGATACAGAAACTTGAAAGCGTGCACCACCGGACTCAGGAACAGCTTCTTCCCCTCATTTATGAGGCTTCTGAACAGTCCTTCCATAAGCTAAGGTACTGTCCAATTCACCTCTACCATAGAGGTGTAGAAGCTTGTAAATGGAACTGATACACTTCAATACTATATTCTGCACTCTGTATCTTCCCTTTTGCTCTATCTGCTGGACTTGAATTTGACTTGTTAAGTTTAGTTTTGAGATACAGCACAGAATTTCTCGTATGTTGCAAAACATACTTGGCTAATAAAGTATTATTGTGATTGTGATTGATTGTGAAACAGACCCTACGGCCCACTGAGTCTGTGCAGACCAGCGATCCCCATACACTAGCATTATCCTACACACCAGGGATAATTTACAATTTTTACCAAAGCCAATGAAACTACAAAACTGTATGTCTTTAGAGTGTTGGAGGAAACCGGAGCACCCAGGGAAAAGTCACGGTGAGAACACCCAATCTCCGTACATGTGGCACGGTGGCGCAGCAGTAGAGTTGCTGCCTTACAGTGCCTGAGACCTGGGTTTGATCCTGACCACGGGTGCTTGTCTGTACGGAGTTTATATGTTGTTCCCGTGACCTGCGGGTTTATAAGTATCTGTGGAGTTAAGTGGACTGTCGGCATTTCGGGTTGAGAC
>CM075977.1:36392251-36553062 GCA_038087875.1 Malacoraja senta | reverse complement strand
TCCCAAGGGACATACATTGGTACGTGGTGATTTAGTCTGGATGCAAAGAGAATCGATATCTGGTGTGCCATATTGGTTTGTAATTTTAGCAAAAGCTCCAGGATTTAACATCCATTCGGTGTTTATCATTGAATTTGCGTGACCTGGCACTGTATTTAGCTTACCTGGTAGGTAGGTTGCTGATAGCCAAATATGTCTATCGACCCACCATTACCAGATTGTGTTGACCCAATTGTCACATGATATCGATTTTATTCTGCCCATATGGTTAATATAGGCCACCAACGTGATATTATCAATTTGTAAATGAACATGCAAATTGTGCATATTCGTAGAATATGCTTTAAAACCATAAAACGCACCCAACATTCCCAAATAATTTATGCCCAGTGTTTGTAGTAAAGATGAGTCTAGGTTAGTCCATCTACCACCTGTGCTGGATATGGTATTAGTTGCTCCCCAGCCTTGAGCACTGGCATCTGTTTGTATAGTTATCGTTGGGTTATTGATGATGATAGGGCTGGAACTATGCCAAATGTGTTATATCCACCTTGTTAACTCTGATATTGCTTCAATGGGTAGTTTCATGGTTCGGTCAAAGTGACCTGCATGTCGTTTCAACGCCTGTACTTTTGCCCTTTGTAGGTGCTGATAGTGCAGGAGTCCAAATTGTGTAGCTGGAAATGCTGCTACCATTTTGCCAATCACTCTTGCCACTTGTCGGATGGTTGGTCGATTGCTTACCATTAAATTGTTGCACGTCTGTGCCAATTCTGCTGTTTTACCTTTTGGTAACGTTACAGACATGTGGATTGAGTTAATTGTGAATCCCCGATAGTCCATAGTTGTGGATGGCGGCAACTTAGATTTATCTGGATGTATGACAAAACCCAGGGTTTCAAACAATTGTTTGGTAGCTAATACAGCTGATTTAGCCAACTCCATGGTTTTGCCTACTATTAGGATATCATCAAGATATGCCATGACAATATGTCTTTGTTTCGTTAATGTTGCCAAGGCTGGTTTTAATATCTTGGTAAATAGTCTAGGGCTGATGTCAACCCATTAGGCAACGCTTTAATGCCATAGTTGCCTCATCCAGGTAAATTTCAGGTATCTGCGATGACCCTTATGAATGGGTACTGAATAGTAGGCATCTTTTAAATCAATGCTTGCCATAAAGTATCCTTTGGAAATCAGTTGTTTAGCAGTTACAAATGTTTCCATTTTGAAATGTACATACTTAACAAAGGTATTTAGTGAGGTTAAGTCAATGATGATGCGACATCCACCATCTTTTTTGCTTTTGGTAAATATATTTGAGACAAATTCCAAAGGTTCATGTTTGGATTTCTCAATGACACCCTTTGTAGGTAACCTCACCAGTTCTGCTTGACCCTCTAGTTCTCTTTGACTGAGAGGGTAAAGACCCTTTGGGGTACGTGCTGAACTGGTGGCATGTTTTCTTGAATGAACTCTATTTTGTATCCCCGAATACTGTTAAGTATATAACTATCATTCGTGAGACACCTCCTGTTAGTACAGTTCCCCATTTACATGCTGGTAGGAACCAGACCCACCTACATCCATAGTTATGGTAGTGTTCCTTTCTTCCGTTTGTTCATCCGTCGTTATACTGCTGGATGTACTGCTGATGTACTGCTGATTGGGGGTGGCGCATTTTCCATGGGGTCCGCTCTGGGCCCTGGCCTAAAAAGGCTTTCGGGGATAGTAGGCGGACCCCGAGCTTTCACCAGTTCCATAAATTTGACCTTGACTGGTGGACGCGGTGGGGTACTGCCGTCTGGTTTTTGTGTGGGTCTGCTCGTTCCGGGGCCTGCCCTCATGAGGCCAAATGCTTTGGACTCTTCCTCCAGGTCTTTCACTTGTCCTTCCAAATAACAGGATCTGCGGCTCTGAGGCCGGTGTTGTACACAGTCCTGCAAACCTGGGATTGAGGGCAGGTCTTATTCTCTCCTTGCGGAGGTTGTTTATCTCATATTGGGTGTTGCACAGCAGAGCCAGAGTGTCTTGCTGGTTTGTGGTCATATCCACCCCATCCACGGAACGAGCATAGGCTGTTATCCCTGTCGTCAGGAGCTTGAGGATTTTAGCTCCTGGTTCCAGATACTCTGTCCCATATACCCCCCCCCCCAGATTTGGCTGTTAACAGCCGGTACATTGAGCGAACTGCAGTTTTCCAGCTCTAGTGCCTCATTAAGTACCTGTCTTGTAGGTGTTTGAGGGACAGGTGGTTAATGCTGGCCGCCAGTTTTGGCTACAACGGCCGCCCTGCTCGTGGTGTAACCACGTAGCGAATCTCCACACCCAGCAGCTCTACCTGGTCCTGTACCCCAAGCGTACTCCCGACATCTTCAGCCAATGACCCCTGTTCCTGACCAGCCCAGCCCTGGTCGCCAACGCTGCCCTGCTTTGAGGGGAAAGCGATGGCCAGTGCATTGTAGAGCACTGCTGTGGGAGTGCCTGATCCCCCTGGCGAGACTGCTCCAGCTCCCGAAGCAAGTCTTGCTGGAGCAGTTGCTCCATGAGCCTTTCCATTCGGCTCAGGCGGCTAGCTCTGCCGCTCTAAGGCGGACCCTCCTCATCAGAGTCAGACATAACCGGCCGTTTTTTTTGTTTTTTTTCTTCTTACTTTTCCTCCAGCCCGCTGCCGCTCATCAGGCTGCGCTAGCGGTACTGGGCTCGGCTCGGTCTCGATGAGGGTGTGCCGCAGCATATGCGGTCCAGGTGCCGCCTCTCGCCCCCCACTGATGGAACACTCCCGTTCTGTTGGAGTCGAACGGGGGGCAGTTTTCTTCCTTTGCCGTGCTGCTCATTTTCCCAGTTCCCCTGGAATACAGAGCAGAGCACAGCTTGCGGATTACGACCTCAGAGTAAGACTTACCTGATGGTCCGCTGTTTATTTTACACCGACGTGTAGCGGGAGCGCCTGTACTCCCGGTCGTCGCTGTTGCACTGCGTGAACGCTAATGTCGCGCATGCGTGCTGGACGGGCTCTTCACGTAGTCACTTACGTGACTCCGAAGTAAAATTCCCTGTTTTCTCTCTCCCGCCTTTCTTAAAAAGTGGGATAACATTAGCTACCATCCAATTCACAGGAACTGATCATGAGTCTATAGAATATTGGAAAATTATCACCAATGCATCCACGATTTCTAGAGCCACTTCCTTATTTTGCCTCTATTTAAGAAGGGCTGCAAAGGAAATCCTGGGAACTATAGATCAGTGAGCCTCACAACTGTGGTAGGAAAATTGCTGGACAGGATTATGAGGGATAAGATACACAGGAATTTGGATAGACAGTGGTTGATTAGGAATAGACAGCAAGGGTTTGCACAGAGGAGATCACATCTCATGAATTTTATTACGTTTTTTGAAGAAGTTAACAAGAGGATTAATGAGAGTAAGGACATTGATGTAGTCTATATGGACTTCTGCAAGGCCTTTGATAAGCTCTCCTCCGCCGGGACCAGACTCTCCGCTTTCCGTTTGGCAACATCTCCAACTCCGCGCCAGGCTGGGCCACGGCGCTTCCGGTCCCTCCGAAAATTGTGTCAGGTTGGAGACCTCCGCCGGCCAGCCGCAGCGTTCCTCAGCTCCAGTAAAGACACGATGGCGCAGGAAGGGGTGGACCGTCACGGGGATTGACACGAGAAGAGACCAATACACGCAGTGCTGACTGGCAGGAGAGGAGATCGATCTGTGCACGCGCGGTTTTTACGATTTTTAAACCTCGCTATCTTTTACAATATACAACCGATCGGAACGAAACTTGTTGCACTCACAGCGCAGGAGTATGGTGAGTGAGCTGATGAAAAATCGTAGCACTATCCCGTACCGTTTTTGCGCAAATAGAAAAACCGCACAAACCGGAAGAGCATAAGATCAGAGTTTTAGTTATGTCATCGTAGCTATCCCTCGCAGTCGAGGATGATGGTCTACGTTCTGTTGTTTTTATGGACTATCAGGCGGCTTATGAGTCCAATCCACGCTTTGAAAGTTCTTCGAAATTCAGGACAGGTAATTCCAGATGGCAGATCGGGCTTTGGTTGTTGCTGCCTCTCTTTCCGTTTTATTCTCTTAGTTATGTAATAGGGTAGGATAGGATAGATAGATAGATAGATAGATAGATAGATAGATAGATAGATAGATAGATAGATAGATAGATAGATAGATAGATAGATAGATAGATAGATAGATAGATAGATAGATAGATAGATAAAGCACAGTCAAATGGGATTAGCTACGGTTTCATGGACAGATTGGGTTGAAGTGCCTATTTCCACGCTGTATTACTCTCTGAGGTGCTCTCTCAAGATGACATCTAACATCAAGGATCTCCACCAACCAGGCCATGCTTTATTTTTGCTACAACAACTATCGCTGTTCTCCAGATATGCCTGACCCGTTCAGCTACAGCTCTTTTTGTCTTTTCTTTATAGTATGATTTGACTGGGTAGCATTCAAATTTATTTTTACTGTATCTCACTATACCTGTCAATAATAAAACAATACCAACCACAATACCAATTTGTCTTGTTGAATACTTACAACATTTTTTGATTCTTTTTTGAAATTACATAACAATTCTGGGAAATGTGAGTTCACCTTCGAGTAAGCTAAATGTCATTAAATAGTGACTTATTGGTCCAATAGGTCTACACATCACAAAAATGGATGGACAGACCTTCATATATTTGTATTTCATAATTAGGGTCACCTGTCATAATGCAGAGATACACTAAGTAATATCTGTTAATTTGATCAAGTGATGCTCATTCCACATTGAAAGCACCACAGCTGTAACATTACAAATTTGTGATATGAATCATATGAACATATACACAAAATGGAAGTTTCTTCTATTGAATGATCATTGGGATGGACAAGTGGAGTCTAACCAACATACTTGAAATAAATTTACCAATGTGGCCTGTGGAAAAAAAGAATTAGGCTTGAATATTTGTTTAAATTAGTAAGTTTGTTTGATTGCCATGAAATGTGTTTGAGTCGGGGACCCTATTTTCCAAAGACCAATTCATTCCTCATAAGGATCTATTTTTTTATTTCCTTGCTGCTCAGCGTCACTGGACTAATCCATGCAATAAACAAAAAGCTGGAAGAACTGGCATCATCTGTGGTAAGAAATGAACAGATGATGATGGGGGTCAGTTGAAGGGTCTTTACCTGTAATACAATCTGTTCATTTCCCTCCACATCTGGCCCACTGAATCCATCCTGCAGTTTGTTTATGACTCAAGATTCCAGTAACTGCAGTTTCTTGTGTTTCTAACCGCCGCGATTTGCTGTTTTGAGAGCTAATTCTATTTGTGATCCAACTTTCTTCCGAGTGGAGACAGGAGAGAAAGAACTGCTTTCCAACGAGAGCTGAAGTTAATTTAAAGCAAGGTTCGATTTTACACATTCACTCTTAATCATGCGAAATAAATAAAACATGGCAAGAACAATTGGAGCAGAGTATTTTTGGAGTTAGGTTTTGTAGTACTAACAACATCTATTTACTACCACACGTGTCTGACCTTGAGGATTTCCCAGGAAGCAAATCTTGTGATGGTTCCATTCCAATTATTTTACCACCTCTTATCCGCACTTGAGAAAATAATCTAAAAGTGGGAAAGTGAAGCTAAATTGTTGTTGTGTGGGCGATCACCATCGCTCAGCAGGCTATAAAAACATCCGTGTCTTTATTGTTAGAAATGGTGAAATCCTGCAAATCTCAATTGTATTTAAATGCTTTTGTCTGTCGAGTTTAGGTTCTTAGAATAGACTTTGCATGACTGCCTATCAATGATTATGGTTGGCTCAGGCTTTTTTCCCCCCATTTATAAATAAATAGTTTGCAAGCAGAGGTAGATTATAATAACTAATTAAGTAATTATCTCAGTCAGACGTTTTACAACATGTTTTACCAACCAATGGTAATTCCGACTGAAAAGTCCAAATCACTCAAGCCTATTTATGCAAAATAAACTTCCACGAACTGCAATGTAATAATGTTCTTATTAATTCTCCATCACATTCTTACTCCGTCATCGACACTGTTTTAGCTAGGTTTAATGTAAGCTTAAGCAACATTACATAATTTTACAACATCATGGTGTGAATGCAATAATTTCATATTATCAGCCAATCTAACCAAGCATCTCAAATGCCCAGTATTTGATTTTAACCTCACCAGTAATTTCAGATTTTATTGAAATTACACCTTTAATTTCAGATATTATTGAAAATCCTCTAGTCACGCCTTCAAAGGTTCACCAGCTTTTTGCCTCCCTCTTTCTGCCAGCACCACTGCCACTGCTGTCTATCATTCTCTCCTGATCTCCTTCCTGTCACTGATCAGTCCTTTAGTTCCCACTGCTCCCTCGTCTCTTTCTCTATGATTTAAAACATGCTTAGAATGTAGAACATAGAACAGTACAGTTATTCAACATCTCTGAAGAAAACGGCTGAACTGGCGCTGCATTACAGCGCTTGCAGTGCCAGAGACACGGGACCGACTGTGGATGCTGTCTGTACGGAGTGTGCACGTTCTCCCCGTGACCTGCGTGGGTTTTCCCTGAGATCTGTCTGGTGTAAGTGTAAATTGCCCCTTGTGTGTGTAAGATAGTGTTAATGTGCGGGGATCGCTGGTTGGCGCGGGCCCAGTGGGCTGAAGGGCCTGTTCCCGCGCTGTATCTCTCCAGGGGTGCTGCCTGTCCCTCTTTTTCTCCAGGGATGCTGCCTGTCTCACTGAGTTACTCCAGCACTTTGTGTCTATCTTCGGTATAAGCCAGCATCTGTAGTTGCTTCTTACGCATAGCACAGGACAGCATAGTACAACACTAGAACAGGCCCTTCAACCTACCGTGTCTGCACCAACCATGATGCCAATGTAACTCCCATCTACCTGCACATTGTCTGTATCCCTCTGTTCCCTGTCTGCTCATGTGTCTATCTAAATACCTCTGACACATTGTTTCTGCTTCTATCAACTTCCCCAGCAATGTATTCCATGTCTAAGTGTTTCTAAATGTATTTCATATTTTTGTATCAACATAGAAGTAAGCCGTTCAGTTCATTGGGGTCTCTGCTCACTCTCGGAGCAATAACCAACAGACCCATTCCACATAGTTTATTCTATTCTTTCTCATTTTAACTCCTTTTCACATTCCCATATCAACCTTTCTGTCCTAGTATGAGGCTACTCTCAAACTTGGGGAACACCACCTCATATTCCGCTAGGGTAGTGGTATGAATGTTCAATATTCCGATTTTAAGCCCCAACCTAATCCACGAGTTTAGAAAACCCTAGGCGAGTTGAAAAAAATGTCAAGGTCGTGTTGACTCGCCAAAGTTAAAGACCTCCTACGACCTCCTACGACTATGTCTACAACCTCCTATGACTATGTCTACAACCTCCTACGACTATGTCTACAACCTCCTATGACTATGTCTACGACCTCCTACGACTATGTCTACAACCTCCTATGACTATGTCTATGACCTCCTACGACTATGTCTATGACCTCCTACGACTATGTCTACGACCTCCTACGACCCCCCTCGACCTCAGTCTTCCACACCTAAGACCAACTACTACTAGCTATGAGTGGAAAATTATCACATGATAAAATGATGTCATGTTTGCATTTTTCGGGCCAGTTACCGACCTACGAATACCTACGACTATCTACGACTACCTACGACTACCATCCCAACCTACTACGACATACCTACGACCTACCTACGAGTAAAAAGTGTCAATTTTTTCCATGATGACCTTTTTTTTACTCGTGGACATTTTTGATCAGGCTGGAAAAGATGCCGCGACCTACTTGAGGCCACGAGTACGCGGAGACCACTCACGAGCATGAGGAAGAGTTATGAAGACCTCCTACGACCTCCTACGACCTTGTGGCGACCAGGCTGCGAGTATGTCAAGGGCAAACTCGGCAGAGGTCGCCAATTAGGTTGTGAAAGTGGGACAGGGGCTTAACCCATGGAAACTCCTTGTACAGACTTTGTACATACTCTACTGTCTTACAATGTTAGATCTAATATGATTGTGCCCAATGTATAGCAGGATGTCACTGAACTATGGAACTTAGATAAACATGGCAATAAAGTACCATTGGACCTTTCTTTTCCATGCCACCCCCCCCTCCCCACACTGGAACACTCCCATTTTCTCCACCATCTCCCAACCCCCTCCCCAAGTCTCCAAGCTCCTTTCCTCTTCTTTGTACAGTGATATCCCATCTTCGAGTTCCCCACCTGTCCTCTTCCACCCTCGTCTCTCCTTCCAGCTTTACATTTTATTCCCCCTTTCTTTCCTTATTTGACACTCTTTTGACCCCTATTCACCTCTCACCTTTGCCACTAACTCTACCCATCTACCATTCAGGCCCCCTCTCGCCCCCCCCCCCCCCCCCGCGATACTTGTGTCCATCCATCTCTTTCGAGGCTTTGTCCCACCCCCACCTCTCATTTCCATCTTTGAGTTCCTCTGGCACTTTGTGTTTTGCTATTCTTTCTCGTGTGGTGATAAACCATCCCCACATCTCCCTCTTCATTCTTCTGTCAGCCACCTCCTACCACCTACGGAAGTGGACAATTGGCAATTTACAGTGGAAAAATTAACCTACAGACATGTCTTTGGGACATGCAAAAAAGAATGGAGCACCAGGAAATGCACAAACTTCACATCATGAGCAACCAAAATCAGTACCAAAAACAGATTTGGAGGACTGGAGGGTGGCTAATGTTATGTCCTTATTTAAGGAGTATGGCAAAGAAAAGCCTGGGAGCTATAGACCAGTAAACATGACATTCATTACTGGATGGTATTCTGAGGGAAGCATTTGGAAAGATGGAGATTGATTAGAAACAGTCAGCATGGTTTCATGCTTGGGAGATTGTGTCTCATGAATTTGATTGAGTTTTTTGACGAACTAACCATGCTGGTTGATGAGAGTGAGGTGCTAAATGTCGTCTATAAGGCAAGACCTTTGATACGTTTTCTCCAGTCCAAGTTGGTTAACTGGATACATAATTGTTTTGAGGGTAGGAAGCAGTGAGATTCATTGATGATCGATGCACTTCCAGTCTCTGGCATCCATAGATATCTACGGATACGTGTATCTATAGATATGGGTATAGAAACATAGAAACATAGAAAATAGGTGCAGGAGTAGGCCATTCGGCCCTTCGAGCCTGCACCGCCATTCAATATAATCATGGCTGATCATCCACCTCAGTATTCCGTGCCTGCCTTCTCTCCATACCCCCTGATCACTTTAGCCACAAGGGCCACATCTAACTCCCTCTTAAATATAGCCAATGAACTGGCCTCAACTACCTTCTGCGGCGGAGAATTCCAGAGATTCACCACTCTCTGTGTGAAAAATGGTTTTCTCATCTCGGTCCTAAAAGACTTCCCCCTTATTCTTAAACTGTGACCGCTTGTTCTGGACTTCCCCAATATCGGGAAAAATCTTCCTGCATCTAGCCTGTCCAACCCCTTAAGAATTTTGTAAGTTTCTATAAGATCCCCCCTCAATCTTCTAAATTCTAGCGAGTACAAGCCGAGTCTATCCAGTCTTTCTTCATATGAAAGTCCTGACATCCCAGGAATCAGTCTGATGAACCTTCTCTGTACTCCCTCTGTGGCAAGAATGTCTTTCCTCAGATTAGGAGACCAAAACTGTATACAATACTCCAGGTGTGGTCTCACCAAGATCCTGTACAACTGCAGTAGAACCTCCCTGCTCCTATACTCAAATCCTTTTGCTATGAATGCTAACATAACATTCGCTTTCTTCACTGCCTGCTGCACAGGCATGCCTACTTTCAATGACTGGTGTACCATGACACCCAGGTCTCGTTGCATCTCCCCTTTTCCTAATCGGCCACCATTCAGATGATAGTCTACTTTCCTGTTTTTGCCACCAAAGTGGATAACCTCACATTTATCCACATTATACTGCATCTGCCATGCATTTGCCCACTCACCCAACCTATCCAAGTCACCTTGCAGCCTCCTAGCATCCTCCTCACAGCTAACACTGCCCCCCAGCTTCGTGTCATCCGCAAACTTGGAGATGTTGCATTCAATTCCCTCGTCCAAATCATTAATATATATTGTAAATAGCTGGGGTCCCAGCACTGAGCCTTGCGGTACCCCACTAGTCACTGCCTGCCATTCTGAAAAGGACCCATTTACTCCTACTCTTTGCTTCCTGTTTGCCAGCCAGTCCTCTATCCACATCAATACTGAACCCCCAATACCGTGTGCTTTATGTTTGCATACTAATCTCTTATGTGGGACCTTGTCGAAAGCCTTCTGAAAGTCCAGATACACCACATCCACTGGTTCTCCCCTATCCACTCTACTAGTTACATCCTCGAAAAATTCTATAAGATTCGTCAGACATGATTTACCTTTCGTAAATCCATGCTGATTTTGTCCAATGATTTCACCTCTTTCCAAATGTGCTGCTATCCCATCTTTAATAACTGACTCTAGCAGTTTCCCCACTACCGATGTTAGACTAACTGGTCTGTAATTCCCCGTTTTCTCTCTCCCTCCCTTTTTAAAAATTGGGGTTACATTAGCTACCCTCCAATCCACAGGAACTACTCCAGAATCTAAAGAGTTTTGAAAAATTATCACTAAAGGCCGTGTCTTACCTGTTTGCGGTCATCGGCGGTGAAGCGCGGTGCAGACGGTAGCTAGGACCGCGCGGCAACGGCGAGAGCGTCGAGGCTATCCACCGGAGCGCCGCACGGATGTTGCGCGGGGGCCGAGTTAATTCAAACACGGCGGGTCCCACGTGCTTGCGGTAAGTAAAAAAAGGGCGGGCCGACTGCGATGACGTCGGCCCCCCGCACGTGACTCACCAGCGGCGGCTGTGGCGGCGGCCATCCTGATCGCGGCGCTGTAGCGATGGCTGTGCCTGCGGCCGCGCAGCACACGTGTCTCACTGGCGGCGGCACGTGCGTCACTGGCGGAGGCTGTGGCAGAGGAGGTTTGACGCACGGCGCTCGAGCCATACTGGCGGCGGCCCGTGCGAGCGGCCGTGCGCACTCGTGCATCACTGGTGGAGGTTGTGCGGTGAGTATTTGGTTTTCGACATTGTCGATTTTATTTTTGCACCGCGCGGTGTTGGGAACACCGTCGCACGGCCTGGGAATTGTTCTTTCTCATGAGTGCGCGGTCTATGGCGGCAGATTCTTCCCGTTTCGCCGCCAATGACCGCAGATTCGTGAGACAGACCTTTAATGCATCCACTATTTCTGGGGCTACTTCCTTAAGTACTCTGGGATGCAGCATATCTGGCCCTGGGGATTTATCGGCCTTTAATCCATTCAATTTACCTAACACCACTTCCCAGCTAACCTGGATTTCACTCAGTTCCTCCATCTCATTTGACCCCCGATCCCCTGCTATTTCCGGCAGATTATTTATGTCTTCCTTAGTGAAGACAGAACCAAAGTAGTTATTCAATTGGTCTGCCATTTCCTTGTTCCCCATGATCAATTCACCTGTTTCTGACTGCAAGGGACCTACATTTGTTTTAACTAATCTCTTTCTCTTCACATATCTCTAAAAACTTTTGCAGTCAGTTTTTATGTTCCCTGCCAGTTTTCTTTCATAATCTGTTTTTCCCTTTCCTAATTAAGCCCTTTGTCCTCCTCTGCTGGACTCTGAATTTCTCCCAGTCCTCTGGTAGGCTGCTTTTTCTGGCTAATTTGTATGCTTCATCTTTTGTTTTGATACTATCCCTGATTTCCCTTGTTATCCATGGATGCACTACATTCCCTGATTTATTCTTTTGCCAAACTGGGATGAACAATTGTTGTAGTTCATCCATGCAGTCTTTAAATGCCTTCCATTGCATATCCACCGTCAACTCTTTAAGAATGAATTGCCAGTCTATCTTGGCTAATTCATGTCCCATACCCTCAAAGTTACCTTTCTTTAAGTTCAGAACCCTTGTTTCCGAATTAATTATGTCACTCTCCATCCTAATGAAGAACTCAACCATATTATGGTCACTCTTGCCCAAGGGGCCACTCATAACAAGACTGCTAACTAACCCTTCCTCATTACTCAATACCCAGTCTAGAATAGCCTGCTCTCTCGTTGGTTCCTCTGCATGTTGATTTAGAAAACTATCCCGCATACATTCCAAGAAATCCTCTTCCTCAGCACCCCTGCCAATTTGATTCACCCAATCTATATGTAGATTGAAGTCACCCATTATAACTGTTTTACCTTTGTTGCACGCATTTCTAATTTCCTGTTTGATGCCATCCCCAACTCTACTACTACTGTTAGGTGGCCTGTACACAACTCCCACTAGCGTTTTCTGCCCCTTAGTGTTTCGCAGCTCTACCCATATCGATTCCACATCCTCCAAACTAATGTCCTTCCTTTCTATTGCGTTAATCTCCTCTCTAACCAGCAACGCTACCCCACCTCCTTTTCCTTTCTGTCTATCCCTCCTGAATATTGAATATCCCTGGATGTTCAGCTCCCAGCCTTGGTCACCCTGGAGCCATGTCTCCGTGATCCCAACTATATCATACCCATATCTCACTGCATGAGATACTGGTGACGCTGACGATCGCAGCACCTATTGCTGATCTCTAACTGTGACTGATAAGATGGTGGTGAGTCAGCTTTTTCAACCTTGGCGCTCCTACCATTGAAAGTGCTGCCACAGAGCTTTGCATTGTACTCCACGCACAACTGTACAGTGCAATCCTGCAGCACACCTGAGAAACCAAGTTCCCTGGGTTTCTTGTGCTCACAACAAATACCATCTTTGCCAGTCCCACAAAAGAACTTAAGAAAACAAAAGTTTAGTTCTCTGCAGTCAGTGTCCCCTTGGGGCAGGGGTGGGAGGGTACGCTGGGAGTCAACATGATTATGAAAACATGCTGGAGGAACTCAGTGAGTCAGGAAACATTTGTGTTGGGAAATTGATAGGCGATTTTTCTTTAGGTCGGGACTCTTCTGCAGTCTGATAGAGTGGAGGAGAGATAGCTGGTAGAAAGAGGTGAAGGGAAGCAAGAGCTTCAGAACCGGTGCACAATGATGGAACCAAAGTCGAGATGGTGGAAAGCTTCAAGGTCCCAGCAACTTGTCCTGGACTAGCCATATCAAAGCAATGACCAAGAAAGAATACCAACGCCTCTACTTCCTTTGAAGGCTTAGGAAGTATGGCATGTCCCCAACAACTCTCACCAACTTCTACAGATGCAACATAGAAAGCATTTTTATCAGGTTGCTTCACAGCTTGGTTTGGGAACAGGTCCATCCAAAACCACAACAAATTTCAGAGAATTGTGGATGCAGCCCAGACCAACACGCAAACCAACCTCCCTTCCATTGACTCCATCTACACTTCATGCTGCCTCAGAAAGGCCAACACCATAATCAAGGACGAGTCTCATCCCGGTCACTCCCTCTTCTCCCTTCTCCCATCAGGCAAGATGTACAGAAGTGTGAAAATCCATGACTCCAGTTTCAGAGACAGTTTCATCCCAGCTGTTATCAGGCGAATGAACCATCATACCACAACTGGAGAGCAGTCCTGAGCTAATGTCTACCTCATTGATGACCCTCGGGCTATCTTTAATCAGACTTTACTGGACTTTATCTTGCAGTAAACGTTATTTCCTTTATCATACATCTGTACACTGTGAATGGCTGGTTAGCAGGCAACAAACATTTTTTCACTGTGCCTAAGTACTCGTGACAATAAACTAAAGTAAACTTAACTAAAATTAAACTAAGAATTAGTAAGTTAGATGGACACAGATGAGGAAGGATAACTTGCCAGTTTTTGCTGCATCGCTTCCCTTCACCTCTCAACCAGCTTTCTTCCCTCTTCTCCATCAGCCTGAAGAAGAGACCCAACCTGAACTGTCATCGGCCCATTCCCCTCCATCCCCCTCCACAGATGTTGCCTGATGTGCAAAATTCCTCCAGTACATTGTTTCTTGCTCAAGATTCCAGCATCAGCTATCTCTTGTGTTTTCATGACTGTGCCCTTCAGAGAACAAGGTAATTGGCCTGTACAGATAACACAACATTTAGGTCTTAACATGGAGACTTATTATTCCTGTCTGCATTATCTATTCTACTGTTTGGGATATAAGCAGACCCATTTAACATAGGCATTGGAGTTGCTGGATGATAGATAGTAAGTTCACGAGGTTATAGAAAGACCAAAGTGAAGTTAGGGTAAGTACATTTCAACAAATTCTTAATCCTTTTTTTATTTCCTTTACTGTTAATCCTCCAGTTGTGTTCATTTTCATTTGAGCCCTTTATGAAACAAAATTATATTAACCACATGCTTATTCCACTGCATTTGATGTAGTAGCTAAAGGTTCAGTATGAATTATCAAAAATGCTTCGAAGAAACAAATATTGCAAGCATGCTCAAGTTTAACCAAAGACACTGAATGACAAACTATTTTGTTCAACAACTGAATGGTGTCCCATTACACAGAAGGCAACACTTTTACATACTTATTAATGCAAATATTACCCAGGCCATAATTGATGTTGGTTCACTCAAATCTTGATGGGGGGGAAGGAGATGTGCAGACAGAAACAAAATTCCTCACAGAAGCAAACAATTTTGCCATTTTGATAAAATAACCATTTTTATATATTAACATCACAAGTGTCCACGTAGGTCTGCTAATTTCCACAAGACCTATGTGAGCATGAGTGGGTATTAGAAATCGATCTAGTGGAGATTTTGACGATGTGACTCATTGCTATTAAACTAAGTCAAAAAATGATACCTCCCACAAGTCAAGAAGTGGTTAGATCATCGAAAAAATGTTCCTTTGAAAAGATCAAAGAGAAGTGGGCGGTGCGGTGGCGCAGTGGGAGAGTTGCTGCCTTGCAGTGCCAGACACCCAGGTTCGATCCCGACTGCGGGTGCTGTCTGTACGGAGTTTGTACTTTCTCTCCAGGATTTCTCCGAGACCTTCGGTTTCCTCCCACACTCCAAAGACATACAGGTTGGTAGGTTAATTGGAATCAGTAACAATTGTAAATTGTCCCTAATGTGTAGGATAGTGTTACAGTGGGTTCAGTGGGCCGAAGGGCCTGTTTCCACGCTGTATCTCAAAACTAATCTAAACTGAACAAGTAGACTCAGAATATCAAAGGATGGGTTAAATCTGTAAATAATGCTAATATATAAAGTAGTCATAAACGTGTGTAAAACTATGATATATATTTTTGGTATGCACGTGTTCGTGTTACAGTGAAGCAGCTGCAAGTGCTGCTGTTTACAGCTTCAGTGACCCAGCTTCTCAGCTCAGTTGTTGGTCGAATCAGAGAGAATGTGTTGCAAGGAAGTAACTGGTGAATGGAATGGATGGAATTGCTCTGAGAGACTTGATGTGCTGGTAAGATATACGGGTAAGATAAGATGAAATGTAGCATTGCTTGCAGTAAGAGTTAAATGAACAAGTGGAATATATTCTTACATTTCCCTTTGTTTCCTCATGTTTCTTCATGTTTCTTACGCTGCCTACAGATGGCAGAAAGCACAAGTTGCCAGAACGATGCTTTGTGCCTATCCTGGCATTGCCCACTCATCTGCTTCTGCAAAAAGAGGGCTCCATGCCATTGGATGTTTAACATGTAGCGCAGATGGCAATCCCCTTCTCAAAGCAAGTTGGCACAATGGATCCAAAGGCACTGGTGTGAAAAGCGTATTCCAAGGCCACACATTACAGCTTATTTCACCCAACCTTCCCCACAGTTCCATTTCTGGCCTCAGAAGCAGAATAGTAGCTGGGTCTAAGTGGGCATTCATATTATGTATGGTCCTGATGGAGAGAATTCTTTTGGAATAGGTGCAAATAAGTCCAAAAAACAGACCTCTTTAATTCGTTTGTAGGGAGATGAGGAAAAGTCAATAATCTCTGGGTTCAGCAACACACAAGACCAGTAATCCAACAATCTGCATAAGGCACATGATCAATCCCACCACAGCCACTGACTAATTTAAATTGTTCATTTAATAAATCTAGAATGGAGATGTTGGTTATCCAATGACAAGAGTGTCATTAAAACCAAATTAATTAATTAGTGGGAAGGAAATCTGCCTGAATCGAGCCTGAATCTGGATCCAGACTCTCGGCAAAGAAGCTGACTGCAACATCTCAGCAAGCTCCTCAGATCAAGATCACTAAATGCCAGCCTTGCCATAGAGATCATTGATTGGAAAGCTAGGTGCTATGGCAACCTTGTGCCTGCTCTGATTTGTACTACAGGGCTATTGCATCCGATCAATATTTCTGCATTGCCCTGAGGAAAGTCACAATGAACAATGGATTCTATGGCTACTCTGTCACTGGAATCCTCTGGGATCACACCCTCCATCACACCTTCCCAGAGCCGTCTCGAGAATCTTTACCTTGTCACGGCAAGATTCTCACAGTTGCTATCTCATTTCATGGGCTAAGAAGTGAAAATGATGGGAAAGGTTACAATCCAATGTAACTATTCTAACTTTGTGCATGGCTCTCAATTCAAGGGCAACATCAGCCAACATCAGAACCTTAACTGCAGATGATGGTTTAGTTCTGTAAAGTCAGTGAGACCAGCCTTCTGTATATATACCAGGTGAGGGTGGGCTGGGACTGCAGGTAGTGCAATCTGACCCTTCATAATCACTGCAAAACACATAAGCTCAAGTATAATTGAGCTTTAATGGCAGATGAAGAGTTAATTAATGGTTCAAACCTTTCTGGCCCTTAAAAAGCTCATTTTTTTGTTACTACCTAAGAATTTTTCAAAATGCAGTAGCTTTAAAATATATATATATATATATATATATATATATGCATTTGAAGTGTTTATTTCCACATCTGCCTTAATCTTTTATATTTGTTCGAATCTTGAGTTAGTGTGTTCCCAAACATTTAAATATCAGAAGGAAATTCAAGGGCAAAACACTGCTGATGCTGGAGATCTGACATAAACTAGGGAATCCTGGAAAGCATCCGCAGGTTAGGCAGAATCTGTGGAGAGACAAACAGTTAAAATGTTCTAGATAGACACAAAATGTTGGAGTAACTCAGCAGGTCAGGCAGTATCTCAGGAGAAAAGGAATAGGTGACATTTCTGGTCAAGAACCTTCTTCAGTCTGAAGAAGAGTCTCGACACGAAACGTCACCTATTCCTTTTCTCCAGAGATGCTGTCTGACCCACTGAGTTACTCCAGCATTTTGTATTTTTTGGTGTAAACCAGCATCTGCAGTTCCTTCCTACACAGTTAAAACTTTCTATTTTATATACATAGAAACATAGAAAAATAAAAAAAATAGATGCAGGAGTAGGCCATTCGGCCCTTCAAGCCAGCACCACTTTTCAATATAATCATGGCTGATCATCCAAAATAAGTACCCAGTTCCTGCGGTGTGAAAATGAGACATTGTTTCGTTGTCACCTTCTCCTAGCTAGCAATGATCAATTCTTAATTTTTCTTGAACCTCATCCTCTTTGATGTCTCGTTTTCACACCTTGCACTTCCTTATTTCTGTGTCACCCTCTCCCCTGACTCTCAGTCTGAAGAAGGGTCTCAACCCAAAACGTCAACCATTCCTTCTCTCCAGAGATGCTGCTTGTCCCGCTGAGTTACTCCAGCATGTTCTGTCTATCTTCGGTGTAAACCAGCATCTACAGTTTCAACCTACAAAAGGGATGATCGAACATGCCACATTGTTTATAGAGAATCAGATTGAGGGATTAGTAACATTTTCATTGGCAAAGGTAAAAGTAACTAGAGGACACCAATTAAAGCCAATCAGTTAAAGAGCCAGAGGGGCCAAAAAAACAGATTTATTTTAACACTGTGCATTGAGCCTAATGTTAGGGGAAAACAAATGTTATGGTAAATTTTAAAAAGGAAATGGAATTAATGTTTAAAATAGAATAGTTTGTGATACTATAGGGGAAGAGTGAGGTATTCCAAGAGAAGGCTTAGTTTAGTTTAGTTTAGTTTAGTTTAGTTTATTATTGTCACATGTATCGAGGTACAGTCCAAAGCTTTTGTTGCTGACTAGCCTCCTTCTCTGGTCTATCATTCTACGATAGGTCTTCCTCATCATGTGGAAGTTTGCACCATTGTCACAAGGCTTTGTCTGATTAACCTGCATTTCAATTCTATTATAGATTTGACAGCACCCGTGGCAATCAGTGGCAGGCCTTGCATTGTGTAATATTAATATCTGGTATGCGGGTTTTGTGGAGCACTTGTTGGCAATTTTTTGTTATAACATCATGAATTGCCTGACAGATATTAAACCACTAATCTACTTAAATTCTGCCAATAACCCACTCACATAAATATTTTCTTCACAGGCTTTATCTGTTGCAGTAAATAATCTGTCAGAATGCCCTCATTTTTTTTTTATCATTTTGTAAGCCAGACATGGCTCGGCTGAAGCTTATCTCGATGAGCAGCTTAGTCAATCATGTTGGAATCAGAACAGGGATTATAATGCTTGTAATACACTGGCTAAAATTAAAAGCATTTTCCTTGTAGAACATAGGTGCTTTCCGTAGACTTTAATGTTTCTTAAATCATAAGACATGGCCCAAATGTAATGCAGTGCAGATTTAAATTCAGGAAATTATGGATTAAATAGACAAGAGTATCTTACTTTTTTTTTCTCCTGGAAAAATCAGAAGTCACCAGTTATTGTTGCTTTGCAAATTTCTGTTTGCAAACCTGAATGACTCGTGCTTTTAGACAGAGAAGATCATTTTGCAAGACTTCAGAAAGGTAATATTTATTTAAAAACAGATCATCCCCCTGTGTATCTTTTGATCTCCTGGCTAATTGCTCCAGGCCTCCCAGGAGACTGCGGGAAAAGCCGGGCGGCAAAGCCTGCCTGGGCCACATGGAGCCTCGACAGCAGTGGTGAGCCTCGGTGGCGGTGCGGCCTCGGCAGCGGTGAAGCCTCGTCGGCGATGGAGAAGCCTCGGCGGTGGCGGAGAGGCCTCGGCGGCAGTTGTGAAGCCTCGCGGGTCGACCCTTGGTCGGCAGTCGATGAGAGCGTGGGGGAACCGTCATGAAGGGTGCAGGGGAAGAACAATGTAGGACCCGGCGTGCGGAACCGCTGTGGGGTAGGGGAAGGGGGGGAGAACAAAGGAGGAGACGGCATACTTTGTAACTTTGTTAGCGCTGTAGGTGGCCGCTATTTGTATACATTGGGTATGCAAGCAAAGAATTTCACTGTGCCTTGTCACATGTGAAAATAAAGTATTCCATTCCATAGTAACTAGGAAATTCCCATGTGTGACAAGCAGGTCAAAATGCAGGCTTCAAAAAAATTTCAAGAGGAAGACTTCTCTGAAGATGGGATTGAAAAACTGCATGTACAACAGGTGACATAAATGGATGAAGGATTACACAAGTACTTTCATCTATCTGTTGGTCTATCTAATTTCATCCTTGCAAAAGAGTTGCTGGTACATCACCTTTTGCAAAAACCCTGATAGAAATGTCAGCATAATGTGGTGTAGGAAAAACAAATTACATTGATTTTAATTTAATTGATTTTAGCTATTGTATTACATGCATTATATAGTGTCACACAGCTGGAAACAGGCCCTTTGGTCCATTTTAAGAATAAGGGGTAAGCCATTTAGAACGGAGATGAGGAAACACTTTTTCACACAGAGAGTTGTGAGTCTGTGGAATTCTCTGCCTCAGAGGGCGGTGGAGGCAGGTTCTCTGGATACTTCCAAGAGAGAGCTAGATAGGGCTCTTGAAGATAGCGGAGTCAGGGGATGTGGGGAGAAAGCAGGAACGGGGTACTGATTATAGATGATCAGCTATGATCACATTGAATGGCGGTGCTGGCTCGAAGGGCCGAATCGCCTATTCCTGCACCTATTGTCTATTGTCTATTAATCAACATAAACGTTTGAACAACGGGTGGCGCCACGAGTCGGCAGCCTCGCCAGCAGCTGTTCGTCCTTTCCACTTTTAATTCGTTTTTAGTATGTCTCAAAGTGTGTTTTAGTGTGTCTTAGTGTGGGGGGGGGGTGGGGCCGGGAATTGGGGGTAACTGTTTTTTTGTCACTTACCTCGGTGGAATGCGACTTTTCTCCTAGTTGCATTTCGCCGTCCCTCGCTGCCTAACAGCTGGGATTGGTGCGGCCTTTCCCGGAGTCGGGTCCAGAGCTTCAGCAGCGGGCGCAGCGTGGACTTTCCATCGTGGAGCCGGGCGATCCTTTGCCGGGGGTCGCTAGAAGAAGAGCTCCGACTGCTGGCCCGTGGATTATGACATTGTAAAGATTGCTGGCCCGCGGACTACGACATTGTAAAGATCGCTGGCCCGTGGACTACGACACTGTAAAGATCGCTGGCCCGCGGACTACGACATTGTAAAGATCGCTGGCCCGCGGACTACGACATTGTAAAGATCGCTGGCCCGCGGACTACGACATTCAGAAGCGTGGACTTTCAATCTTTATTTATTGACAGCAAATCACAACATACATAGATTAGCATGGGGCTCCTATGCTCGTGGGGCCCCGGGCAACTGCCCTGCGTGCCCATGCGTTAAGACAGCCTTGCCCTTACCCAGTTACATTAATCCTCTGTTTTCATTCTCATCTCATCACCTTCACACAACGGCACTTTACTAAGCCCAATTAACCTAAGAAGTTTCAAATCTTTGGAATATGAAAGGAAACTGGAGCACCCTGGGAGAGAGAATAGATACTCCACACAAACAACACCAGAGGTCCGGATTGAACTCGTGTCTCTGCAGCTCTATAAGCCTATTAACATAATAGAACATGGAATGCTGAGGGTTGATATGTTGTAAGATCTTTGCACATGGAAAAATGATAACTTCTGTGGTGTACATAGTTGCTGCATAATCTGTATTGGTGAAGTACATTAAGAAATGTCCTAAGGTGCTTCTCAGGAAACACTAATTTGAGAAACCTGTCAGGAATTATTCGGGAGTTATAACATTATTGCAGGCATTAATTCAAACATGAACCTGTCCAGAAAACCTGTTGTGATATACTTTACAAGCAGTGATCATGTGGATGGTCTAAATTTAAGGGACAGTTAATTGGCCAATATCAAACCAGATACTTTTGGCGTAATGTAGAAACAAGGAATACTGATGCTAATTTACAAAAAAAACCACAGAGTTCTGGACACCTAGTCTGAGGGAGGGTCCTAACCTAAAACCACCTATACATGTTCTCCAGACATGCCGCCTGACCCACTGAGCTATTCCAGTACTTTGTGTCACTTTAGGCCTAAGTAATTTTGCACCATTGTGATGGTGATGAAGCAAACATCCAGACCAGATCTACAGTATTTTATCACGGTACATCAGAAATGATAAAATACATATTTGTCTGCCTATCAATGATTGGGTGTTTGTGTACGCAAAAGAGTCTCCGCTCAAAACACTAATTTTGGATGTCTGGATTCCCTGTCCTCAGAAACTTTCAAACCATCCATATGAATTACTATATATGGATAAAGATATTAAGGTGTTTGAACATTCATTCGGGACAGCACAGTGGTGCAGCAGTAGAGTTTTGCCTTACAGCACCCGAGACCTGGGTTCAACACGTGCTGTTTGTACAGATTTTGTACGTTCTCCTTGTGACCATGTGGTTTTTCTACGGGTGCTTCAGCTACCTCTCATGCTCCAAAGATGTGCAGGTTTGTAGGTTAATTAGGTTTGGTAAAATTGTAATTGGGGTAATCATTGGTCGGAGCAGACTCAGTTGGCTGAAGGGCCTGTTTGTAAACTGTACCTCGAAAGTCTAAACTAAATTAATATGCAATACGATGTAACCATAATAGTGCAAAACCAAAGTTTGTTGTGCAACCAAAGACACATTTCACAGAAGATCATAATTGCTGAGGTAGGGTTGTGATGTGTCGTGTTTAAGAGCCAAATGGTTGCTGGAAAGAAGCTGGTCTTGAACCTGGTGGTCATGCTTTTCAGGCTGCTATAACTTCATCCCAATAGTTGGGCAAAATGAGAGTGCAGCCAATGGTGTTGGTTTTCAGCATTCCCTCAGGATCCAGGATGAGTCCTTCCATTTCAGTTCTGTGGGTGAGGCCAATATGGGAACCACTAACACTTCCACGGGTGGGACAGGAGGTTGCTGGTAGGATGGGATGGCAACACAGAGCTTCCCATTGTATGGATTTCAGATTCTCTGAGAATTTCTGCTGGTGTTTCAATGGAGTGCGGCACTGTTGGAATGTGTGCATTCACAACTGAATGAGAATTTGAAGAAGACAGGGGTATTATCAGCTGTTGACTGAGAAGGGTGAAATCACAAGTGGCAATTAACACATGATGATCACTGGCATTGAATTTCGTCCCTGTAAATCTTGGCTCCATAACAGTTGCCAGTGTATTTCTGCCGAATATGCTCAACCGAAATGAAGATTTTATTTTTGCCCTATACTCTGACTGGCTGTATTAACTCTGAATAAAAAAAACTTAAATTTTACAATGTCTTTCAAAAACTGGACATATTTCACTCTCAGTGAACTACTTGTCAGTTGATGCCATTACTATAGTTTAGGAAGGAACAATGAAACAGCTTTTAAGGAAATTATTTATATTCATTGTATAGCACAGCACAATGACACATCTAGTTGAGCAGCTGTCTCACAAATCCAGTGACTCAAGTTCAAGCCTGATTTTGGTGCTATCTGCATGATCTTTGCATGTTCTCCCTGTAATCAAATACATTTCTTTTGGGTGTTCCAGCTTCCCCCCACATAGTAAGTTCGTGTCGACAAAATGTGTAGGAAGGAACTGCAGATGATGGTTTACACCAAAGTTAGATACAATGTTGGAGTAAACTACGGGTTAGGCACCATCTCTGGAGAAAAGGAGTAGGTGACGTTTCGGGTCGAGACCCTTCTTCAGACAGACTGAAGAAGGATCTCGACATGAAACGTCACCTATTCCTTTTCTCCAGAGGTGCTACCTGATCCGCTGAGTTACTACAGGATTTTGTATCAATCTGTGTACGAAGGAACTGCAGATGCTGGTTTAAACCGAAGATAGACACAAAAAGCTGGAGTGACTCAGCGGGACAGGCAGCATCTCTGGAGAGAAGGAATGGCTGTCGTTTCGGGACGAGACCCTTCTTCACACTGGTTAAGGATAAGAGAAACAAGAGATATAGACGGTGATGTGGAGAGATAAAGAACAATGAATGAAATATATGCAAAAAAGTAATGATGATAAAGGTTAGCTGTTGTTAGCTGTTTGTAGGGTGAAAATGAGAAGCTAGTGCGAATTGGGTGGGGAAGGGATAGAGAGAGAGGGAATGCCGGGGCTACCTGAAGTGAGAGAAATCAATATTCTACCACTGGGCTGTAAGCTGCCCTAGCAAAATATGAGATGCTGTTCCTCCAATTTGCGTTTAGCCTCACTCTGACAATGGAGGAGACCGAGGACAGAAAGGTCCGTGTAGGAATGGGAAGGAAAATTAAAGTGTCCAGCAACCAGGAGATCAGGTTGGTTCACACGGGCTGAGCGAAGGTGTTCCACGAAATGATCGCCCTGTCTGCGTTTGGTCTCACTGATGTATAAGTCCACATCTTGAACAACAGATACAGTAGATGAGGTTGGAGGAGATGCAAGTGAACCTCTGCCTAACCTGAAAGGACTTATCCCTTATCCCTAACCAGTCTGATGAAGGGTTTCGACCCGAAATGTCACCTATTCCTTTTCTCCAGAGATGCGACCTAACTTGCTGAGTTACTCCAGCTTTTTGTGTCCATCTAAAGACTTGCCGGTTGGGTCATTGAAAATTGTCCCTACTTTGTAGGTGCCTGGTAGAATCTGGAGAGGTTGATGGAAATGTAGAGAGAACAAAATGGTATTAGTGTAGGATTGTGTGATTCTATTTAAAGGTGAGCAATATTTTTTTGAGGCAACCCCGTTGCCATTGTTTTTGAAGCTTCAGTCACCCAGTTGCTTTATCTGTGATAGAGGTTCTAGGAAATCCTCATCCATGTTTAGTTCAGTTTAGAGATCTCCGTGAATTATCACCTTGTCGTGGTGGAGAAGCTTGTGTGGTCCTGAGATCCTGAGAGCGATGCTGTCTGGAGCTATGCTCCTGGTAGGGCCATCCATGGTGGTAAGGTCGAGGTGGAGGACTCTGACAAAGAGCAATCCAACCAAGACCTCAATGGTGGAACAGGCAGAGGATGATGGATGACCTTAGTGGAGCTTCACAACGGCTGGGAAGGCAGATGAAGGCTGCAGCAGAAAAGGGTCTCTGGTCGTCTTGGACTCTATGCCACTGGATCCTGAACCAGATCTGTCAAGGACCCTGTGGTGGCTGCCTGCGCACTAGTCTTCCCACGTTAAACAAAGTCACTCACTGGCGTCCTCCAACCCTGGATACACTCATGGTCAGCCATGACCGAAGGGGCCTAAGAATTAAGAAGAGAGATACAGCACGGAAACAGGCCATTCAAACCCTCCTCCCCCCACCCGATTACCCCCATTACACTAGAGACAATTTACTATTTACTAGAGATCCCCATTACACTAGAGACAATTTACTATTTTTTACCAAAGCCAGTTAACTTACAAACCTGTATGCCATTGGAATGTGTGAGGAAACCGGAGCACCTGGAGAAAACCCATGCATAGTCAGGAGCACCCATAGTCAGGTTTGAACCTGGGTCTCTGGTGCTGTAAGGCAGCAACTCAACTGCTGCACCACTGTGCCATAAGGGGAAGGTTTCCTCTACACTCTCAGTGGTCAAGAAGTAATTCCAAGGAAATTACAAGCAACTAGTTCGCTGTTTCTTTGCAGTCAACAGTAGTGCTAATGATGTCCTCAAAAATTCCAACATTGGCAACTGTGCCTTCAACTGTCAAGTCTAAGATTCTCAAATCCTTCTACTGTATCTGTATCCTGTTCAGAACTATTTGCATTTTTAACAATCCACGATTCAATTTACTAATTAAAGCCAGTGAATAATATCTATTTTTTTGCAATTAAAATTATTTTCTCCCATGGCAACCCCTCCCTGTCCCTAGGGGGAGCCACCCTACAACTTAAAGACAGGCTGCATCTTGCAAAATCACCACCTCAGCCTGTCTTCCCCTGAAAATTTCCCTTCTTCGCTTAGGATGCACTACTCTGACCAAGCTTATCTCGTACTGCCAATGTGGTTTGGCACAGTCTGGTCAGTTTAAACACAAAGGCTATCAATTTCATTGAGGTGTTTCATATTCCCAAACAACTAACTTCAGCAAACAAGAATACCATTTTCTTATTCTTTCCTACAATGGATTCCATGTTAGGAGAATTGACAGCCCCTGCAGTTCAGGCATGTCTGGTAAAATAGAAATAAAAAAGTGCTGAAAATTACTCAGATGTCGTCTGCAAAGGAAAATGCTCAGATTCAAGGCCTGTAAACTGAAATAGGCCCGCATCCTGTCATTAAAATACATTGGAAACGTTCTTAACATTGTTTTGCAAAAGTCTTAATAAGCAAAATTCATTATCGCCTACTTAAAGCAGTGTGAATAGTGTCCCACATGTATCCCTTCTCTGTTTCAAGATTAGAATAAATTATTGGTCAAATTTATTGTTTCTATGCTTGTGGGGTCACAACCCTGACCTTAGAAAGCAATCCTTAAAGGGCCACACCACTCGACAAGCAGCACTCTTCCAGGTAAGGTTCTTCACAACGAATACCCCAGTTATGAGCCAGAGAGAGGATTTGCGATTGTCCTAGAAGAAGCAGGGGAACTAGTAGAAATTGCTGCAGAACAGTGCTAGAGCTTCCTTCTATCAATGAGATCTCTCCGTGCTTTCTATGAGTGTCTGCACTTGAGAGAACCCAATAGTGCAACAAAATGCCCCTGCAGCTCTGAATGCTGCAGTCACATTAACCGAAGGTTGAAAGTTCCCCAACATTAATGTTGAATTTTTATGACTTTTATACGTGTGGCTGCGAGCAGTAAGTTTTCAAGAGAGAGTTAGATTTAGCTCTTAGGGCTAAGGGAATAAAGGGATATGGGGAAAAAACAGGAATGGGGTACTGATTTTAGATGATCAACCATGATGGCCCCACAGTAAAAGTGTCCACTGGAAGTATCCGGAGCTAATTCTGCTACCACCATCATCTATTGCGACAAGTGATGGCTTCCACTGATTGTCGCCAGAAGCATGCGTCCTTTTCAGGACGGACGATGACAGTGAGGTCAACATTTGTAACAAGATGGACACGAAAAGAAGATCAGCCATGATCATATTGAATGGCGGTGCTGGCTCGAAGAGCCGAATGGCCTACTCCTGCACCAATTTTTCTATGCTTTTCTAAATATCATGAGTGGCATTTTTTGTTTATTCATTCAATGGATGTGGGGTTCACAGGCTGAGTCAGCATTTAATTGCCCATCTCTAATTTACCTTTAGAAGGTGGTGGTGAGCTGCCTTCTTGAATCGCTGCAGCCCTTGAGGTTTGGTATACCTGCAATGCTATTAAGGAGGGAGTTCCAGGATTTTGACTCAGCGACAGAGTAGGACCAGAGATATATTTCCATGTCAGGATGGTGTCTGGACTGGAGGGCAACTTCCAAGCTGCTGGTGTCCACAGTACTTACTCTGTCCTTGTCCTGGCTGGTAGAGGTGGTGCTTTTGGAAGGTGCTGTCCAAGGAGTTTTTGTGAGTTGCTACAGTGCCTGTAGATTGTACAAACTGCTGCTACTGAACATTCGTGGTGGAGTGAGTTATCAACGGAGGTCGTGTGGAAGAGTTCTGAAAATGTTTCTGAGCGTAATGGTGACCTGGACTCTGGCTTTGATTTGAGTGTGTTTCACCCATCTGAATAATCTTGTTCTTAAGGTTTTCTGTGCCATGTGTGGGAGAGCAACCTTGTGGAGGATAGTCCACATGGGGCTTGATCCTGTGAAGACTTGGTGGAAAAGGTAAGAGGCCCCATTTCTCTAAGCAAGACCCCTTAGAATCTTAAATGTATAATAAAATAACTCTTTATTGGTCCTCGCTCATGAGAATCCAGCTTTAATGTTTATTTTATTTCTTGATGGTAGAACAAACCTCTCACCCCAGAAATCAGCCTAGTTTATTATTTATCATTGGTTGATTACTGTAACATGTACCGTGATGCAATTAAATACCTTGTTTTGGGTACAATGGAGGCAAATCGTTATAACATATAGTGCAAAATGAGAAAGGGAATGGCGTGCAGAATATAGTGTTACAGCGACAGAGAAAGGGCAGATGAAAACAAAATTTGACAAGTGAAAGTGAATATCTTTTCTACTCTCTCCAATGTTAATATATTTGTTAAGTAATTTAATTAAATAATTTAAGAGATATTCCCGGTAACATCTAAAACCAGAGGACATGGGGTTTAATGTGATGAGTGAAAGAGAAGTACAGAGCTTTTTTTTCACTCAAACGTGATTGGAATCTGGATACACATGGCCTGAGAAGGTCAAGGAGGCTAACACACTCACAATACTTAAAAAGTATCTGAACAAGCAGTAGGATTATCATAGATAGGAATGGTCGAAGTGTTAGTAAACGTAATGAATATAGATGCGTACTTGTTGGTTAACATGGACGTGATAGTGCAAAGAGCCCAGTTCTATGCCAAGAGTCCTGTCAGATGTCTGTCTCCTATTTTTAAATAATTTCTTATCTGCAGAATGTATAACCAATCCTCTCTTCACATGAATTCTTCAGGCATTTCTGGTTAGTTAATCTGGAAGAAGAAGTCTCTGAAGTCACCTGGTGTTGTGGTGACTGGGATCCTCGTGGGTCACGAGGACATGAATCAGTAATGTTTTGGGTCGGGACTCTTCTTCAGATTAATTGTATTAGGAGCAGAACACTGGAAAAGTGGTGGGGACGGGTCAAAGCCTGGCAAGTGAATAGTGCCAATCATAGTCATTATTTAGACAAATGTTTTTGAAAAACTCACTGGAGCAAAATTTTGGATGCCACTTGGGCAAGCTAGTTGCCAGTGCTGGGAAACATAAAAATCTCACAGTGAATAAAAAAAATACTAAATACCATCTCTACAAGAAGTATACACAATATTACAATATTCGTAATACAGCATAGAAGCAGGACCTTCAACCCAACTCCTCCATGTCAACCAAGTTGCCTTGCTGAGCTAAGTAGACACATTTTCGTACCAATAACTTTCTCTTCATTGATTTGGCTTGACCTGATGAATATTCACAGCATTTCCTCCTCTTTTTCATATTTCCAATGTCTGTAACATTTTGCTAATATCTTCTCATCAAGCTCACAACCAAACTTTTTTCAATAACAATCCTGTGAAGGGGCATGGGACAGTTAACAATATTTAAAGGTACCTTGTGAACAAAATGTTGCAATACCTCCAAATTCTTTACATGATTACATAACAACAAGCACATTTTCTCAGCTACCATTTTCATAATCAAGATTGTGGAATTATAAAAGTTTGTAGCAAACCAAGATACTTGCCTCTTCTTGTTCAGAGTGTGAGAGACAGATAAAGCATGGAAACAAGCCCTTCAGTCCATCATATCTGCCTCACCCTTTTAAACGTTTTCAACCACACATTTAAACTAATACTACATTAATCCCACTTTTATATGCCTCCACATTCTCATTTCGCCACCTCCTCCCCCCATCCTCACCCCCAAGAATATATAATTCACCTAGGCACCAAGGATAATTTACATGAACTAACCCACATTTCCTTGGAATGTGGGAGGAAACCAGAGCACCCCAAAAAAACTGGGAATGCAGTCACAGGGAGAGTGTGTATTTTCCATATAGACAGCACCCAAACTCAGGATTGAACCCTGGTCTCTGGTGCTATGAGGCAGCGGCTCTGAACTGTTCCACCCTCCACTTTACTTTATTAGTAAGTCCTCCTGCTATTTGGAGGACAGTCAATGAGGGAAGACATATTCCAACCCTAAATCTTGCAGCTGCAACAACACTTTGCGCAACTGACTGCAATGATACTGTCACTCGGTCTGATCGGATATCCTGTCTGTTCTAGTCTGGTTTCAGTTGTTTTCTAGCAGCTTCCCAGAAAGCAAAAGTGAATGCTTCAAAGTTTCTGCTGTCTGAGTTAACTACAATAAATCCTACAGCAGAAAGGAACAGAAATTGCTGATAGGGTGTGAAGAGGAATGAGAAGACTATAAGCAACAAT
This sequence comes from Malacoraja senta, assembly GCA_038087875.1. Lineage (NCBI taxonomy): Eukaryota > Metazoa > Chordata > Chondrichthyes > Rajiformes > Rajidae > Malacoraja > Malacoraja senta. The sequence continues at coordinate 36,523,768 of CM075977.1, read as the reverse complement.
GTTATCCGGTTGCCTAGATTGGCCTCTTCCTGTGTTGTAGACTCAATACTATATACTGTATTACTCAAAAAATTGAACAACTATATTTCTACCAGTAAATCCTTACTTCTCCACATTAATGAAAAATCAAACTGGGTTAAGATTTTTAATTTTGCCTCTTTGTTGAGATTTTTTTTCCAAATGTTGCTATCCACACAACCATGCCTAAATGTTCCTGTGCTGGAAAATGTTGTCACATCCATCCCTTTGCTTGTTGGCACTGTTCCAATATGTACAGCAATTATTGCTGTACAACATTGTCCACATAGTCTCAAACATCACTTTAATTAAACAAAACAAGTTGACTAACACACCAATTAAGGTAATTATTGGAGGATGCATCTCATTTGAGCAAGGCAGATTGCTATCATCCAGCTCTTTTTTGGAAGACTTCTAAATAAGCATCAACAAAGTCAGACTGGAAGTTAGGTTTAACATTTTGCCATGATACTTACTCGCAGATTCCTTAATTGGTATAAATGTACTAAATTTGCTATGACTCATATGTAGAAATGAACTTCTTGGTTGTCCCTCCTGAATAAATGAATGTCTGGCACATCTGCGTTATTGGGACCACGTGCAATTTTTCATCTTTCTGGTTTAGCAACAGAAACCTTAGGTTGTGGTGAGGGTTGGTTGTGGGGAAGAGGTGAGGTAAGAAGGGTGTGATGCACTAGACACTTGAGGGCTGATGTACACAGCAGGGTTGGATTGTTTGATAGCTTGGAAGACAGAGTCGGAGTAATCCTGCTTGGTGCATTGGATATCGTTTAGGCTAGCACAGGACACAACAGTAAAGGGCCTGTCCCACTGCGGCGACCTAATTCGCGACTTTAAGAGTTTGCCCTCGACTAATACTCGCAGCATGGTCAACACAAGGTCCTAGGAGGTCTTTGTAACTCTCCTTCATGCTTGAGAGTAGTCCCCGTGTACTCGAGGCCTCAGTTAGGTCTCGGTGTTTTTATCTGCATCACAATTTCGTTCAGACCGAAAGGTCTGAATGACAATAAAGGAAATCTTGAATCTTGAAATATGCCCGCGAGTAAAAAAAGGTTGCCATGGAAAAAATCGATATTTTTTTACTCGTAGGTTTAGTCATAGTAGGTCGTAATGCTATTGTAGGTAATTGAAGGCAAATTAAGGTAATGGAAGGTAGTCGAAGGTAAAGCTCGTTGAGGAAAAAAAAGGTAAGTAAACCGACCGGTAATGTTAAATGCCCGCTAAACTTTATTAAAAGTTGTCTAGCTTCTTCATAGTGTCTCCACTCCTTCTCCCCCTTCTCCCCCCCTTCTCCCCCCCCTTCTCTCCCCTTCTCTCCCCTTCTCTCCCTTTCTCTCCCCCTCTCTCCCCCTCTCTCTTCTTCTCTCCCCCTCCCCGTGCTCTCTAAAGGACTTACCATAACTGTGCCAGCCGTCCTGTTCATCGTGGGTGTGAATTTCTGACAGTGCTCCCCCGCTTTCCCTGGCCCCCGCTTTTGCGATGTGTTTGTGTGTGTGTGTGTGTGTGCAGACGGTCGATCCGGCTCCCGGTTTCATCGCTGATGGTCGATCCAGCTCGAGGTTTTTCAGGTGAGTGCCCTCGAGTTTGAAGGTCGAAGACAGTCGCTGAAAAGTCTCGTTAGTGGGACAGGCCCTTAATGATACTTGAGAAAAAAAATAGTGGCGTGTAAAAGAGTTGTTTATTATGTTGATCCTGTTTATTATAAAATTATTGGGAAATTGAATATAAAGCTCATTTGACATCTGTCAATATTAATTCACTGGGGCATCGATTAGTCTAGTTGTCTTTCAATAGGGGAGAGGTGAGGGCAGAAACTGCACCACGGAAGTTGTCTTTCTGTGGAATTGAAGTCAGATTTTGGGTGAAAAATAGTCATAGTCAAACGGTAAGGAAACAGGCCCTTGGCCAAACTCGTTCATGTCGACCAAGATACTCAATCTAGTCCATTTTGCTAATGTTTAGCCCAGATCCCTCTTAACCTTTCCTATCCATGTACATGTCCAAATGTCTTTTAAATGTTGTTGTTGTATTTACCTCAATTACTTCCCTTAGCATCTCATTCCATATAATGCATCAACTTCTGTTTAAAGAAGTCCCCCTCAAATTCCTATTAAAACGTTTCCCTCTCGTGTTATACCCATGCATTCTAGTTCTTGAATCTCCTACCATGGGAAATAGACTATGTGCATTCACCTTATCTATGCCCTTCATGATATTATACGCCTCTCTCAGGTCACCCCTCAACCTCCTGCACTCCAAGGATTAAAGTCCTAGCCTGTTCCATCCAAGAATACATCAAAGTGGAGTTAGTACAATAAAGTTGGCCTCAACGATGTGCTGAAATAGATAGGAAAAGTTTGGCTGTATTGACCTTTCCACCACTTTCTAATAGAGATTCATGAATCCACAATGTCATCAGATGTAATAGAAACCAGGGTGGCATGCTGGGAGAGATTGACGGAGATATCGCTGCAAAAGTTGAATTTTAATGAAATTAATGGTTTTGTCTTTGCACATCACCAACACTGACGCCCAGACACTTAGTGTGTGGAGATTCCACTGTGTATAATTCTATGAGATCCATGTTCCTCCCGACTTCGTGGCCATTGCTATCATGATAGTGCTACTATCCTGCTCTCTTGATCATGGACTACCTGGTCAGTCCTAAGGCCAACTATGTCCTCTGATTAGGATATTTCCTGTTAGAGGAAACAGCCTCTCACCATCCGCCTTGTCAATCCCTTTTGTATAGCTCGGATAGATCGCACCCCCCTCCTTCTAAATTGCAGTGAGTTGGACTGGTCTTAACAAATCATTCACAGAATTATACATTAATAGAGACATAGCTTTTATCCTGCTGTTATCTGACCTTTGAATGGATTTCTCAGAAGTTTAGAGTGTATTCCTGTTCCCCCAATCTGCCTTGTTGGGGCCCTTGTACTTTTCTTATATCTGCACTTTCTCTGCAGCTGTAACACTGTATTCTGCCCTCTGTTTCATTCCTCAACTAACTGTTGAACTTACATATAATTTTGATTGTAATTGTGTATTGATTTTTTTCCTGAAGTGCATGCAAAAACAAAATTCTTCACTGCATCTCAGTACATGTGACAATAGAAGATAGAATGTAGAACAGCACAGCCCAGAAACAGGTCCTCTGGCCCAAAATGTCATGCTGAACATGATGCTAAGATAAATTAATCTCATCTGTCTGCATTTGATCCATATCCCCCCATTCCCTGCATAGCGGGTTGAGTTACTCCAGCATTTTGTGTCCACCTTTGATTTAAACCAGCATCTGCAGTTCTTTTCTACACATGTCAGGAGGCAAGTGAGTCAAAAGTGTTTAATTGTTATATGTACCAAAAACAGAACAATGAAATGCTCACTTGCAGCAGTATAATGGGCCTGTAAACATATTACTCATGATTAACATAATAAACAAAAGAAGTTCAATAAATTACAAACCCCAAAATTAATCCCAAATTCTTTAGTGCAACTAAGACAGTCCATAGTTCATAGTTTAGTTGGTGTTTGTAGTATTCAAGAACCTGATGGTTGTTGCGAAGAAGGTGTTCTTGTACCTGGAGGTCATGTGCCTATTGAGAAGGAAATTCCCACACCAGCTACTCCAGGGGATCTGTGGCTTGCCCGGATTTGAACCTGCACTAGGAAACTCCAATGGATTTCCAGTCCATCACCTTCACCATGCTAAGAAGCAAAGTTTTCTAGTTGTTGGGAGTATCTGCAGTTCCTTCTTAAACAAAGAATAATCTTGATGGCACTGAGAATCTTGAAGATGGAGAACACAGGAATCCAATAAATATGGTGAAAGGAGCACCCCATTTACCTTCCCACCTGGTCTGTTAAGCACCTCCTGTTCTACCTGTGGCAGAGTGCAAGTTCCATACTGGCCTCATCAGTCATCTTGGAAGTGACAGAATAGGAAAGGAAGCTAGTCATCCTCAACCCCCAAGAACTAAGAGGAAGAAAATAAAACATGTTATATCATTAACATAATCCTGCAAGGCAATTAATGTGCAATAGCAAATGTTCTTACGTTTCCTTAAAGCACACAAATACTAGGGTCAATTTACAGACCCAGAATGGCCATGTAATATCATTAAATCACATAATAGAATAATTGATACTCAATGTGAACATGAGCCCAATTTGTGGAGAAACAATCTCTTTTAACAGCCTCCATTAAAAAGAAGACATTTGAAAGGAAAGATCTCAGCCTGTGATCAAGTGTCACCAAACAGACAGGAAGATATAAAATAAATTAATATTTTCTCATTATGCTATTCATTTTTCAAACAAAGAGTAAATTAGATTCAGATAGATGGGAAACAGATTTCACTTAACTTCAAGTATGCAACATTTCAAGTGTAGTCAGTCAGACATGACCGTGAAACATTTGATTGGATTGATATTACCTTATTAATGTGTAGTCTCACTGGAACATCTGGTGAGGATGCACCCAGAGTTCTCTGTGTTCAGATTTGTTTTGCTTTTGTCAGGGGACAGGTCAGAGAAGGTCCGTCAGGTAATTACACGGGTTGAAGGGATTGTTTTAAACGGAGCAATTGAGGACAGGAAACTTAATTGAAACGTGGAAGATTTTGGGGAGCTTAGCAAAGAGGATGCTGAGAAGAGGCTTCTCCTTAAAGGCCTGTCTCACGAGTCTGCGGTCATTGACGGTGATACAGGAAGTATCTACCGCTCGTGGACCGCCAGAGACCGCGGGTTCGGTCAAACGCCCACCGCCGAGGCCGTGCGGTGTTGGTCCCAACACCGCACGGTGCTAAAAAAAAGTCAGCAGTGTTCAAAAATAATTTCTTACCGCACAGCCGCCGCCAGTGAGGCACGAGTGCGGCACGGTCATCGCCACAGCCGCCGCCAGTGAGGCACGAGTGCGGCACAGCCGCCGCCACAGCCGCCGCCAGTGAGGCAGGTGTGCGGTACGGCCGCCGCCACAGCCCCGCGATCCGAAAGACGTCATCGCGTAGCACGTCGCGTTGCGCGATGACGTCATCACGTAGCGCGTAGCGCGTCATGTTGCACGATGACGTAATCACCCGACGCCGCAAGCTCGTGGAACCGGCCGTACGGAGATCACTCGGCCCCCGCGCAGCATCCGTGCGGCGCTCTCGCGGTTGACGTGCGGTCCACTCTTCCAGCGACGCCGCGCTTCACCGCCAATGACCGCAACACCGTGAGACAGAGCCTTTATGAAGGAACATACAAGGCTTTTGGATAAATAGAAGCTCACTTATGACATAAAAAAGGATGAATCCCTTCTCTCCAAGAGATGAGAATGTTAGATAAAATACCCTAGAAGCATAGAAACGTAGAAAATAGGTGCAGGAGTAGGCCATTCGGTTATCCGGCCCTTCGAACCAGCACACCATTCAATATGAAAATGGATGATCATCCAAAATCAGTACCTTGTTTCTGCTTTCTCCCCATATCCCTTGATTTTGTTAGCCCTAAGAGCTATATCTAACTCTTCCTTAAATAGAGAGGTGGAATTTTTGAATGTATTCAAAACATTTTGATTTTTGGATTAACAGGGATCATCGTTGTGTGGAAGTAGTGAGAAAGTGCAATTGAGGCCAAGGTCAGATGAGCCATTACTGAATGAGGAAGCAGGTTCAAGAATCACGTGCCCCACTTATGTTCCTGCTCTCCGTGCTGGCTCGAAGGGCCGAATGGCCTACTCCTGCACCTATTGTCTATTGCCTATTGTCTCCATCTTCTTAGAGCTCATTATGGGATTTGGGAACATGATGTATCAATGTTTTACTATGACCGTTCCAGCACTAGGGGGACTTGGCTTTGAATAAAATCTGAGCACAGCTGCTCTCTGTCTAGAAGATAAAGGAAAATCTCAAATTGACTTCAGGATGTGAGGTGGAGAATATGCCACAATCCGCATCAACGGTGCCGAACTGGAGATGGTCGAGAGCTTCAAGTATCTATCTTGGCTTAAATATCACCAATAATGTGTTCTGGAACAACCACATAGAACCTGCGGACAAAAGACCACACCAATTCTTCTACCTGCTCAGTAGACGATGGAAGTTTAGCACATCCCCAACATGTCCTACCAACTTCTACAGACACACCATAGAAAGAATCCTATTGTGATGCATCACAGCTTGGTTTGGCAAAAGCTCTGCCTAGGACTGCAGGATATTGCAGAGCTACGAATATAGCTCAATGGCATGCTGTCTATGGTGCATCCTATACTTCATGCTGCCTCGGGAAAGCAGCCAATATAGTCAAGAGACTTTTTCACCCTGGTCATTCCCTCCTCCACTCTCTTGTTGGGCAGAAGATACAGAAGCCTGAAAGCATATGCTAGCAGAATCAGGGCATCTTCTTCCCCGCTGTTAGTAGAGCGCTGTTAGTAGAGTGCTCATAAGCTAGGTGTAGTCCTGATCTTCCAACCTACCTATCTGTGGATGTTGAATGTTTCTTTCCAACTGTGATGCTATAACACTGCACTCCAGCATTTTTCTCTTTGCATTCACTACCTGTTGTACTTGTGCATGACTTCTTAGTACTCAAATATTGTATGATTTGACTGGATAGCATGCAAAGCTTTTCACTGTATGTTGGTACATGTGACAATAATAAACCAATGCAAATACCAAATGCGATTGTGACCATAAACTCACTGACTGTCGAACAACACACTGGCATGTTAACCAAGATCTGCTTCAAGGCAGCCTCTGCTTTTCCCACACACATAAGGCTACCAACTAGCAAACTAAACTACCCATCCCATGAATATGGTTTCAAAAACCGCACACAAACTCAGACATTTGTATTAAGTGCTTGTCAAAACAGTCTGAATTCCTATTTGCTTTAATAGAGTATAGTTTCATCCGTTAGATTTATGCTGTAATAAGATGTCATAGTCTGTTTTTGTTCAAGATTGCACCCTGCTGATGTTTCCAGGCAGAAAGAAAATAACCTTTTAGTTAAACACCCTTCTGTACAGAACTAGAGTTACAATGGTGGCATTGAGCCTGATATGATCAGGATCTTCAGTCTGAAGTACTGACAGTTAAAGAGAGGGAGGGGGATTAAAGCGAGCACTCAGAAGATGGGAAACCAACATTTAACCAACAAGAAATAAGTAAATAAGATTTGAGGATGACAAAATTATTGAACAGAACTGCATGGAAGTAGTTATTGTCAGATTATGACCAGGTGTGTACTAACATTGCATTTTCCAATCTCTCATTGAATTTGGATTTTATAATCAAGCCTGTAAAAGTCTCTTTCTGAGAACATCTTGTTCTGAGTTGCACATGTCTCGATTGCAATGGACAAACTGTATAGAGAGCCCCTTTGCTGTATTTTATTTCAATACATTCTGGTGAAGTGAGTCGATACAGGTTTTGTGGTATGGCTTGTCGACTTCAATACCTCCAATATGAATTGGTAAAATAATGCAGCTGTGTGCAGTGTCACTTGTGGCACTTCAGGTTCGAAGGTAATGGGTTCAAGCTCCACTCCAGAGGGTTGAGCATAGAAATTAAAGCTGTTACTCCAGTGTTCAAGAAATGCCGACTGCAAAAGACAAAATGTTAAATTGAGGCCCAGGCTGATATTTCAGGTTAATGCGAGAAATCATACTATGAAGGGATAAAACATGATTTATATTTAAATGATTTAATCGCTCCTTTATCACTAATTCCAGCTAGAATCACTAATTCTAGCTGGAATATGGCTGAAAGTTTAAGGCTCATCATCTTTTTAATCCTTCTTGCACCATCATCCTTTTAATTCTTCTTTCCATACTTTGGATTACACAGTTTCCCATTACTTCTGTCCTCCCCTCCCTCTAGATCTTAAAACACATTTACTTTGAGCCTGAAGAAGGGTCCTGACCAGATAGGTCACCTATCCATGTTCTCCAGATATGCTGCTTGGCCTGCAGTTACTCCAGCACTTTGTGTCCTTTTGTGTAATCCAACATCTGCAGTTCCTTTTTTCGATACTTTGATCCTTGCTTGTTAATGATAAAAAAAAGTTACTGACCTGAAGCATTCACTCTACTTATCTCCATGGATACAGACTGACCTTCAAAGCATGTTCTGCATCATTGCACTTTTTCACCTTACATTTTCCCCTTCCACAATAGTTTATTTTGATAATATTTAAGTCACGGTGGTTGTGGGCCAAAGGGATTCCCATGCCATTCTCTTCATGAACAAATACCCGCCAAGAACAAATATTTTAACTTGAAGAGGAGGGAGTAAGTAAGAGTGAGACCAGAGGCAGAAGATCCAAGAGACAACTTTGGCATGTGGTTACCAAATGTGTATGATACAGTGGTGTCTTTAAGATAGTGTGCAGTCTTGAATTATTGCTAAAAAAAAAGAGTGGTCTTTGAAGGAGGGTATGGTTTTTCAAGCATTAATGTACACTTTTTACCACAGATGCAAAGACATTAGATGAAACACCTTAATTCTGTGTCTTACTGGACTTCGTTAATGTATTTGTGTGACGAGTGGTTCTTAGCTCTGTTTATGTATATAATTGTCCTCTGGAGAATCCCCCTGTGCTAAAGGACTGCAAGTCTGGTGCCTATTGATCTGAAGTGGATTTGATCTTCTTTCACTGTTTACGCGGCGCCTTGTTCCTGAAGCTGGCCTTGCTTCCAGTGAACTGTATCAGTTACAGTCTGACCACCTCTCCATCCCGGACGGGGGAAAGGGCAGACACATAATGGAAACAAGGAGCTGGAATCGATCTGCTTACCCTGGACGAACTGAGCCACTCCAATTTCCTGATGGACTCAAGTGGACAAAACGAGGGCCAGCGCTCTCACTTGTCAATACAACGCCGTCTCCATGCAAGGTCATCAATCCTCATGGATTGCCTAGAGGTTACTTGGAATGTAAAGCTATTCTTTGGGACAGTGCTACAACCTTGACTTCATTTTGTAATCCAGGATGTGGCGCAGCTGTTAGAGCTTCTCACCACAGTGCCAGAGACCCGGGTTGATTCCTCGAATGCTTTCTGTGTGGAATTTGCATGTTCTCCCTGTGAACCTGTGGGCATCCTTCCACATCCGTTTTTTCCCCACATCCCAAAGATGTGCAGATTTCTAGATTAATTGGCCTCTTGAAATTGCCCCTTGTATGCAGTGAGTGGATGAGAAACTGTTTGATCCTGACAACAAGCACTATCTGTACGGAGTTTGTACGTGTTCTTTGTAACCATGTTGGTTTTCTCCAGGTGCTCTTTCCTCCCTCATTCCAAAGATGTGCAGGTTTGTAGATTAATTGGATTCTGGAAATTGTCCCTAGTGGGTAGGATAGAACTAGTGCACGGGTGATTACAGGTCAGCACGGACTCGGTGGGCCGAAGGCCATGTTTCCACACTGTATCATTAAACTAAAAACTAAGCATCCCCCATTGATCTATTAGGGCAGTAGATGAATATTAATAGATCCAGGTCCTTAATAAGGGAGGAGGTGCTATGCTTCACAACCAACCTCTCAAAGCATTTAATCACCACAGACATTAGTGTCACTGGTCAGTAGTCATTGAGACATGTCACCTTATTCTTCTTGGGAATGTATTATTGATGTCCTTTTAAAGCAGGTGGGAATCTTGGACCTTAGTACTGAGAGTTTGAAGATATCCGCAAAATCTCCAGCTTGTTGCACTGCACAGATTTTAAGAGCATGGTACACCATCGGGGCCAGACATTCTGACATTGGCTGGCTGAGATGACCATGTCATAGGAGGAACTAGGATGTTCTACCTTTCGAAGCAAGCACGGAAAGCATTGAGCTCGTCCAGAATGATGCCTCCCTGCCATTTGTTGTTCCACATCAAAATGCAAGCATTCCAAAACCCAACCACCAGTTTAGTTTAGGGGTACAGCACGGAAACGTCGGCTCCCCGAGTTCACACCGGCTATATCGATCACCCATTCACACTAGTTCACACCGGCTATATCGATCACCCATTCACACTAGTTCACACCGGCTATATCGATCACCCATTCACACTAGTTCTATGTTATACCACTTTTGCATCCACAGTTGGAGTAATTTACAGAGGCCAATTAACTGACAAACCTGCACGTCTTAGGGATGTGGGAGGAAACTGGTTCACCTAGAGAAAACACATGCGGTCACTGGGAGAACCTTTACTTTAGTTTACCTTACGTTACAGTGGAAAACCAGACCCTTCGACCAACAATCACCCATACACTAGTACTATCCTACACATTAGGGACAATTCCCAATTTTACCAAAGACAAAACCTACAAATCTGTACATCATTGGATAGTGGAAGGAAACCGGAACACCCGGAGATAACCTACGTAGTCACAGAAAGAGCACGCAATCTCCACATAGACAGCACCCAAGGACAGGGTCTCTGGTGCTAAACTTTACAATAAGTTTAGGATTGCTTGTAATGTTAGTTCCAAGACTGCTGGCTAGGTTGCAGCAACAATCGCTCAATCCTAATATTAGTCTCCACTGGTCCAAGAACATGGCTGCCCGGCAAAAAAAGTATAAATTAATGTTTTAATTAATTGAGTTTGCTTTCATGTTTTTAGTTGTTTTTGAAGTGTATCTATGATATATTTTTAAATACTTGCAACTTGAAAACTTGCAATTGTTTTATTTTTTTTATAGTTTTTGAAATTTTCCAAAAGACAGAGACATTGATAGTCATTGATTGTGATGCCATATGGTAATGGACAGAAGCAATGCTTGTTCTAGCCGACTCACATGCTGGTGTCAAGCTCCTGCTATCATCCAGGCCTTTAATTTTTAGATCAAGATGGCACGTACCGGCAGTGGATCCAAAAACACTATGTTCTCAAGAGCTGGTCCGTTAAAGGACAGCTGGACAGAACAAGGTTATCTAAAAGAGCAAGGTTTTCAAAAGAAGGGGGAAGAACCTTAACATTAGAACCAAGCTGTGCAAATATGATATCACAAGGAACTGCAAACACTGGAATCATGAGCAAAGCACAAAGTGCTAGCGGAACACAGCAGGTCAGGTAGCATCTATGGATGGAGTGAATCGGCAATATTTTTTGGGTCAGGACTGGTTGAATTAAGTGAAATCTAACTATCATTTTCTCTGTCCCAATTCTGATGAGTGGTCTCTTGTTAACTCTTTCGCTTTTCACAGATAATGCCTGAGTGTTTCCAACATGTTGTATTTTAATTTCACAAAATGTATGTTGGAAATCTGAAAGCTGGTTTAGAAATCAAATGAAATATTTGTGACTGATCGATTTTTATTAAAGCTATTAGAAGTCGGGGAACATAGGTGGAAAGATGTAGATGGGCAGATTGATTGAAAGATACAGCATGGAAACTAGTTATCCCACTTACTCCCTGCACATTTGGGGCAATTTACAGAGATCAATTAACCTACAAACTCACACGTCTTTGCGAAATGGAAGGAAACTGGAGCATCGTAAAAAACCCATACTGTCACAGGGAGAACACACAAACTCCACACAAACAGCATCCGGGGTCCTGATTAAATCTGGTTCTCTGGTGCAGTGGCAGCAGCTCTACCAGCTGTGTCACTGTGCCACCACTAAAGAGTTAAGGGCCTGTCCCACTTAGGCGATTTTTTCGGCAACAGCCGGAAAATAGGCTGTCGCCACATGGTCACGGAGTGATGCAGGGTGACGCCTGTATTGTTGTGAGTTGTCTCCTCAAGTGTCGTAACTTTTTTCTTGTCGCCGCTGGATTTTGAAATGTTCAAAACCTTTCATCGACAGTGGGCTTGACGTTGCCTGTCTTGTCCTGATGCTGTCGTAGGTTGTCGTAGGTTGTCGTCAGGATGACGCCAGGTGACGTGGGTTGTCGCCGGGTGCTGACTTCAGTGAATTCCATTGGTGACTACCTACGTCAACCTACGTCAACCGGCGGCAGGTACCGGCGACTGAATTGTCTTCAGTTGTCTTCAGTTGTCGCCGACGGGGTCGTAGCTTGTTGTATCTTGTCGGGGGTGGGCGTAAGTTGACTTTGGTTGTCGTAGGCTGTCGCCTGTGTGGTCGAAGGTTGTCGTAGGTTGTCGTAGGTGCGATCGTAGGTGGACGTCCCGTCGCGAGGAATTGTGTCGCCGATTGACGTAGCTTGTCATAGCTTGACGTCGACCAGGTGGTAGCTTGTTGTAGACATTGTCGTAGGGTGGGTCTGGAGAAGCCGGTTTTACGGCGTCCCACAACGACTGTGACTGTCGCCTAAAAATCGCGTAAGTGGGACAGGCTGTTTATTATTCAGATGAGTTATGATCCTATTAAATGGGAGTGAGGTTGTACACTTTCAGTTCACTTTCACTTTCCTCTAGATTTTCAAAGAATTACATTATTTTCCAACATTTTCTTGAAAGATTTAATTTTTGTAACAAATATTGGGATTAAAGGAAGGAATTGACTGGGCAGGATTGATAGATCATGGGTCATGCAATGCTGATTCTACATTGTGTTTGCCGGGAGTTAATGAACAGGGGTATTTGAGCTGGAAAGTAGGTCAATTTTAAAATGGTCTCTAGGAGGTGTTTCACTCCAAGTCCTGCAAAGCTCTGTTGGACTTTGACAAGGTGCACATTCTCCCTTGTATTTGTATTGTAAACAGTGAGGTATCCCCCATTCAGGCAACCTTAAAGCAATTAGCAAGGTTTCAGTTGATTAGTTTAGTTTAGAGATACAGCATGAAAACAGGCCCTTCAGGCCACTGAGTGCACACCAACCATTAATCACCTGCTCACACTAGTTCTATGCTATCCCACTTTCTCATAGATGCCCTACACATTAAAAGGCAAATTTTACAGTAGCCAATTAACGTAAAAACCTTTGTGTCTTTGGGATGTAGGAAGAAACCGGAACACCAGGAGAAAACCCACGCAGTCACATGGAGAACGGGCAAACTCCATACATTCCACATCTGAGGTCAGGATTGAATCTCCGGTGCTGTGAGGCAGCAACTCCAGTAGCAGTGCCACTGTGCTGTCCTTTTCGGGGAAAAACAATACCCACATGATCCTTCTTTGAATGGGAAAATGGGTCACAACTAATTAACGGGAAATTTTCCATGGTGAACATTTCTTCTGGTGAAGGCTAGCAAATAATTTTATTTTGATAAATCAATGTATTTAAGTGGCATTCATTTGCAAAACTAATATATTGATCATTCTGCTCAAAAGGTGGAACTTTGCAATCACCAGGGAAAGTTTAATCTGCACAACCACCATTTGCAGTGGGGAATCTTCAATGGCATTAATTAAGGATAATATGATAGCAATTGATATGTGAGAGTGCAAAGAGGTCGTTGACCTGATTGAAAGGTTCCGACCAAGCCGCAGGCCCCAACGATCAATTTAGACAACTGCCTTGCAGTCATTTATACATTTATATTATATGGTATAAATTATTCATTTTTGTGTATCTTAATATCAGGAACTGATTGTCAAGTATTTATTGACTATATCTGCACTTTAAGTCATTGGCAAAGCCAAGAAATAAATGATTATTGTGTGCTAACTATGTATATTGATAACTCATTTCCAACTGAATATGTAATCCTAGCCATGATTGTTGTCTTTTGGAACTATTTGACTAGCAGCCCAGTGAAAAGAACGGGGCCCTTTTAATGCTGGGAATTTGAAGAAAACAGTTCTATTTTTTAATAAATTAAACCGAGACAAAAGACGATTAAAATGTTGGTGCTGCTGCTGTTGCCTGAAAGACTGCACATAATAAGCAATGTCTCAGTGAACTCCTCACACCCTTTGCATTGGCAAGTTTCCGATCCAGGCTGCTCATCAGATTTAATTAGCAGCCATCTAGTCTGCTGAACAGAGAGTAATATAAACAGAGAAAAAAAAGAATGGCTTGCTTTTATATGACACCTCTTGTGACCCGAGGACATCCCAAAGCACCCTGCAGCCGATGAACAATGCTCAAGTGGAGCAAGTCACTGTTGTAATGCAGGAAACACACAACAGCCAAATCATAGAGAACAAGCTCCCCGATGCAGCAATATGATAATAACCAGATAATCCGCTGTTTGCATTGTTGACTGGAATATATCTTGGCCACAACAATGGGGTGTCCCCTGATTGCCTGCAGGCAGGTCCTTAGTTTAACCTTGCACTAGCGAAGCAGCACCTCAGGCAGTGTAATGGCCCCTCCCTCAGTGTTGCAGTGGGAGTGTCAACCTGAATAACGACACTCGGTTCTCTTGAATGAACACAGAGACTGGCTCTGCCCGTTCATATCACCAAGTGCGGGAGTAGCACAGTGGGTCAGGCAGCATATTTATCCGTTGCAAAGGGTTGGCAAACCTGAGCGCAGGGATCCATGATCCCGATTGGCCATGCGGTCATGGTTATGCCAAGATCTCTACATTACAAATTGTCCCAAAACCTCAGTTAACCGGTAGTCATCCCAGTCCAGATGAGGGGCCTTGACATGAAATGTTGATGATCCATTTCCCTCTGCAGAATTCCTCCTGCAGTTCTCCTTTCTATGCTCCAGTTAACCAGTGCTAGGATTTCTAGTATTCTGCTGAACAGAGAATAATATAAACAGAGAAAAAAATACTAGGATTTCTAGTATTCTTTTGGAAATTATACTTATAACAATGCAGAAGAAGGCCATGCAGCCCATTGTATGCGTTGGCTCTCAATAGACAATAGGTACAGGAGTAGGTCATTCGGCCCTTCGAGCCAGCACTGCCATTCAATGTGATCATGGCTGATCATCCGCAATCAGTACCCCGTTCCTGCCTTCTTCCCATATCTTTAAGAACCCCATCTAACTCTTTCTTGAAAGTATCCAGAGAACCGGCCTCCACCGCCCTCTGAGGCAGAGAATTCCGCAGACTCATAATTCTCTATGTGAAAAAGTGTTTCCTCATCTCTGTTCTAAATGGCTTACCCCTTATTCTTAAACTGTGGTCCCTGGTTCTGGACACCCCCAACATCGGGAAAATGTTACCTGCCTCTAGCGTGTCCAAACCCTTAATAATCTTATATGTTTCAATAAGATGCCCTCTCATCCTTCAAAATTCCAGAGTATACAAGCCCACCCACTCCATTCTCTCAGCATATGACAGTCCCGCCACCCCGGGAATTAACCTTATAAACCTACGCTGCACTCCCGCAATAGCAAGAATGTCCTTCCTCAAATTAGGGGACCAAAACTGCACACAATCCTCCAGGTGTGGTCTCACTAGGGCCCTGTACAACTGCAGAAAGACCTCTTTGCTCCTATACTCAACTCCTCTTGTTATGAAGGTCAACATGCCATTTGCTTTCTTCACTGCCTGCTGTACCTACTGATGAACAAGGACCCCCAGATCCTGTTGTACTTCCCCTTTTCAATTTAGTTAATAATCTGCCTTCCTGTTTTTGCTACCAAAGTGGATAACCCCACATTTATGCACATTAAACTGCATGTGCCATGCATCTGCCCACTCACCCAACCTATCCAAGTCACCTTGCATTTTCATAGCATCCCCCTCACAGCTCACACTGCCACCCAGCTTTGTGTCATCTGCAAATTTGCTAATGTTACTGAATCCCTTCATCTAAATCATTGATGTATATTGTAAATAGCTGCGGTCCCAGCTCCGAGCCTTGTGGTACCCCACTAGTCACTGCCTGCCATTCTGAAAGGGACCCGCTAATCTCTATTTTTTGTTTCCTGTCTGCCAACCAATTTTCTATCCATGTCAGCACTTTACCCCCAATACCATGTGTCCTAATTGTGTCCACTGATCTCCTATGTGGGACCTTATCAAATGCTTTCTAAAAGTCCAGGTACACTACATCCACTGGCTCTCCCTTGTCCATTTCCCTAGTTACATCCTCAAAACATTCCGGACGATTAGTCAAGCATGATTTCCCCTTCTTAAACCCTTGCTGACTCGGTCCGATCCTGTTACTGCTATCCAAATGTACCGCTATTTCATCTTTTAAGATTGACTCCAGCATCTTCCCACCACCGATGTCAGGCTACTGTTTCCACCGATTCTCAAGAGGGAAATTCTAACACTCCCACTCCATTTCACCTTAATGTGTACCCTTGCAATGTATTCTCCCTCACCTATGCCCTTTGACTTTTCATCATTTAATCTACACTAAGGTGTACTTTACAGTTGCTAATTTTCCTTCCAACACGAGTTTGCTATGTGGGAGGAAGCCATAGCACCTGGAGGAATCAGAGTACCTGGAATGAACGCACAATCTCCCTACACAAGCTCACAATGAAAAATGGGTTCCTGGAGCTGTGAGGCAGCAACAGTAACTGTTGTTTTGACTGTGGCCAGTCACACATGATCACCTTCATCATAGGGTTAAACGCTGCAGCTGAATATAGGAGCAGACTCAATGGGTTGAATGTCCTAATTCTGCTCCTATGTCTTATGGTCTTAAGACCTTATGGTCTTTCACTTGAACCTGAACTGTCAAGGGTGAGCTGCCCACCACTATCATCAAAGGGGTGTGCCGGGATGAGTAAAAAATACTTGCCTCAGCAGCAGCAAACAAGTCCAAAGAAAGTAAGAAATTGTTCCTATATCTATGCTAACCCAAGTTCATGAAATTCCAAATTTAATCCATGCTTGGAGTTCTGCCATAACATGAGGAGCCTTCCTAGGGCAGCTTGGAATTGGCATCCATGTTATGTTAGCAAAACATACCGAAGTCTATAGAACATGAAAAAAGTACCAACTAATATGAGGAACAGCACCTCATATTCACATCATGTATAGCTTACAACACAAAAGTACATACATTGAATTCTCCAATTTCAGGTAACCTCAAACAACCCCCTCCTTTTTTCCCGCCACACCTCCCTTTCTTCCACCCCCTCCCCTGTGCCCCACCTGAATTTGTACTTATTTCTCCCATCCCCTCCCCCCCCCCCTACATTCCTTAGTCTGGCTTCAGAATTCACAACTCTACAATAATTTTGTCTTACACCTTCTGTTTATTCATCTCTGGCCTTTGTCCAACCGTCTGCCTATCAAACCCCACCCCTTGACTGTGTTCATTTATTACCTGCCATGCTGTGACCTGCCCCTCCTCTCTTCCAGCTTTCTACCCCCCCCCCCTCCTACAATCAGTCTTAAGAAGAATCCTGACCCAAAACATTACCTATCTTTGTTTTCCAGGGATGCTGCCTGACCCGCTGAGTTACTCCTGCACTTTGTGTCATCTTTTGTAAATCTCCATCCGCAGATCCCTTTTTTCTACATAGAACAGTACAACTCAGGAACAAGCTCTTCAGCCCATGATGTCTGTGTGGCCATGATGCCATGATGCCAAATTAAACTAACATTTTGCTGGCACATGTTCCATATCACTCCATTCCACTCCATTCCCTGCGGAACAAGCAGGCAATATAGGCATATGGAATGTGAAGGTGCTAGTTAAAATGCCTCTTAAATGTCACTATTACATCCACTTCCATTACCACTTCTGGCAGCATGTTCTAGACACCTACCACACTGTGTAAAAAATTTACCTCAAACATCTCCTTTAAACTTCTCCCCTCACCATATTTCAACCATGGGTAAAAGACGCTGATTCTCTACCCGATTTATGCCTTATTATTCAGATAATGTGGTGTATGTTGGTTGATAAGTAGACTTGTATCACACTATGATTTCCATTCAGTTGATAAGGTAGGCCTCAGTTATTCGAAGACTAAAACAAATGAGGATATGCAAAATTGTAATGAAAATTATCTTAAAAACGACACTTAAAATAGGAAGTGAATAGGTTTGATGGGACATCTGTCCCACAGCTTGAGTGGGTACAGATGGCTCCAGCAGCTTTGGTGGTTGTTGCAGAACTGCAGAGCTAATATTGTTTCCGATTATTTTTTTTACATCTGCGCTTTTGTCGTCTACTGCGAAGCCTATTGATTTTTGCCTCACATTTTGTATTTCTTTCACTTCACTGTGTTGGCCATAGTGCGGAGGTTGTTCAGGTGGAAAGTTGAGCACCTGATGTTAACTATGGCATGCAGCTAAGTAACAAGCTTCATACAGGAGTGATAACTGACTCAATCTGATACCTGGCCATGTAATGTGACGTCAGAACTGATGATCAAAACTAAGGTCAATGGCGAAGACTTGGAAAGGGGAAAGATGCTACTTGCCTCTCTTCCTCTCCTTTCATCCCATCAGTGCCCATAAATCTAACAGTAATGCCACAAAGTACACTCAAAGACAAATCATCCAAGACTTCTGAAATAGTGCAATGCAAAGATTTGCAAGCATCTGAGTAGAGACTTTTCTTGATTAGTACGGGTGTCAGAGGTTAAGGGAAGAAGGCAGGAGAATGGGGTTAGGAGGGAGAGATAGATCAGCCATGATTGAATGGCGGAGTAGACTTGATGGACCGAATGACCTAATTTTCTACTCCTATTCCTTATGACATTATGACATTTCTCCTTATCTCACCTTTATATTAAAATCTCCTATCCTAAGACTGTGGCTGAGCTACTGCACCCTGCAGCTGGAGGCAACAGGTTCGCGGTAACAAAAGGTAGTGATGAAAATGCATGCATGAGCAAATTACATGGGAGTGGAGGTTGCGGATGATAGATGGTGAGGGAGCATGGAAGTGGGTGCAAGACTGAGGAAGGATGCCAGCCAAAAGCTGGAGGCATTTCACCCCTTGGGTAGTACTGATCAGAAGGTTGTTAAAGGGTACAGCAAGATATAGATTAATTGTAAATATGGGTGGAGAAAGGCAGATGAAGTTTAATCTGGTCAAGTGTTGCATTTTGGAAGGTCAAATGTAAGGGAAAACGTCAATTTCCAGAATAGTTTCTTCCCAATAACCATAAGGGTCTGAAATACCACACAATGCTAATCTCAACAACTTTTATTTTACACCAACATTAACACTATCCTACACACACTAGGGACAATTTACAATTATACCAAGCCAATTAACCCACAAACCTGTATGTCTTGGAGTGTGGGAGGACACCGGAGATCCTGGGGAAGACCCACACAGGTCACGGGGAGAATGTACAAGCTCCATGCTGACAAGTACCTGTAATAATAATAATAATAGATTTTATTTATATAGCGCTTTTCAGGACTCAAAGTCTCTGGCATTGTAAGGTTGCAACTCTACCGCTGCGCCACCATGCCGCCCAGCCGCTAGAATCTGATAAGTGAAAAAAGTAAAGAGTGCAACTTGATAAAGGAGGGATGATGGGCAGATGGAATCAAATGGGGGAAAGAAATGAAATTGGACTTTGGATCCCTAAAGATTTGTAATCTTTTTGGGTTAAACAAGGAAATTGTTTCTTGGCATCTGCAGTCCCGTGCCTAGCATGTCCGATCAAAGGGTGCTTGAGGTCTGGCACAGACTTGAAGCTTTAAATGCCTGCTTTTGCTATAACAGTACAGTGTGCTGTTCACAGTTTACTATAATAGTCTAGTACAGTATATACCTCTCATAGTGGTGAGAGGTAGAATTCAGGAGGAGTTGATGGGAAAGTGGGATCAGTAATGCGTGGGTGTTTGGTGGTTGGCACAGACTCAGTGAGTGAAGAATTTGTATTTGTGCCATGTGACTCTGCAGCTCGAGCCTAGAAAGGAATTCCAGCGAATGTAAAGGCTTTCACCTCCTTGCCTCTGGCAGTGGTTAGCCAATTATCTCAAGTCACCCACACTGAATTCTGATGCAGTGCCCCTGATATCATCACTTACTCAAAAGCAAATGAATGGAACAGTTTGTGTGAAATCAGGAGATCATCGAGGAACGCACTGACACTCTCATTTAACTTAATGCAGGGAGCAGTTTGATGAGGTTAGCATATGCTGCTGGGTGATAATGAGATTTTGATTTTTGATTGTTTGAAATTTAAACAAGTGGCAAAGCAGCCAGCAGCAGGACAGCTCAAGCTGCCAAATATTTAGGCTTGAAGCAAAGGGATCACCCATGACCCAATCTTCCTGATGCAGTATCTCAACCTTTCTCAACCCGAAACGTCAGCAATTCCTTTCCCCTCACAGATTCTGCTCGACCCACTGATTTCCTCCAGCAGATTATTTATTGTTCGACACAAAATGCTGGAGTAACTCAGCGGAACAGGCAGCATCTCTGGAGAGAAAGAATGGTGAACATCACACATTCCTTCTCTCAGAGATGTTGTCTGACCAGCTGAGTTACTCCAGCATTTTGTGTCGATCTTTGGTGTAAACCAGAATCTGCAGTTCCTTCCTACACAGATTGCTTGTTGTTCCAGGTTCTGCGATCTAGTTTCTTGTCTCTCCACAAAACAAAGGGTTATGAGCTTCATCTGTACAGACCTCCACTGCAAATGTTCTGGCTGTTTGCCTGCATTGGAGAATGAAGCATTGCAGCACCAACTGAAGACCACTATTGTGACAGGGAACTGAGGCCCTGGGGACAGTGAATCAGATAGATATAACGGATTGTATACATCACAACAACCAGACATGGTTGAGAGCTTCAGGTTCCTAGGTGTTGATATTACCAATGATCAGTTGTGGACCAACAACATTGACACAACAGCCAAGAAAATGTACATTAATGCCTCTACTTTTGAGGAGAATGAGGAAAATTGGCATGTTTACAGTGATTCTTACAAATCTCTACAAATGCACCATAGAAAACATAGTGTTGCATCAGAGTATAGTTTGGGAACAGTTCTGCGCAAGACTGCAAACAATTGCAGAGAGTTGCAGATGTGGCCAGTCCATCACACAGACCAAACTTCCCACCGTTGACTCCACCTCCACTTCATGCTGCCCGGAAAAGATGCCGACAAAATCAAAGGCTCGTACCAGCCCGGTCATTCCGTTTGCTCCCTGCAGAAGATACAGAAGATACAGAAACTTGAAAGCGTGCACCACCGGACTCAGGAACAGCTTCTTCCCCTCATTTATGAGGCTTCTGAACAGTCCTTCCATAAGCTAAGGTACTGTCCAATTCACCTCTACCATAGAGGTGTAGAAGCTTGTAAATGGAACTGATACACTTCAATACTATATTCTGCACTCTGTATCTTCCCTTTTGCTCTATCTGCTGGACTTGAATTTGACTTGTTAAGTTTAGTTTTGAGATACAGCACAGAATTTCTCGTATGTTGCAAAACATACTTGGCTAATAAAGTATTATTGTGATTGTGATTGATTGTGAAACAGACCCTACGGCCCACTGAGTCTGTGCAGACCAGCGATCCCCATACACTAGCATTATCCTACACACCAGGGATAATTTACAATTTTTACCAAAGCCAATGAAACTACAAAACTGTATGTCTTTAGAGTGTTGGAGGAAACCGGAGCACCCAGGGAAAAGTCACGGTGAGAACACCCAATCTCCGTACATGTGGCACGGTGGCGCAGCAGTAGAGTTGCTGCCTTACAGTGCCTGAGACCTGGGTTTGATCCTGACCACGGGTGCTTGTCTGTACGGAGTTTATATGTTGTTCCCGTGACCTGCGGGTTTATAAGTATCTGTGGAGTTAAGTGGACTGTCGGCATTTCGGGTTGAGACCTTTCTTCAGACAGCTTCACCCTCGTCAGTTAGAAACATAGAAACATAGAAACATAGAAAATAGGTGCAGGAGTAGGCCATTCGGCCCTTCGAGCCTGCACAAGCCATTCAATATGATCATGGCTGATCATCAGTTCTCGGACACCTCCTCCTACCTACCCCTCGACCATGATCCCACTGCCGAATGTCGTCTGCCCATTTCCATCCACAGATGTTGCCTGATCCACTAGGTTCCTCCAGCAGTTTGTGTTTTATTCAAGGTTCTAGCATCTGCAGTCGCTTGTGTCTCCAATAAATGATTAACTACAGTTTCAATGCCTATAATCACCTACTTAACTTGAACATTTTTATGTAAACATGTAACTTTACAGAATTATGTATTTTCAATCTGATCCAGCTGAGAGAACCCTTTTTGAATATTCAAATCCCAGTGTTTAGTTTGAGGGATCTGTGCACAAAACTCTAGACACCGAAAATACATCTCTTTTGTTACAGTGGCTCCCCGAATATACAAACAACTAGAATATTAAGTGACAAACAGATATATCCTGAACTGTGCATTCTATGTGCGGAAGAGAAATGTCTTAATGTGTTATCACACGAGGTGTACACTTATTGTCTCCCTGGTCTTATGGGGAGGGGGAGTTAATGAAGACTAAGTAATAAGAACATGAACATTAATTTACTGTCTCCCCCTGAATAGTTACAGTTGTAAAGAGTCAAAATATCTGACGTCCAATGATTGGAATCAATGGCTTTAATGCATGAGTGGAAGTTATCTTGTTTTTGTTTTAAACTAAAAGATACAAATTGCTTGAGTAAATGGACAGATCAGGCAGCATCTGTGGAGAAAATGAATGGGTGAAGATTCGAGTCGGGTCCCTTCTTCAGACGGGTCAGAAAGAATAAAAGTTCAATGAAAGGATGAAACACAGAAGACATTCAATGACAAAAGGGGTGATGGTGAAGAGAAAATAACGTCTAGGAGGCACTTAAATTAGGAATAATTAGCGGAAATTTACATGAAATTTGGAAGGAGTGGCAGAATAAGAGTACAAAATGCTGGATATCTGAAATTACTAAACATGGCATTGTTAGGAAGGCTTTAATGGGCCTTGAAAGAAGATGAGGTGCTGCTCCTCAAGCTAGTGTTGAATTTCATTGAACAGTGTAGGAGACAAAGGCAGAAGGGTCAATGTGGGAGCAAAGATTTAAGCTGAGTGGCAATCAGAAATTGGGCCATGGGTATGAACTACAAGAAGGTTTTCTACAAAAGGCCTCACACAGATGGAGAAGACCACATCCCCCAAGTACTGAACACAAAATCCAAACAAGAAGAAACACAAATGATTTGATGCTTCACTCAGAAGAAGTGCTTGTGTCCAGGATGGTGAGAAGGAAGGTGTGGTGAATTAAACACACCAAACTGGCTTCAATCAAATGGGCGGGGTATTGTCGCGGTATTTCAAGAACCTAGGTATAATTTGTTAAAATTATTGGAGAGATAAAACTCCTATTTCTAAGGATAATTCTAAACCGACATTTGCCACGAAAATACAATTGGAGCCTTTGTCAGTGATTTCAAGTGACTGATTGGCTGTAGTCAGCGTCTTGAATAAACCTTTACTAATATTTGCATGTGAAAAGAATCAGATCTTTCAGTTAATCTCCGGGTCTTGTCAAGCCAGTTTTGTCACAACATTTACACATCTCTCCCAGATCTGGTCAAACTGACCTTTTTAATCTGGCCCTACCCCACATTTTAAAATTGTATTGATTGTATTAAAAGGACTTCTGTTCTTTCACTTGCAGGTATGAAAATAAGAAAAACTGATCTCGAATGCACACAGCATTAATGCTTAAAAAACCTTGATACTGAACATTGAGGGGCAGAGTCCGGTGGGAACACCCCTCAAACAAGGGAAGGGTGCCATGAGTGGCAAGGTGTTTTGTTTAAAGATAAGTGTGATCACTACTGCGTATGATACTAATGAATATATAGACGCTGAGATTGTCCGAAGAGTTTTTTCACAGTTTTTGTTTTGTAAATATATATTTGTTGAATAAAGTTGATTTTTGGGAAATAATCTGTTTTCTGCTTTTTAATAGAAGTGAAACAATTTATTGCAAGGTAGGCATGAACCCATGAATATTGAATTAATTTATACCCCACACAACGCCTTGAACAAATACATTTCAAACAAGAACCTCCCGTTCATATTCACAGTACTTTAAGGAAAACATCCCTTGCCAACCCGACAAAAGAGAACAGCTTAATTAGCCATTCAACATATTGCTCTTTGTGAGGTCGTGCTGCGCAAAACTTGGTTGTGCCTGCATTTGAAATAATGCACAACCCAAAGAGCTTTAATGGCTTAAGTTAGCAAATCTTCACATAAAGAAATTTGATCCATAGAGCTCTCTATTTTCACCATTAAACAATTGCTCATTTACTTATTCCTTTTGCACAGTCAAATTTAATTGTGATAAGTTTCTGAATGCCAGAATAACTCAGCATCTCTGAAGAACACAGAAAAGCAACATTTCGGGTCAGGACTCTTCTTCAGACTCCAGCACATTGAATCTTTTTTTATATACAGCATCTGCAGTTTCTTGTGTCTCTATGATAATTTTCAGTCCATGTCATCACACTCTGGAAATTGAATTGAGTACTACCTAACGTGATACACTTACACACCTGCTGTGAGTTCTGGATGAAAGCTGATGCATTTCATCTTGCAACTCTCCTTCCAGAGCTTAGTAGAGAATTAGACTGTCGAGCCACAAGAGACTGCAGCTGCTTGTATTTGGAGCAAAATACAAGCTGTTAGACAACAACAAAGGGAAACATCCTCCCTGAATCCAAACTTCCATCCAATCAAGCCCCGTAAAAAGTTTGTATATTTCAAACTCACCTTCATTCTTTTAAACTTCAGAGAATACAGGGTTAATCTATTTAATCTCTCCTCACACAGAATACTTTCCACCTCCAGAATCAGTCTAGTGAATCTGTATTGAAATCTGATTTCTCTGAATTTTCCTATGGACCCCTGTTCCATCACCAACCACCACACCCCATTAAGGGGAGGGGATCCTGATCTTCATACTCCCTCAACAATGCACTGATGTACGTACGGTCAATCAAGTACCCCTCCACACTATGCTTTTACATTTATTATTCCCAGCCTCTTTCCCCAATTCCCCACATTCTTCATCCCCAGATGATTTTCTTTCCTTTGCATTCTCCACACTGCGTAAAATAAGGAATAGCTAGTGGTGATCCGGTCCTGAAATTTGCAGTGTAGATACACTACGGAAGCGATAATGCAGTATGCAACAATCATACAGCACTTCTCACAGCACAGACTGTATTCTTATAGCCTATCTTCATAAGAGCACTCACTCTGTTAATGCTGACCTTGATTGTAACGTGCCTGTAAAGCTGCAGAAAAAAGGAGTTTCATTGTTCTGTTCCCGGTGCACATGACAATTAAACACTTTTGACTCTTGACTCTTGAATCTTGAATCTCCAGACTTCCAAGAAGAGATTTCTAACAGGCTCACTGGTCCTTTTTTGTGAGAGAGAGAGAGAGAGAGAGAGAGAGAGAGAGAAAGAGAGAGAGAGAGAGAGAGAGAGAGAGAGAGAGAGAGAAGAGAGAGAGAGAGAGAGAGAGAGAGAGAGAGAGAGAGAGAGAGAGAGAGAGAGAGAGAGAGAGAGAGAGAGAGAGAGAGAGAGAGAGAGAGAGAGAGAGAGAGAGAGAGAGAGAGAGAGAGGATGATGTCCTGAGAAAATGTATTCCCAGCCTGTTCCATTTCTTCATCCCATTTCATCGTATTCCTTTCTTTAAAAACAAAATCTTTGTTTCTGCAGGATTTTCAAATCTCCCAGATAGAAATCTGAAATAATTTCAATATTTATCAAATAATTATATCAGTGGATTAAATGTTGGAGCAACAAACACTGGCAGCAATCTTGCAAAAGTTAACCAATTATTTGTTCATTGTTCCGATTGCAGGAATGTTGATAGATCAGTGTAGACTTTGCCTTACAAACCAAGGGAAAATGCCTGACCCTTCACCCCTTGCCCATCCTCCCCCACCATCCTCCTCATACACCCCTACACCCGGATGCCTGTATAAACCTCCGTATTCTTAAGAACCGGTGCATCTTGATTATCTGGAACTCCATGTTAAATCAGAGCGTCTCATCTGCTGTAGCCACGGACCTGATTACACCTCAAAACATTGGTGGTCAATATATCTAATCTTCAGCTTCAAGAAATATATGCTTCTGCCTGGACTGAGCAGGGTTAAATGAGAAGCAGTACGCAAGAGGAGGGGGGGGGGGGGGAAACGACTCATTCCCTGCGCTTTGAGTTAAAAAGATTTGATATTTTCTAAACTGCGAGGAAAGTTCACCATTGAGACTGCCAGCTCTCTGGGTACTGATTAAAAAAAGTGTCGCGTAATAAAATTTTAGCCACGCTCTCCCTCTCTTATTGGTCGAGACAAATTATAAGCAATCTTAAACAATTTCAATATGTTTAATGGTCCAAAGTTAAGCTAAACTGTTCCACTCACTGAGTAAAGTGCCAGATCCGTAAACGGAGATGCTCAGCTACCCCAAGAGTGTACTCATTTTAAATTTTGGTTGGAAGCGAGAATGTACATGTTTATAACAATTTCAAGCAAAATGCTAATGTCATTAAACAAATGAGGTTTACGCAAATTAACTGCATTTTAATATTCCACAAGACTATGACACAGGACATTGTGCAACGAAACATTGGCTAGAATTATCGGTTGCAAGCGGGTTTTTCATTGCTGCGAATCTCAGGAGAATATTTGTAATTAGTATCATTTGCCTAATACTTCAGGTTAATTAGAATATTTAATTGAATAGCTGTAATCTTCAGAGATGACTATATTATGATCAAATTAGTACCATGGTTACGCACACTGATCACTGTTGCAAAGTGGTTTTAACTTCTTCTCTGATGTTGCTCGTCTGGTGTATTTGGCAAGTGTGTGCACACACAGACACACACAGACACACATGCACACACACATACACACATACCCACACAACCACATACACACACATGCACATACTAATCTGGTTTTGTTAACACTTTAGAATTTCAATGAACCGTTTGAACTCTGCCATCAAGAATTAATTATTTTCGGAGAGAAAAGAAATAAAAGTCTGTGCTAAGGCTCCCATATGGCATGTTGGCACACACACTTGTCCAGCTTGGAGTGTGTAGGCAAGATTTCAAACAAGAGGCTTCTTCACCAATGACAACCCCCTCCCTTCCCCGTTCCATCCCCTCTCAATGTTTACAAATACAGACCATATGAAGCATCCCAGGAGAGGTTACCAGGAGACCATTCAGATGCTATTAGGTCCAGATGAGTTGATTTTTACAATGCTGCCGTGGCGATAATGTTCTGGTGTCAGAGGGAGAGAATGCTTACACCGCATTCCGTAACTTTCCGACAAACAAAAGAAAAACTTGGGACGGCGGATGGGGAGTAGGTAACCCGACTAACCTGGATGGGGAAGCCGACCGCTACTCACAGCGACAAGTCAGTGCACAAAAGTATTGACACTAAGGACGCCAAATGGGTCGCTGAGTTGAAGCGTGTTCAGAAAACAGCCTCCCTGTCGTGAGTTTGGCAAAACAGGCGCGGTTGTTGTTCAAATTGCAGGGTGAAGCCCGATCCCCTCATTAGCTGGCTCTCTGAGCTGCCTGGTGTATTGGCAAGCTAGTGGGACTGAAAGACAGTGGTGGGAAAAGTGCCAGTGTGGAGAACACTCAACATCACAGCATTCGCTGACCCTGCGACAGACCACGATCTGAAAAAAACTCAGCCAATACAAATGGTTCAGACGTTGCCTCAGTGGGCCTAACAATTGCCTTCCATTTGGTGCGTCTTGGGTTCAATTCCTATTCCGGAATGATGGAGCACAGGAGCCCATGATGATGAAGCAACTCGGTGCCAACGAAGTGCCATACTGCCTGAGATGCTGTGTTTGGATAAGATGTTAAATCAAGCTTTGCATCTCTTGTCAGACATGCACATGGGCTCTACTTTAGAGAACATTTATAGGGTGAATGCATATAGTCTTTATCCCAGGGCAGGGGAATCAAGAATTAGAGGGCACAGGTTTAAGGTGGGAGGGTTCATAAGGTCATAAGGTCATGTGATAGTAGTAGAATTAGGCCATTCAGCCCATCGAGATTACTACCCCACTCAATCATGACTGATCAAGAGATTCCGTTCTTAACCTCATTCTCCTGCCTTCTTCCAATAACCTCTGACACCTGTACCAATCTATCTCTGAAAGGGGAAAAGGGAAAGACTTAATAGACACATGAGAGGCAACATTTCACACAGAGGGTGGTATGTAGATGGAACAAGCTGCTAGAGGAAGTAGTTTAGGCAGGTACAATAACAACATTCAAAAGTCAATGGGCGGCACAGTGGCACAATGGTAGAGATGCTGCCTTACAGCGCCAGAGTCCTGGGTTTGATCCTGA
This sequence comes from Malacoraja senta, assembly GCA_038087875.1. Classification (NCBI taxonomy): domain Eukaryota; kingdom Metazoa; phylum Chordata; class Chondrichthyes; order Rajiformes; family Rajidae; genus Malacoraja; species Malacoraja senta. The sequence goes on along the minus strand of CM075977.1, from coordinate 36,495,617 downwards.
CTGTCGGTGCTGTCTGTACGGAGTTTGTACATTCTCCCTATGACCATGTGGGATTTCTACAGATGCTCTGGATTCATCCCACACTCCCAAGACATTCAGGTTAGTAGGTTAAATGTTCAAGAAGGAACTGCAGATGCTGGAAAATTGAAGGTAAACAAACGTGCTGGAGAAACTAAGCGGGTGAGTCAGCATCTATGGAGCGAAGGAAATAGGCAATGTTTTGGGCCAAAACCCTTCTTCAGACTACAGGTTTTACAGGGTAGTAGGTTAATTGGCTTCAGTATCCCTAGTGGGCGTAGGTTCGGGTATAGGGTGTTTGCTGGTTGGGGCAGACTCGATGACCTAAAGTGCCTGTCTCTGCGCTGTACAGTATGTCTAAAGTCTAAAGTCATTTGGACAGGTACAGGATAGGAAACATTTAAAGGGATATGGGCCAAAAGTGAGCAAATGGAATTAAATTGTATGGGGCATCATGACCAGAATAGACAAATTGGATTGAAGGGCCTGTTTTGGGCTCTATGTTTCCTGACGATACAAAGTGAAATGGCCCTTTCAGTATCCTGGCCAATATTAACCTTCATGGAACATTACTTTACCAATAACCTTATCTTCACATACCGTTGTTTGTGAGAGCTTGCTGTGTTTGGTACTGGTTGCCATCAGGGGCGGCGCACGATTGGCAGCCCCCCCCAACAGTCTGTCTGTTTTTTCATCTTTTTTTAATTTTTAGTTTGTGTTAAAAGTTTGTGTAAATGTTCTCCGGTTTGTTTTATGTGGGGGGAGGGGGAGGGGGTCGGGGCAAACTTTTTTTCAGTCTCTTACCTTGCCGGAGATGCGATTAATTTTCGGGTCGCATCTCCGGTCACTCTGCGGCCTACCATCAATGGAGCTGGAGGCCTCCTCGGACTGACTTGAGCCCCACCGCGGGGCGTGGACTTAACATCGGAGCCGATTCCTTGCCTGGGATAATTCCAACTGTGAGTCCTGTGGACTTACCATCAAGGGGTCATAGTCTCGGGAGAGGCCGAGTCGGGAAGCTCTAACGACACAGAGGCTCGACCAGACCCGTCCCGGGATCCGATCGCCGGCACGGGGGAGCTGACATCCCCCCCGATGCAGGAGCTGATTGCCCCGAGGCGGAGGGCCCAAACGCCACCGGCTACAGGAGCAAAATTCATCCCGTCAACGGAGGGCTCGAGGCCCCCGACTGCGGGAGAGCAAAGAAGGGAAGAGATTTGAACTTTTTTTTGCCTTCCATCACAGTGAGGAATGTGGAGGAGTCACTGTGGTGGATGTTTATGTTAAAATGTATTTTGTGTGTTCCGTTGCTTTTTATTTGTATGACTGACTTGGCAAATGAAATTCCTCGTACGTTGCAAAACATACTTGGCTAATAAAGTATTATTGGATTGTGATTGTGATTTGCACATGATAGTTCTTTATTGGTTGTGACTCTGTGAGGGTGTGGTGGAAGATAAGTAAAGGTTCTGATTCCAGTGGTGTGATGCGTTTGCACAAGGGCCCCCAATGTTGGGTACTTGACTCATTGTAATACAACACAGATGCTACTCTCTACTTTTAATTCCTCTTGCTTGTTGGTTGCTGTCCCTTGTTCTGGAAATGCAGCAACTCAACTCCATCTGCAGTGAATGCAGGTGAGGACAGTGCAGCCTAGACAAAATCCTCTGAGCAGAAATCAGACTAATACACTGGAAACAAGCAGGCCAGCAATTGGCAAAGGAGAGAAAGTTCTTGTTTCAAAGCTTATCATGTTGCAAAGTGTTTTACAGCCAATCATAAAGTTGTTCAGGGCAGTACTGTGTGCAGCGGTAGAGTTGCTGCCTTATAGCGCCAGAGACTCGGGTTCGATCCTGACTATGGGTGCTCTTTACATGCAGTTTGTACCTTCTTCCTGTGATCGCATGGGTTTTCTCCAGGTGCTTCGGTTTCCTCACGCACCACGTATAGGTTTGTAAGTTAATTGGCTTGGTAAAATTGTAAATTGCCCCTAGAGTGTGGGAAAGTGCTTGTATACGGGGATCGCGGGTCGGCGTGGACTTGGTGGGCAGAGGGGCTTGTTTCCACACTGCATCATTAAAGTCTAAAGTCTACAAATATAAAAAAAAGACTTTTGAAATACAGCCGTGACATAAAGCAGAAAGTGCATGGGTTAGTCTCCTTCCCATAAAAACCAATGTAACAAAGAACCATGAATAAATCTTAGTGATGATGATTGAAGGATAAGTACTGACTGGGACACCGGGAATAAGTCCCTTATTTTTCAAATTGTGCATGGACACTTTTACATCCATCTGAAGTAGCAGACAGGACCACAGCTTCTTTAATGTACAATTTATGTATAATTTATGTTTTTATGTGTTGTCTGGGTCCGTGATGCTACTGCAAACAAGGTTTTCATTGTACCTGTACATCGCTGTCATTGTGCTTATGACAATAAAGTCGATTTGACGACTTCTGAATGTACGGCACTCCATCAGTACTGCACTGGAAAGTCAGCTTGGACTAATGAACTCAAGAGCAGAGCAGCCAAGGCCAAAACCACTGGCAGAGGTCAGAATTCAGTTCTCGAAACAAAATACCAGAGCAAATTAACTATTAATCTGCATTCACCGAATGTGACCTTTAAATATTGACGTTGGAGGGTTCGCCTTGCAAGTGAGTTGTCAGGACAACCCTGGCACTGGGTCAAACTTATTTCATACAAGCACCCTATATTTAAACATGTTTTAAATTTTTAAAATGCTGCAGATTCTGGAAATCTGAAATAAAAAGAGAAAGAGCTCGTTCTGATGAAGGTCAGAAATGTTAACTGTGTTTTTCTTTCTACAGTTGCTACCTGGATCTTGCCAGCATTTTCATTTTTACTTAAATAACTTGCTCTTCCTGAATGATGCCTGGAGAGTAACCCACCCAATATAGTAGGATGTGCACTAGTACATAGAACATGAGTGTGAACAATATCAGCATATTGGATCATTATGTTATGACTGAAAAACAGCTATAAACACAAACTGGCCCATTAGACAGGATCTTATGACCATTACTATAACTGGGTCACTAAGCTCTGAACTGCAAAAGGACTTTGTTAAACTGTGGTTTTAGCGCCAGTGAAAAAGTATATCACTGTGCATCACTTTATTTTCATTTAATACTGGAAGCAAGATTTTCAGCTTTTGTGACCAAGGGCATTCCTGCACTGAAGCTGTCCCAGCTTACTAATCATTGATCAACCTGCTTTTACATCAACCTGTGTTCTTAACACAATGGACTGGCATAATGAGGATTAGATGGCAGTTCATGAGGCCAGCTCACACATTCTGCAATCCTTCAACATTTCTAACCCATGATAAATGAGGCAGCACATAAACAGCAAAATATTAATCATGTTTTATGCACATTTTGGGAGTTCCATCTGAGAATTCATTGTACTGCTTGTCCTTCACCAGTAAAAGTTTGTGCCGCTTTTAAAATGTTAAGTCATTTTGTGATGTATGCTAATTACTGTACTGATGGCTCCCACCAAAATTCAGCTCAAGCCTTCAGAGTACAATGGAATCGAATTTAGACAGGTAAATTATATGATATATTACCCAGCAGATGGCAAAGACTGAGATAAAATTATACATGCGATATGTTACCTCCATGCATTTTATGTTAATATTAATGGTTTACAGCAAAACAAAGCACTTTTTCTTTGTGTAAGAAGAAAAAGTGCAGATAGACACAAAAAGCTGGAGTAACAGCGGAACAGGCAGCATTTGTGTGCAGATGCTAGTTTAAACCGAACATAGACACATAAAGCTGGAGTAACTCAGCGGGACAGGGAGCATTTCTGGAGAGAAGGAATGGGTGATGTTTCAAGTCAAGACCCTTCTTCAGCCTAACAGATTAATGGTCCAGGGTATAAGTACTACAGGCGAGATAGAGATGAGGGTAAAAGAGAGAAAGTTATTACATTAATTAAGGAAAACATCACAGAGGTAGTCTGAGATTACATTGCTGAGGGATCATCCAGTGAGGCTATATGGGTGCAGCTGAGAAATGAGTGCTGGAGTAACTCAGCAGGTCAGGCAACATCCCTGGAGAACATGGATAGGTGACGTTTTGGGTCAGGACCCTTCTTCAGACTCAGTCAGCAGCCAATCAAGCTCCTTTTGGACTGTCGGCTCCTGTCTTCCCTTCTGTTTGGTCAATTGAATTTTCCTGGATGAAATGCATTTTAGTTAACCTTAAGCATTAGAATGAGGCCCTTTACACTTCCTCTGCCATTCAATAAAGTCATGGATGATCTTAAACCATAGCATCACTTTTCTGCATTTGGTCCACACCCCTCAGTTCCCTTAATGTCTGAAATCATGTAATTTTCAGTAAATGTTGAACTGTTTCTTGTAACACTAAATTTTCGGGTAAGCCATCAGTAGGTGGAGAATCTAGGATTAATACAGCTGTTGTCTCACTGCATAGTCAATTACCAGTCACTCATGTGCTCCCTGTATAACGTTTCATGGGACTTAATTGTTAATCGAGGAACTTTCATACACGTGAACTCGTTACAGACACCAATATGCCTAATTGGTTGTCTTAGTTGTCTGTGCTCTCTTGTTGATATTTCCCAGGCCATCACAGAATAATTGCTGACACTTAAAAAGTGCATTTGCTTATTTATTTGAAGCTTTGCTAGTGCTTAAATGTCAAGCAATTAGCAACCATAAGGTATGCACCTCTGCTTAAGGTCCAGAAAGAGAAGAAGGATCAGTCTAATTAACTATCAGAAGATCTAGATAATATCACTGAGGAGTGCTGCAATCTCCAAGGTCCCTTTTTTGGATGAGATATTAATCTAAGGAACCATCTGCCTTCTCAGTTGGGCAAAACATTATTGGAAGAGGAAGGGGAAGTCACCACCAATTCTGCTGACTGGTTAGCATGCAACGAACAGTTTATCACTGTACCTCGCTACACGTGACAATAAACTAAACTGAAAACAATATTCAACCCTCAGTCAACATCTCAGATTGTCAGATAATTTGTTTGATTGTACTTTGGCTATAAACAGACTGACTGTTCCGTTTCTTATATTGCCAGTGACCATAATTAGTTCATTGGTGCGAATGTGCTTTGGAACCTCTAAAGGGCCTGTCGCACTTGCCGATTTTGCCGGCGTCATATCAGTGTCGCCAAAATATTTTGAACATTTCAAAATCCAGCGGTGACAAAAAAGTGGTTGCGACACTTGAAAAAAACACCGCGCGTCATACGCAGTGTCACCGCCGTGTCATACGTCATCACGCCGCGTCACGGCCCGTATTTTTCGGTGACATGATACGTCAGTCAATGATGCCGGCAGTCGCCGAAAAAATCGCCAAGTGGAACAGGCCCTTTAAAAAGTACCATAACATCAAAGTCTTGAATCCCCATCATCTGAGTGAATGCATGAGTGTATGATCTATAATTTTCATAGAGTATTTCAGTTGGTAAGCATAACCCCTGTTGGGAAAATCACAAAACTGCAGGTGCTGTAAATCAGATGCAAAAACAGAAAATGTTGGAAATATTCAGCCGGTCAGGCAGCATCTGTGGAAATAGAATCAGTCAGCTTTTCAACTCTGCGACTTGAGTTTTTACTAAGGGTCGCAGATCCAAAACAATGACTGTTTCTCTGTTGCCTAACCCACTGTGTGTTTCCAACATATTTTGTTTTTGGCCCAATTAGAATTGTGTTTTTGTGTGTCCCATACTCGGGCTAGTTTTCAGCCATCATTTATTGTGCACAACGTCAATGGAACTGCCAATCTTAGTGTTGTGGAGATATATAGGTCAGAAACAGACCCTTCAATCCGGTAAACCCACACTGACTGTCATCCATTCATTTACATTAATCCAATGTTAATCCCATTCTCCCTAAAAACTATCAATTTCCCCCTGATTCTGCCACTGACCCACACACTGGGGCTAATCACAGCAGCCAATTAACCAAGCAATCACATGACTTTGGAATGTAGGAAGAAACATGGTCACAGGGAGAACATGCAAACTCCACAGAGGCAGCACCCAAGGAGATGATTGAACTCGGTTCTCTGGCGCTGTGAGACAAGTGCTCTAATGGCTCTACTGCACTGTGCCATCTAATCTTATGGCCAATATTCTTCCCAGTTAGTGAATATCCGTGGGGAAAAGATCATAAAATTATAAGACACAAGAGCAGAATTAGGCAATTCGGCCCACCAAGTCTGTTCTGGCATTCAAGGATGAATGATTTATTTTTCCCTCTCAAGCTCATTCACCTGCCTTTTCCCCATAACCTTTGATCATCCTTACTAATCAAGAACTTATCAATCTCTGATTTTAAAATACCAATGATTTGGCCTCCACAGCATTCTGTAGAAATGAATTCCGCAGATTCACCACCATCTGGCAAAATAAATTCCTGTTCATCTCCATTCTAAACATGCATCTTTTTATTTTGTAGCTGAGCCCTGTGGTCCTAGACTTTCTCACTACCGGAAACATCCTCTCCACATCTACTGCATCTCGGCTTTTCATTATTCAGTAGGTTTCAATGAGATTCCCCCTTATCCTTCTAAACTCCAGTGAGTACAGGCTCAAAACCATCAAACGTTCCTCATACATCAATCCAATCATCCCCAGGATCATTCTCGTAAACCTTCTCTGGACCCTCTCCAACGTCAGCACATGCTTTCTCAGATATGAGGTCGAAAACTACTCGCAATATTCCAAATGTGGTCTGACCAATGCTTTATAAAGCCTTGGCATTACATCCTTGCTTTTATATTCTAGTCCTCTTGAAATTAATGTGATGGATTTTACATTATTTCCTCTCGAAAAGTGATGGCATTGCCCTTATTTGGAGGATAGTTACAAGGTGTGAAAAATGATTGAACAAGTGATTTAGAAAGTAAGCGTTACAAGAAGGAGATACTTTGTACAAAGCATTGAGACACCTCTGATATGCCTGGTCCATCATGGGTATTGACCTCTCCATGATCGAAGGGATCTAGGGAGGTGTTGCCTCAAAAAGGCAGCCAGCATCTTCAAGGACCAAAACCACCCTGGCCATATTCTCATTTCACTCTTGCCATCGGGATGAAGGTATAGAAATCTTAATAAAACTGTGACCTCCGGGTTTAGAAACAGTTTCTTCCTGGCAACCATCCAGTTTTTGAACACTACAAATACCAACAAAACTTCGAACTTCTTGGTTATACTAGGGACCTCTAGCTTTTGTTTAGTTCAGTGGAACATGAAATTAAAGTGACGAGTGGCAAGGATTGGGGATGTGCAAAGATTGGGGAGGGGGAAGTGGGAGGGGGAGGTGGGAGGGGGGAGGGGGGAGGGGGAGGGGGGGAGGGCACTCAACCAAAGTTTTTCACCAATACCACTACCAAATGTGAATATTTTATATTTGTATCTAAAGATATTCCTTCAGTAATCGGTAAAATCTGAATATGTTCAGATAGAGAATTAAGAGCCAATACAAGGCAGGAAAATAACACACTGCCTTGTCACCTCATGAAAGGAATGTCACAGCAAGCAAGATTTAAGTAAATTATTGATGAATTTCAAAAGAATTGTGAAGCAATGCTGCAACTAAGGTTTCTCCAGGCCACTCAATGAACCTGTTTGATAAACTTTGAAAATTCACTGCATTTTGACTTTTAAGGTGTTCAGTTGTTCTGGCAGGAATGTAGACACAAAGTGGTGGTGAGACTCAGCTGGTCAGGCAGCATCTCTGGAGAAAAAGGATGGGTGACGTTTCGGGTAGGAACCCTTCCTCTGGAAAGTAATGTGATGTAGAGGGAAGATGATGACATTGAAATTGGATTGTACTCATTTTTGCTGCAATCAAACATGGCTTAGACCAAGTGCCATCAATCAGATCCCCAGAAAAAATGTCAAAACCTAGCCTCACATGATGTTGAGATGGTTTACATTCAGAAACAAATTCTGGAGCAACATAACATACACACTACCAAGTACATTTGAAAAGCAGAAATGCTCACAGAAAAATGCATTTAAGCAGGGTTATGAATTCTTTAAACGAGTCTGATTCTTAATTCTCAATTCTTATTTTTAATTATTTTTAATTCTTTAAATTACCCGTCAGGTAATTTTATGCCGCTACAGCATTGGGAACGGGGACTAATTAATGTTTAGGTTATATTCAATGTAGATGGAGCTGCACAGCAAGATGTGAGGCGATTTTATGTGTCACCTGGGTTAACCCAGCTAGTTATTTGTGTACTATGTCAATGCAAAGGATTATAGTGAGGAATGAGACACCCTGGTTGCAGTGGGGAGTTTCAATTTGCAGACTCTTTAAGAAAATCCTTTCTCTGATAAAGAGTCCCATTTAGCATGTGCATCCAATGCTTGTCCTTCTGTAGGGAGCAAGTGTGCATTCCGCAGATGATGCCATCGAAACAAGATCATCAGGCTTCCCAAAAAAGAATACATGATGTGTGCAAATGTGTGTAGCGCACAGGAGTGTTCAAGTCCCATTTTGCATCTGTCGCGATTCCACTAGGAAATCACTTCCAGTGTGATTTACTTTGGGAAACATTGAAATTAGATCACTGCATATCTATAAAGCAGGTGATACGTGATCCAGCTGTGTAGTGATGTAGCCTCACACCTGAAAGGTGTTGCAACCCTGACTCACCAGTAGAGCATCAACTAATAAATAGATTGGTATATATTAATGGTGACACTATTGAACCAGAACTAAAACATAATATGTTAAATGTGCATCGATCCTTCCCTTATAGCAAGCATCTTTGATTTTACAGAGCGTACCAAATTCAATGGCTAGCCACAGATGGTATCATTATAACAGCAGCTGTTATGAGCTCTTACTATAATAACACTCTCTTCCCACCTCTCGTGTGAAAGATACAAGTGGATATTACTTTGCAATTTGCAAAATACCAAACCATTATTCAAAGCTAATAATGGCGTCCTATTAATTTTACATTGGCCAACTTTTCAGGAGTGCTTCATTGGCTGTGAAGTGTTTCAGAACATACTATGGTCATGAAAGGTGCTATAAAAAAGTAATTATTTATTTTTTCCCGTTAATTCTTTTCCTTTAAATTTCACAATTGAGGGAGATATATTGCATGATTTTTCAAGAAACATCAGATAAGAATAATAAGATTCTTGTCATTGTTCTTCCTAAAATTCCCTCTCAAAAGCTGCACTTCTGTTAACTGGTTCAATCATTTCAACCCTCAAATATATCTTCTATGGAAACAGGTGCCCACAGTGAGAACACTGTAAACTTCTTCCTTGAGAGATGAATATGTAGAAGCCTGTAGGCACAATGAACTGCAGATGTTTGTTTACAAAAAAAGAAACAAAGTGCTGGAGTAACTTGGCAGTGCAGGCAGCAACTCTGGAGGACATGGACAGGCAAAGTTTCAGGTCAGGATCCTTCTTCAGAAGGGCCCCAATCCAAAACATTCCCTATCCATGTCCTCCATAAAGAAGCCTTTCTTGTCTGGTCAATGCATTCAATACCCTTCACATCCCAGCCCCAAATAAAAGACTATAAAGTAACCATTGGAATCACCAGGTAATGTGCGTGCTATAGTAAAGGCACTATATAAATGAAAGCTGCTGTGAATTGAAGTTAAGAGCTTTTGTAAATACCACAAGTAATAGAGGGGATTGAAAAATAATAAAATAAATTAAAAATAGGAGAATGAAATAGAAGTGGTAAAGGTAAATCATGTCTGATGAATCTTATAGAATTTTTCGAGGATGTAACTAGTAGAGTGGATAGGGGAGAACCAGTGGATGTGTTATATCTGGACTTTCAGAAGGCTTTTGACAAGGTCCCACATAAGAGATTAGTATGCAAACTTAAAGCACATGGTATTGGGGGTTCAGTATTGATGTGGATAGAGAACTGCCTGGCAGACAGGAAGCAAAGAGTAGGAGTAAACGGGTCCTTTTCAGAATGGCAGGCAGTCACTAGTGGGGTTCCGCAAGGCTCAGTGCTGGGACCCCAGCTATTTACAATATATATTAATGAACTGGATGAGGGAATTGAATGAAACATCTCCAAGTTTGCAGATGGCACGAAGCTGGGGGGCAGTGTTAGCTGTGAGGAGGATGCTAGGAGGCTGCAAGGTGACTTGGATAGGTTGGGTGAGTGGGCAAAGGCATGGCAGATGCAGTATAATGTGGATAAATGTGAGGTTATCCACTTTGGTGGCAAAAACAGGAAAGTAGACTATTATCTGAATGGTGGCCGATTAGGAAAAGGGGAGATGCAACGAGACCTGGGTGTCATGGTACACCAGTCATTGAAAGTAGGAATGCAGGTGCAGCAGGCAGTGAAGAAAGCAAATGGTATGTTAGCATTCATAGCAAAAGGATTTGAGTATAAGAGCAGGGAGGTTCTACTGCAGTTGTACAGGGTCTTGGTGAGACCACACCTGGAGTATTGCGTACAGTTTTGGTCTCCTAATCTGAGGAAAGACATTCTTGCCATAGAGGGAGTACAGAGAAGGTTCACCAGACTGATTCCTGGGATGGCAGGACTTTCATATGAGGAAAGACTGGATAGACTCGGCTTGTAAACGTTGGAATTCAGAAGACTGAGGTGGGATCTTATATAAACTTACAAAATTCTTAAGAGGTTGGACAGGCTAGATGCAGGAAGATTATTCCCGATGTTGGGGAAGTCCAGAACTAGGGGTCACAGTTTAAGGATAAGAGGGAAGACTTTTAGGACCGAGATGAGGAAATCATTTTTTACACAGAGAATGGTGAATCTGTGGAATTCTCTGCCACAGAAGGTAGTTGTGGCCAGTTCATTGGCTATATTTAAGAGGGAGTTAGATGTGGCCCTTGTGGCTAAAGGGATCAGGGGGTATGGAGAGAAGGCAGGGATGGGATACTGAGTTGGATGATCAGCCATGATCAAATCAAATGGCAGTGCAGGCTCGAAGGGCCGAATGGCCTACTCCTGCAACTATTTTCTATGTTTCTATTTTTCTATGTTACAGAAGGGGAGAATGAGGGCCAGGGCAGTTTACTGTTCTGGATGTCAGATGTGGGAGGTCATGGAGTCTGATACCCCTCCAGACGTCCACATCTGCGCCAGGTGTGTCCAGATGGGGCTCCTAAGGGACCGTGTTAGGAACCTGGAGCAGCAGCTCGATGACCTCTGTCTGATCAGGGAGAGTGAGGAAGTCATAGAAAGGAGTTATAGGGAGGTCACTCCAAGACCACGGGAGGCAGACAAGTGGGTCACTGTTAGGAGGGGCAAGGGGCAGAGGCAAGGACTAGTGAGTACCCCGGTGGCTGTACACCTTGAAAATAAGTACTCCTGTTTGAGTACTGTTGGGGGGGGACAGCCTTCCTGCGGGTAGCGATAGCGGCCGGGCCTCCGGCACAGAGACCGGCCCTGTTGCTCAGAAAGGTAGGGAAAAGAAGAGGAGGGCAATAGTAATAGGGGACTCTATAGTTAGGGGGTCAGACAGGCGATTCTGTGGATGCAGTCAGGAGACCCGGATGGTAGTTTGCCTCCCTGGTGCCAGGGTCAGGGATGTGTCTGAACGCGTACAAGATATCCTGAAATCGGAGGGAGAGGAGCCTGAGGTCGTGGTACATATTGGTACCAATGACACAGGTAGAAAGAAAGAAGAGGTCCTGAAAGGAGAATTTAGGGAGTTGGGAGGAGAGTTAAGGAGAAGGACCGCAAAGGTAACAATCTCAGGATTATTACCTGTGCCACGAGACAGTGAGAGTAGGAATGGAGTGAGGTGGAGGATAAATGCGTGGCTGAGGAACTGGTGCAGCGGGCAGGGATTCAAGTTTCTGGATCATTGGGACCTCTTTTGGGGAAGGTGTGACCTGTACAGAAAGGACGGGTTGCACTTGAACCCGAGGGGAACCAATATCCTGGCGGGGAGATTTGCAAAGGCTACTGGGGAGACTTTAAACTAGAACGGTTGGGGGGAGGGACTCGAATAGGGAAAGCTAGTAGTCAGGGTGTGAGGCAGGAGGCAGAGAAGGGAAGCACTCGGACCCAAAATGTAGGGGAGAAAGAAGAAAAAGATAATAACCAGAGAATAAGTGGTGGTGGGTTTCTTAAATGTGTATATTTAAATGCTAGGAGCATTGTAAGAAAGGTGGATGAGCTTAAAGCCTGGATTGACACCTGGAAGTATGATGTTGTGGCGATCAGTGAAACATGGTTGCAGGAGGGCTGTGAGTGGAAACTAAATATTCCAGGATTTCGTTGCTTTAGGTGTGATAGAGTTCGAGGGGCAAGAGGTGGGGGTGTTGCATTGCTTGTCAAGGAAGATATTGCAGCAGTGCTTTGGCAGGATAGATTAGAGGGCTCGTCTAGGGAGGCTATTTGGGTGGAACTGAGAAATGGGAAAGGGGTAGCAACACTTATAGGGGTGTATTATAGACCGCCTAATGGAGAGCGAGAATTGGAAGAGCAAATATGTAAGGAGATAGCAGATATTACTAGTAAGCACGAGGTATTGATTGTGGGAGATTTCAATTTTCCACACATAGACTGGGAAACACATTCTGTAATAGGGCTGGATGGTTTGGAGTTTGTAAAATGTGTGCAGGATAGTTTTTTGCAGCAATACATAGAGGTACCTACAAGAGAAGGGGCAGTGCTGGACCTCCTGTTAGGAAATGAGACAGGGCAGGTGGCGGAGGTATGCTTTGGGGAGCACTTTGGGTCCAGTGATCACAATACCATTAGTTTCAATATAATTATGGAGAGGGTCAGAACTGGACCTAGGGTTGAGATTTTTGTCTGGAGAAAGGCTGACTTTGAGGAGATGCGAAAGGATTTAAAAGGAGTGAATTGGGACATGTTGTTTTATGGGAAGGATGTAGAAGAGAAATGGAGGACATTTAAAGGTGACATTTTAAGAGTACAGAATCTTTATGTCCCTGTTCGGTTGAAAGGAAATAGTAAAAATTGGAAAGAGCCATGGTTTTCAAGGGAAATTGGACACTTGGTTCGGAAAAAGAGAGAGATCTACAATAATTATAGGTGGCATGGAGTAAATGAGGTGCTGCAGGAGTATAAAGAATGTAAAAAGAATCTTAAGAAAGAAATTAGAAAAGCTAAAAGAAGATATGAGGTTGCTTTGGCAAGTAAAGTGAAAGTAAACCCAAAGGGTTTCTACAGCTATATTAATAGCAAAAGGATAACAAGGAATAAAATTGGTCCATTAGAGAGTCAGGGTGGACAGCTATCTGCAGAGCCAAAAGAGATGGGGGAGATATTGAACTATTTCTTTTCTTCGGTATTCACCAAGGAGAAGGATACTGAATTATGTGAGGTAAGGGAAACGAGCAGAGTAGCAATGGAAACTATGAGATTCAAAGAAGAGGAAGTGTGGACACTTTTGAAAAATATGAAAACGGATAAGTCTCCAGGTCCTGACAGGATATTCCCTAGGACATTGGGGGAAGTTAGTGTAGAAATAGCAGGGGCTATTACAGAAATATTTCAAATGTCATTAGAAACGGGAATAATAATAATAATAATAGATTTTATTTATATAGCGCTTTTCAGAATAGTGCCGGAGGATTGGCGTACTGCGCATGTTGTTCCATTGTTTAAAAAGGGTTCTAAGAGTAAACCTAGCAATTATAGACCTGTTAGTTTGACGTCAGTGGTGGGCAAATTAATGGAAAGGATACTTAGGGATAATATATATAAGCATCTGGATAAACAGGGTTTTATTAAGAACAGTCAACATGGATTTGTGCCTGGAAGGTCATGTTTGACTAATCTTCTTGAATTTTTCGAAGAGGTTACTAGGGAAATTGATGAGGGTAAAACAGTGGATGTAGTCTATATGGACTTCAGTAAGGCCTTTGACAAGGTTCCTCATGGAAGGTTGGTTAAGAAAATTCAATTGTTGGGTATTAATGGTGGAGTAGCAAGATGGATTCAACAGTGGCTGAATGGGAGATGCCAGAGAGTAATGGTGGATGGCTGTTTGTCAGGTTGGAGGCCGGTGACTAGTGGGGTGCCTCAGGGGTCTGTGTTGGGTCCACTGTTGTTTGTCATGTACATCAATGATCTGGATGATGGTGTGGAAAATTGGATTAGTAAGTATGCAGATGATACTAAGATAGGTGGTACACAAAAATGCTGGAGAAACTCAGCGGGTGCAGCAGCATCTATGGAGCGAAGAACTTTCGCTCCATAGATGCCTTCCATGAGGAACCAACCTTCCATGAGGAACCTTGTCAAAGGCCTTACTAAGATAGGTGGTGTTGTGGATAATGAAGTAGATTTTCAAAGTCTACAGAGAGATTTAGGCCATTTGGAAGAGTGGGCTGAAAGATGGCAGATGGAGTTTAATGCTGATAAATGTGAGGTGCTACATCTTGGCAAGGCAAACCAAAATAGGACGTACATGGTAAATGGTAGCGAATTGAGGAATGCAGTTGAACAGAGGGATCTAGGAATAACTGTGCATAGTTCCCTGAAGGTGGAATCTCATGTAGATAGGGTGGTAAAGAAAGCTTTTGTTGTGCTGGCCTTTATAAATCAGAGCATTGAGTATAGAAGTTGGGATGTAATGTTAAAATTGTACAAGGAAATTTTTTCCTTGCTATTTTGGATATTTGGATATTTTGGACTTTGATTACTCTTTAACAATGTTTTTTTGATTACTCTTTAATAATGTTTTTTGATTACTCTTTAACAGTGTCTTCCCCCCTTTTTTTTTTTTTTTTTTAAATTAAGAAAAAAGGGAGGAAAAATATTTTTAGCTTGCTATATGATACTAACATTTGAATTGGAGACTAACAAATACTTCAGTTATGGAATAAAACTATTGTTTCCCTCCCCCCATAAATTGTTTTCATTGTAATTGAAACTTTTCTTTTAAGGAAAGTACGGAGCTAGTAATATTTTTTTTTTTAACAAAAGCTACGGAAGTCTTTAGATGTTTAGCCACACTAGGGTGGCTATCACTAACTGCACTAATCATAGTTGTAGTTTTCTTCTTTTTCTATTTTTTACACGTTACTAATACAACATTTTATTACCTTTTCTATCTTATGTTATATTATATTTTGTATTTGGAATGGAATTATATGTTTTATCTAGGGAGATATGTCCGGATGAAAAACCGACGAGACTTAGAATTCATCTACCTGTGGTTCAAGTATAAGGTAGGGTTTAGTGCGCTGATCCAGCTGCTCCAACATAGACCACTTTAATCACAAGATGCAAGACGTTAATATGAAAATTGGGGGTGAAGGAATTAAATTTTGTAGCTGGAATGTTAAGGGAATTAATGAACCAATCAAGAGAGGTAAAGTATTAGCCTATTTAAAATCACTTAAAGCAGATGTAATATTTCTCCAGGAAACACATCTTAAAAAGGAAGCACAACATAGATTGAAAGCCAAATGGATTGCTAAAACGTATCATTCTTCATTTTCACATAAATCTAGAGGGGTTGCAATATTAATTCGTAAAGGTATACCCTTTAAACATATATCAACGACAGAAGATATTGAAGGCAGATATATTGTATTAGTAGGGGAGTTATACTCAAAAAAAGTGACTCTCCTTAATGTATATGGACCAAATTTTGATAGCCCCCTGTTCTTTAAGAGAATACTTAACATTATCCCGGAATGTACACAACATAATTTAATTATCGGTGGAGACTTAAATTGTACATTGGATGCTTACTTGGATAGATCATCAAGTCAAAGAAAATTAAAATCTCAGTCAAGTGAATTCCTAAATTCATATATTAATACTACAAACATTAAGGATGTTTGGAGAATTGAAAACCCATCTGGTCGAGAATACTCATTCTACTCACCCGTGCATAAAACTTACTCAAGGATAGACTATTTCTTAGTAGACTCTAAACTTATCCCATTTACCTATAATTCGTAATATCATAATATTATAATATCGGACCATGCTCCACTTACATTTATGATTAAACTAAAAGGAATGACCGAGATAAAGACACAATGGAGACTTAACCCCCAAATCTTGAAAGAAAAGTTATGTAATGAATACCTCGTAAAACAGATTAATATGTTTTTCGAGGCTAATGACAGCTCTGGAATCTCCGCCTCCCTTCTTTGGGAAACATTTAAAGCATTTGTGCGAGGAGCATTAATATCCTCCCAATCATTTATTAACAAAGAGAATAGGGCCAAACAACAGTCTTTGGAAACGGAAATAAAGCAATTAGACATAGAAAATGCAATAGCACCATCTATGGTAAAACACAATAAAATTGCAGTACTGAAATATAAGTTAAACAAGTTATACTCAGACCAAGTAATAAAACTATATCAACGTACAAAACAATTACATTTTGAATTTGGAGATAAACCACAAAAACTATTAGCGCGTCAACTTCGTAAACAGGACGGGGAAAAAACAATTTACAAAATTAGATCAGATAAGGGAGAAACATTAACACTACCTAAAGATATTAATGATAGATTTTTACAATATTATCAAAAATTGTATTCATCTAAAACAACAGAACAACCAGTAGGAATGGAAACATTTCTACAGAAATGTAATCTTACAGGTCTAGATCAGAAAGAGAGAGAATCACTAGATGTAGAAATTACGGTAAAAGACATCGAGGAGTCAATTAGATCTTTAAAAAATGGAAAGGCCGCAGGTCCTGATGGTCTAAGCTCTGAATTTTATAAAAAAATTTACGATCTGATTTCTCCTCATCTACAGAGACTTTACAAACAAGCATATACTCAACAGAAACTTCCAGAAACTCTAAATGAATCTACAATCATACTTATACCGAAACCGGATAAGGACCCTGAAGACCCAGGTTCATATAGAGCAATAGCTCTCTTAAATACTGATCAGAAAATATTAACCAAAATCCTATCTCATAGATTGAG
This sequence comes from Malacoraja senta, assembly GCA_038087875.1. Taxonomy (NCBI): domain Eukaryota; kingdom Metazoa; phylum Chordata; class Chondrichthyes; order Rajiformes; family Rajidae; genus Malacoraja; species Malacoraja senta. The sequence continues at coordinate 36,478,664 of CM075977.1, read as the reverse complement.
CTTAGTGATTAATAAATTAATACACCCGGACCAAACAGGTTTTATTCCAAAACGTTACTCATTTTATAATTTGAGAAGACTATTCAATATTATATATACAAATAGAATTCCAAATGCAGATCTAGCAATTATTTCGTTAGATGCTGAAAAGGCATTTGACCAGGTAGAATGGACATATTTATTTTCGGTAATGAAAAAATTTCAATTGGGAGAGAAGTTCTGCACATGGGTTAAATTGTTATACTCTAATCCAACAGCTAGAATATTAACAAATCAAATGTTATCAGCCAAATTTAATCTTTCTAGAGGTTGTAGACAAGGATGTTCACTATCCCCACTATTATTTGCTCTTGCAATTGAACCATTAGCAGAAAGTGTTAGAAACCATCCAGGAATACGTGGATACAACACTAGAGATACAAGGAATAAAATTTCCTTATATGCAGATGATGTATTAATATATATTACAAAGTTAGAAACTAGTATTCCAAATCTATTAAATCTAATAAAACAATTTGGTCAGTTCTCAGGATATAGGATTAATTGGAATAAAAGTGAAATTATGCCAATAACAAAATTCAACTTAAATACAATACAACAATCCCCTTTTAAAATAGTTAAAGATAAACTTAAATATTTAGGAATCTATGTAACTAAGACATATACCTCTTTATTTAAACAAAATTTTCCATCCTTACTTAATAAATTACACAAACATATTCAGTACTAGAAAACACTACCTATTTCAATGGTAGAATTAATGCTATAAAAATAATTTTCTTACCGCAACTACTATATTTATTTCAATTAATTCCGATATATATTCCAAAAAACTTTTTCAAAAGAGTCGACTCCATTGTTACAAGCTTTATTTGGGATTATAAGAATCATAGAATAAGTAAAAAACATTTATGTAAGTCAAAGAGCAACGGAGGTTTGGCTTTGCCAAATTTCTTATTTTATTTTTGGGCAGTCCATATTAAAAACATGAATTTCTGGCTGGAAGAAATGGACCAACAACCAGAATGGTTAAGGATGGAAAAGGAAGACTGTTTACCTTTTGAAATAGGTTCGATTATATTTGCTACCACAAAATTGCATAAAAAAACCTATAAGGAAAACCCTATAATACATAGTGGAATACGAATTTGGAAACAATTAAAAAAGGCTTTAAAACTGAATAATATACCACTATGTCTTCCCATTGTAAATGATCCTCTATTCAAGCCATCCATATTGGATAGAGTTTTTATACAATGGAAAAATCATGGAATTAAAAGGATTGGACATCTTTATAGGGAAGGCATCTTTCTGTCATTTCAAGAGTTACAACAGAATCATGGACTACACTCAAATAACTTTTTCAGATATTTACAAATTAGAGATTATGTTATATCCAATACACAAGTTTATAGGACTAGGGAACCAGAAATTCTTGATGAATGTTTGAATAAGCATCCTAACACTGAAAAATTAATAGCTTATATTTATAACATTCTCTTAAATAATGAGGAACCACCGATGGAACTATATAGACATAAATGGGAAAATGAGTTAGGTTATCCTATTACGAAAGATATTTGGGACGAAAGTTTACAACATATACATCAATGTTCGTTAAATGCCAGACATGCTTTAATACAATTTAAAGTCTTACACAGATTACATTATTCCAAAATAAAACTAAATAGAATTTTCCCACATATTTCTCCTATATGTGATAAATGCCTGCATCTAGAGGCCAATTTAACACATACCTTTGCAAATTGTATAAAAATTAAAAATTACTGGACTGATATTTTTCAAATAATCTCTGAAGTTGTTAATACCAAACTAGCTCCAGACTCAAAATTAATAATACTTGGGATATCAGAACAAAGTTTAACACTCACAACAAGCCAAAGAAACTTCCTTGACTTCAGTATAATAACAGGGAAAAAATTAATATTAAAATTCTGGAAAGGCCCTACAACCCCCACAATTAAAATGTGGATTGTGGAAATGTCGGAGACCCTACATCTAGAAAGAATTAGACTCGTCTTAATAGACAAGCAAGAACTTTTTGTTAAAATATGGGCTCCATTCATTGCCTATTTGAAGGGATAGAGTGGCCCAGCGCGAAAGCCCGACTGAAGCTTGAACTCAGGATTAGATGTAATTATATTTCATAACCTACGAACGTATCTCCTATGACGTATTATAAGTTATTCATTCCACCTTTTTTTCTTTTTTGATATTGAAATTCTTCTTTCTTTCTCTTCTTTCTCTCTATTTTTCTTTTTCTATCTATATAAAAAAAAAACACTAGAAGCAGAATTAACTGACAATTGACAAATTTAATAATGTATGAATGATTGATGTATATGAAAAGTTTTTTCTTCTATTCTATTATAATATGTTACTCTACATTGTAATATGTTTGCTTCTAATAAAAATTTATATCACGAAAATTGTACAAGGCATTGGTGAGGCCAATTCTGGAGTATGGAGTACAATTTTGGTCGCCTAATTATAGGAAGGATGTCAACAAAATAGAGAGAGTACAGAGGAGATTTACTAGAATATTGCCTGGGTTTCAGCAACTAAATTACAGAGAAAGGCTGAACAAGTTAGGTCTTTATTCTTTGGAGCGCAGAAGGTTAAGGGGGGACTTGATAGAGGTCTTTAAAATGATGAGAGGGATATACAGAGTTGACGTGGATAAGCTTTTCCCATTGAGAGTAGGGAAGATTCAAACAAGAGGACATGACTTGAGAATTAAGGGACAGAAGTTTAGGGGTAACATTAGGGGGGACTTCTTTACTCAGAGACTGATAGCTGTGTGGAATGAGCTTCCAGTGGAAGTGGTGGAGGCAGGTTCGATTTTATCATTTAAAAACAGATTGGATGGGTATATGGACGAGAAAGGAATGGAGGGTTATGGTCTGAGTGCAGGTAGATGGGACTAGGGGAGACAAAGTGTTCGGCATGGACTTAAAGGGCCGAGATGGCCTGTTTCCATGCTGTAATTGTTATATGGTTATATGGTTATGGTCGCGGTAGGCGCCGTCCTCGAGCAGCGTGTAGGTAGTCGCTGGGTGCCGCTGGCATTTTTCAGCAGGCAGCTGCGAGCCCCCGAAGTTAAGTATAGCGCTTTCGACCGGGAGCTCCTCGCGCTTTACCTAGCGATCCGCCATTTTTGCTATTTCCTGGAGGGGCGCGCTTTCACTGCATTCACAGATCACAAGCCACTAACGTTCGCTTTGACCAAGGTTTCTGACCCATGGTCTGCCAGAGAGCAACGGCACCTCGCCTACATTTCCGAATTCACGTCTGATATTCGGCATGTGGCAGGGAAGCTGAACGTTGTGGCTGACGCGTTATCCTGTCCAGCGCTGCCAGAAGTCTCAGCGCTTAGCCTAGGCTTTGATCATGAAGAGCTGGCCGCTGCCCAACAGGCAGATGCCAGTATGGAGGTTTACCGCAATGCTGAATCAGGGCTCAAGCTGGCTAAGGTGCCCTGTGGTGCCGCCGGCGTGCAAGTAATTTGCGATATCTCCATGGGCAAAGCCCGTCCCGTTGTCCCAGTCGCATGGCGGCGGCGGATTTTCGACACCATCCACAATCTAGCGCACCCGTCCATTCACGCCACCTCTGCCTTGGTCGCGGCGAATTTCGTCTGGCACGGGTTAAGGAAGCAGGTCGCAGTATGGGCTTGTTCCTGCATCCCATGCCAGACCTCCAAGGTACAGAGACATGTGCACCCGCCGGTCCAGGATTTTGCCGTCCCGGACGGCAGGTTCCTGCACATCCATGTCGACCTAGTAGGTCCCTTGCCGTGTACGCGCGGGGTTACTCACTTACTGACCATCGTGGACAAGTTTACCAGGTGGGCGGAGGCAATACCGTTAACGGATAACTCTGCTGAGCCTTGCGCGAGGGCAATTGTCTCCAATTGGATCGCTCGTTTCCGGGTCCCCTCAGATATTACTACCGATCGTGGGGCCCAGTTCACGTCCTCCCTGTGGTGTGGTATGGCGCAGCTGTATGGCGCGAAGCTGCATCAGACTACCGCTTACCACCCAGAGTCCAACGGGTTGGTTGAGCGTTTCCACAGGCACCTCAAGTCGGCGTTGAAAGCTTGACTCACCGGCCCCGATTGGGTTGACCAGTTACCTTGGGTTCTCCTAGGCATCAGAACAACGCCTAAGGAGGACCTCAACGCCTCCTCGGCCGAGTTGGTTTATGGCTCGTTTTTGCGAGTTCCCGGGGATTTCTTGCCTGTCCCTCAGGACCAAGAGGTCCCGGCTTCAGCGTTGTTAGCGGACCTTCGCGAGCGGGCGCGCGCTTTCGTCCCAGTTCCCACTTCCCGGCATGGTTCGTCTTCGGTGCATGTGCCTACTATGTTACGGGATTGTGCTTATGTTTTTCTCCGTGGAGATGCTCATCGCTCGCCGTTACAGTGGGTGTACGAGGGTCCGTACAAGGTGCTCAGTACTGGTGTCTCGACGTTCACGTTGGACATGGGTGGCAAGGAGGAGTTCGTCTCTGTGAGCCGCCTTAAGCCAGCACACGTTGACGAGGATAGCCCAGTGACAGTGGCTACTCCGAGACGTAGAGGACGTCCACCAGCCCCCTGCACCCTCTGCACCTGTTACCTCCGGTCATGTTTCGCCGGTCCCCTGTGTTACGCCCGTCCCTCGTTCACGTTTTTCGTGCCCCTCCGGTCCTGTTCTGCCGGTCCCTACTGTTACGCTCACCCCGCGACCTCGGACTACGCGTTCCGGTCGAACCGTCCGTTTACTCGTGCGTTTCCGTACCACGGATTCTGGGGGGGGCCATGTAGCGGTGCCTGCCGGCATACGCAGAGATCGAACCCGGCGTTCGGAAGCCGCGGTCAAGTGACTCGGGAGGGACCATTGTTTTTGCGCCGTTTTCACTTGCGCGTGTTAGTTCAGCACTGCCCACCGTTGTGGGCAGACATGTCTGAAGAACCTGTAATCTGGAAATTGGATTTTCGAATAAAGATCTGTTGAAAACCCCAGTTGTCATTCCTTAGACCGCCAAAAGATGCAAGATATTAAGGAGAATGGATAAGGTATGAAGCTACTTCCACAGCTGAGATTGGAGTAAAGCAGGAAAAGTAGAGCCTAGCCATGAGTCATTGATTCACTCAAACACCCCCACTCGACCAATCCCTTCCCATTCCCAAGCACTTTCTCTACAACCGTAGGAGATGCAAAGCTGGTCCCTACACCTTCTCCCTCCCTTCTATTCTGGGACCCCAATTGTCCCTCCAGATGAGACAGAGGTTCACATGCACCTCCTACAAAGTAATCTATAGCATTCAGTGTTCTTAATGTAGCCTCCTCTACATCAGTGGGAACATGCCTAGACTAGGGGACCTTTTCATCATTGTGCTTTTTCCACCAGAGTTGGAGCTCACATTTTAATTCCCTTTCCCATTCCCATAACCACCTGCCTGTCCTTGGTCTTCTCCATTGTCAGAGTATGCAAACATGCAAATTGGAAGTACAGTACCTCATATAGTACTTAGGCAGCATTTAACACAACATCATGATCATAGCGTTTTCTATTTTCAGGTAAACCCTTCCTCCCCACCACCACGCTTTCTTTCCACTTCTGATCTACTCAAAGCCCCACATGAAGACATTTCTTTCATCTCCCCTTGCCCCCATCACCGTGGGCAGCACGGTGGCACAGTGGTAGAGTTGCTGCCTTACAGCGCTTGCAGCGCCAGAGACACGGGTTCGATCCTGACTACGGGTGATGTTTGTAAGGAGTTTGTACGTTCTCCCTGTGACCACATGGGTTTTCTCAGAGATCTTCGGTTTCCTCCCACACTCCAAAGATATACAGGTTTGTAAGTTAATTGGCTTGGTATAAGTGTAAAATTGTCCATAGTGCGTGTAGGATAGTGTTAATGTGAGGGGATCGCTGGTCGGTGGGGACTCGGTGGGCCGAAGGGCCTGTTTCCTCACTGTACCTCTAAACTAAACGATACTACACTAAATCCAGTTCCTTTCACTTCCTCCACCTCCTTCATGCACTCATCCCCACCCTCTTCTCCCATCTCTATCCTCCACTTCCCCACCTGATTTCTCTGCCAATGAACCTCTCCTCACCTGGGTCCACCTATCACTTGCTAGCTCTTGTCCCACTCCTTCTCCTCCCCTTTTTCTAACAGATATCTCCCCTCATAATCTGAAGAAAGGTACAACCCAAAATGTAATTTGCAGACACAAAAAACGGCAGATGCGAGCTTATAATAAAAGACACAAAGTGTCTCAAAATGTTTTCTGTCCATTTTCCTCCACAGATGTTGCCTGACCCCCTGAGTTCCTCCCGCAGTTTGTTTTTTCCCAAGATTATTTGGTAATATGATGCAAAGTAAGGCATTCATTTTAACCAGGGATTAATAGAATTTTGATAAAGCTTGGTTTTAAAAGGCACAAGGAAAAATCTATAAATGAATTTAGAGATGAGCTGGAATTTTTATCATAATAACAAGGAGCAATGCACACAAGCAAAGGGAGGTACACCTGTCACAATGTAGTGCAGGTGTCATAAGGAGAGCTCAGGGAAGACAAAAACCTCCTGTGGACCACAAGAAAACAACACAAGCTAAGCAACACAAATAGCACAGCAGTTTTTCATCAAATGCTCTCTCTCTGCCATAGTGTCATAGAGCGATACAGTTTGGAAACAGGCCCTTCGGCCCAACTTGCCCACACCGGCCAACAATGTCCCAGCTACACTAGTCCTAGTTGCCTGCACTTGGTCCTCCAAACCTGTCCTATCCATGTATCTGTCTAACTATTTCTTAAATGATGGGATAGTCCCAGACTAAACTACCTCCTCTGGCAGCTTGTTCCATACACCCACCACCCTTTGTGTGAAAAAGTTACCCATCAGATTCCTATCGCTTCTCCTTGAACCTATGTCCTCTGGTCCTCGATTCCTCTACTCTGGGCAAGAGACTCTGTGCATCTATCCGATCTATTCCTCTCATGATTTTGTACAAGCCTATAAGATCACCCCTCATCCTCTTGCGCTCCATGGAATAGAGAGCCAGCCTACTCAACCTCTCCCTATAGCTCACACGCTCTACTCCTGGCAACATCCTCGTAAATCTTTTTAAAACCCTTTCAAGCTTGACAATATCTTTCCTATAACATGGTGCCCAGAACTGAGCACAATATTCCAAATGCGCTCTCACCAACAACCATTTTACTAATGACTTTATTATTTCACTAGAGGGGGTTGGGCATTTTGATGGCAACAACTCTTAAAGATAAATTCACTCTCAGTACATTGAGTGGTGGAACAGGCTCAAGGGATTAATATCTCTTCATGCTTCCATGCTCTAAAGATGGATAAATGGATCGACTCATCTCAGCATTAAGCCATTGCAAGCCTTACTTACACCAAGGTTATTCCGTAAAAGACCGTGTGGCTCCCTGCAAAAGATGATGTGAAAGATCAAGCCTACCTGATAAGGTCTGGCCCAAGGTTGCAGGCAAACTGCTTCACTGCTGAGTTTTTGGAATGAGAGAGAAACTATAAAGTTTGTTGGGACCTTATACCCTAAAATTGATGAGCCATGACAGATGAACAGATGACCCAAGTTAATTATTATTGAATTTGTTATTACTGCTTAGTTGTCACCCAGCTCAGCCAGGGTAAAATGATAGCAGTGGAAATCTCATTAAAACAGCAACATCAATTAAACAGAAAGGGTCTTTAAAAAAGTGAAATCTCTAAGTTTATTGCACAAACATTAATTGATCTTTTTTATATGTATTGTAAGCAATCTGAATCTTCCACTCCAAAACTACAGACCTGCAAGAGCCCAAATATTTTTGTAACATTTATTTTCCCTTATGCAGTCTCAAGGCAATTTGCATGGGAAAACCACTGTGAAACAGTTATAACGATAGTATTTCCAGATAGAATAACTCGCTCACTGTTTGCATTGTTCTGTGCAGAGACACATCAGAAACGCAACCATCAAGAAAATAGTTGCATTGTAGTATGTTGCTAGGTTAATTAACCAGACGCAGAAGTTCAAATTCCATCAAGGCAGCAACAAAATTGAAATTCCAATTAATTAAACAAGGTGGGTATTTTGTGCTTCTAAAAGGAGGACATATTTTCAAATTAAGGAATTGTCATTTAAAACCAAGGTATGTAGAAATTTCTTCATGCAGAGAGTGGGTGGAATTCTCTGACCCAGAGAAATTGAGGATAGCTCATTGGACGTATTTAAAGAAGAGATAGATTAAATGTTTGAAAGATTGAGGATCTGGCACAGAAGAAGAGATGGTCTAGGGTCGATCAGCCATGATCATATGGAATAGTTGGGCAGTCTTGAGGATCTTAGTGGCTTATTCCTGCTCCTGTTCCCTTGTGTTCTAATATTAATGATGATGACGTTGAAATAATGGATTATAGATTAAATGGGTATACTGACTTCCATTTAGAAAGATAATCTGATTTGGTATCACTGATCCATAGGTCCAAACCAGTACAGGTCCACCACCAATTCTCCGGCACCTGTGGTTCAAGACCCTTGCTGGATTATCCATTTTGCCGGACCAACAGAGGTCACATAATAATGGTACAACAATACACCTCTGGCCATTAATTACACCCCTCCTATGTCTCTAAAACACAATGGCATGTCCTCCTTTTTGAAGCAAAAAAAAAACTAGCTTATTTACTTTATTGAAATTTTAATTTTGTTACTGCCATGATGGGATTTGAACTTGTGTGACTGGTAGAACATACCACAATGCAACCATTTTCTTGATGGTTGAGTTTCTAATGTGTCTGCACAGAACACTGCTGACTCTTAACTGTCCTCTGAACAAGTCCAGCATGTACCGCCACATTCTCAAGGTCATTAAGAGATTGACAGAAAATGCCGGCCTTATCGGGGATTTCCACATCCTGTAAATAGGTTAAATAAATACAGCGATAAATTATAAAGTGAACCAGTTTTAACAAGATTGATATTTTATTTCGGAGTCACATGAGTGACTACGTGAAGAACCCCATTCAGCCGCACGTGCGTCATTACATCAGACGCATTGGTGCAGGCGGCCGGTTGGAGCAGCAGAGCTCCTCCAGCGGGTAAGTTTAAAACACCTCGAGGGAAGTGCAAAACTTAGTATTGAGGTCGCTTTCTGTGTCGGTGGTTGTTTTTTGAGTTCGACAATGCAGAAAGCAAGTAAGGTGAAGGCGAGGCGACCCATGGCAAAAAGTGTGGAGGACCGCGGGAGTGCGGTTACCGAGGGCCCGCCTAGTTCACCGACGTTGTCGCAAGCAGGGGGGCGTAAGGCCACATTCAAGTCTGCCAGGCCTATAGACCCAGAGTCGGGCCAGGAGGTTTCACCTCCAGGAGAGTCCATTTGCTCACGGCTCTCACAAATAGAGCATCTGATGGAGAGGTTGCTCGAGAAGGACTCACTCCGGGAGGAGGAGTGGAGTTCTCGCCCGGCTGTTGGAGAGCCTGTGCCAGCAGCGCCAGGAGTAGGGCTGCATAATCGCCCTTTCATGGAGGAGGAGGGTGTGTCGGGTCAGGATTATTCTGATGCCGAGGTAATGGCTGTACATAGCCCAAAGGGTGAAGGGCAAGAGGTCTTTGTACCTAATTTGCCTGCTAAATTCACAATCCCCAAAGAAGCAGGGGAGCCATTGTGGGAAGAATTGGCTACTACAATTAATTAAATGCTCTCCCATCAGCTCCAGGAGCTGACTATGGACGATACGGCTAAAAAATACAAAACCCCGGTTAACTGTGGGTTGTTGAAGGTGCCGGTGGTCAACCATGTTATATGGGGCCAAATGGGGGTTGCAGTGAGAGCACAAGAATTGAAGCTCCAGAGGGTGCTCAAATTGCTAGCAGCAGGTATCACTGCGTTCGCCAAAACGGTGGAAGAGGGGCACATGACTGAAGTTCACCAGGATGCTCTGGGGCTTTTTTGCAGTGCACATTTTCAAATGAACTGCCTTAGAAAGAGTGCCATACGCCCCGCCATTCACCCCAAATTTTCAGCACTCTGCAAACCTAATAATGTTCAGTTACCGAATCTGTTGTTTGGGGAGGACCTCGCAAAGCAAGTCAAAGAACTGGATGAAGAGGCAAAAACTGTGGGCCTCATTAAAGTGCCAACAACCAGCAAAATGGGCAAAAGGTATTTTCCCTATCGACGGGGTGCTATCACAGGGACTGGTGAAGGGACGAGTCGTTCATTCTCGAACACACGAACCTGGTATCCTGCCACAGGCACAAAGGCAAAGATGAATTTCCCTACGACGGGCCGGGAGCAAAATGCTCAGTCAGGTAATGTGCAGGTAAGAGACTTTGCTCCGAGATTGTTTACCAAATTGTTGAAACCAATTCTTGGCTTACTCAGAACTCAGGGTCATGTGGTAATGGCCTATTTGGATGATATTTTTATTGTAGGGAACACTCGGGAGGCAGCTGAATCATCTGTATCAGTTGTTAAACTCACTTTTGAGCAGTTGGGGTTCATTATTCATCCAGATAAATCTAGATTAACACCAGTTAAAGTTATTGATTACTTGGGCTTCACCATTAACTTAGATCACATGTTAGTGACTATGGCGAGTGATAAAAGGCAGCAGTTAATTGAAGAATGTGTTAAGCTTGTTGAAGAACAACTACCCTCAATTAGACAGGTGGCAAAGTTGATTGGCAAGCTGGTGGCTGCTTTTCCAGCAGTGCAGTTTGGGCCTCTGCATTATCAACAATTACAATGAGCAAAAGAACAAGCATTGGGAGCACATGCAGGCCATTTTGACAGGCCTATGAAGTTGCCAACAGAAGCCATTTCTGAGATACAATGGTGGATTATGAATGTTGCAACTAGCAACAGGAAGGGTTTGGTTGACCCACCTTCTATAGTTTTACAGACTGATGTCAGTGGCCTAGGTTGGGGTGCTACTGATATGGGTTCCAGCTGTGGAGGCAGATGGAATAGTGATGAGGCATCCCTTCTGCAATAGCGAGGGATCAATTATTTAGAGCTTCTGGGAACATTTTATGGGCTTAAAGCTTATTGTTTTACCAAAAGTCAGGTGAAAGTCAGCAAATTTACAACACTACTGCAGTAGCATATCTGAATCATATGGGTGGAGTCAAGTCGAAAGCTTGTGATAGGTTGGCTAATCAGATCTGGAGCTGGTGTATTGACAGAAATATTTGGATTTCAGCAATCCTTTTACCTGGTAGATTCAACATAGTCGCAGACACAAGGTCACGACAATTCAATGACAACATAGAATGGATGTTGAATCATGATTTATTTGAAAATGTTGTTGCTCGCTTTGGGATACCAGATAGCGATTTGTTTGCATCCAGACTTAACCATCAGTTGCCTAAATATGTTTCATGAGTACCAGATCCTGGGGCAGCAGCGGTTGATGCGTTCTCGCTGCACTGGGGTGGAATGTTTATATATGTATTTCTTCCATTCTGTCTCGTCAGTCGATGCCTGCAAAAAATCAAGCGAGACTCCGCTTCAGGAGTATTGGTGGTACCCGACTGGCCTACTCAGCCATGGTATGCTCATGTTTTGGAGATGGCTACTGAGCCTCACATGATTGTTCCCAAACACAAAAACCTACTGGTGAATCCTGTAACTGGCGATCAGCATCCTTTACATGATCGTATTGATCTGTTAATTTGCAGATTCTAAGGAGACCATACCTGGGGAGAGGACTATCCGAGCGCGCCGTGGATGTTATCACTGCGGCCTGGAGGGATAGTACCCAAAAGCAGTACATCTCTTCGATAAGAAAGTGGGAGGTGTTCTGTTTATGGCAGAATATTTCATATCAAAATGCAGTCATCCCAGATGTGCTAGAGTTTTTGTCAACTCTCTATTTCGATCAAAAGTTAAGCTATAGTGCGATAAACACAGCCAGAAGTGCTCCGTCTTCATATTTACCCATGGTGTCAGAATTACATGCAGTGGGGACACATCCGTTAGTCTCTAGATTCACGAAGGGAGTTTTTAATTCCAATCCTCTCAAGCCCAGGTATTCGGTTATCTGGAATGTGAGCAAAGTTCTAATGCTGCTTCGCCAGTGGGCTCCTGTCACAGTCCTATCTCCAGCCAAACTCACCATGAAGGTGGTCATGCTTATGGCATTGGTATCAGCCCAATGTGTGCAGACATTACAGATGCTGCGGCTAGACAGCATGGAGGTATCAAAAGATGCTATCATTTTATATGTTTATGATCTGCTCAAGCAGAGTACAATAGGGCGACAGGGTGAAAGATTATCTTTTCGGCATACCCCAAGGATTTCCGCCTGTGTGTAATGTCATGTTTGTCCCATTACATTGAGTTTACCAGAACTTTGAGGGGAACCGAGTCAGCATTGTTCATTAGCCACAAAAAAATGCACAGTAAGGTGTCGGTGCAAACTATCTCAAGGTGGCTAAAGCAGGTTCTGGTAAGCGCTGGGATTGACACTGAGATTTTAAAATCTCATTCCACCAGGGCGGCATCAACTTCAGCGGCCAGGGCGATGGACGTTTCTATAGACCATATCCTCGCGGCCGCAGGATGGTCCAGTGAACTAATGTTCCAAAGGTTTTATCATAAGCCAATTACAAGGCTGGGGGGTTTTGCAGATTCTGTTTTAAGTTCAGTTATATAGTTTTCCCCTGGGATAGAGGGTTACTATTGTTTTCTTTGTAAATAAACCATTAATTCGTAAAAGCAATGTTATGATTGATGCATTATTGCTTATTTTAATTATGTTGAGTCAATCAATGCAGTGAGAGGCCTGGATTTGAATCTGCGGCATGAAATCACAGAGCTTTGAAATCTTCACGTAGTCACTCACGTGACTCCGAAGTAAAATAGTAAGATTAAATGAGAACTTACCAGTTTGAAGTTTGATCTTTATATTATGAGGAGTTACGATGAGGGACTACGTGCCCTCCACTCCCAGCCCTCATCAATGTCATCTGGTAGTTCTAGTCTTCTTTTATCTTACTATTATACTTCAGTCACTATTACCTGTGATTTCACACCGCTGCTTTGAAGATTGACGCACGTGCGGCTGAACGGGGTTCTTCACGTAGTCCCTCATCGTAACTCCCCATAAAATAAAGATCAAACTTCAAACTGGTAAGTTCTAGTTTAATCTTACTATTGTATTTTGTCTACTTGTCAAAGTGTCAGGCTAGATATTTTCCCTCCCTTCAGTGTTTAAACCATCAATATTTACCAACATATTGTAGTGGGAAAGAAGTGGTTAAGAAAATCTGCTAAACTGAAGAACATTACTCCACAGAACATTGTTTAGTCAAAGTCTTCCAGAGTTAAAAGTGAAAAAGCTTGCATTGTTATTGTATTTCATTTGGTATTTTCTTTACAGCAGATTACTGGGTGCTGGTGAGTTTCCATTCCTGAAGTGAACCAGTTCCCAGAGTAATATCATCATTAGTTTACGGTGAGGAAGGAATTAAATGAGTAGGACTTGCTCATAGGTTCTGGCTGCAGATTTATAAATGTTGAACAAACCGATGATTAATCTGATCATTTAAGCTTATAAATCAGGAGATATCTTGACGACATAGAAGGGCCAAAGGGTTAATACATCAACTGTGTTACCTTTCGCATTCTGCGCATTAAAAAGTGTAAAGTGTACCATTAGCCAATAAGTGAAACAAATTTCTTTGTAACAAATTATACTGTGATTTTTCTAAACGGAGAAGACCCATATCTACATAAGGCAATTATTAGTTTGGTTGCAATTCACAGAAGCTGTCACAGAAGATGTCACTTTAGTTTCATGTTTCATGTATTTTGTGTTTTTATGACTGTTGGCAGATCAATTTCCCTCCTGGGATTAAAAAAAAGTTCTATTGTATCGTATCGTATCGTACGATAAACCATCTATTAATATTGTCCTAATAGAAGGGATAAAATGAGTTGGACAGGTGAGGCTCTGGAAGACTGGTGTCGTTTAATGTTGTGCCTTCATTTAAGAAGTACTGCGAAGAAATACCTGCCTATTTTACACCAGTAAGAAACATATGTGGAAGAAAAGTTACTGGAGAGGATATTGAGGGATAAGATTTACATGCGTTTGGAAAGGGGTTGATCAGCGGTAGACAACATGGTTTTGTACGTGGGAGATGGTATCTACTGAACTTGCCGTCATTGACTTCTGTACCAACATCCAGCCTCAGTATTGCATTGGATCTGACCTCCTGCCAAACTAGTTCATACCCTCCCCAATACCCTCCTGAATTTGATTGAGTTTTTTGAAGAAGTAACAAAAGTCGACGAACCCCACAACCAATGGCCCCTGGGTCTGCAGAGCCTGCGGCTGGGGCCTGGGTCGGCACCACGGAGGCTTCTGGAGAGAACCTGGCAGCGATAGTGGAGAGGTCGGTTCGGCGGTCGCTGATGCTGCCGACCGACGGATCAGGACGGACACGTGAAAGTGAGGACGCCGCTGTCGGGGGAAGGAACAAAGGACAACCCGCAGTAGGGGGACCGCCGTGAGAGAGGGGAAAAACAATGTACAATGGAGAACCTGGCGTGGGGGGATCACCTTGAGGGAAGGGGAGGAGGGAAGAACTAAGTGGGATCTGACACCGGTCTACTTTGCGACTTTGTAAGCAACCTTTATGGGCGACTAATTGCATACCTTGGGTATGCAAGCAAAGAATTTCACTGTGACTTGCCACATGTCACAATAAAGTATTCAGTCATTCATTCATTGAGCCCTGTGACTAATGGTGTGCCTCAGGAAAGTGTTGGACCATTGATTCCTTGATTTACAAAGAATCATCCTAATACGAGTTCTATGGCTGAAGGTAGACACAAAATGCTGGAGTAACTCAGTGGGTGAGGCAGCATCTCTGGACAGAAGGAATGGGTGATGTTTTGGGTCAAGACCCTTCTTCAGACTGATGTCAGGGCAGTGGGCGGGACAAAGATACAATGTAGGCGGAGACATTAAGACTAGTGGGAGAACTGGGAAGGTGAAGGGGATAGAAAGAGAAAGCAAGGGCTATCTGAAGTTAAAGGTCAATGTTCATACCGCTGGGGTGTAAACAACCCAATTGAAATATGAGGTGCTGTTCCTCCAATTTGCGCTGGCCTCACTCTGACAATGGAGGAGGCCCAGGACAGAAAGGTCAGATTGGGAATGGGAGGAGGAGTTGGTGCTGAGCAACCGGGAGATCAGGTAGGTTAAGACGGACTGAGCGGAGGTGTTCAGTGAAACAATCGGCGAATCTGCACTTGGTCTCGCCGATGTAGAGAAGTTGACACCTGGAACAGCAGATACAGTAGATGAGGTTGGAGGAGGTGCAAGTGAACCTCTGCCTCACGTGGAAAGACAGTTTGGGTCCTTGGATGGAGCCGAGAGGGGAGGTAATGGGACAGGTGTTGCATCTCCTGCTATTGCAGGAGGAAGTACCTGGTGAGGTGGTGGCCTGGGTGGGAAGGGACGAGTTGTCCAGGGAGTTGTGGAGGGAATGGTTTCTGCAGAAAGCAGAAAGTGGTGGAGATGAGAAGATGTGGCCAGTAGTGGGATCCCGTTGGAGGTGGCGAAAATGCCAGAGGATTATATGCTGTATGCGACGGCTGATGGAGTGGAAGGTGAGGACAACGGGGACTCTGTCCTTGTTATGAATGGGGGGAGGGGGAGTAAGAACAGAGCTGTGGGATGTCGAGGAGACCCTAGTGAGAGCCTCATCTATAATGGAAGAGGGGAACTCCCGTTTATAAAGAATGAGGACATCTCCGATGCCCTGGTATGGAACACCTCGTCCTGGGCGCAGATGTGGCTTAGACGGAGGAATTGGGAGTAGGGGATAGAGTCTATGGCTGAAGGATGCCTACCGTCAGGGAAAAGATGAAGCTACATTTCTGAAGCAACATTGGGAAGAAGATGAGAGAATTCACACTGTACCATTTTAGTGACACGAGCATCAGAATATTTGCACTCGTGTAGAAAATAAATTCAGATGATTCTCAAAGGTTTCAATTATGGAAGGATAACTCTTTAGACTATAAAGTCATTGAAGTTCGAACTCATTGAAGTTTACATATTTCTTACACTGCTTCACAGACTGATGCAGAGAGGAGAATTTTCTTGACTGGGGACTCTAGAACTAGTCTGAAGAAGGGTCTCGACCCGAAACATCACCCATTCCTTCTCTCCAGATATGCTGCTTGTCCCGCTGAGTTACTCCAGAATTTTGTGACTACTCTAGAACTAGTAGTCCCAGTCTCAGTACAAAGGGGTAATCCTTTTGGGATTGAGGTGAGGAGCATCTTTGGAATTCTCTATGATGAGGAGAATCAGTTACTGAGTTCATTCATAAGGGAGATTGATAGATTTTGGGATAGAAGATCAACCATGACCTTGATAGAAACATAGAAACATAGAAAATAGGTGCAGGAGTTGGCCATTCGGCCCTTCGAGCCTGCACCGCCATTCAATATGATCATGGCTGAATGGTGAATGGTTTGAGGGGCCAATGGCTTACTCCTGTTTCTAATTCTAATATTTAAATACAGAAACATAATGGAGGTATTGATTAATCTCAACAGTTGATCTGCATTAGTCTGTAACCCAGATACAAGTTAAGAAAACACCAAGTAATAGAGCTTCAGGCACCTTTATCCTCCCAAACATGCTCCACTTACTACATGTTATGTCTCCAATTATTCATCCGCTGTACCCCAAAATGTTATTTTTTGGAAGATCTTCACGTAATTTGCTTTTGACTGAATCCGTACTAACTGCTTCTAACATCTCCCCGAGGAGTCTGTTCCATAGATTGTAGAGAGGGCCAAATTTCTTCTGCAAATATGCCTTTCAAAATTGAATAGAATTATGCAAAATATACAGTTGCTTGGTGAATGTGTGCATGTCTGTTACAAGCTTTGATATTTGTATGGATCTGTTAGGGCCTTGATTTATCACCTACCCTAGAAGCTCTGGCATGGTGCAAACAATGTTGAGAGCCTGCCATCTGGCTTGGCTGGCTTGGGTGGCAATGTTGTGCTTTTGGAGATCATCTGGCTTGTATCTTGGCACCGTCCCCATATGGGACAGTGTAGCATTCACAATAATTGAATTCTGCTACTCACGTCTGAGTAGCATGTTTCCAGCAATCTTTGTTACTTCTTCAGCTCTTGAAAAACGACAGCGTTAGGATTATGAATGTTGAGAATACAATTTTGCAGCACAGGAGGAGGCTGCTCATGCCAACATGCTACTACCAGCTTATTATGGAGTTCTCCATACAGATGTTTCACTGTAACACTGCATTTTGTTTTGTTCCTTTTGCAAGTACAAATCCAATTATCTTTCTTAAGTTAATGTTGCAAATCTGCATTCAAGATCTGCTCAAAACCTGCCACTAATTTCGGTCTGTGCTGCTATTGGAATCATTTCTCTGCACCTTACTGAACTGCAGCACGTAAACCAAATTCTCCCCCAAATTCCTTACAGTCAACAATCAAATCATCAATAATCACTAAAGGTGATGGGTGAAATCCTTAAGTCAGATTTTATCAGCAATATTTAGCTTTCTTTAGGACAGAGGCCACACAGATGGGAGAAGGGAAATTAATTCAACATAAAATAAGATGGAAATAAATTCCTTCAGTCAAGTCAATATTTGAAAAGAGACAGAGGAAATATTGACATGAAAACTAAGCTGAATATCCCTACATTTATACACATGGCCAAATGTGACATTGTAACTATTTTCCTTAGTCTTAAACGTAATGAACAATTACACTGCAATTTAGGTGTTAGCCAAGAGATGATTTATTTCATGTCACACTACCCCAATTCACATTCTATCCTTACTGTCAAGCTCAAAATAATGTAAATAAATTTACTGCAAGATAGACAATAACTGTAATATGTTAAACGCTCCTGTGTCAAAACAATTGAGCAAACCTATCGACAGGTCTTTCAAAATATTTGCAAGCTCTTCTCTGAATCTTACTACAATGGAACTAAATAGCCCATAATCATTGGGTGAGACTGGCAAGTCCTTGCGCATACTATGAGAAAGAAGTCTACAATAAACAAGGATCAAGCATATGGGAGACATACTGTAAAGACGTGCCAACTGATAGTTCATGAAAATATTTGGCTTCTCATTGCTGCGTTCATTCCCTGGCATTGAACTTTAGTGTGGAAAGTAGGAACTTGCTGTGCCATTCAAAGAGATCATGTCTAATCTGTGATCTAACTTAATGTAACTGCAATTTCCACATCCTTTGATCACAAAAATGACAAATATGACGTGAAACTATCCTGTAACCTTTTGCAAGTGCGACTTAGAAAGGAAAGTTGCCAATTTTAACCATAATCCATATAGAAAGTATTTCTTAACTTTACTCTTGCAAAGAGAGGCTCCAATTTTTGGATGCTGATCCTCATTCTGGACTTCCTAACCAGGGGAAGTGTCTGCTCACTCTCTATCCTTCCAGTTGTCAATACTTTCTTGAATACAATAATCTTAGCTTCTAAATTTCAGGAAACATTGCTGGAGCATGCTCTCTTTCTGTGGTGATATTTTGCAAGCTGTTTACATATCTGTTGTCCTGCTGCAAGTAAGAATTTCATCGTTCCGTTTCGGGACATATGACAATAAAAAACTCTTGACTCTTGAAAATCTTGGTCTATGTAATGAAATACACCAACATATGAATTAGTTTCCACTTGAACCTGCTCTGCCATTCAACAAAATCATGGCTGATCTAGTTATAATAATCTTTCCCCAACCCTAGCAAATCCATGTTATACTTCTGCAATAACTAATCAGTTCTAGTGAAATGAGAGCTCTGGCAGGCAGGATGGATGATGTCACTGCATCATTACCACGTTGTCTGAAAGGGATGGCATTTCCAAAAATACCAGCAGAACATCAGAAAGATGATAACTCGGTCTGGGTGACAACCCAATAGGTCTCTGGTATTTCCTGGCTCCTACTCCCTCAGTAACTATCCAAAGATCAAACGGTAAGCAATGGACACGTCAGTCTTGTTGAAAGCCAGGTAGCTTTGATTCATGGAGCCTTCTGAACGTGATCTGGCACCTTCATCCTGAGCTAATTCTTTCCTGTTTCCTTTCATTTTGAGAAGTCGCCTCTGGGGTCTTTCTTTTGGGGGGAAAAAAAGCAGGTCTGGAGGAGATGATGGGGTTTTCAAGCGAAATTATGTCCAACACAGCTTTGGTGATTGATTCATCGAAAACGATCACGTGGCACTGCTAAATGTTATGCCCAGTTTGCATTTTATTTGGTGATCCTCGGGAAATTGGCTCGCTTAAGAGCAAATGCCTGGAGCAATCTGTTGTTTTGGAAGCAAAAGCAACATCCTACTATTTAAATGTTGAACTCCAGTGCTACGCATAACAGTGTCTATGGTTAGTTCCAGTATATATTTAGGGTGAGATATAGGGTGCACTCACAACCACAAAGAAAATGATTGGATTATTTCCTGTCGATCAAACCTGGAACCTACACTGCTGTATGTGACTACGATTGATTGATTTGCGTATAATTTGTTTACAACTATCCTCCATACATTGCATTTCTCTGGAGTGGTAACCCTCTTTATTATGAGAAGTTGATGTCAGTCTTTTTTCTTCTGTTTATATAGACTGAAATTGACAGTCTGCTCTCAGCTGAGTCATAATCCCTACTACTCTTCCAACTCATTGAGGTGTTGTCAATGCACAATATATTTCCCTCGCTGTTTGGCAATCAGTTAATTGTTGCGGCCAATGATCTTTGTTCCATTGACTCCATCTACACTTCATGCTGCCTCAGCAAGGCCACTAGCATAATCACGACCAGTCTCACCCCGGTCACTTTCTCTTCTCTACTCTCCCATCAGGCAAGAAGTACAGAAGATTGAAAATGCACACCTCCAGATTCAGGGAAACTTTCTTCCCAGCTGTTATCAGGCAACTGAACTGTCCTCTCAGCAACTAGAGTGCAATCATGACCTCCCATTTACCTCATGAGATCTTTGAACTAATTTTAATTTGACTATATCAGCCTTTATCTTGTGCTAAATGTTTTACCTCTTATCTTTTATCTGTACATTGTGGACAACTTGATTGTAATCAGTACAGTTTATTCTTTGACTGGATAGCATGCAACAAAAAGCATTTCACAATACTTTGGTATACAAGATGGTAATAAACTCAACTAAACTAAAACTAACAGTATTAACATCTTCTCCACCACCACATCTTTTCACCTCCTTATGGGGTCTTGCATAGAGAGAACAGAATGAAGGAAGCTGCATTTTATAGTGAATTTCACAACCTCAGAGCATCAGCACGTTTGACTGTCAGTAATCCAGAGGAGGTTTAGAGGGTCTGCCACAGGAGCAGATTTCCCTCATCGTGATCGTGAAGTATCATGATTTCCTGCCATCAGCTTCCCCTATTCTGCCCTGATTTTCAGATCAATCCTGATCATGATTGCTTCTTCATCAATGGCTGCCTTAAAAAATAAATAAATAAATAAATAAACAGATAAATAGATAAATAAACAAACACACGAATGAATGAATAAATAAATAAATTAATACATTTATTGATGATCTATTGTCACATGTGACGTCACAGTGAAATTCTTTGCTTGCATACCCAAGATGTGGAATAATTGCCACATAGATACATAGAAATAGATACATAGAAAATAGGTGCAGGAGTAGGCCATTCGGCCCTTCGAGCCTGCACCGCCATTCAATATGATCATGGCTGATCATAAAGTGTGTTGACAAAGTTACAAAGTATCCCGTGACAGGTCCACCTTTGTTCTCCCGCCCATTCCTTAATTATTTTGGTTGTTCTCTCTCTCTTTATCTCAGGTTCTCCATACAACCCATGCCTTTGGGTCATTTTCCATAAATCTCCTATGGCTTGCTGTCATATTTTATTGCTAAGTTCTTGTTAAGTGTGTTGGGGTGTTTTGAACCACATGGATGTTATAGTAAGTTTACACGTTGATATTCCAAGTTTTCTTATCATACTTATAATGACACAGAAGAACATTCAGTTCATCTGATCCACATCAGGTTCCAGGGAAGCAATCCTATTGATCCCTGTCCAACCCCTCTTTCTTTGTGCCCCTGCAACTTACCCTCTTTCACATTTGCCCACCAATTCCCCTTTCATTATTTGTGTCTTTAACCTACATTGAATGGTAGCTACCCTACCAGCACTTCCTTGAGATGTAGGAGGAAATCGGAACACCTGGGGGAACCCCATGTGGTGATAAGATCAAGGTGTGAGGCAGCAGCACTCCAGCTTGTAGCCTGGCTTCACTGTGTTGATAACTGCTCTATTTCCACAAATGTTTGTCAAGTCTATTTAAAAGATGCATCATTTAAAAAAAATTAAACTCTAATATTACTAATTTTGTTTGGGATTATAAATCACATAGAATTAAAAAAAGAACACTTATGTAAACCAAAAGATGTCGGGGGACTTTCACTCCCGAATGTTCTGTATTATTATTGGGCAATACATATTAAGAATATAATTTACTGGTTGGATAGTTCTACCCAACAGACAGAATGGATAAAAATGGAGAAAGAGGATTGTTTTCCTTGTAATATAGGAACGATCCTCTTCTCCCCGAAAAAACTGAACAATACAATATATAAGAAGAACCCAATTATACAGGATACAATAAGAATATGGAAACAAATACAATTATCCTTAAAATCACCTCTTATGGACAAAATATATAATCAATGGGAAAGTTTAGGAATTAAAAGGATCAAGGATATGTATGAAATGGGAGATTTATTATCATTTCAACAATTACAATTAAAATTTAAATTGAAAAACAATCACTATTTTAAATATCTTCAGATTTGCGATTTCTTGAAGACATACATACAAGGATATCAAAAAATAACTCCTGATTTATTGGAAGAAGCAATGAATATTAAACCTGATGCACAAAAATTAATATCATATTTATATAATAGTATTTTAAATATAGACCTACCAGCGACAGAGGTACTTAGAGAAGAGTGGGAACGGGTATTAATGATAAAAATTACGAAGGTTACATGGGAAAAGTATTTGACATACATTCACAAATGTTCGATTAATGCAAGACATAATCTAATTCAATTAAAAATTTTACATAGACTATATTATTCAAAAACAAGATTAAATAAATTCTACCCAAATATATCCCCCACTTGCGATAAATGTTTAACCCAAAAATGCAACTATAACACACTCTTTTGTTTCCTGTATAAAACTTTATAGATTCTGGAGTGATATTTTTGAAATATTCACAAAATTATTTAAGATAAAAATGGAACCTAATAATGAATTAATTATATTTGGGGTAATGGAAGATGGGAATAAATTGAAGCCATCTCAAAAATTATTTTTAAATTATGGTTTAATAATAGCTAAAAAATTAATACATAAATTTTGGAAAAATACACCAATACCAACGCTCAAAATGTGGATTGCAAGTATGTTGGACACCGCACATCTTGAGGAAATGCGATTCCTCTTAATAGATAAATTTGACCAATTCACAACGAGTTGGTCTCCATTTGTCGTCTTTTTGGAATCATATGGTGCAACACAATTGTAAAAGCTAACTCGTGACTGGGCGAGGGATGGTCAAGATTATAAATAAGACCTCCTTACTTCTTTTTTCTTTTTCTTCCTTTTTTTTCTTTTATTCCCTTTTTCCTATTTTCTACTCTTTAACTTTCCTCTTTCACTCTCTATTTTTCTTCTCCACACACTATATATCTCACATTTTTCTATACTTTATTATCTAATTTCTTTTTCTTTTTCCTCTTTATTATAATAAAAAAAATAAGAAGCTGTACATAAAATGTATTATGAAAATATGATTGTATACAATTGTACTTACTTCTAATAAAATAAAAATATTAAAAGATGCATGCAGGCACAAAGCATTATATATTTGGGTTTATTTGACTATCATGTTGTAAACTGTTCTCTCCATAAATGTGTAGTCCTGTGTTCCGAAATCGGACATCTGCTCAACCTCTTGACTGGAGAGTGACATTTAAACCAATAGTTAGGATAAAATCCCAGGCTCGGACATGATGCTCCTCATCTAATTGGGAGATATCCTTCTGAGTTGGTGCACTGACCCTGATGGGGACCTCCACGTGGTGAAACCTCTTCAAAAGTTGCTTTACAGTTCACTGGTGCAGCGAGCTCAACCTGTGCTGAAACTAAGATTGTGATCTGCATTTGCAACAATCTGTCCTCGGACCCTCATACTTTAATTTTCTGGGTAACCAAATATTTCACAGGTTGATCTACAGGCAGTAGTATCAGCAACTGTGCCGGTCTAGGTTACACAATAATGCCTTTTGTGCAGGTTTTAAAAGCATGACTCTCGAAGACTGGGTAGTTCATATCTGCGCTCTTAAATTAAACAACTAAAACAGAATGTTAAACACCCCAGATGATCTCTTCATAAATGCACATGACCTTAAAATCAATCCTTTGAGTCCCCTCACAATGTTCTATTATTAGACAAGAGATTTCCAACCACAACCCTTTGTTGGCACCTTGTTTCTGCATGCTCCCATGTAGGTAACTGTGTTACAATTGCCTATCAATATCCTTTTCCTACTGTACACTTGTTTTACAAGAGGCCTGGTTTTGTTTGACACAATGCAAAACAACATTTGTCATTCATTATCAGGGGTGATATATTTGTTAGCCTGCAGAGAAACATCTGCTGTGCTTTAATCTCAAGTGTACAGGCCAATATTCATGGGATACAGCTGTGTGAAATCAAAGGGCTGGATGTGGTGTCCAGCGTGATGTGAAAGGAAGCTGGCAACCTGCCAGGAGCTCCTCTTGTTATCTCACATGCTCACATTCCTCTAAAATACTTCACCCAGTTGAATATTTTAAGTTTCAATTTATATTGACGAGCTGAAGTAATATGCTGACTGGTGTATCAGAGATTCACAGCAACTATTTGTTAAGGACACTAGTTTATCAAAGCTATCATAGGCTGGCCTGCCCAATCAGCTCGAAATAATGAATGAGAACAGGATGTGACCCAATTTGTTCTGTATAAAACCCACTGACCTCTGTTACCATGAGACTGCCATTATTTGCTCCTATTCATCTCAGTTGACATCACTCAATAAAGTCACCAAATAATAAAGAGAATAACCTGGGTCAATAGAGGGGGAAGGAGAAGAGAAATGACTAGTCCGTCCACATCTAAATCCTCATAGAGTTACAGCTTGAAGTTTATTAGGGACAACTACCTTGCGATTTCCAGTCAAGAAAACTGCCCTTCCGTGGCACCTTTCACAGTGCAGGTGTAAGCACTTTGTAGCCACTGAAGTACTTTAACACAGGAAATGTGCACCCCAGTGTGCAGACAGCAAACTCCGATATTTAATAATAACCATGTGAGGTGTGCTTCTGACGTGCACCTCTGCAGCTGAAGTGGCGTTGCAGGCAGATGGGGTGCTGGCTATTGGTATGCTGCCCTTGATCAGTCAGAGAACTTAGTAGAGAAGTTGTGATGTAGTGTTTCAGTTGTACAAAGCATTGGTGAGGTAGCACTTGAACTTGCCAGGATGTTGCCAAGACTCAAAAGAGGTTGGGCGGGCTAGGACTTTATTCCTTTATTTGATAGCTCCCTCTAAATGTTGCACCAATCTGCACCTTATCTCTAAATTCCCACAAATTTCAGAATGCCTAGTCATAAGACTCTGGTGGTGTTGCTGTAAGTGGTGAGGAGCCTAACCAGGAAGCTTCGCCAAGCAGCTGGAAAGAAAATTGCAGGGGTTCCTATTCCTTCTCTCAAATCCAATATGGGTCACCTGGTCAAAGGGAACCTCCACCAGATCTTCTTCTCAGATACATCAGACTGGCAACACGGCTTAAGTGTACCATCCCTGTAATGCCATCCCTAGTAAACTGGACTGGACCAGGAATGCTGAGGCCCTGTACAAGAAGGGATGGAACTGACTGTGCTTTTTGAGAAGGCTCCACTCCTTCAACTTCTGCAGTAAGATGCTGCAGATGTTCTACCAATTGGTGGTGGCCAATGCCATCTTCTTCACTGCCGTGTGCTGGGGCAGCAGGGCGAAGGCTGCGGATGGCAATAGAATTAACAAACGCATCAGGAAGGTTGGCTCCGTCCTGCGGGCGGAGTTGGATTCATGGGAGGAGGTCTTGGAGGGGAGGATGCTCCTCAAACTGCAGAGCATCCTGGACAATACAGCTCACCCCCTCCATGACACACTGTTCAACCTGAGGAGTACCTTCAGCAACAGATTGGTTTCGCCAAGATGCAGGATAGAATGCCACAGGAGATCCTTCTTCCCTGTGGCTATCCAACTGTACAACTCCTCCCCCTTCTGTCATGGGGTAGACTGACAGACTCCTCCCCACCCTAATCTTTGCACATCACCAATCCTTTCCAATCGTCGCTTTCATGTTTCATGTATTTTGTGTATTTATGATTGTTGGCAGATCAATTTCCTTCCTGGGATAAATAAAGTTATATCGTAACATATTGTGCCGTATTGTATTATATGTGGCAGAGTCGTAGCCACATTATATGCCTGTTGTCAACTTATGCAACAAGTTAATCAGATAGATAAAATATATGGCCTGCACTAAATTGGTGCCGTAACCCATTCTGCAGTATCAGTCACCTTGTGGAGTTGTCATAGATCATATTGTGGTTCTTCTCACTGTAGCAGGGGTCAAGTGAATGGTTAAGATGGTGGGTGGAGTGCCGAATCCATTGGGATAAAACTGTTCCAATGTAAAATCCTCAGAATGTAAAATAGTATTCTTTAATTTCATTTACATTTTTAATACTTTGAATTTTTACAAACTTCCAACAAAACATATCCGAGGTGTGTTTCTGCTATCGAACATTTAGAATAAGCAACATGTGCTGTATATTATCATGCCTATCAAATATTATCACCTTGTGTACAGCGCTGCGTTAACCTTTGCCAAAGTGATGAAAGCACCATTGGTTGTGTACCATTCATGAGATACATTGGGGGCCATTCGAATTAATGTATAAAAGTTCAGGAGAAAAGCACAAGACAGTGCTATGCATACAAACTCTAATTACGTGCCACTTCTTCTGACATCATTATTCATCGGATTTGGCAGAAAGCTAAAGAATCTCAGATATAACAAGCAGGCTATGATAAGAACAATTACTGTCCTGCTCCTGTTGAGATTGCACCAAGAATGCTTAACTTTACAAATTCTTGCAGAGGTAGCTTTGCTCTATTTCTAGTTAGACAGGAGATTTGCTCCAAAATAGAACCATTACACTCCACCATTTAAGGTTCGTACTAAATCAGTGCTCTTACAATTCCTCCCACTGGAGTTCACTGCCATCCATTCCAATTGCTCAGAAACCTGGAAACTGATGACAAAAGTTACATAAGTGGATCAGACAAGAGAATGTCATTCAACCTGCTAATTTCACCTGCACTTGGCCTGCTTTAAATTGTGGACTCTTGGTCAGGAAGTCGAGGATCCCATTGCAGACGGGAGTGCTGACTCCAAGTTCCCTGAGTTTGGAGATGAACTTGGGTGGGATAATGGTATTGAAAGCAGAACTGTAGTCTATAAATAGGAGGCTGACATAGGTGCCCTTCATATCCAGGTGTTCCAGGGATGAGGGAAGGACAAGGGGGATGGCATCAGTCAAGGACCTGTTGTATATTGGGCAAACTGCAGTGGATCAAGGTTGCTTGATAGGCTGGATTTAATGCATGCCACAACCTATGATGGACTGGGATCAGATAACCGATCACTCTTGGTGATCTCCTTCAGTCCTTGGCATTATAATTATGTTCTTATTTACTTGGAATGGAACCATTCAGGCTATGACAATGTGTCTGTTTTCAGCTTCATTTGATAAAGATCCTCAAAATAGGGGAATCTTGGGCTTTCCAAGATTTGAAACTCTTACAATGTACATCATTCAGTAATCGTATGGGAGGATAGCTAGTCATGTTCATACAGGTACCATTATTGTCTCCATCCCACTTCCCCCAGATAACACCAAACAGAGAACTTCCTCAAAGGCCATTAGATTTGTGTACATTTGACAGTGATAATAATCTCTCTTATCTCAACTTTGATATGCTTCCAGCATATGGTGAGCACATCGGGAGGATACCCTTTTTAAACGGCAAAGACTCTGCTTTATTATGCTGCTGAGACAGACTAGCAAAAGTCTACTCCTTAGGACATTCCCCTGGGTTGGAGTGGCTTCCCTTGCCATCTGCTCTGTGGGTTCTGATGTGATGGATGAGGTAAATGTGGATCCTGAGACAAAGATGTGGGGATTGCAGGTAGGGCAGCAGCTGCTTGCCACTCTAGGTTGGAGTAAAGTGTCATTTTTGGTGGACTGCTAAATGGTTTCAATAACAAGGTCTATGGTTTTTGGTACCATCCCAGATGTTCCTCTCCTTTGAACAGTCAAGGTCTAGGGATTCCCATGAGCTGATGATCATGTTATATTTTCACAGGATGCATTGAGTATATCCTTGAATTATTTCTCCATTCAACTTGCAATGATGGGACTCCAAGTAATTCCATGTGAGCAATGGACCTTCCCACCATAACTAATTGAGTGTAATTCTAATCGTGATGCTGGGGATGTTGGCCTGGAAGAGCACACTGACATTGATATGCTTATATTTTTAGTAAATTTGAAGGGCCAAGAAGAGACAATGTTGGTGATATCTCCCCATTGCTTTGAGGAAACTATTCAGGTTTTCCAAGTGCCTAATGGATACAGAAGTACAGGTTCAATACTACTCAATAGATCATGAGCTTTGTACTGGATTTAAGGTTTTGATCTCCAAATGTACTTTTCCTCAAAGGTCAAAGATAGTGCTGACACTCTTTGGGCAATGAATCATTTTGTCATAGATATCTAAACTCACTGACACTGTACTCCTCATACCCCCTTCCTCCCTGACCACCCACTACCCGCTACCAGAAACATCACCTCGGCCTCACTCCACTCACCTGCCTTCCTCCGGCCCCAACCCCCATCCTTGCATTGTGTTCACCATTCCCCCTGACCCCCCACTCTTGGATACCAAATGGTCTGTCCTCAGCAGAGGCCTCACCTTTGTTCCATTCCATCCCCACCTCAATGAGTTCCGCGTCCGCCACGATGTAGAGCTCCTCTTCCGTCGCTTCCACATCAAAGCATTTTTCCATGGGAAGGAGTCCTCGCCCCCCAGTGATGACCCCTTCTCCCATCTCCAACGGACTCCCTCCTCTTGAACTGCCCCTCATGGCCATCTACCGGCTTTAGACCTTTTTATTTTAAACTGCCGGTGGGACATCAACCGCCTCAACTTCTCCACTCCCCTTTCTCACTCTAACCTCTCCCCCCCTGAACGTACAGCCCCCCACTCACTCTGCAACAACCCAGACTGGGTGATCAAACCTGCTGACAAGGGAGGTGCCGTGGTAGTCTGGCGCACTAATCTCTACAAGGCTGAGGCCACGCGTCAACTCTCAGACACCTCCTCCTACTTATCCTTGGACCATGACCCCACAGACGAGCACCAGGCCACCATCTCTAAAACTATCACTGACTTCATCAACTCCGGCTCCCTGCCCTCCCAAGCCTCCAACCTCATCGTTCCCCAGCCCTGCACATCCCGATTTTACCTTCTCCCCAAAATCCACAAACCTTACTATCCTGGCAGACCCATTGTTTCTGCTTGTTCATGTCCCACCAAACTTATTTCTACAAATCTCGACTCCATCCTATCCCCCCTGGTTAAATCCCTCCCTACCTATGTTCAAGACACCTCACACGCTCTTCGTCTACTCCATGACTTCCGTTTTCCAGGCCCCCATTCCCTCATCTTCACCATGGATGTCTAGTCACTCTACACCTCCATCCCCCACCAGGAGGGTCTTAGAGTCCTCCGTTTCTTCTTCGACCGCAGAACCAACCAATAACCGTCTACTGATACTTTCCACCACCTAGCGGGGTTGATTCTTACCCCTAACAACTTTTCATTTGACTCCACCTATTTCCTCCAAATACAAGGCGTAACTATGGGCATGTGGGCCCAAGCTATGCCTGCCTCTTTGTAGGGTACGTCGAACAATATTTGTTCGAGGCATACAATGACCCTATACCCGAACTCTACCTCAGCTACATTGACGACTGCATTGGTGCTACCTCCTGCACTCATACACAACACACTGAATTCATCCATTTCACCACTAACTTCCATCTGGCACTTAAATACACCTGGACCATTTCCGACATTTCCCTACCGTTTCTAGACCTCACTGTCTCCATCGCAGGTGATAGACTTCTGACCGACATCTACTACAAACCCACTGACTCCCATGGCTATCTGGACTACACTTCTTCCCACCCTGCTTCCTGTAAGGACTCCATCCCCTACTCCCAATTCCTCCGTCTACGCTGCATCTGCACCCAGGATGAGGTGTTCCACACCAGGGCTTCGGAGATGTCTTCATTCTTCAGAGATCTCTTCTACTACAGATGAGGCTCTCACCAGGGTCTCTTCTATACCCCGTAACTATGCTCTCACTCCCCATCCCCCCACTCATAACAAGGGCAGAGTCCCCCTTGTCCTCACCTTCCACCATACCATCCCTCACATACAACAAATAATCCTCTGACATTTTCGCCACCTCCAACGGGATCCTACCACTGGCCACATCTTCCCATCTCCTCCCCTGTCTGCTTTCCGCAGAGACTGCTGTCTCCGAAACTCCCTGGTCAATTTGTCCCTTCCCACCCAAACCACCCCCTCCCCTGGCACTTTCCCTTGCAACCGCAGGAAATGTTACACTTGTCACTTTACCTCCCCCCTTGACTCCATTCAAGACCATTCAAGCAGTCTTTCCAGGTGCGGCAGAGGTTCACCTGCACCTCCTCCAACCTCATCTATTGCATCCGCTGCTCTAGGTGTCAGCTGCTCTACATCGGTGAAACCAAGCCTAGGCTTGGCGATCGCTTCGCCCAACACCTCCGCTCAGTTCGCAATAACCAACCAGATCTCCCTGTGGCTCAGCACTTCAACTCCCCCTCTCATTCCGAATCCGACCTTTCTGTCCTGGGCCTCCTCCATGGCCAGAGTGAGGACTACCGTAAATTGGAGGAGCAGCACCTCATATTTCGCTTGGGCAGTTTACACCCCAGCGGTATGAACATTGCCCTCCAATTTTAGGTAGCCCCTGCTTTCTCCTCCCCTTCCCAGCTCTCCCTCAGCCCACTGTCTGTGCCTCTTCCTTTCTTCTTCATGCCCCCCCCCACCCTCACATCAGTCTGAAGAAGGGTCTCGACACAAAACTTTGCCTATTTCCTTCGCTCCATAGATGCTGCCTCACCCGCTGAGTTTCTCCAGCATTTTTGTCTACCTTAAATTCATTGAGATGTGCTTTTGCGATGTGGGAAGTGGTCAACGCTTTCTAAGACCTTAACATGGACCTTTATTGCCAGGTGACAGTGTTGTGCAACAAGGAATAGGTGGATAAGAGATCTTTGGAGATGTTTAATGGAAGATTCATTCACGCAGTTGTGATTTGTGAAGTCACTCGGAGGCTGCAGCTGATTGATATGAAAAAACAAACATTCTCTTGGAGGCCAACATGTCCTAGCTACATTAGCCCCACCTGCCTGTGTTTGGTCCATATCTCTCCAAACCTCTCCTATCCATGTACCTGTTTAACTGTTTCTTAAAGGCTGGGATCGCCCCAGCCTCAACTACCTCCTCTGCAGCTTGTTCCAAACACCCACCACCCTTTGTGTAAAAAAGGTACCCCTCAGATTCCTATTAAATGTTTTCCACTTCACCTTAAACCTATGTCCTCTGGTCCTCAATTCACCTTGTGAGGTTTGTTTTATGTAAGGTCAGGTATGTTAGGTTTTTTACTGGTTTTTTTAAACACTGACAATAATAAACGATTAACTACAGTTTTAATGGCTATAGTTACCTACTTAGCTTTACTATTTTAGTGTAAATAGGTAACTTTGCAGAATTATATATTTACACTGTAGCTGCCAGACACATCTGAGTATTCAAACAACTTTGCTGGGAAATATTAAATCACAGTAGAAGCTGTTCAGGACACAACACTGGAACCTATGTACAGTATGCCTCTATTGCTACAGTATTGAGAGAAGGCTCCCTGGATACATGAACAGCAGAATATTAAATAGCCAGATAAACTGTGTGTTTAATGGCAAAGATATGATCATGTTAGTACATGAAATTGGCAACTTAATGTTTCCCCAGATCCCATCATTGAGATTTCAATAAGGTCCGATTAACATGCACATTCATTTATTGTTCTCAGTAGTACTGATTGAATGTTCCACACCCAATAAATAGTTTCAATGGCCTTAAAGTAACCTTGCAAGTTAACTTGTGAACAGGTTGTTTTGCCATTTTGAAGAATGGTTCATATTTTTGTAAATATTTCTGCTCCACATAATTTTATAACTCCTCAATATTCCCCAACACACTTAAATCTGGAAGACCATTAAATTATAAGTCAGCCAACCTCATTACATTGTGCAAATGATGGACACTCCTTAGAACATTCAACATAAAACAGAACAGTGCAAGAACAGGACCTTCTGCCCACAATGAGTGTACTAAACATGATCCCAAGACCAAATCTTAGCTTCCTGCACATAATCCATATCCCTCAATTTCCTTCTGAGAGAGGATAGGTTGTTCCCCCCTGAAGCACCACCTCTATTGAAACAGATAGATTGGGGGTAGACATAGTGTGGGCTGGCTGGAGGTGTGAAGTTTTGAAAGGCTTGATCAAACACCCTTGGAGTTTTTTTCCCATATTTCTATTTACTTTGGACATTCAAACATTCAAACAGAGGCTATTCAACACATAGTCAATGTTGGGTAACAATGTAATCGCACCCCAGTAACCAATTCTACACATATTTCTATCCAATCTACTTTGGGGGCTTTTTACAGTGACTAGTCAAGTCAAGTGAGTTTATTGTCATGTGTCCCTGGTAGGACAATGAAATTCTTGCTTTGCTTGAGCACAACAGAACATAGTAGGCATTTACTACAAGGCATTCTATAAATATATACACAATGGTCAATATACTGATAAAGTGCAAATAACAGTATTGGCTAGTAAAGTTCAGTGACTAACTACCAACCCACAGATCTTTAGGATGTGGGATAAAACCAGAACCACGAGAGAAAACCCACACGGTTACCGGAAGAACATGCAAACTACACAATAACAGCACGCAGGTCACTGGAGCTGTGAAGCCTAGGCTTTGTATCATGAATGATTTTAATGGACCTCAATTGGACCAGGACACAGTAGCCAGTTGCCCTCGAGACTGCATATGCTGGAATCTTGAGTAAAACACAAAATACTGAAGGAACTCAGTGGGTCAGGCAACATCTGGGAAGGGAATGGAAAGATAATGTTTTGGGTCGGAACACTTCTTCAGACTGGCTAAATAATGGTTAATAGAAAATCAATAAACAACATCATTAATTTATAAACTAACCTTGACTTTGCCATGGAGTGGCAGTCATAGGTTCTCAGAGTTATACAGCGCGGCAACGAGAACTTCTGGGGTGCACCTATTTATTACAATTAATCCATTCCACAAAAAAGGCCTTGATCGTGGCTAATCAAGCACCGATACTAAACCTGAGACAGTTCCTGTTGTTCCAGCATAGCGAGAGAGAAATGTGGATTTCAGGAGATTTTTCTGATGTGTTTATTCCTCATTGGGAGCTGATCAAAAGCCTTTTTTCTTTGCTAAGTAAATACTCCAAAGTGGATGATCAGAACAAATGATAACAGCAGCAATTCTATCCAACTCCATTAGATTACAGTGCAAACTCAGGAGACTCCAGCGAGATTGCCATATGGTTAATGCCATGTTTCACAATAGTTTTATTTATAACACAAACCTCATAGTATATATACATGATGGCGCCAGCAATAGAAATAAATTTCACGTCACGCATAATTGCAATGAATGGTAGCGGGAAAGGAAATTTCATTAATGTGGTAATATTAACTCTTCCTAAGCATTAATATGCTTTTAATCTAATGGTTTTGTGTACGGATTGTTTTATGTGTGTTCTGGTCTTTTGAAGCTTGTGATTTGTGAACTAAACCTGATGTGGGCCATAAACTGGGTTTGCTGTACTTGCCTATCTGTTAATCAGTTTGGAGATGGCAGCTGTTCCCCATAAAGAGGATTTCAAGACAGGCGGAATAAAGGGGAGTGCAAACAAAGCAGTGGCAGTTAATTTCTACTTGAAGACACCAGATGAAAATCTACAGTGATGATTTAAATCCCTTAATGGATTTACTTAGCACTTATTTAATAGACATTTTATGATGTTAAATAAATCTGTTGGAATATGCTTTTATGCTACTTTATTAAACTTTGAATTGCATAAACATTTTTGCTAAAGTAACTATACCTTAATTGCAAGTCCTTCTTATTTCTGAGTACCTCAAGTGCATATTTCTGAAATTGTTTTTTTTGTGACTGCACAATCTTATCTGATATTCAAAAAGTAAGTGTGTGTGTGGCTGTGTGTGTGTCTGTGTGTGTGTGTGTGTGTGTGTGTGTGTGTGTGTGTGTGTGTGTGTGTGTGTGTGTGTGTGTGTGTGTGTGTGTGTGTGTGTGTGTGTGTGTGTGTGTGTCTATGTGCGTTTGTGTGTTTGTGAGTCTGTGTGCATTTATTTCATGTCAAGGAGTCATGCAGCATGGACACAGTGCATTCGGCTCACCAGGTCCATGCTGACTAGTGGGCACCCATCTGTACTAATCCCATTGTCCAGCACTTGGCATGTCGCCTTCAATGCCAAGGAGTTTCAGTGTTTGTTTCAGCACTCTTTCAAAGCTGCCAGTGCCTCTGGTTCCATCACAGTATGAGTGCATTCCAAATACTCACCACTCTCTGGGTGAAAAAGTTCCCCCTCAAAACCCACTAACACACCTTTTTCTAAAAATATGTCCTCTAGCTTTATCTACCCCAGAAATAGAACAGTGGAGTATAGGAACAGCGAGAGAGGGTGTTGCAGAACTCGTGTCAGAGAGAGGAGGAGAACTTTGAGGAGATTTCGCAGTGGAGCAGACAAAATGTGTAGGAAGGAACTGCAGATGCTGGTTCACACCGAAAATAGACATAAAAAGCTGGAATAACTCAGCGGGCCTGATACCTTCTCACTACACCCCCTCTGTGATTCCTCTTGCTCTCTGGCTCATTCTAGTTAGAGAGAGTTAGATAGAGCTCTAGGGGCTAGTGGAGTCAAGGGATATGGGGAGAAGGCAGGCACGGGTTATTGATAGGGGATGATCAGCCATGATCACAATGAATGGTGGTGCTGGCTTGAAAGGCCGAACGGCCTCCTCCTGTACCTATTTTCTATGTTTCTATGTAGTCTAGCTTCAGTTTGAGCCAACATCTGCAATTCCTTCCTACACATTTTGTCTGCTCCACTGCACTACTGTTCTATTTCAGGGGTAGATAAAGCTGGAGGACATATATTTAGAAAAAAGTGTGTTAGTGAGCTTTGAGGGGGAACCTTTTCACCCAGCGAGTGGTGAGTATTTGGAATGCACTCAGAGTGTGATGGAACCAGAGGCACTGACAGCTTTTAAAAAGTGCTGAAACAAACACTAAAACTCCTTGGCATTGAAGGCTATATGGCAAGTACTAGACAATAGGATTAGTACAGATGGGTGCCCACTAGTCAGCATGGACCTGGTGGGCCGAATGCACTGTGTGATGATGCACAACAACTCTTTGAAGAAGTGCAACATCCTCACTATCTTCTGAGAACCCTTGGCCCATAATCACTCAATGCAAAGTGTGAGCTTTAGGGACGACATTACGAACCTCAAGTCCATGCATCAGGAGCATACAGAAAACCTACACAAATGGTGAATGAAGTGTACCTCCTCACAAACTAGCTACTCCCATACTCCATCAGGAACTCCGTACCTCGTTTGTGGACGAGTCCTGAGGTTTCATTATTAACCAGAATGGAAACAAGTGATCCTTGATTCCAAGGGGCTGCCTAAGAAGTATATCAAGGTTGCTTTTAAGGATTTGTTTGCTTAATTTTCTGTGCATGCTTAGGCATAAGTATTTATGAGAGAGCATATTGTTGTGATTGTATGTGTGTGTAGGTGAGTGTCTGCTGTGTGTGTTTGGGAGTTTGCGTGTGTATGTGTGTGCGTGCGTATGTGTGTTTATGTGAGGAGAGTTTCAATTAAGAGTATAACCTTTCCAAGCCTTACTTAAATCACACATATGCTGTTTCCTCATTGAAATAGACAAAGCAGGTAAACAGTGTCCCATGATGTTTAATATTGCCAAATCATCCATTGCACATTACAGGAAAACTTACAGCTTCTTCTGAAATGTCAAAAGTACCAACATCATTTCCCCTTTGTGCGTGAGAGTCATTTTTGTTCCAGTGATATTTATTATTGGCTCAAGTGCAGTAAAGAAGGAGCCAATGGGTGCCAGGAGACTTTGCTGGCGGAGTGCCTGCACAGAATTATGTTAATACATAACATTTCTGATATTTTCATGTGCACATTTACATTTCACTCCTCAGGTTTTAATTAAACCCTCATGTCTAAACATTAATGTCTAATTTATAAAAATAATCAACCAAAGCCTACTTGGCATTGGGAAATGTTTGGAAATGCAATTGATTTAAGTTCTTTTACCCACATATCTATGTGCCTTCATTGTGACGGAACGTACCACACCAGAAGATTTTGTTTGGCGAGATTTATATTGGA
This sequence comes from Malacoraja senta, assembly GCA_038087875.1. NCBI lineage: Eukaryota > Metazoa > Chordata > Chondrichthyes > Rajiformes > Rajidae > Malacoraja > Malacoraja senta. Next base: position 36,442,741 of record CM075977.1, on the reverse strand, counting down.
ACATTTTGGCTGTTTATCATATTACATACTGAAGTGCCATTATCCAGTACAGGGCAGTGAAATGGAAGATCTGAAGTGATTACATCTCAGATTCAAGCCCACAAGATGAGAGCGATCATGCATTAAACTGTTAGGGAGTTGCTAAGCTACCAATGTGCCATGATGCTTGCAGACCAAGAAGGACATTATTACCATTTGAATTTATTTAGCGTTTTTAATGTAGCAAAGCTATCCCAACGCCCTTCATTGGTCAAATTTTCATCAATCCAAAGCAGGACATTTGGTCAAATTCTGGGATTTAAGAAGAATTTTGAAGGATGGTGCAAGGGTGGGTCAGCTGGTAGAACAGCTGCCTCACAGCACCAGAAACCTGGGTTTATCTTGACTTCAGGTTCTGTCTGCTTGGGGTTTGCATATTCTCCTTGTGACTGCATGGTTTCCCTTGGGTGCTCTGGTTTCCTCTCGCAGTTTGTTGATATAAATTGCCTCTGGTGTGTAAGTGAGTGGTAGAATATCAAGGGAGCTGTTGAGAATCTGGTGCATTGGTTTAATGTAAGATTAGTTTAATTGGTTGGTTGATAGTCACTGTGGACTTAATCTTCCAAAGACCATGTCTCCATACTGTATGACTATAACTATGATTCCATGAGAGAGAGGTGAATTTAACAGGTTTGGTGGTTTGGGGTGGGGAATGGGCTGCAGAGGAAGATAGAGCAAGTCATGACAATATACGTGAGGTCTAGGTACAGAAGTGCAAGTGGTTCTAGGTTTCAAAGAGTCCCCAAAGAGGAAAAAAAATCAAACGGGCAACAAAAAGGGCCAAAAGGGGCCAAACAAATCACTTAGGCACATCAAATTAAAGAAAATCCCAAGGCTTTTTATAGCTACTTTACAAACAAGAGGGTAACCAGGGAGAAGGTAGAACCACAAGGATAAAGGAGGGAATTTGTGCTTGCAATCAGGGGATGTAGGCAAGGTACCAAACGAGTACATTTAATCTCTTTTCACATGAGAAGGACATGGAGGACAATGAGATCAGTATGGAGAATACTAATATTCAAAGGCTGTTTGAGATTAAGAATGAGGAGGTTTTGAGGCTCTTGAAGAGTAGTCAAGTGGATAAATTGCCAGGGCCTGATGGGGTCTATCCCAGGTTATTGAGAGAGACAAGAGAGGAGATTACGGAAGCCTTGACAAAGAACGTTGCATTTTCTCTGGCTACAGGCAAGGTCCTAGAGGACTGGAGATTAGCTAATGCTGCTAATGCTAAACTTGAAATGTTTTTTTGAGGAGGTGATGAAAGTGATCGATAAGGGTGAGGCAGGGAATGTTGCAGGGGAGATTGGTAACATCTCGCATGGTAGGCCAATCCAGAAGATTAAGATGCCCAGGATTCACGATGACTTGGTCGTATGATCTTTAGAACTGGCTTACTGATAGAGGGCAGAGGGTTGCAGTGGAAGGATGATATTCAGGCTGGTGATCTGTGAACCTTGTAGTTCTACAGGATGATGTTAACATCGATGGGTTAGTTAGTAAGTTGCAGGTGCCAAGATTGCTGTGGTCACAGACTGTGAGGAAGGCTGTCAAAATCTATAGTGGGATCTTGATTAGCTACAGAGATGGACGGAAAAATGGCAGATATAATTTAATCCAAGCAAGTGTGAGATAATGCATTTGATCTTGAGGCAGTTGAATATAAGGGCAATATACTATTAATGGAAAGATTTTTAACAGCATTATGTACAGAGGGAACTTGGGGGTCCAAGTCTATACTTACCGAAAGTGGCAACACAAATAGATATAACTAGACTATGTCGGACCCGTTGGGTCCCATGTTCACATGGGAGGGCTGGTCCCCCAACGCAATATTCCACCTCTCCACCAATTCCAATACTGGTGGCCAGTGGGGGGGGGGGGGGCTTTCTGGAGCTAGTATGGGTGTTGTGGACTGAAGGTACTTGTTTCCAGAGGGCTAGTACGGTCATTGTGGGCTGAATGGATTATTGGGCCAGCAGGTCAGTCACTCAGGCCTGGTGGGCTGGCAGCTCAGTTACTCGGGCCTGGTGGGCTGGCAGCTCAGTCACTCGGGCCTGGTGGGCTGGCAGCTCAGTCACTGTGGGCTGGCAGCTCAGTCACTCAGGCCTGGTGGGCTGGCAGCTCAGGCCTGGTGGGCTGGCAGCTCAGTCACTCAGGCCTGGTGGGCTGGCAGCTCAGTCACTCAGGGCTGGTGGGCTGGCAGCTGCCACTCACGGCTGGTGGGCTGGCAGTTGACTCACTCACAGCTGGTGGGCTGGCAGTGGACTCACTCATGGCTGGTGAGCTGGCAGTTGACTCACACACACACACTCCATCTCACACATACACAGACACACACACTCCATCTCTCACACACACACACACACACTCACATACACTGCCTCCATCTCACACACACACCATCTCTCACACACACTCACACCATCCAGCACACACTCTCACACACAACATATATATGACAGTAAAACTCTCTTGAACCTACTCACGCGGTTGAGCACGGCTTCTCCCCTGAGCGGGAATTCCGCAGTGAGCGGGACTTCCGGAATGAGCGCGACATTCAGTTCAAGCAGCATAGTGCAGACCAACCCTTCAATCTAATTCAAGCAGCACAGTGCAGACCAACCCTTCAATTCAGTTCAAGCAGCACAGTGCAGACCAGCCCTTCAATTCAGTTCAAGCAGCACAGTGCAGACCAACCCTTCAATTCATTTCAAGCGGCACAGTGCAGACCAACAATTCACTTCATGCACAGTGCAGACCCACAGTTCAGTTCACTCAAGGCGTAGACTCACAGTTCTGGACTCAACTCTCACTCACGGTCTTCCGAGTTGACTGACTCAAGTCCGACCTCCGGGGATTTATTCTCCTGGCCCCCCGGAAGGGGCGTTACCATCATCATGGTGACTGACAGGCAGGAAGACCAATCTGCTGATCTCACGATTATTTAAACATTCATGACTTTTTTATTATTCGACTGATCGGAAAAAACCTTGGGGCAGTTGAAGGAGAGGAGGACAGCAAGTAAGATGGCGCAAACAATCATAGCGCTGCACGATAACATTTTTCAAAAATGTATTTACAACGTAGACAGGAAGTGGTCAAGATGAGAGTTTTAGTAATAGTATAGATGGTAAAAAAGGCATATGACATGTTTGCCTTCATTGGTCGGGGCATTCAGTATAAGTGTCAAGAAGTCATGATGCAGTTTTATAGGACTATTAACTATTCCATGCAGTTCTGGGTGCCCCATTACAGGAAAGATGTGGAGGCTTTGGAAAGAGTACAGAGGTTTACTGGAATGATGACTGGATTAGGGGATATTAGTTCTATTAGGAGAGGTCGGACAAACTTGGATTGTGTTCTCCGGAATGGTGGAGGAAGAGATTTGATATAATTATATAAAATCATGAGGCATAAACCTTTTGTCACAACCTTTTTTCCAACATGGAAATATCAAAAACTAAATGGCATAGTTTTACGATGAGAGGGGAAATGTTTAAAGGGGATGTGCAGAGCATGTTTTTTTAATCTTGCCCTGTATGTTCTCATCCAAATCATTGATATAGATGGCAAACAGTAATGGGCCCAGCACCGAACCCCGAGGCACACCACTGGTCACAGGCCTTCAGTTCGAGAAGCAACCTTCCACCACCACCCTCTGCTTCCTTCCATGGAGCCAATTTTCTATCCATTCAGCTATCTCTCCTTGGATCCCATGCGATCTAACATTCCAGAGCAGCCAACAATGCGGAACCTTGTCAAATGCCTTACTGAAATCCATGTACACAACATCCACAGCTCAGTCCTCATCAACCTTTTTGGTCACGTCTTCAAAAAAATCAATCCTCCCATGACCTTCCACGTACAAAACCATGCTGACTATCCCTAATCAGCCCTTGCCCATCCAAATGCCTGTATAACCTATCCCTCAGAATACTCTAGTAACTTTCCAACTACAGATGGTGAGCTCACAGGCCTATAATTCCCAGCATTTTCCCTGCAGCGTTTCATGAAAAGAGGCACAACATTTGCCACCCTCCAGGTTTCCGGCACCTCTCTTGTATTTAAAGACGACACATAAATTTCAACCAGGTCTCCCGCAATTTCCTCTCTAGCTTCCCGCAATGTCCTCGGATATATCTGATCTGGCCCTGGAGATTTGCCTACCTTCATACATAACAGTACCTTCAGTACTTCTTCGACAGTAACACTGACTGCTCTTCCATTGACTTCCCCAAGTTCCTCCGTCCTACTGTCTTTCTCCTTGGTAAATACAGAGGAGAAATACTCATTGAGGACCTTGCCCATCTCCCATGGCTCCGCACAGAGGTGACTGTTTTGATTCCCACTCTCTCTCTTCCCCCTTATGTATTTATAAAATCTTTTGGGATTGTCTATAATGCTACCTGCCAGAGCTATCTCCTGGCCCCTTTTTGCCCTTCTGTTTGCAGTTTACTCCTTAGTTCCGGAAACTCCTCCAGGGATGCACTTGATTCCAGTTGCCTATACCTGTCCCATGCATCCTTCTTGTTTTTGAAACAACGCCTCAATTTCCCTCTTCAGCCAAGCTTCCTAACCTTTGCCTGCTTTGGCAAACATAAGTACATTGGACAAAATGAGGAGCACAATTCAGTTCAGTTTAGTTTATTGTCACGAGCACCGGGGTACAGTGGAAACCTTTTGTTGAGTGCTATTCAGTCAGCAGAAAGATAATTGGCCTTTCCCATAAGCTATCGGACTCAATTATTACTGAAAATGAGATGCTATATGGGATACAAAGTTTTAGACTTTGTGGAGATTGGTGGAGATAGACACGATGATGGTAGATTTAGAGAAGGCAGAGATAAGCTGTTCTCGATAGCTGGTGGTTTAAGGATCAGAAGGCACAGACTAAAAGCAAGGTACAAAATATACAGGGGAGATATGAGGGAAAAAAGTACAGAGTTATGATCTGGAACTCACTGCCTTTAAAGTCAAAGAAACAAAGTCAATCAGTGCCTTGAAAAGGACTAGGAGCGACATTTATAATTTACACAGCCATGGAGAAAGGGCAGAGGAATAGACTAACAGGATTGTACCACCAGAAGGGAGTGTATTTCCATATTTCCTGAGGTAGGAAGAGGTCATGTCAGCCCATTGAGTCTTTGTGACAAATGGAGCAACCCCTTTCTTCACGAATATTCCCTATTCCCAATCCAGATTCCACCACTCACATTTGCACTGGAGTAAAATTTACAGTCGCCAATTTACCAATGGACTCGATGGGATCCGTAGCCTACCTCTGTACTGTAGCAGATTGGCCTGTCAGTGATTCTCTGAGCAGCAACTGGGCAGTGATTTACTTTGGAGCTGGAGATCTTTTTCAAACTAACCCAGAACCTGTGACACTGCTGCATGCAAAATTTTTGTACCTGTATCACACTATACATGTGCATGTGGCAATAACCTCTATCTGACTTGATCCTAATGATCTGACCTTCACCACCCTCAGCAGCAGAGAATTTCAGAAATTACCTAACCTCAGGTTTAAATGACCGGCCCCTTACTTTGCTGCTTCATCCCTTGTTCATGACTCTCCCTCACATGAGTCAGGTTTACCAGCTACTCCTTATCCCCACTTCCATTTAACTGACAGCAAAACAAAGGGCTGCCTACTTTGGAATCAGCCCAGCTTTCTCCTGATCACTCAATCTGGGGCAAATTAAGCACTCCACAGCCCAATTTGTGTTTTACCATTGCTGCATGGCTCTCCTCTCAGGTCTTCTCTGGCTTGCATGAAATTCAAGAGTTCTGTGGTTGATCCGACATGATGCGCTCAGATGTGGTTTTACAGGAGAGGGAATGGGTTGGGCTGGTTGTGGTCCATTGCATAGTACTCCAGCTTCTGATACAGAAGCTTGTGGGTTCATGTTTCACTGTAAAAAACAGTGGTAATTGCATTTATGGTCATGACATTACAGGAAGGCTGTGGAGGCTTTGGAGAGGGGGCAGATGAGGTTTTAACAAACTGCTGCCGAGATCAGAGGGTATTGGCATGAGAACAGGTTGGACAGACATCAGATTGCTTACGCTGGAGCGTCGGAGGCTGAGAGGATAACTGATAAGAGAGTGGTGATTGGCTAGAATGTGATGGAAGCAGATATGATAGTGGAATTTTGGAGGCTTTTAGATAGGCACGTGAATATACAGGAAATAGAGGGTCATGTGCAGGTAGATGAGATTTGTTTAATTAGCCATCGGACATGGACATTGTGGGCTGAAGGGCCTGTTCCTGTGCTGTACCTTTCTATGTTATATGTTCTATTAACTGCTCTAAAATACTTCTACTGCTGCTAGAGAACTGAGTGAATGCTGCACTGTTATATGTTCTGCCTTTAGAATGGTCTGTTTGCCAATGTGGAATTAAATAACTCCACAGAGCTATGTGAAAAAGGCATGGGTGTCCTCATTGGTATTTATCTCTCACTTTAGAGTTTCATTGAATACACTGACACTGCAGTTCAGCAGTGAGTGGTGCTACACTGTCAGAGGAGACCTTCTTCAGTAGATACAAGGAACTGCAGATCCTGGTTTATATTAAAAAAAAGACACAACATGCTGGTGTAACAGCAGGTCAAGCAGCATCCCTGGAGAATATGGATAGGTAATGTTTCAAGTCAGGATCCTTCTTCAGACTCCTTCTTCAGGTCTGTCATCGATTCAGGTGAATGTATTCCAACAAGAGCAAGGGAGATCCCTCAAAAATCGAACTAATACTCTTTCTTTGAACATTAACATGATCTAATTGAACAAATGATCTAATTTGCAGTTTATAGATCTCAGTTGTCAGTTTATATTTGCTTACCCACATACAGTAACAACACGACTAAACCTCAAAGGTCTCTAACTGGGTGTGAATCACGTTTCAATTTTCAGGTGCTGTTTGTGTGTGACAGCTTTTGTGTGTGAGCTCACTTCGATCTTAGGGCCTAAAAGCCTTCACAAATGGACAAAATAATTCAGCCACCACTCCACAACTCAGCTACCCCTTTACACCATACCTGTTTTAAACATCAAATGAAAACAGAAAATGGTGGAAATACTCAATGTTCCAGCAGAATCTGGAGAAGAACAAATGTTTTATCCAGACATGTGCCAGATGTTGTGCTAAGGAATGTCAAACCTAATCGGAGAGTACATAGTAAATGGTAGGACCCTTGTGCCCCACTTAGGAAACCTGAACAGAAACCTCTGGTGACCTTGCCCGCGATCCAAGGTTTCCATGAGGTCGCCGGAGGTTTTAGTCACTCTCCCTAATGGTCGAAAGTGGTTTCCGCGTGGTCGAGGCTTCATCTAGGTTGCTTCGATTGTTTCAACAAAATCAAAACCGGCCTCGACTAAAAATAGGTTGCCATTTGGTCGAAGCCAGTGAAGTGGGGTTGCTATTTACTTATAGGCAGTCGAAGGCCATCTCCTTCGCTGACCGGCCATTTTGATTGGCTCATTGGAGTTTTCAGGACCTAGAAGACCTGCCGGAAGGTAAAATGCCCGCTAAACTTTTATTAAACTCTTTAAACTGTCTCCACTCCTTCTCCCCACCTTCTCTTCCCCCTCTCCCCCCTTCTCTCCCCTTCTCCCCACTTCTCTCCCCGTTCTCCCCCGTCTCCCCCTCTCTCCCTTCTCTCTCCTTCTCCAACCCCCCCCCCCCCCAGCTCTCTAAAGGACTTACCATGCTCTGTGGCAGCCGTTTACCTTCCTCTTCATCGTGCAGACAGCACTCCTCCATTCTCCATAGCCCCCACCTTCGCGATGTGGTGTGTGTGTGTGTGCGGTCGGTAGCAAATATCCTATAGGATCTTTGGTCGGTAGATGCAGCTCACGCTTCGGTCGATCCAGGTCGAGGCTTGCCAGGCGAGTGACCAAAACCTCCGGTGACCTCATGGAAACCTGGGGTCGCGGGCAAGGTCACCAGAGGTTTCCGTTCAGGTTTCCTAAGTGGGACAGGGGCATAAGGAGCATTGATCTCTAGAAGGACCTGCATCTACCAGCATCTACAGTTCCTGCTGTCAACTATTAGCCAGAGTTTCTTTCCCTGGATAAAAATATCATAAACTGGAAAGCGTAACTTTTTGAGGTGAAAGAGGGAAAGTTTATAGGGGATTTACAAAACAAGTTTTTTTACACAGCCAATGGTAAGTGCACCGTGCCTGGAACATGCTGCTAGGGAGGTGGTGGAAGCAGATAAATTACAATTTTGACAGACACATGAGCAGGCTGGGAATGGAAGAATATGAGTTGTGAGCTGGCAGAAGGGATCAGTTTAAACGGGCATAATGGTTCGTACAGACATCATAGGTTGAAGTGCCTGCTCCTGTGCTATACTGTTCTAAATTACAGTTTGAAAGCTCATGTCAGTTAATGTTTAGGGCAACATGTTGGCACAACAGTATTTCCACAACTTCACAGATCCAGCAAAATTGTCCAACAGTATAATACGTCTGCAGGGAGTTTACACGTTCTCTGTGTGACTGTGTGGGCATTCTTCAGATGCTCCGGTTGCACTGCACATCCCAAAGATATGTTTACAGGTTACTTAACTACCATTCATTACCCTTTAATGTGAGTAAGTGCAAAAAGAATCAAAGGGGGCATGTGAGGAAATTAATTGCTTGGCTCCATGGAAATAAGGAGGTGGAATGGGATGAATAGAACTGTTTTGTGGGGAACTGGCACTGGCCCAGTGGGGTTGAAGGGCCTCCTTCTAACAAGCAATGAGAATGTATTTCTCAAGTTCATGACTTTTCATTCAATGATGTATGAAAGATCATAAGCCTGAAATGTCAACTCTACTTCTCTCTCCGCAGTTGCTACCTGACCTATGAAATCATTGAGCATTTTCTATTTTTATTTCAGATTTCCAGCATCTGCTGTTTTTTTGCTTTTGATTCTGGTTTTAAAGAGGTGCCTAATGTTCACTAACACTCAACCTTGATAGAATTTAAACAAACAAAAATGATTTGTAAAGTTCAGATTAAAATAGTAAGATTAAATGAGAACTTACCAGTTTGAAGTTTGATCTTTATTTTATGAGGAGTTACGATGAGCGATTACGTGAATAGGCCGTCAGCCCGCATGCCCATCAATCTTCAAAACAGCAGTGTGAAATCACAGTTAATAGTTGTTGAACTAACATAGTAAGATTAGAGATGACTAGAACTACCAGATGATCTTTATGATCGAGGTTGGGTGCGGAGGGCACGTAATCGCTCATCGTAACTCCTCATAAAATAAAGATCAAACTTCAAACTGGTAAGTTCTCATTTACTCTTACTATTTTACTTCGGAGTCACGTGAGTGACTACGTGACGATTTTAAAGCTCTGTGATTTCATGCCGTGGAAAAACGAGTCCACACAAGCACGACTGCATCAGTTGACCACAGATAAGGGAAACATTCATAATGCATACAGACATGACATAGGTTTAAAACATGCTGATGCTGATAAATGAACAAATAATAATAATAGTAACCCCTCTCTTCTTGGGGAAACTATAATATGACAGGATACTTTGACTTGATTGCACCCATGTGACTAACATATGCCACCACCACAATGTATCAATTTGGAACTGAGCATGCAGTTTATGCATATTCGCACAATAACCCTTTAACCCATAGTATGCACCTAGTGTCTATAGGTAGTTGATACCAATAACTGAAGAATTGGTAATTCATGCAAATCCCATCCGCCTCCGTGACTAGAGATGGCATTCATAATTTTCCATCTTTGAGCACTAGCATCAGTTTGTAATATACTGAAGATTAATTGACCAAAACTACTGGAGCAACGCTGAATATAGTTCGTCCACCATTGTGACTTAGGTAGCTTCAGCTGGCAATAGCATAGGTATGTTAACAATGACCTATATAGCTCTTGAGAGGTTACTACTTTGCACGTTGTAAGATCTGATAATGCAAAGGCCCAATTACACAGCTGAAACACAGCTGCTATATTGCCAATTACACTTGATGGATAGAAGACTGCTTGATAACAAGGTAGTTACAGACTTCTATTGATTCCAATCTCTTGCCCCAGGGCGGAGTCACAGTTAAATTAATAGTTAAAGGTAAATCCGAATAATCAATAACTCTAGTTGGTATCAACTTAAATTTAACTGGATGGATGAGGGACCTCAATTTCTCAAATATAGTTGCGGCTGAAACAGTTGATTTTAGCAAAACACAGTGTTTAGAATATCATCCAGTTAAGCCATAACAAGCGTTTTAGAGCTCTGAGCAGTCCAAGCACCGGTTTAGTAATTTGATAGATGACCTAGGAGCTGAAGTTAGCCCATTTGCAACGCATTAACTGTTATCATTGCCCCATCCAGTTAAATTTCAAATGTCTCCGGTGATCCCTGTGAATGGGACCTGAATAGTATGCATCTTAGACAGTCACGGTTCCATATACTGAAAAGTCTATGTTGCACATGCTAGTTAAATCAATTATGAACCGACATCCTCCATCTTTCACAATGAACAGGCCACGCCTGCCATAATGCCGTGCCTGCATCGAACGGCAACTCTGGCCAGATACCCGAGCCTGTCTCAAAAGGTAATCCTGGCCATAATACTGAGCCTGCCTTGAAAGACAACTCTGGCCATCATTCTGAGCCTGCCTTGAAAGACAACTTTGGCCTTATTTCCGAGCCTGTCTCGAAAGGTAATCCTTTTTATTTTTTTTAATTTTTTTTATTTTATTTTTTTAATTTTTATTTATTAGAAGTACATTACATTACAACCACATACATTAATACTCGTCATTTGTATCTTCTTACAATTAATGTACTCCCTTTATTTATTTTTTTACACTAAAAAAGGAAAAGATTGAAAGAAAGAAGAAAGTGAAGGAAAAAGTGAAAGTGTAGAAAAGTGTAGAAAATGTAACAACAAAAAAGGACGAAGACCCTATAAGAGCGAAATTAAAAACAAAAGAAAAAGAGTTAAGAAATAGGCCCTAGGAAAAAAAAGAGAAAGAGAGGAGGAAAAAAAAAGAAGAAAAAATATATATTTTTTTGAGCATTACGTAAATAGGACATACCAATTCTTCAACTATCATCCCCCCTTACCTGACCTCAATTTTTTTATTTTTTTTAAAGTACTTTTGCACCCTATGTTTGTAATAATTCTATAAATGCAGACCACGTCAGGTGGAAGTGATCTGGTTTACCTGCTTCGAAAGGTAATCCTGGCCATAATACTGAGCCTGCCTCGAAAGACAACTCTGGCCATATTTCCGAGCTTGTCTCGGAAGGCAATCCTGGCCGTAATACTGAGCCTGCTTCGAAAGACAACCCTGCCCCAATTCCAAACCATACTTGGTACCCTTGTATACTGTGCAATAATAATGCAATCACGTTATCATTCTCATTTGTACAAAACCAAGTGTAAATATTACAAACTTGTAAATGGTCCACTTACCCCATGTTTCGGAAGAAACAGACCCACCTACCTCCATGGTTACCGGTGGTCTATGGTAAGCCCAAAGGCCCCTGATGTCGGTTCTATTCCCATCCTTGATTGGAGAGTAGGAATGGTAGCGTATGTGGATTCCATATTTCCTGAGACCGGCTTGGACCTTGGCCTGAAAGACCTCTGCCCAGCTTTCAAGCTGCCACCAGCTTCAGTGAACTGCTTACTGTCGATGAGCCGTGGGGTGTGTAGTCGCCGATACGATGAAGCTTTGTTCGTCGTCGGTACCTTGATCAGTCCGACAGCTTTGCTTCCTCATCCAGGTATACCTGTTGGATAAGTCTTACCTGAAGAGAAGATTCGGCGGCTGGTTTCATTTCATGCCCTTCCAATGTCACCCCTGATAGCGCTGTTCACTGCCGGCACTTGTAGCGTGAGGGGAACTCTGGCCCTTTCCGGGTTTTCTGCCAATGGCTGGAACCAATTCTTCCGGCAGTAACCCCTTCGCTTGCGAGTATTTCCTCGCACTCCCCTCCACAGAGAGGGAGATTCGTAGGCAGCCCTGAAAACAGGTGCTGCCGCCGGCCCCTGAGGATACCTGCGCTGACATGGCCCCTCCTATGGACCTATATCAGGATTTTTGCTCTGAGACTGAAACTGACCCTGAATGCTCCCCTCCTCAGACAGGGAGACATTGTGCAGCCCTGAAACAGGTGCCGCTACCGCGGGCCCCCGACGAGACCCACGCTGATAACTCCCTCCTTTGTAGTATATCATAATGGTACAACCTCTCCATCAGGTGCTCCATGTGGGTTTAGGCGTCCGTAGACGCACCCATTGAAGGAGGGGAACCCTCCTGGCCCGACTCGCCTGAGTCCCAAGGCCTGACCGACTTACTTGTGGTTTGACCCCTTTCTGGGGCACCATAGCGGTCTGGGAGTCGCTGACCGCACTGTCAGCGACTCGGGTTGCGAGACCGGCTTACTGCTGGTTTTACCCTCATTGTGGGGAACAATAGCAGTCTAGGAGCAGCTGACCCCATTGTCAGTGACTTGGGTAGCGAACCCGACTTCCGCCGGCTACCCGCGCTTCCGCGGTGCAGACCGGGATTCCCCACGGTCCATAACCAGATTCCCCGTGGCCCGTCCGACTTCGCCCTGAATCCAGCAGGAAAACTCTGTAAAGAGCTTCCGGCAACACAAAAAGCAGAACCTAGAAATAAGTTTTGAAACTTACCTGTAGGTTTAAACTTACCGCTGGAAGGAGCAGCGCTAGATGTAATGACGCGCATGCGGGCTGACGGCCTTCTATTCACGTAGTCACTCACGTGACTCCAAAGTAAAATTAATGTTATCCAAATGAAGTTTCCAGTTTTAAATACATCTTTCTTATTGCCTGAGATCAGTATGTTGAGGCCCTCCAGCCAGGATAAAACAGGAGAATATAAATTCCCCAGGAGTTTCACTCTATCTTATGAAATCCAACAGGACAATTTTAAGATGCTATAACAGGCACGGTAAAGTGATTGAAAAAAATAATAAAATATAATAATTTAATGGTCTTTCACAATGTCATAACTGTGTCCTAGAATTCAGGGGTTTATAGGATCAGTAATATGTAGCGTCACTGTATAGGCTGCAAACTTATGCCTCCCATTTCAATAATTGGAATTAAATGCTTCTCATATCAATGGTGGGATTTCGTTGCTTCAGGCACCATTCCTTCCATTAGGGCTCTCAGGAATCTTCTTGCTCAGTGGGGTTCCCTTCACTAATGATAGCTGCTGGAAGGTCAGTGTGCGGATGGATAGAAAGTTCTGAAGGCTGACAGCTACTATGCTGTTCAAGACACCTCAGGTTTGGAAATTTATGATGCCTGCTCAATATAAAAATAGTCTTTAATTAAAACGTTAAGGACAGGAATAAGCCTTAATCTAAAAAAAGGGTTATTGTTCTTAACAAAGCTCCCATGCTTGCACGTGTCTGATTTACCCAACCAAAGCCCATATTATTTATTCTTAATAATCTCCCCGATTCACATTAAAGCCCTCTCCTCTAACTTTGGACTTGATTTTATCATCTAATTAATGCTCCAACGTTGTTCCTTCAATTGCCAAGAACCCCCCCCCCCCGCACGAAATCTCTCCCCTCTTTTAAGCTTCCCTTTTATATTGACCTCTTTAACCAAGCATTCAATTACCTGACTTCATGTCTTATGTAACTCAGCACTGGTTGTTTCGTTAATGTTCCTGGGAAGCACCATGTTAAAGGGAACGGAAATAGCAGGTTGTTGTTCTCATGGAATGGTGCTGAAAGTTTTGACTAGCCATTGGCACCCCTGCATTATGTAAAGCCAGAGATTTCTAAATGTATTTGAAGGTCTCCCACATGGAAAATCTGAATTGCAGCTCTGATTTTTAATGGACTTGAATTACAACCTAGGTGGGCCTACAAAATAAAGAGGATAATGTTTCCTTAACCCTTTGCCCTTTTCTTTCCTGTTAAAATGAGGTTCAGGAAGGGAAGCTGGGTTAACAATCTGATCCTAATAGGCACTTTTGTCTAATTGGTTAAAGACCCAAGATTTCTCCAGAGTATGAAGCCCAGCCTTTTAGAGGGTAACCTACCACATTGTAGTGCATTTGACCAGAATGAGAGACAGACTTTAATTTAAAAACTGTTTGGGATTTTTCAAACTAAACTGTCACATCACAGAGCACCACCTGGATTATCCGACTGATTTCAAGAACTAATCATTTATTTCCAACGTACAGGCACAAGAAAATAAGAGCCAAAAATAACTGCAGATGCTGGAATCTTCCATAGAATGCAAAGTGCTGGAGGAACTAAGAGGGTCAGGCAGAATTCTTGAGCGGTCATGAATGGGTGACACTTCGGGTCGGGCTACTATTAGAATGCTTTTCATTTTAAATAAATAATGTATTGGAGAGATAGAACAATGTTTGTTTAACTGAGTCTATAAGATGATTTTCTGATCAGTGGATGAAAATCAAAACAAAACTGCAGATGCTAAAATCTAAAATAAAAACAGAAAGTGTTGAAAATACAAATCAGAACTTGATTGAAAGAAGGAAAGGAGAGTCAAAGTTTCAGGTTGACGATTCTTCATCACAACTGAGAACAAGGCTGAAGAAGGTTGTTAAGATGCAGGGAGCCACAAAGGATTGCAGATATTGGAACATGGAGCAAAAAATAAACTGCTGGATGAACTCAGTAGATCAGGCCAGCCTCTCCCCAAGGAAAATAAAAATAAAGAAGAAGGCCAATGTTGGAAGCAGAAGGTCATGTTAAAATTAAAGATGGCACTGGTGGAAGATTAAAGGGAATGTCAGCAACTGCAAACAATTTGCAAACTCACACCCCACGTCCTCAGAAAGCACCCTAAAGTTCTGTGATCGGCACAGAAAGCGGGGCATGGGGGTCCGTAAATGGAGCGGCGGCTGCTGGAAGCAACAGAAGACAAGCTTGTGATGGTCACACGTCGTGGTCTTGGTGAAGGCCCTGCAGTAGCCGGGTGAACGAGTGGCAGCTCAATGCAACCGCGGTGTAAGACCCTGATGGTATCATGCTGGGGTTGTCTCACCTCATTGATTGATTCAGTGCTGACAAGACACTGGGCCTTTAAGTGAAAAAATATTTCCTTGGGCCAAAATCTGACTTTTCAGAGACTTGAAATTTGGAAGTTGCAAGGCGGTGCATGGTCACTCTCTTTGTGCTATTCCAGAAGAGGATCTATTGTACTCATGACAGAATGATTTGACTGATCGCATACAGAACAATCTTCACATGACAATAATAAACTAAACTAAACTAAGACAAAGCTTGCAGGAATAGACTATCTTTAATCAAACTTTACTGAACGTTATCTTGCACCATACATTATTGCCTTTATCATGTATCTGTACACTATGGATAGCTCAATTATAATCATGTGTCCTCTTTCCATTGACTAGTTAGCATGCAACAGACGCTTTTCACTGTACTTGGGTACACATGACAATAAACTAAACTAAACAAAACAATCGGGTATTAGGCAGGTGGTCCTGCGCTGAGCCCAGCAGGCTATCATGCTACTAAACCTCCTGCATATTCTTGTTGTCATCAAGATCCAGCCATTCAGAAGAATCAAGGGGCTTTAGCCCAAAGTAAATACAAATAAATGAGGATACAAACGTTAGAAACAGCAAAGAGCAATTTTGCACTTCTATTGGGTTTCTAGTGGGCTTTTTAAAACCTCTGTTGGCCATGTGAGAGTGACAGGTCAACCCTTTTTAAGTGGCATTACTTGAAGAATAAATATGAACCTATATACCAAGAGAGGATACATCTAGTCTTATTCAAATGTACCTCCATTACATTCACTCGAGAATGGAGTCTGGTTCAAAAGACAGCAGTTCCCTAATGCACCAGTCCCTCAGCCTAGATTTTTGTAGTCAAGTTTTTGGATGAGACCTGAATCCACAACCTTCAGATCCTGAGACAAAGTGTTACCTTTAGTGCCTCCTAACAAGGGTGTGTTACTTTGATGCAACCTAAGTTAACAGAAAGCCATTCTAACTGGGAGTTTGCAGCTCCTTTCTATTTCAGCCTGACATTTATCGACCTTTTTCTCTTTGCCTCATAAAATCCACTTCAGCCTTGTTTCACCCACTTTACACTGAGCGTGATCGAATAGAGCCTTCAATACACTGTGGCAATAACACCTCTGTGGCCTGGTCAGGTGTCTGTTTCCAGTAGCTGTTCCACACAGTCATCTGCTGAAGAAATCACAAACCACAACCACTTCAGCTTTGCATTTGATGATAAGATTCCATGGAGTACTGAGTCATGCAATACTTCAGCATGCTGCCCTTTCACTTTCGGGACCTGATTTCATGTCCAGCCTTAGATAGATGGGATGAAATCTCCTATCTAGAAACTCCTGCATAAAATGACTCTGGGCAGACTCAATCTGACAAAGGCCCACAGCACAAATTGACACTAAATTGGCAATCTCGCCGTGAGACATTGCAAGAATGTGAGGTGCGGGCAGTGCAAAGATTCAGGATGGTGCTGCTGGGTTGTAAGAATATTGAGGATACAATGTGAGAATGTGAGGTGAGAATATTACTAGCCAGGATAATCCACAAAGAGAAGTCTATGTTACAGAAGACAATGACCTGTACAAACTTTGAACCTACCAAAGTGATTATTAAGACACATGCCTAAAAATTAGATTTCATTTGTTTATTTGTGGGCTCTGTCCATGCTGTTCTCAGAATTAACACCCAGTTAGATCCCGCACAATTCATCACGTGAAATTGACCAAAAATATATTGAAACCAGTGCTATGGTGTTTGCATGAATGGTCAGCAGACCTTTGACCTTGACGCTGTGACCAGCTGTTCCATTCCACCCTTCTCCCCCGGCCCCGAAGGAGCTATGAGGAGCACTGACAGAGCCTTGTTGTCGTATTTCATCCCGATTTAGTAAATTTTATTTCTCCATCTCCATTATTCACCTCAGTGCTCGGAAGGACCGAAGGTGCTCTTTGGAGCTATTTTGTTCTAATTGACGAGGTAGGTTATATATGACCAATCAGCAATCTCTGTAGGCAAGCACTCTCAAGCGGCCTACAGGATTGGAGTAAACAGTTATTATTTCTGGGTTAAGTGGCATTTCACTTTGACGGATGAAGCATTTGTCATGTACAGGCAGAACACAGGTTGGCTGTCAAAGGACAATCAAAGTGAAATCATTGTTGCCAGCGAGGTAATTTTAATCTGGATGGGATGCTGCTAAATGCAACCAATTAAATGATTGCAGTTTTGATGAAAAGAGGTATGTGGTTGTGTAAACATATTCAATGGGCCCTTACAGAGTGTAGCTACAGCTAATCTTTAGTAACTCATCATTTGGTATTATTAAGCTGTGCAGACAGCAGATCCCTTAATAAAACTATGCCGAGGGATCTTGTACAAATATAACATTTCTACATATTTATGCCTTCTCCTTAAGCAATCACAGAAAACTATCAATATAGTCCACAGAACAAATATTAAGCTTTTTATCTTTCAGCAAGGAATATATTACTAGCTGGCCTGTGTAGTTTTTAATGGTCTCTTTTCCTCATTAACTCTGTGTTATCAGACAAAATACATTCTACAAGATCCCCGCGGCAGTGCTTGAGATGCTAGCTGCAGTTCTTCAGGTGTCCCCAAATGTTAAGCTTCTTATGAATGTAGTACTGCCTCATGTTGGAACAGAAGTGGGAAAAGTCAGGGGCAAAAATAGATCTTGCTGGTGACATGCCTTTCTCACGATTTTAGGACGTTTTACACACTTTTGGATGTAATGCAGGAAGTGTGACAGCCATGGCGTGCACAGCGAAATACCATAACAAGAATGTGACAATGTCCAGTGGTGCTAATAGGAAGATAAATATTAAAACAGGAAGAATTCCACTGGGATCCAAGATTGTGTTATGGGATCTGATGCATCCAGCTGAGAGTGCAACACAACTACATCCCTGGTTGCCAAACGTTTTAACTCCCCTTCCAATTCCCATACTGATCTTTCTGTCCTGGGCTTTCATTATCACCTCTTCCACAGCCAACAATGGACCATTGTGGGCTCCAACTTTCCTGGGTCATCGGTGCTGACTATGATTTGTTATGTATCTTTTCATATCTCTAGTTTCCCTCTCCCCTGATTCTGTCTGAAGGGTCTTGAGCCAAAACATCACCTATACCTTTTCTCCATCGATGCCGCCTAACCCACTGAGTGACTCCAGCATTTTAAAATCAACAATGAGTTACCATGTGACATTTCCGAAATTTAATACCTTCAACTAATACAGCCTTGGTAATATAGAAACATAGAAACATAGAAAATAGGTGCAGGAGTAGGCCATTTGGCCCTTCGGCCATTCAATATGTTCATGGCTGATCATCCAACTCAGTATCCCGTACCTGCCTTCTCTCCATACCCCCTGATCCCTTTAGCCACAAGGGCCACATCTAACTCCCTCTTAAATATAGCCAATGAACTGGCCTCAACTACCTTCTGTGGCAGAGAGTTCCAGAGATTCACCACTCTCTGTGTGAAAAAAGTTGTTCTCATCTCGGTCCTAAAGGATTTCCCCTATCCTTAAGCTGTGACCCCTTGTCCTGGACTTCCCCAACATCGGGAACAATCTTCCTGCATCTAACCTGTCCAACCCCTTAAGAATTTTGTAAGTTTCTATAAGATCCCCCCTCAATCTCCTAAATTCTAGCGAGTACAAGCCGAGTCTATCCAGTCTTTCTTCATATGAAAGTCCTGACATCCCAGGAATCAGTCTGGTGAACCTTCTCCGCACTCCCTCTATGGCAATAATGTCCTTCCTCAGATTTGGAGACCAAAACTGTACGCAATACTCCAGGTGTGGTCTCACCAAGACCCGGTACAACTGCAGTAGAACCTCCCTGCTCTTATACTCAAATCCTTTTGCTATGAATGCTAACATACCATTCGCTTTCTTCACTGCCTGTTGCACCTGCATGCCTACTTTCAATGACTGGTGTACCATGACACCCAGGTCTCGTTGCATCTCCCCTTTTCCTAATCGGCCACCATTTAGATAATAGTCTGCTTTCCTGTTTTTGCCACCAAAGTGGATAACCTCACATTTATCCACATTATACTGCATCTGCCATGCATTTGCCCACTCACCCAACTTATCCAAGTCACCTTGCAGCCTCCTAGCATCCTCCTCACAGCTAACACTGCCCCCCAGCTTAGTGTCATCCGCAAACTTGGAGATGTTGCATTCAATTCCCTCGTCCAAATCATTAATATATATTGTAAATAGCTGGGGTCCCAGCACTGAGCCTTACGGTACCCCACTAGTCACTGCCTGCCATTCTGAAAAGGACCCGTTTACTCCTACTCTTTGCTTCCTGTTTGCCAGCCAGTTCTCTATCCACATCAATACTGAACCCCCAATACCGTGTGCTTTAAGTTTGTATACTAATCTCTTATGTGGGACCTTGTCGAAAGCCTTCTGAAAGTCCAGATATAATACATCCACTGGTTCGCCCCTATCCACTCTACTAGTTACTTCCTCGAAAAATTCTATACGGTTCGGCAGACATGATTTACCTTTCGTAAATCCATGCTGACTTTCCAAATGTGCTGCTTTCCCATCTTTAATAACTGACTCTAGCAGTTTCCCAACTACCGATGTTAGACTAACTGGTCTGTAATTCCCCGTTTTCTCTCTCCCTCCCTTTTTAAAAAGTGGGGTTACATCAGCTACCCGCCAATCCTCAGGAACTACTCCAGAATCTAAAGATTTTTGAAATATTATCACTAATGCATCCACTATTTCTGGAGCTACTTCCTTAAGTACTCTGGGATGCAGCCTATCTGGCCCTGGGGATTTATCGGCCTTCAATCCATTCAATTTACCTAACACCACTTCCCGGCTCACCTGGATTTCGCTCAGTTCCTCCATCTCCTTTGACCCGCGGTCCCCTGCTATTTCCGGCAGATTATTTATGTCTTTAGTGAAGACGGAACCAAAGTATTTATTCAATTGGTCCGCCATGTCCTTGTTCCCCATGATCAATTCACCTGTTTCTGACTGCAAGGGACCTACATTTGTTTTAACTAATCTCTTTCTCTTCACATATCTATAAAAACTTTTGCAGTCAGTTTTAATGTTCCCTGCCAGTTTTCTTTCATAATCTATTTTTGCTTTCCTAATTAAGCCCTTTGTCCTCCTCTGCTGGTCTCTGAATTTCTCCCAGTCCTCTGGTCGGCTGCTTTTTCTGGCTAATTTGTACGCTTCATCTTTTGCTTTGATACTATCCCTGATTTCCCTTGTTATCCACAGATGCACTACCTTCCCTGATTTATTCTTTTGCCAAACTGGGATGAACAATTTTTGTAGTTCATCCATGCAGTCTTTAAATGCCTTCCATTGCATATCCACCGTCAACCCTTTAAGAATTAATCGCCAGTCAATCTTGGCCAATTCACGTCACATACCCTCAAAGTTACCTTTCCTTAAGTTCAGAACCCTTGTTTCTGAATTAACCATGTCACTCTCCATCCTAATGAAGAACTCAACCATATTATGGTCTCTCTTGCCCAAGGGGCCACGTATAACAAGACTGTTAACTAACCCTTCCTCATTACTCAATACCCAGTCTAGAATAGCATGCTCTCTCGTTGGTTCCTCTACATGTTGGTTTAGAAAAGGGAGGAGAGGGGGGGAGGAGAGGTGGAGAGGAGAGGGGGAAAGGAGAGGGGGAAAGGAGAGGGGGGAGGAGATGGGGAGAGGGGGAGGAGAGGGAGAGAATGAGAGGGAGGAGGAGAGGGAGAGAAGGAGAGGGGGGAGTAGAGGGGGAGAAGAGGAGGAAAGGGGAAGGAGAGGGAGAGAGGGAGAGGAGAGAGAAGATAGAGGGGGGAGACGGGGAGGAGGGGGAGAGGGGGAGGAGAGGGAGAGGAGAGGGGGAGGAGATGGGGAGGAGAGGGAGAGGAGAGGGGGGAAGGAGAGGGGGAAAGGCAAGGGGTGAAGGCGAGGGGAGAGGAGAGTAGAGGGGGAGAGGAGAGTGGGAGAGGAATGGAACGGGGAGGGGGGAGGGGGGAGGGGAGGTGGAAGGGGAGAAGGGGAGGGGAGGGGGAGAGGGAGGGGAGGGGGAGAGGGAGGGGAGGGGGAGGGAGAGAGGGGGAGGGAGAGAGGGGAGGAGGGAGGAGAGAGGGGGGAGAGGGAGAGAGGGGGGGAGGGGAAGAGAGGGGGGAGGAGAGGGGGGGAGAGGGGGGGGGAGAGGTGGGAGAGGGAGGGGAGAGGGAGGGGAGAGGGAGGGGGAGAGGGAGGGGGAGAGGGAGAGGGAGGGGGAGAGGGAGGGGGAGAGGGGAGAGGGGAGGGGGAGGGGGGAGAGGGGAGAGAGGGGAATGAGGGGGAGAGGGAGAGAGGGAGAGTAGGCGGTGTGAGGAGGGAAAGGAGGGGAGGAGGGGAGAGGAGGGGGAGGGGAGAGGAGGGGGAGGGGGGAGGAGGGTGGTGGAGGGGGGAGGGGGGAGGAGGGAGGAGGGAGGAGGGAGGAGATGAGGGGGACGGCAGGTGAGAGAGGGAGAGAGCAGACTTGAACTCGGCGAGCGGGCGGAGCAGACAGGGCCAACTGCGAGCGGGCGGCGGGCGGCGGGCCTCGGCACCTCGTGGGACCTCTTGGGACCTCTGAAACCCTCAGAAGCCCAACCAAATTACTGCGTGTTCAGTGGCTTCAATCCAGAGCCCTTGGGGGGGAGGGCGGCTGGGCTGCGGGAGGGGCAGGGTGGATGGCCACACGAGTGCGAGTCGATGGTGAGCGGGAGGCGACAAAATAACTGCGAGTGGGAGGGGTTTTAACCTAACTCGCAGCCCGTGCAAAAACAGTGCCCAGCGGGCTGCGCGTTAAACTCTGCGCAGCTGGCCGCGAGGAGCAGAGCTATTGTGACATCATCAGCTCGTTAGCTTCAAAAAAGATCTCAGATTTGTGAACAATTTTAATTTTTTTTAAATTGTGAAATAATGAATCAAATTTTCAGATGAGGCATTTTTCGAGATCATGAGGTAAATCTCTATCGGAACGTAAAACTGTCACTGTTAGCGCGTTGTGTTTTCGAGGAGATGTGAATCACAGAAAAACACACAAATACACACACAAATACATCCACATCCAAGATCAGAGTTTTATAAGTATATTGATTAACAGGTGCACATAGAAACTATTCCCATTGATGTTCAAGGTTCGGAGTACACAGTTTCAATATTCAAGGCTACCAGAAGTAAAGTTAAGAAACTCTCGTACACATTGAGCGTGGTGGAAGTTTGTAAATCTCTTCTGAAAATAGCTATTGATGTTGTATCAGTTGTTACCTGTAAATCTGAGAGTGCTAGGTTGCGATTAACCGAAGATAATAGCGCCGTTTCGGGTCAAGACCCTTCTTCAGATTGATGCCAGGGGAGGGGGCGGGACAAAGATAGAATGTAGTCTGAAGAATGGTCTCGACCCGAAACATCGCCCATTCCTTCTCTCCAGAGATGCTGCCTCACCCACTGAGTTACTCCAGCATTTTATATATACACTGTAGTTGGATGCAGGAGAATGTGGGAGTGGTGGGGTGAGAAATCTGATTGGTTTGCGAGAGAAAATAAGTTGCAAGAAAATGAGCCTCTCTGAGAATGGGCACAGCCACAATGTGCCGAATGGTCTCCTTTGTGTTATAAAGAAATATGCAAGGGTAAGAGGGCAAAAGGGATCCATACTGGGTATACAAAAGGGGATGATTGAGGGGATGGGTAAAGGGGCAAACAGGGTAAGGAGAAAAGGGATTAGAACAACAAGTGAAAGATATGAAATGGTTTGGCAGCAGTGAGAGGAAGAAAAGAATGGAAAATGTGGAGAAGCAGAGAGGGATTTAAGTTGAGCAGGCCAGTTTGTGCAACGTGGAGATGAGAACAGAGAGATGTATGAGACACAGCCAAAGGAAAGGCCAATTTATTTTTGTGCAGCCAGGAAGAGGATTTCAGATAATGTCAGATTATGTCAGAATTGTTTTTAGGACACTAGAAACTGATGACCCCAAAGGTGAAAGGGTGAGGTGTTTAAAATGGACAGTTAAATTATGCATTCCTAGACATTAAAATCAAAATCTTGGCTGTGACATTGAAATGCCTGCATCCAGAGTAGAGTGAGTATTCAGTCTGGTAATGACCCCTTTAATGCTGCCAATGATTGGTCCACCAGCACTAGTGGGCAGGAATCCAATGGTCAATTTTAAACTTATTGCCCCATTGATTCCAATTTAGCTTGTTAAAAAATTTAAGTAATCGGAGGACCATGTATAATTTTGAACCGTATCCAAATGTGATTGATGACTGCAGGGATTCTACCCCACCTTCCAGTATTTTGCCTGCATTGGAAGCAACATTGATGAGGTTCCACATTTGGAGCTGATAGAGATTATAATGTCTACGGTAATTGCTGAGCAGTTGATGGGATGTTTGCCAAACTTGTGACAGCAAACCTCTATTAAACTTGATGACCACTGGCAGAGAAAGAAGTTCACTTAAAAATAATGTATGCCATCCCAGTGTCAAGTCAAGAGTTAAGAGTCACAGAAACAAAACAAGGAACTGCTGATGATGCTTCATAATAAAAAAGACACAAAGTGCTGGAGTTACTTTGCGGGTCAGGCAGCATCCCTGGAGGACGTGTTTCAGTTGGGACCCTTCTTCAGATTTTGACCAATAATCAAAGAGCGATTATTTGTCACTGGATATGATCTGGAACAATTAAATTCTTAATATCATTAAGAATTCTAATTTCTTATGCATCTCCAGAGATGCTGCCTGTCCCGTTGAGTTACTCCAGCATTTTATGTCTATCGTCGGTGTAAAAGATAGATAGATAGATAGATAGATAGATAGATAGATAGATAGATAGATAGATAGATAGATAGATAGATAGATAGATAGATAGATAGACAGACAGACAGACAGACAGACAGACAGACAGACAGACAGACAGACAGAGACAGACAGACAGACAGACAGACAGACAGACAGACAGACAGACAGACAGACAGACAGACAGACAGTAAATTACCAGTCACCAGCTATTCTTGTTATTCTAAACTAGACCATGATAGTTTAAAAACAAAGTAATAGAGCAACCATAGTCATGCAAAGTCAATAGTTGACCAATATGTTTGAGGTGCTTGAGGTTGGATTGTGGTTAGGGCTGTGAAGGGTGGTTCAAGAAACTGACAGTTGATGGGAAGAAGGTGTTCTTGAACCTGGAGATAACGGTTCTAAGGCTCCTATACCTTTGTGCTGACAGTAGCAGCGAGAAGGGAGTGTGGCCAGGCTGGTGATCTTTAATGATATTAGCTACCTCCTTTAGGCAATACTTCCTGTACATACCTTACATGATGGGGAGGTCAGTACGTGTGATGCTCTGGGCATCGAAAAGAGTTGAGAAAATATATTTTAAAACATTTCCCCTTCATTTTGAATGATCCTTGTAAATCATTCCTTTTTTTCTCTTTTTGTAAAGAATAATGCCAGGGTTAAAATACTGCAAAGTTTCTATGACCTATGTTGACCTAACGTGTGATTAAATTTTGATTTTGTCCAACCTTCGGTGCAGCATGGCCGGTCTCTCAAATGAGAAGCATTTAATTCTTAAGCAGATAGAAAAGGGCTTTAATACAGCATGATTGAACCATATGTCCCATACAATCAAATCACATTGTAATTGCAATAAGATCTCACAGATGCACGGCTCTTCAGAATCTCCAGCACCATCTGATCCAAAATAAAATGATGCTCAGAAGCTGTTATTAACATGTGGGCATCGGCAATGCAACTGCTGGAGAAAAGGTTCCAAGAGAAATAAAACGTGAGAGGCCGTTAGGAGTGAATTAAAAAAAATGGTTTTGTTCTGCAACTTCTCTCACATCACTCACACAGTAGGTTCACACATATACACACACATACTCACACGTTTACACACACACTCACACGGCACACGCACACACACAGATATGCAGACACGCAGATACAAATGCACACACATTCACATTCACAGCTACGTTGTACATAAATGTACACTCTCAGGTACACACACATGTACAGTATGAGCATACATACATTCACACGTATAAAAATATGCACAAATACAGACAAATACATGGATATGTACACACAGACGTTTATACCATACATACAGACACACACATACGCTAACCTACATGTAATCATGCACGCATGCTCACTCTCACTTACACTCTCACACACACACACACACAAGTCTTGTCTCCGAAAGATAATTTGAAAGGATAATTTCATAACTTGTATTGCATTCCCTGGAATTTAGAAGGTTAAAGTGTGATTTGACTGAAGATAAAATTAAAAAGAACTGATTGTGTGAGTAGCGAGGAAAATGATCCCCTGCTGTTTGAGAAGTCTGGGACTAGGTGGCAGAAGTCAAGTTGGCAGTGATAGGAGTCCTCGTGTGTGCTTAACTTAAAATCAGAGATTGCTAGGTTTTTGTGAATATGGAGATATGGAGTTAAGTGACAGATTACACTCCTCAGCCTCACCGGGCCTCCTGTTCAGCTCCATTGACTCCATGTGCTTTATGACAAAATGTTTGCCATTCAAAAAATATCCTGGCATTAACCCCTAAATTTCAGCATGTTGGGGAGGTGTATAACATTCCCCAATATTTTGTATAATTTTCCCACTCCTTTCCATTCACCAAACTGAAACCCTTCTCTATAAGAAGACTGAAAAATTGACTTCCATGTGTTCTTGTTGGAAATAAACTGAACAAAACTAAAGATGTAGATGTTGTTAAAGCACTGATCATTAAAATATGCATTTATTCCTCTCATTGGCTTTTTATCAATAGCACATATCTCCTTCAGTTAATCCCTCCCACATCTATATATTTAACAGCTGTGAACTGCTTCAAAGTGAAAGTTACAGATCTATGCTCGACCAAGGACTGTTTTCAATTCTACGGGCATTGGAAGTGATCTAACAAGTTGGCTGGACCACTCTCAGTAAATTAGAAGAGAGATGCGATGTAAAGGAATTTAGATAATGTCACTGTCCATTCAAGCCATGTCCATGGTTTCCTATTTATCATCTGAAGTGCAATGTTGTATTTCTGTTCTAATCTGATTGAGGCATCAAGAATTTTTTTCGAAAAAAACCCATGCCTGATATTTCATTACATGATTTTGCATTGATTTTGATGGTTTTGCTATGGTTCCAGCAGTGGTATGTACTTTGAGGCATTAAACATGTGAAATTTGTTTTGGTCATATGTTGTCACCCATAGAATTGATCATTGGACGCTGGTCATATTTACCCCGACATATGCAGATCCTTTGACTTTAATTGGACTAAATGGGGGACAGCTAGATTTGGTCCCCACAACCAAATATGAACTTCTCCACATTGGAAAAATACCATGTGGAAGGAGGCCATTCTTTCCATCATGTCCATGCCAGCTTTTTGAGGAGTATTAATGCTTCTTTCCATATTTTCACTTTTTATCCGTTACTCTGTAAGTTCCTCCTGCGTATAAACCTGTCCAACATTTTGAGTGTTATTCAGAGAATTAGCTTCTCCACCAGCTTCTTAGGGAAAACATTCCTGGTCTTGACAAATCAAACAAGGAAAAAAAATCTCCTTTGCTTCCATTTGGCTATTTTGCCTGTAACCTTAGATATTTCCTTTGGAAATGAATCTGCACAGGAAAAATAACTTTTTCTTGCAGGAAAATAACTTTTCTATTTATATAGCACCTTTAACATATTGTTTAGTTTCCCAAAGTACTTCAAAATAATGATTTCTTTTAAAAGGCAGTCACTGCTGTACTTAAGTGAATCTGGACACCGTGCAAATTCTGTGCACAGAATGGTTCTATATCAAAGAATGAACAATGAGATGATTTGTATTTTCCTGGTTTTTGGTTTGGGGAGAAACATTATTTGCAACCCGAAGAAAATATCCTGTTCTTCAAATAGCACCGGAGGATCACTTACATCCACCTGAGCAAACATGTGGGGCCTCAGTTAATATGTCTCACTAAAAGCCAATGCACTCCGACCTCAGTACTGCACTGAAGCACTTTACTAGATTATGTGTCCGAGGCATTGCTGTGTATGCCAGTATCATGAAGTGCTCACCTTTCAGATCAAGAAAGAATCACTATTTGTGTAAGTATTGCATTTAATCTGAATATTGTAAGTCTACAATCACAATCCTTTGACGTACAAAGGGCTGAGATGATCATTCAGCCCATTACTTAATGGCTGCAGAAATCCCAACTCTGTGCTATCCTGCTCTCCCGCAATCTCTCTCTACTCAGCAATATATCCAGCTCTTACTTGAGTTTTTACTTAAATAATCTATGTTCATCTCTTCCATGTAGTAAAGCAGTCAACGCTCCACTAACTCTTCACATAAAACTCATTACTGTTGAGTTCCAATTGTTAGTGTGTGAGATGCAGACATAACTCGCAATGTTGATATTTACCAGCTATCCCAAATTTCCACAAGAGGCAGTTGAGATTCAGCTACGCCGTTGTGGATCTCGAATTACTTATAGTCTAGGCTACGAAAGAACAGGAGATTTCCTTCCCTGAATTACATTGAAGGGCGTCACGGTGGCACAGTGGTAGAGTTGCTGCCTTGCAGCGCTGGAGACCTGGGTTCTATCCTGACTACAGGTGCTGTCTGTATGGAATTTGTAAGTTCACCCTGTGACCACATGGGTTTTCCCCAGGTGCTCCGGTTTCCTCCCACACTCCAAAGACGTACAGGTTTGTAGGTTAATTAGCTTCGGTAAAAATTGTAAATTGTGAATATTGTGTAGAATATGCAGAACCTTTAGAATGTAAATCTAATTGTACAATTTAATGATGGATTGTGGGGAAATTTGATAAGAATGTGGGGAGAATAGGTAACGAGAAAAAATAGTTGGGGAATGGGATTGTTCTGTGAGTCAGCATGCACTTTTAATCTTTAAGTAAGATATATATGAGAAATACATTGCAAATTAATCTGTTTCCTACAAAGGCCAAAATATGTGATGTGGTAATTGCAGCGTGAGAGCGAGTTTGGATATATAATGCTCAAAGTTCTTGCTACAACATGACTGACTCTGGATAAAATGATGAAGCTACATTGCTATGATTAATCATCAATCCCATTGCTGTCGTCTCAGATGACTGCAGGGACAATTGAAGTTTAACTTAATGGACCATGGTATCCTAACATCAAGCAATGCCTCTGTCCTTACAAAGGCTGTGCAATGGCAACACATCTGGTTGCTCATGACCAGAATGGATGGTGTAGCTGATCCTGCTCTTTGTGGTTCACTCCACAGGTCTACCCTCCCATTTACTGGCTTCTATCCCTAGCACTAAAGCAGAACTCCCCAAACAAAACTAAAACTCGTTCCTTAGTTTTGTTTGGCTAGGCTACCTTGGGTGAGCTGCTCAAAGTCAATTACACTCTGGTATGTTTCCAGATGTGAGCCCAGTCCAACCAAAATGAAGTTGGTGCCACAACAGACGAATACTTGATAATTGTCCATCTACTCTCAAAGCATAGATAGAGGCCACTCAGCCAGTCAGGCCTATGCCAGGTCTCAGGGCAATCCCATTGACCTTATGATTTTACAGAGGGACAAAAAAAATGTAGGTCATCCAATGAACAACACCTGCTCCTGTTTGTTCTTGTCCTAACCAAGCTTTCAGTAACCTGTCCCCACTTTTAAAGTCCCCCCTCCCATTGTAAGGAATATATCCACCTCACCTGCCCAGCTTTTACAAAGCACATGATGACATTTTGTTAAAGATGCTGTATAAATGCAAATTGTAACATAATATGTGTGTAAATGGCTGGTTGATGGTCAATACAATTTCAATGGGTTAAAGGGACTTTTTCTGTGCTGTCTCTCCTTTTCACTGTCTAACTGTATAATAAAGACTTTTCCACATACCTGTTTGTGCCAAGCATCTGGTTAGAGACTGGACTGCAGAGCTACCCCTCCAGTCTAGGCTAACCTGGCCATCTCACTGAGGGGTTGGGTCACCAGCAATTGTCACTTAGCAGAGTGACACAACCCACAGCTCCATTTCAAAGTTGATTGCTGGAATTAAAATATAAAAGGCCTGTCTTTCCTGTCACATGCCTGCTTCACAATTAATGGGAATTTATTACTTGGCCGCTCTCTCTTACCGTCCTGGGTCAAAGGGCAAAACACAACTATCGCTGATGTTACCATCAAGGTCACTAGCAGCAAATGGACCCTGACAAGTGCACTATAAATAGAACATTGTGCAGAATATTTGAAGCATGAACTGGGAGTCTGATGAGGAAAATAATGTTTCAACCCTGCTAAGATCATAAGTTTTAACTCTTTAACTCTAGTGGCCATGGACTTAAGTCTGACCTTTCACTCAGCGAGAAGTATTTAGATTCTGTCTAAACCTCAGATAGAGCCATAGAGTCACACAGCACGGAAACAAGACTTTGGCCTAACTTCCCCATGCCGACTGGGATGCCCCATCTACACTAGTCCCACCTGCCTGCATTTGGCCCATATCCCTTCCTATCCATGTTCCTGGCCAAATGTCTTTTATATGTTGTTGTAGTCACAGGCCCAGTGGACGGTGACATCGGGAGCACGCGTGTCCCTGGTGGGAGACCGCTTTTCGGAGCTACCGCAACGGAACTTCTCCCGCCCGAGTCGCTGGGTTGGAACGACCCGGAGCGGGGCCGTACATCGCCCGGCGCGGCTTTAACGGCCGCGGGACATGCCAACGCCCACCGGGGGCTCCCACATTAAGACATTAAGACCCGGAGCAGGGCCTTACATCGCCCGGCATGGCCTTAACGGCCGCGGGACTTGCCATCGCCCGCCTGGGGCTTTAACATCGGGAGAAGAATGGAACACAGGGGAGAGAAAAGACTTTGCCTTCCATCACAGTGAGGAGGAGATTCACTGTGATGGATATTTGTGTGAATTAAATAGTTTGTGTGTCTTGTAGAAATTGTTTCTTTTTGTATGGCTGTAGAAACAGAATTTCGTTTGAGCCTCATTTGTGGTTCAAATGACAATGAATACAAATATTGTAAATATTGTAGTGCCTAAGCACTATTGAATGCAGAATGATTTAGTCGTCTCAGTAATACTCCTTCCTGCATGGCAAAATTTTGACAATGCTAAATTGTTGTGCAAGCCAGAAAGAACAAAGAAGGGGTGAAGAATGGTTGTGGCTGAAAAGACAGGATTTTTTTTTCCGCTTCTTGTTAGCCTACTTCCATAGGATCTTTTACATCCACTGTTTGAGCAGTTCACAACATCGCATATGGTCTCGCCTGAAAGGCAGCATCTCTGACAGTGCAGCACTCCCTCACAAGAGATGGTCTTTCTGGTGGACTGGGGGTTAAACTGCTGCCTTCTGACTGAGAGGAGTGAGCCTCAGCTGACATTTTTCAGATACCTGTATTGACACAACCCAATCAGAAAACCGCAACCTGTCAACTGCTTGACTTGAGAATTGGAAATCATTTAAAAATCTGATTGACAGCAGACTGACTGAAAACTCAATGTTTTGCTCAATATCTATGTTTTCAGCCCTGTCTCTCTTCATTTATTACACTTAAAATTACATTCAACAGAACTCTGATTTTACAGCAAAATAACAGGCAGTTAGATGAAAGTCCCAAGTGTGTGTATGTGTTTTACAGTATCTATAGATGTTTGTATCTGCATTTGTGTGCCTACCTATATGTTCTTTATAAATGTTACTGGTGGTCTATTTGGAAGGCACACAAGTACATGTGTGCACATGCACACAGGTGCACAGGGAAAGGAAAGATGAGAAGGGGTTAGGCAGAGGGAAAAACAATTGACAGAGTGTAGGATAAGTTTCTCCCTTTGCCCAATGTCTGTGGGGAAATTATGAAGGGGGTAGTGTGAATGTGCAGTCTTTTACCCAGGGTACGGGATTCAAGAACCACAGGTTTAAGGTGAGAAAGGCAAGATTTCATAGGAATCTGATGGACAACTTTTTTTACTCAGAGGTTGGTGCGTATATTGAACAAGCTGGTAGTTGAAGCAGGTACTATAACAGCATTTAACAGAAACTTGGACAGGTACTTGGATATGAAATGTTTAGAGGGATATGGGCCAACTGCAGTCAAATGGGACGACCTGAGGTGGGGCACCTTGGTTGTCATGAGAGTTATGCCTGTTTCCCTGCTGTCTGACTCTGTAATTCTATGACTTCATGGCAAAATATGAGAGCTGAATCTAAATATTGGCAGAGAGAGTGAATGAGTTGCAGATGTTACTTGATCTGGGACAAAGCCTGTCTTCATTTACCTTCCCAAGCACTAGAGAGTGTGCTGTGTAACAGGACAAGGATCCTGTCCCTTTTACAATCTCGCCATGACTGGCAACACCATAATGCCAAATATTTGTTCCTCTATTTGTGACAGATTCATTAAGCTTACTGTCAAATAATATTTTACCAAAAGCATTTTTTGGATTCCATTGGACTTGTGGCGAGCTTTCCATTAGATTAATTACCTTGTTCACCGGTCATCTGAAACGGTTTCCCTGTGTGGTTAAAAGAAATGCCCTGATTAGTGGCCAGGGATGTGAGGGGGAAAATAACAGAACGGAAGTGAGAATGATATTATTCAGAGAAAGAATATAAGAAATTGGAGCAGGAGAAGGCCATTTAGCTACTCATGAATATAACAAATGCACCTTAACACCACGTTCCTGCTTTATCCTCATATTCCTTGATCCTCTTACTATTCAGAAATCTGACAATCTATTTTTGATTGAACTCAAAGATTGAACCTCTGCTGTTCTCTGGGACGGAGGATTGCAAGATTTTTCCATTCTCTGCTTGAGATTTCCCAGGTTCTATCAACCAGTGGAAACATCCTCACCACATCCAACCTGTCACACACCCTCCAAGAATTTTGTACAGGTGTAGGCTTGGCATGAATTATGAATTACAACCAAAGAGAGACATGTCTGAAGAAGTGGTTCGACCCGAAACGTCACCCATTCCTTCTCTCCAGAGATGCTGCCTGCCCCGCTGAGTTACTCCAGCATTTTGTGTCTATCTTCGATTTGAACCAGCATCTGCAGTTTCTTCTTACACAAGAGACATATCCCCTTGACTACTGGATCTTAAAGCTTATGGACTCAACCCAAAAGTGCTTTGGAGTTAGAATTAATCTCAGAGGTGGTATATTTGAGCTCTGCAAGATGTGAAGTAAGCTGCCAGAAAAGGTGTTCCGCTAAATTTAAAGAGGTGCAAATGAAGAGTGGAATTTTCCAGTAACTCCACATGAAATCTCTAAATGATACGTGTCTGGTCATGCTAAACATAACAAAAGAGGATCTACAAATTGATTTACACTTCTCTCTTGCTTTCACCATTTTGCAAAATCATTTTACTTTTATTTCCACAGTGAACATGTTATCAAATGTTTAGAGTCATGCAGCTCAGAAACAGGACCTTCGGCCCTTATGCCAACCAACAAGTACCTATCTATACTGATGCTATTCACTAACAGTTAGTTTGTGGCCTTCTATGCCTGTGCGATTCAAGTTCTTATCTTGATATTTCAAAATGCCTGCCTCCTCCACTCACTCAGGTAGTTTGTTCCAAGCTCTAACATATTCTCTTCTTCAGATCCCCATTTTCTGGGTTATTTTGCTTCATTTCAATTATTCACACCCAAGTGTGAGTTATCCATCACTGAAGAGGGGAGTAGTTTCAATGGGTGGAAAGGCCTAATTCTGCTCCAATGTCTTATGGTCTTAACTTTGCACCTCTTAAGCAATGGAGGAAATCATTGTTTATGCAATGTTCTGTTTAATTCAGGTATTATGGCATTGTTGGATATTCCCTGAGCTGAGCTGAACTGGAACACCTGTTGGTTAAGTTGATTATTTACCTTGGATGTGTCAGGGTTTGACCTCCATCATTCCTGATCCCTATGATCTCTTGAAGCCCGTCACAACCACTTTGAACTTTCCCCATTTTTATCTGGACATTAAGTCTGAAATAAATGTTTAATAATAATTATATTCTAACCCCTCAAGTCCCTGGTCCCAATGAATACACATACCCCAAATATCACTTCAGATATTATGTCCTATTCACAGCACCTCTATCTACCCATCAATGTCAGGCCACTTCTAGGCTCCCCTCTCCCTACCATGACCAAGCTGGTTCACCCTGTGCTCCCAATCCATTTGCATGCATTGTATAAGACCAATCACTTGTGTGGACACTGGGTATCTGAAATGATCTTTGTTGCTGCAGTCCATGGCCAACTCGATTACCATCTCGGAAACACTACAATTCCAAGCCTATACTCCTGTGGATTTTTTTTTAAAGCTTATATTTAAACCACCATCAGCAAAATCAATTCAACTGTTGACATTAATAAGATGTTGACAGTAACAACTTGCATTTGTATAGCATCACTGAATGTACTCATCCATCCAAGGAAGCTTTTCTGCAGGTTGTCAAACAACTTTTCACTGAGCAATATCAAAGGATCTTAGGTTTGCTAATGATAGTCAAAAGTTAGCTAGGAGGAGGAGGAGGAGGTGGAGGAGGAGGAGGAGGAGGAGGAGGAGGAGGAGGAGGAGGAGGAGGAGGAGGAGGAGGAGGAGAGAGAGAGAGAGAGAGAGAGAGAGAGAGAGAGAGAGAGAGAGAGAGAGAGAGAGAGAGAGAGAGAAAGAGAAAGAGAAAGAGAAAGAGAGAGAGAGAGAGAGAGAGAGAGAGAGAGAGAGAGAGAGAGAGAGAGAGAGAAAGAGAAAGAGAAAGAGAAAGAGAAAGAGAAAGAAGACAAACAACTACATAAAAGTTAACATAAACATACACCACAGCGGATTCCCCACATTCCTCACAATTCTACAGGTGGAATAAAATAGAAACTGGTGGAAAGACTCAGCAGTTCAGACAGCATCTGTGAAGAGAGAGTTCTCCTTTTTGCAAGTTCTGACAAAGAGCCTGAGAACTTAATAGGTCACTGTTTCTTTTACCGTTAATGTTGTCTAGCCTGCTGAATGTGTTCAGCGTTTTGCTGTTTTCACTGTGAATTTCCATATTCTATAGTTTTGTTTGATTTTCATTATCTTGACTGGCCAGTGAGTTTTCATCAAAGTTGGTCTAAAAGCAATTGCCAATGTATTGTGTTAATATTTATCTAACATTAAATTTCTCTAAAAACAAAACTATTTTTTTTAAAGGAGGTTAGTGTTTATAAAATCAAAATGTCTCTCAGACTGATATTAGAATTGATCAGTTTAAGCATGATCAAATATGTGTTGGCATATGCATTAAAAAAAAGAACAATTACATGCTCTCCACTGCCATTCATAGGGAGCTCAGAAAGGCACAATATTGGGATACGAGTGTTACTGTAATTCTTCATTCTCCTTCACTTAGATATAAGTGTAACACTTTCTTTTTAAGATGCATAAGTGATTCCTACTATCTAAAACAATTACTCTTTCCTTGTGCATCAAATTTAAGAATGTTCATGTCTGCGTTATTATTCCTGGCTGTTTAGTATGCAGAATCGTAGCTTGTGTTACAGTGCACATGTGATACACCATCTTACTTGAGTAATTAGCGACTTAGCAGTACTCACACCCATTACCAAAGATCCTTGAGGTTTCAAACTCTTCAATATTCATTAATCCATTTAACGAAACATTGGCAGAAATCCAATTTTATTAAAAACTGAAAATTGGAAATTACCTATTCAGGAAATATGGTTCTCAAAACTTAATTTTTGCACAATGGTATATAAATTCGCCGGATGTTAAAATCTATTGAAGAAGAAAAACATGAACTACTTTGCTAACTTACTATACCCTTGAAATTGAAGTGCATGTGTTAACAGATTCCAGTAATAGAGTACAGAGGAATTCTCTCCTTATTTGTTGTTGCCAGAGCTTTGCTGCCCAATAAAGATGCTTTAAAGGAACAAAATTAGCCTAATAATGTAATTATCAAAATATTTATTTTCCTACTGCATTAAATCAAATTATAAAAACCACAAATTGTGCTATGCCTGTCATGAAGATTTGATTACAAAAATCCATACCTCTGTTCAATAATTTTTCATTCAATTCCTTCTCTAATATACATGACTAATTCATGCAATGAAAGTGATTGGCACGTTGGTGGTTTGGTTTCGATCAACTGTGCAGCGGGCATTCTGCAGGGAATTCATGGAAAATGACTGATGATTTTCTCCAGTCTGTGCAGGTCTCTACGAAGAAAGTGTTACCAGACAAGTTGCTGTGCAAAAGGACATCTGGAGCAGACAAACCTATTATGGAATTTGCTGCAGCATCTGCAACAATTCTTATGCTAAGTTATGAGGTACTGGCTGGGCTGTGCTGGATCTACACTATGCTCACGGTTTGCGCCAAAACTTGTGTACTAGCTTCAAAGCCGCACTAACGTTAACGGCCCCATGGCTCCCAAATAATCTTGGGACCCCACTGCTGCCTCTGTTCCACAGAACGCAGTTGTTCGTTCAATGGACATCGTTTCCAATTGTCAATCAAAAACTTTTGGAAGTGGTTGAAAAGAAACAAATAATTAAGGCAACTAAATATTTTAAAGACATTGAATAACACAAATTTACTTTAAAACACATTTAGCTGCAGTTAATTAATCGCAAACATAAAAATCCCATTGTATGAAGCAAAATAAACCTTAAATCAATTGAAGATTCAGAAAAATTTGGAAACTTCAGAAAAGATAATAGTTAAAAATTGAATACATTATAACTGAAATAAATCATATGTTTATTTAAGAATGCATTAAACTGCAGTTAGTCATAGAATTATACATCACAAAACAGACCATTCAGCCCACCATGTCCATGCTGACCTTTATGCCCATCGATAGGAATCCCAGTTGCTTGGATTAGGACTGTAACCTTTTATGCTTTGCCTATTTAAGTGCCTTATTAAAAATCTATCCATATTGTAATCATATCTGATTCCACCAGCTCCTTTGGCAACGTTCCAGAAATCAACCTCTCTCTGCACGTCATTCAATTAAAATGTAAAAGTCCAGCTGGATAAAGGTAAATAAATGTATCTTCTTAATGAAAGTTGGTGACCTTGTTCAGCAAAAGGAACAATGCTAGAAGTGCCAGCATTAGCTAAATATGAAGTGCATCCCATCTCCCAACTCAACAACTTACAGAACAGCCATCGTGCCTAGTTCCGAGTCAGAGCAAAAGATCAGATGCACTGTCTTCCATAGCTGAGGCAATCCAGAACACAGTGGAACCCTCCCAGCACTGAGCCGGCAATTCTCTCTAGAAAAGTGACAGCACAATGCAGAAGGACATCACTCTAGCACTCCAGAGACTTCAGCACAGATTCCAAGCCAACTTTTTTACTTTTTTACTTTTGGTAAAATTCACACTCATTATTAATTGTCAGCTTTAACCATTCTAATCTTGGCTTTGAAACACTTTGAAACACATATGCCCTAATGTCTACCAAAGCTTATCACCTATTCACATTCTTTAAAATGATCCTCAATAATGTACTTCTTTGATGCTGCCTGTCCCATTGAGTTACTTCAGAATGTTGTGTCTATCTTCAGTGTAAACCAGCATCTGCAGTTCCTTCCTTCACTTTACTTCTTTGCCCATCTTTTTCAATATCCTCTACATTATTCCTTTTCAAATTGTATTTGACAGCACTCCTGTGAAAGAACGTTGGCATTTTTAATGTAGGATAAAGTCTAACTTCAGGGGTCATTTTTTGGTTGGGTCAGAGAACATTACTAACAACACCCAGTGGACAAAGCAAGAACATATTTGAGTGCTAAAATATTTCAGAGGCAAGCACAGCACATAGGGTAGCATTGTGGCACATCCAGCAGAGCTGCTGCTTCACAGCACCAGAGTCCTGGTTCAATCCTAGTCTTGGGTGCTGTCAGTGCGATCACTTTGATCATGAGAGTATTTCCTCAGGATGTGCCAGTTTTCTCCAACATCCCAAAAATATGTGGAGGAAGGAACTGCAGGTGCTGGTACCGAAGATAGACACAAAATGCTGGAGTAACTCAGCGGGACAGGCAGCATCTCTGGATCGAAGGAGTGGGTGACGTTTTGGGTCGAGACTCTTCTCAAGAGTCAAGAGTCGAGAGTGGTTTATTGTCATATGTCCCAGATAGAACAATGAAATTCTTACTTGCTGCAGCACAACAGAATATGTAAACATAGTATGATATGACAAACAAGAGAGAGAAAGGAAAAGCTCAGTGCGTATATATACACATATCTTCAGCCTGTCCTGCTGAGTTACTCCAGCATTTTGTGTCTATCCAAAGATATGTATGTTGGTAGCTCAATTCACCATTGTAAATTGCTTCCAGTGTGCAAGGGATGGTAAAATCTGATGGAGAAGATGAAAATGTGAGGACAAAATATGGGATTAATGTACGAAGACAGTAAATGGCTGGTTGATGGTTAGTATAGTCTTAGTGGGCTGAAGAGCCTCTTTCAATGCTTTATATCTCAATGACAGAAAAACAGATTGTAAATAAATGTTATGTACAGACCAAATGGACATTGATGCATCTGTAGGCACCTCAGTCGCAATCACAGCAGAAATACACCAAGGTTTCTTCAACATTACTCTCAAATATATGTGTGTACCATTTAAAGGTTGTAGGACGGCAAGAAAATAGGAATAATGATAAAAGCCGAAAGTGCTGGAAATATATAACTGGTCAGGCAGCATCTTTGGACAGAAAAACAGAGTTAACGTTTCAAGTTAAAGTCTCTTCATCAGAACTGGAGACAGAAAAACAAGTCTGTTTTAAGTTGCAGATAGGGTGGTTAAGAGTGGATGGGACAAAGGGAATATCTCTGATGAGGTGAGGTCAAGGTTGTCATGGGGATAAATTGTTGATGAGGTTGTCTCGTTGAAAATAGCGACAGAATCTTACAGCATCTTAGGAGAGACATCTCAGTACAGTGATTTTGAGATATGGTGTGATCGGATCTGCTATATTGTCTATAGTAAGGACAGCGATACATTTGTGATGGAGAACGCACAATGAATTCTGTGGATGGCAGGTTTGTACTATGAGATGAGATTAAGTAAACCAGACCTATGCCTTGTGGAGTTCAGATGATGAAAGGTAATCTTTGAAATTATTACAGGTTTTGATTGGGTAGGTGCAGTGCTCACAGTCTCAAAATATGTAATTCAGGACTGAAACAATAAGTATTATATGAAAGAATGTACCTCTGTAATTTTCCACTCACTAGGTTTCGTGTAGGCTTAAGGGCCTGTCCCACTTGGACGACCTAATCCACGAGTTTAGAAGACACTAGACGAGTTGAAAAAAATGTCATGGTCGTGTTAACTCGCCGAAGTAAAAGACCTCTTACGACCTCCTACGACTATGTCAATGACCTCCTACAACTATGTCTACCGCCTCCTACGACTATGTCTACGGCCTCCTACGACTATGTCTACGACCTCTTACAACTATGTCTACCGCCTCCTACGACTATGTCTACGGCCTCCTACAACTATGTCTACGACCTCCTACGACTATGTCTACGGCCTCCTACGACTATGTCTACGACCTCTTACAACTATGTCTACGGCCTCCTACGACTATGTCTATGGCCTCCTACGACTATGTCGATGACCTCCTACGACCCCCCCACGACCTCAGTCTTCCTAAGACCAACTATGACGAGCTACGAGTGGACAATGATCACATGATAAAATGATGTCATGTTTGCATTTTTTTTCTTGGGCCAGTTACCGACCTATGACTCCCTACGACTACCTACGACTACCATCACGACCTACTACGACCTACCTACGACCTACCTATGAGTAAAATGTATCAATTTTTTCCATGCCGGACTTTTTTTTGCTCATGGACATTTTTTATCAGGCTGGAAAAAACACCGCGACCTACTTGAGGCCACGAGTACGCAGAGACCACTCATGAGCATGAGGAAGAGTTACGAAGACCCCCTACGACCTCCTACGACCTTGTGGCGACCATGCTGCGAGTATGAGTCAAGGGTAAACTCGGCAGAGGTCGCCAATTAGGTCGTGAATGTGGGACAGGGGCTTTAGTCACTCAGCATACTCAAACAAAGATCAATATCTTTTTTTCGATTTCGGGGGAATCAAGGGAAAATGGGATTAGTGCAGGAAAGTAGCACTGAAGTTTAAAAAAAAACCAAGCCATAAGATTATTGAATGGTGGAATAGAAAGGCAGAATATAATTGGCAGAATGGCCAAATGCTACCTGTTTTGTTTTATGATCTTATCTGCTTTAAAATCCTAGTGCTGTCTAATTGAAGCACTGTTGGAGCAGAATCAGTGTCCAGACTAGAGCTGTGTAAGTCACCACCGCATTCTCAGTCTACAACAGGATATCCCATCCCTGTGTTAACTACTCTTACTCTTATGACAAATAAATGCTCCTTTCAGTATCAATACCATCTGTCTATATTACATGAAAGTTCAAACACTAATATCTGCTCATTAATTTAAAGTTCAAATTCATATTAACTTTACCATACATTGTTCTCATACTGTAATGTTTTTAGCTGTGAGAATCAAATGCATCATATATGTTACCACACAAAGTATTCTCGCCGAGCCGACATGGCAGACTTTGGCTTCAGCTACTTTTGGCTCTTGTATGCATCACAGCTGGTTCAGAATAAAACACAGTCATCCCTTTAAATGGTCATTATATTATAGTGGGTTTTAAGTAAGTTTAATTACAAACAGAAACACCACTGCTAAAACCAGGCTGAAACTGCCATTTACCAAGATTTAAAGATAGGCAGCCACGTTCTGTTGTTTATTAACCCATGTAAAAATATTTACTCTTTCTCTTGAATAAACCATTCCTTTCTGAAACACTAGTTCTATCTGCAGTCTGCAGGGCCACACCATCGGCAGATTATGGAGTTCTGTGAATTGCGGATTTATCATTTCTGGAATAAACTCACCTGTTCATTTAGACAGGGGATAAACCGAAAATTCTGCACAATAGATTGGTAGGACATTCAGCCCATATGATCTATGACAGTATTTATCCTTCACATGAGCTCTTTCTTATTAAGCAAGATTTTGTTAATTGAGAAGGTTGGGTAAAATTCATCGTGGGGATTTTAGTTTTTTTTAGAGATACAACATGGAAACAAGCCTCAAGTCCAGGCCGCCACTTGATTATCTGTTTACACTGGTTCTGTGTTATCCCACTTTCTCACTTTCTCTGTTCATATTAGTGGCAATTGACAGAGATCAATTAACCTACAATCTCACAACTCTTTGGGATGTGGGAGGAAACAGGAGCACCCAGAAGAGACCCACATGGTCACAGGGACAATATGAAAAAACTCCACTGTCAGCACCCAAGGTCAGGATCGAATCGTGTCTCTGGCTCCATGAGGCAGCAGCCCTACCAGCTGCACCTCTGTGCCTTCCTTGTATTATAGTTTATTCAAATGCAAAGAGAATGGTGTGCGATTTGTTATTACAAGAAATAGCATTATTAAAATAAGCCACGTTTCCCAAACATTCATTAGTGTTATGGCAAAAAAAATGTTAATCTTGTACTTGTAAATCAAGAGATTGCTGCCTTATGTGGCTATCCTTAAAATTCTGGCCACATCTATTTGACAACTATCATATCAAACTCATTCATAATCTTAAAGTCCTCAGTGAGGACATATCGCATCCTGGACAACACAAACTGTTTGGTTCAGGTCCTCGACTGCCGGCCTGCGGTCTGCGGTGCTTCTGGCTGTGGCGCGGTGGGAACTTTAAATCTCCGACTGCCGGCCTGCGGCCTACACCAACCTGAAGCAGCGGTCTCCGGTGGGGAGGCACCGATTCAGGACTTACCTGGACTTTTTACCTTGTCTGCACATCTGGACGGCCGCAGCGACGGCTGCGGAGGGTTGAGGTCCCGACTACGGGGGGAAATGGAGGAGGACTGGCCAATTTTTGTGCCTTCCACCACAGTGATGAATGCTGTGGTGGATGTTTGTGTTAAATTTTTAGTGTGTTTTTGTGTGTTCTTTTTCATTGTACCGCTGCTGGCAAATTCATTTCACTTGCACTTTATGTGCAAGTGACAAATAAAACTGATTGTTGTTGTTGATTGTTGAATCAAACAGCCCATTGCTTATTATTAGGATCACGTTGTCCAAGCTTCAAATCTTTGGAAGTCAAGTGCATTTGATGAGTTTGTCTCTTAGGAACTTTAGTTTGGTGATGGGAATAATTAATAAGA
Source organism: Malacoraja senta (assembly GCA_038087875.1). NCBI lineage: Eukaryota > Metazoa > Chordata > Chondrichthyes > Rajiformes > Rajidae > Malacoraja > Malacoraja senta. The sequence continues at coordinate 36,401,326 of CM075977.1, read as the reverse complement.
AATAGTGAGAGATATCATTTAACTGCCCAATCAAGAATCAACCTATTTCCTTTGCTTTTAAGCACAAAGAAGGAATTAGTTCTATCAGATGCATTCATTTTCCTTTAATCAGTGCAGACATTTCAAGCAGACTACAGTAAGTTAATGAGGATAATATGGAGGGTGGGCTTGAGAATGTTCTGCAGCCTAAGAGGCTCTAGAAGGAAAGCTTTCTTGTGCTCACAGTACAATGATTCAAATGTGAGCATTCTTTGCAGGGGGAAATTAAATTTACAGTTACAGAGTATTAATCAACAAGCATCTGTCTTTCAGTTTGATTTTTGCAAAAACAGAACTATTTCTGTCAGTTGTAAATAACTAGATGCTCTTGCAGCTTCAATACAGATAGATTACCGCTCAAAAGATAAGCTTCTGCCTCTCAGCCTACACGTTAATGCCATCTGAAAGCACTACAAGTAAATACTTCAAAAAGCTGCTACTTTCGGGACATCTGTCTTCAATCAAAAAACAGCTGATCGCTGCTTTATGATGACATTCTTAATCTATAAGGGTTCCACTGTCTGTGCTGAGTATATATATATCAACCCAGCTCCTGTGTAAATCTCAGATAGGTTTTACATGCTTTGTCTGTTGAAAGAGCAGGTAGGGGCTCTACTTATTGCACTTCAGTACTCGTGATATAACTAGTTTACTTGCCACTCACCCTACTACTATCTCAGCCCACACAAGACGTGTTTGAACATGGAAAGTTGAGGTCACATTGTCTTCATGTAACCTGCTTCATGAAGAATGCCAAGTTAATAAATGTAATAGAAAAATAAATTCAGAGTGATGGAGTACATGTACAGGAAAGGTTTAGAGGGATATGGGCCAAATGTGGGCAAATGGGGTAACTTTGAATGGGGCATCTAATCCCACCATAACTCACTACTTTATCCCCACCTATCCCCATCAGTTCCCCAGATTCTGCAGTTCGCCTACACGCAAGGCCCATTTAACCTACCATGTCTTTGGAATGTGGGGGGGAATTGGAGCAGGTTGGTTTCCTGAAGGAAGCCCACACATTCACAGGGAAAACATGCAAACTCCATATGGACAGAGCCTGACATCAGGGCTTAACATGGGTCACTGTTCTTGAGGAAGCAGCTTTACTAGCTGTACCACTGTGCTGCCATCAGTGAAGTCCAGGGGAAATGAATTGAAATAGATACTGTTGACTGTTTGCTGAACAAATAGATTCTGTTTTCTGCAGGTCCGACGTTGCAAATTCATTCACTGATACGATGGTGTCATTACACATTCTGTGCTTTTAATTCATTATGGTGGAACAGGTGGAGGATGATGGCTGACCTTAGTAGAGCGTCACAATGACTGGGAAGGCAAATTAAGGCTTCAGCAGAAAAAGGTCTCCAGTCGTCTTGACTCTGGATCCTGACCTTGATCTATAAAGGACCATGTGGTGGCTGTCTGTGCACCAGTCTCCCCACGTTAAACAAAGTCACGCACTGGTGTCCTTCAACCCTGGAGACCCATGATCAGCCATGATTGAAGGGGGCCTAAGAAAATTTAATTAATAGGCTTTGTACATCACATCGAGTCATAGTATCATCACATGCAAGGCGTGTGCTAATCCTCATTTTTAACAATGCGAGTAGTGAACCGTCCTGAACGGTTAACTTCCGCAGATGCATGCCAGCATCATGCAACCATTTTTATGTAGGTTAAGGTGATGTACTATGTTCGAAGTTAGTTAGTAAATTACTGTTTAATTAGGTACTCCATTGTTGTTATTGATACATAAACATTAGCAGCGAACACAAACGTAGGGTCTTGCTGACCCAATTCAGAGGGTGTGTAAGATGCTGCTTTAAACCAAAGATAGACACAGAAAGCTGGAGTAACTCAGCGGGACATGCTGCATCTCTGGAGAGAAGGAATGGTCTCCAGTCTGAAGAAGGGTCTCGACCCGAAACGTCACCCATTACATCTCTCCAGAGATGCCGCCTGTACTGCTGAGTTACTTCAGCTTTCTGTGTCTATCACCAATTCAGAGGGTATTGGGTTGATCATATTGCTATAGGACTTGAGTCAGGACTATAGCAATGTGGAAAAGTGCGCTCAATTTCCTTCCCTAAAGGACATCAGTTAAGTTAATTGCGCTTTAATGCAAAGCTTCAAGTCCATGTCTTTTCAAATCATTAAAAAAAAACTGGTATTGGGGCGGCATGGCAGTGCAGTGGTAGAGATGCTGCCTTACAGCACCAGAGATCTGGGTTCGATCTTGACTATGGGTACTGTCTGTACAGAATTTGTAATGTTCTCCCTGTGACGATGTGGGTTTTCTTCTGGTGATACGGTTTCCTCCCACACTCCAAAGTACGTACAGGTTCGTAGGTGTTACACGATAATTTTGCCCGAACAGTCTGTGACCCATAGCACTGTGTCCAGAGGAGGAGCCGCCATCTTGGAGGAACGGCTGCTAAACTGCCGGGAACATCGGGCCTCCGTAGAGGCAACTGTGGCGGCCTCGATGGGCCTGACTCTGGGGAGAACTGGGGTTGGGGACTGGACATTGTGCCTTCCCCCACAGTGGTGGTCATTGTGGGGGGATGATTTTTGTGTGCTGTGCCTGTTAGTCTGTGTGCAAGATGGCGGTCGGAGGGGAGAGTGGACGCTGGCGCGAATTGGCTGCCGCTGCTCTCTCCTCAAATTGTGTTTCTTATTTTCTTTCTGTGCTTTTGTACTTGAATTCTGTCCTTGATTTGTGTACTGTGGTGTTTTTATATTTAATTTATTCCGTTTACGTGTTTTGTATTTTTGTGATTCTATGCCTTGTAAGGTGTCCTTGGGTTTTAGAAAGGCGCCAGTAAATAAAATGAATTATTATTAATTATTATGTTTAAAGCCCATAGCGCTGTGGCAGGTAGCACTATATTTAGAACCCATAGCGCTGTAGCCCACAGCTCTATGTTTAAATTCCCACGCTGACAGCGCTCTATTTAAACCATTGCGCGCAAAACCTGCAGCACCAATAAATCTGATGAGTTCATGTATGAGAGGGTTGAGTCGCGATCAACGCCGTGGACAGAGGCAGTATGAAGTATGCTGCTGTAAAACGGACCCCAAGCATGCCAAGACAAGTATTGTTTCTGTTCTCTCTTGCCAATAAAACTGATTTGTAACTAAACAGACGTGTGAGTTTTTTTCTGTTCAACTAGTCATATCCTTGAACCTGTTCCCTTGTAACAATTGGGGTAGTCAGCAGGATCTGACGAATAGAATATAAAATGTTTGGTAAAAAAGAATAGCAGCTGAGATGGAGCTGGTGCAGGCTAAGCACCCCCGCGAAAGCTGCTGCCCTCAGTGCAGGGGAGCCCACAGCAGGCCGTGCTCCAGGTGGGACCAAGAACCTTGAATCTTCAAGCTCCTCTAATGCTTTTAACGGGTCACGAGGAAAACGTTTGTTGTTGTAAATTTCACTCGAATGGATCAACACTGGCATCTGCATGATTTGATCGACTCGTATTGTTTTGGAATGTATATAGCGACTGGGATAATTATGCTACATTGAAAGGTCACAGTGGAGCAGTGATGGAATTGCATTATAACACAGATGGCAGCATGCTTTTTACAGCATCAACAGACAAAACTGTAGCAGTGTGGGACAGTGAAATGGGTGAAAGAATCAAGAGACTTAAAGGTCACACATCCTATGTGAATTCATGTTATCCGGCCCGACGGGGACCACAGGAATCGATGATGAAACAGTGAAGCAACGGGACATTCAGAAGGCGGCTGCAATCTATACGTTTCAAAACACATACTAAGTACTGGCGGCAACGTTTAATGACACAAGCGATCAAATTATCTCTGGTGGAATTGATGCCGGCATTAAGGTTTGGGAGCTCAGACAAAACAAGTTAATTTGTAGCAGACGTGTTCATACAGACTCTGTGACTGGTCTGACCATGAGTGGGGTAAAAGGGAACATCACTAACTTCGTTGACCACATCCAAGAAGCCGTAGAGAAGATTTGAAGGGTCAGAGAACTGTACCACTACTACAATCCTTCAGAAGGATGGTGGCCTTCTGTGGTGCACTAGGGACTGACCATTGGGACAATCTTGTTGGCAGTTAAATTACTGCACTGTATGTGTCGATTGGCATCATGACCGCGTGGACTTTATTACAGCATGCAGGCCGGATGTAACAAGGTAACGCCTGCGGGCCGGATGTGACGGTAACCAGACTGTTCGAGGGGTGGAATGTTATACGAGAATTTTGCCCGAACAGTCTGACCCATAGTGCTGTGACCATAGCGCTATGTCTAAAGCCCATAGCGCTGCAGCCGGCAGCGTTATATTTAAAACCCATAGTGCTTCAGCCAACAGCTCTTTGTTTAAATCCCCAAGTGTCAAGCCCTATATCGCTATAACTTTTGGCCATCTTACTCACAGTCTTCCTCCGCTGAGGCAGCCCCGAGGACTTTTCCGATCAATGTAAAATAAAAAAGTTATGAATGTTTAAAAAATCTTGAGATCAGGTGATTGGTCCTCTCACCTGTCAATCACCATGATGAAAGTAACACCCCTTCCGGGGGGGGGGGCAGGTCTATAAAACCCCGGATGCCTGGACGTGAGTCAGTCACTCTGGAAGTTCGCGAGGGAGAGACCACAACTGTGATTCTAATCTGTGAATCAACTGAACTGTGAGTCTGCAATGTACTTGCAGTAAATGATTTGTTAGCCATAATGAAAATGAAATGAGTTGTTTGGCCTGCCTTGTGCTTGAAACTGCAATGGAAATGGAAATGAAAGGAAAATGCAATGAGCTGTTTGGCCTGCCCTGTGCTTGAAACTGCAATGGAAATGGAAATGAAATGAAAATGCGATGAGCTGTTTGGCCTGCCCTGTCCTTGAAACTGCAATGGAATTGGAAATGAAATGAAAATGCAATGAGCTGTTTGGCCTGCCCTGTGCTTGAAACTGCAATGGAAATGGAAATAAAATGAAAATGCAATGAGCTGTTTGGCCTGCCCTGTGCTTGAAACTGCAATGGAAATGGAAATAAAATGAAAATGCAATGAGCTGTTTGGCCTGCCCTGTGCTTGAAACTGATATGGAAATGGAAAAGTAATGAAATGAAAATAAAATGAGTTGTGTGGCCTGCCCTGTGTTTGAAACTGCAATGGAAATGGTAATAGAAATGAAAATTAAATTAGTTGTTTTGCCTGCCCTGTGCTTGAAATTGAAATGGAAATGAAATGAAATGAGTTGTTTGGCCTGCCTGAAACCACAAATTTCGGCCCACAAGGCCCATATATTAGCCGAGAAACCAGTCCCTTTTGCCCAAAATGCCCATATTAGCCCAGGGGGAGCATTTTGGCCCAAAAGGCCCGTGCCAGGCCAGGAAAAGTCCAGACAAAGTGACTTTCACTGAGATTTCACTCAGATTTTTTTTTTAAAGAGACCCTTTGGCCCAGCAGGCCTGTAATAGCCCAGGAGGAGTCCCTTCAGCCCATCGAAGTATTCCCCTTGCAAGTATTAAACCCCACCTAAGTATTTCTCTCCCTCCCTTCCTTAGCTCCCTGTGAGATCCAGGCCAGGATAGACTTTTCTCCTTCATTGCTGCGATCTGCAGATAAAGATGAAAAATGTCTAAAATTGATTCTCCACCCTCTCCCCATTCTCTCTCACAGAGTCTCTCACCTGTTTTGGGCAGAATTTCTGGTAGTGTCTGAGCTGCCTGCCCACCAGGCCTGAGTGACTGAGCTGCCAGCCCACCAGGCCTGAGTGACTGAGCTGCCAGCCCACCAGGCCTGAGTGACTGAGCTGCCAGCTCTCCAGGCGTGAATGACTGAGCTGCAGCCTACCAGGCCTGAGTGACTGGGCTGCCAGCTCAACAGGCCTGAGTGACTGAGCTGCCAGCCCACCAGGCCTGAGTGACTGAGCTGCCAGCCCACCAGGCCTGAGTGACTGAGCTGCCAGCCCACCAGCCCGCAGTGACTGAGCTGCCAGCCCATCAGGCCTGAGTGACTGAGCTGCCAGCCCAAGAATCCATTCGGCCCACAATGTCCATACTATCCCTCTGGAAACCAGTCCCTTCAGCCCAGAACACCCAGACTAGCGCTCCAGAAAGCCCCCCCCCCCCCCACTGGCCACCAATATTGGAATTGGTGGAGAGGTGGAATATTGCATTGGGGGACCAGCCCTCCCATGTGAACATGGGACCCAACGTGTCCCACTTAGTCTAGTACCTTTTAAAAATCTCTGAACATTAAAGTTTTCTAAAGACTGTTTTAATTAATTCACAGCTTCTGCAACTGGCAGAGCTGGGAGCGCTCCATGCTTCGGAGATGTTTCCAGATGTAACATCACTGCTCAAGGTTGCAGACATGGTCCTCCACACCAGGGCAAGACAAGCCCGGGCTTGAGGAGACGAGAGGAAGTGACTCTGGAACAAGGTTTAGTGTAGTTTAGAGATACAGCATGGGAACAGACCTTTCAGCCCACTGAGTCTACGCTGACCAGCGATCGTCTGTGCACTAGTTCTATGTTATCCCAGTTTCACATCCTAAACACGAGTGGCAATTTACAGAAGTCAATAAACCTACAAACCTGCACATCTTTGGAATGTGGGAGGAAAATGGAGCACCCAGAAGAAACCCACCCAGTCACAGGAAAAGGTGCAAACTCTGTACAGATAGTACCCATAGTAGGATTGAACCCGGGGCTCAGCCTCTTTGAGGCAGCAAGTCTACTGCTGAGCTACTGTGCCACGCCATTGTGCCACAAAATATTTTAACAACAGGAACAAATGTTAACTCAGTACAGCTCCAACCCAATGTAGTTGAAGGCCACACCGTTACAATGCAGAGAACAATCTGGATGGGATTTTAATCACTTTTTTTTTGCTGCTAACTTGTGACTTAATCTAAGGTGGCTTTGCCATCCAATGCCATTCATAACTAGGGTTGCTGAAGCACTAATTGTAGTTTCTCAGGAGGCAGGAAAGAGCTCATCGGTACACCTTCCTTCTGCACCTCCCACACACACAATGTCCTTCTACGTAAAGACAAGGACATCAGGTGCTTCCATTTGTAGAGCAAATTGCCTGATGTTCCAGACACTAAACGCGTTGGAGAAGAAAAGGAGAGACTTGAACTACAGCATCCCATTGCAGTCTGCTGCTGCTGGAGCAAGGCCACTGCTATAAGGTAGCAAATATAGGAACCAATTAACACAGAGGAAGCTCCCACACACAGCAACATGTGATCGATCAGATACCATGTTAGTAATAGACAATAGACAATAGGTGCTGGAGTAGCCATTTCGCCTTTCGATCACTGTGATCATGGCTGATCATCCACAATCAGTACCCCGTTCCTGTCTTATCCCCATATCCCTTGACTCTGCTATCTTTAAGAGCTCTATCTAACTCTCTCTTGAAAACATCCAGAGAATCGGCCTCCACTGCCTTCTGAGGCAGAGAATTCCACAGATTCACAACTCTTTGGGTGAAAAAGTTCTTCCTCATCTCCGTTCTAAATGGCGTACCCCTTATTCTTAAACTTTGTCCCCTCGTTCCGGACTCCCCCAACATCGGGAACATGTTTCCTGCCTCTAGCGTGTCCAATCGCTTAATAATCTTACTGGGGGTGGGAGATTGCAAGCTTCACGTGGTCTGCCGTGTTTCGACGAATGCAATCAACCTGGCGTGCACAATCAAATAAGATCAAATAGAACAAATTGTCCTACAACTTTAGGCTGTGCACGCCATACGCAAGAAGACGATAATCTTATACGTTTCAATAAGAACACCTCTCATCCTTCTAAATGTTGAGTGAGGGATAAATATAGACAAAATATAATGCCCCTGTTTTTGTTAAATGTATAGTCATGGAACTTTTACATCTACCTAAACTATCAGTTTTAGTATCTGTCTGAAGAATGTCCTGACCCAAAATACCATCTGTCATTTCCCCTCCACAAATGCTGCCACCTGAGTTCCTCCAGCACTTTGTTTCTTTTGCTCAAGATTCTTGCATCTAGAGTTTCTTGAGTCTCCATTTTAGCCTCATCTGATCATGTTTGATCGATCTTTCCTTCTCAATGCCATTCCCCTGACCTCTCCCCAATGAATGGTGAGCAGGCTTAAGAGGCCCGGTGGCTTAGTGCTGCTCCTAGTTATTTGCAGTCTTTCATTGAACATCAGCTTAGTCTACAGTTTCAGGCTCGCATCGGACTTGAACCAACTTCTTTTTGACATGGCAAGAGCACTACCCTCTAAGCCACAACATGATGGGGGTGAGGGGTGAAAGAAGTGGAGGTAGTGGCTAGCGGGAGTCAGGAGGTGGGGTAGTGACCACATCATTACATTAAGGCTGACTATTGCAGCAAGACAGGTGAAGGAAGCCTATTTTAAAAGTAGCAATGTTACAAAATTTTGAGATTTTAAAAATCAAGTCTGCAATTTATTCCATCAGATAAAGCATAAAAAGAAGTTTAATTTGACACCTAATTCACTTTCATATCTTCAGTATTAACAAAGTTATGGCCATTTTCATACTGAAATTAGCATCTTGTTCCCTATTGCTTTTCCATTGACTTAACTCAAAAGCTGTGATCGAGGACAGTCAGAAGTCCATAACTTTCTTAAAAATTAAGAGAACTGAATGAAATTTTCAGTTATTATAGATTGAAGCATTCTGAAACAAATATGAAACAATCTTACTTGGATGACCTGAAATTAAAGCATATAATTAGTTAGTTACCTAATTGTAGCTAATTACAAAATTAAATTACTAGATCTAAACATCTATCCATTTCTTAAGAAAAGGTTAACATTTTATAAATAGCCTAAGTGGCCAAATAACATTCACACAAGAATTCACAATATAACATGATTTTTAAATCTCATTGTCATGAATTTATAGGCCAAATGGAAGGAATTTAGTGTTTAATTCCCGTAAATTAATGGCCATTTTAATCATCTTGCGAGTGGGTTTTTGTGGAACGCGATCGGCAGGAAAAACACTGCCGGTTCGTATATTTACATAATCACATTTTCGCTGAT
>CM075977.1:36289361-36392051 GCA_038087875.1 Malacoraja senta | reverse complement strand
GACTTATTGGGATGGCAAATAGATAGATAGATGATAGATAGATAGATAGATAGATAGGATAGATAGACTAGTAGATAGATAGATATAGATAGATAGATAGATAGATGGATGGATAGATAGATATAAGATAGATAGATAGATAGATATGATAGATAGATAGATAGATAGATAGATAGATAGATAGATAGATAGATAGCATAGAATAGATAGTATAGATAGATAGATAGATAGATAATGAACAATGGTGGGCCCAGTGGTGCTACCTGTGAGTGCCACTTTTACAGGCCTCCAGTCTGATAAAGCAACCCTCTACCACATCCCTCCTACCTTCAAACCTATTTTGTATCTAATTTCTGGCTTGCCCCGGATGCCATGTTATCTAACCTTCCAGACCAGCCTGGTCTGTGATATTTTGTAAAAGGCCTTGCTAACGCCCATGTAGGACAATGCTCACCTCACTGTCCTCACCAATCATCTTGGTTACTTCCTCCAACAACTCAGTGATTCTTTTTGCATGTGGCCCAATGCCACTACAATTTCAGACTCATCTCCTCTGCTATGCCAATTCCAAATAGCCTTCAATTCCATTATTTTATCTAAATGTATATCTATTTCCTCTTTAAATAACCCTGGCGATAAAGAAAAGGAAATAATTGAGCAAGCAACCTGGAGATTAGAAGGTCTCAAACCGTTCCAAAAGAGACCGTTGCCTTTATTAACTTTCAGACAGAGGGCACAGCATGACAATGGCAGTGCACGGGGCAAGGTGTAACCTCAGTATCTCACAGGTCATGGAGTGGAATATGAACTTATCCCTCAAAACTTTTCCTTTCACTTATCTAACGAAATGTCTTTTAATGTTGTAACTGTACTGTCTCTACCATTTTCCTCTGGCAGCTTGTTCCATAAGCACACCACCCCTGTGTGAAGAACATTTCCCTCTAGTCCTCTTTAAATCTTACCCCCTTTTCATCATTAAACCTAACCCTTCTAGTTTTAGACTCTCCTACCCTTGGAATAAGACTATGACAGACTAAGACCACTGTCTACACAATACATGCCCCCTATACTTATATAAACCTCCATAAGTTCATCCCAGGAGTTCACTTGCTGCAATGGAAACAGTCGCAGCCTATCCAGACCAGGAGTGAGAGACCACACTCTCCTCTTGAGACAGGCAGCAGAGCCCTGTTCTGGAATGCGATTCTAAGTCAACATGGGATACAGTGATTGGAAGATTGGATGTGAGGGTCAATTCTTCCAGTGGAACTTTCCCTCTTTGCGAGAATGAAATAGTAGTAGCACTTCAAATGGGATTTCAAGTGTTAACCCAAATTTTTGGGAGGATTTACTATCCACCCATATGTTTTCACTGCACTTTCAATGTAGCCAGTTTCAGCAAGCGCCAAAGTAATTACGCGGCAATATAAAGTATAATTACAGGGAAGGAGTGCCTGAATTGCACCTAGTTAATATTTTCCATTACTGTTAAACATGGAAGGTATTTTGTGAATCTGAACTGGTATTTTTAAGATCTTTTTTCCCCATAGAGAGGTCTTGCTTCCTCAGAGTTCAGGGAAATTGGGGTCAATCCTGTTCTTGGGTGTTGTTCTGGTTGGAGTTTGCACATTCTCCATGGGACCACATGGGTTTTCTTTGGGTATTTTGTTTTCTTTCCACATCTCTAAGTTGTGCAGGAGGGTAGGTTAATTGTCCACTGTAAATTACCCTTAGTGTGGAGATGATTTTGGGGGGAGTTGATGAGAATGTGGGGAGAATAATAAAGGATTAATGTAGGATGTATAAATGGCTGCTTGATTTCACGACATGGATAATCTTATCATTGAAGTATGATAATGACAGCATAGCCAGGAGCTGATGTGCTAATCTTGGATGAGATTTTACCGTCAAAACCCTGCCTGATTTCTCCCATGTATGTGAAAGATCACACTGGACTAGTTTTAAGAGGTTGAGGAAATTCTCAATGCCCTGATCAATTTTGTGCATACCACGTCAATGAAACAACTTATATGATGTTACATTTTCGTACAACATAAAAAGAGGTCAGAGAGAGTTCTATGAGGGGACATACAAGGTAAGGGGACAAGCACTTAAAGCTGAGATGCGGAGGAACCTCTTCTTGTAGAGGATGTTGTAGATCTGGAATTCTCCATCCTGGAAGATTGTGTGATCTACATTGTTGGAGATACATAAAGAGGACGTTGATATATTTTTGGAAGACAGGAAATTTATGTTTATGGAGAACTAGCACAGAATAATCCTGGGGCAGATCGGAGGGCGGAGTTTGTTGGAGATAGTTAAAGACGAGGTTGATAATTATTTTGAAAGACTCAGGAAATTTAGATCTATGGGGATCCAGCACAGAATAATCCTGGGGCAGATCATGAGTGTGGTGGATTTCTGTAATTTTCTGCCATGCTGGCTTAGGAGGCTAGGTGGATATTTTTTTTGTGTTCCTTTGCCCAATGACTGAAATGGTTTAGTAAAATGCCTGATATCCAAATTTTCAAGGGAAATTTGATATGGAGAATAAATGCTGGCCTTGCCAACAACGGCCACTGCTCAAGAATAAATGTTTGAAAATCCTCTTTACTCTCAGTACTGGTGGCTTCTCTGAAAAAAAAACTATAAAGACTCTAGTGTAGGTGTAAACCAGCAGCTCCAGTACCTCCGACTGGACTTCGGACTGGTGTAAATGGTACCCGAAATATGGCGACTGTGCATTTGCAATAGAATTTCACCATGTCGTGCACAAGTGACAATGAAGAATCATTGAACCATTGAACCATTCCCACACTGGTGGGAATGCAGATGCTGGTTTACACCAAATATAGACACAAAATCCTGGAGTAATTCAGCAGGACAGACAGCATCTCTGGTGAGAAGGAATGGGTGACCTTTTGGGTTGAGACCCTTCTCAGTATAAAGACTCTAGGTTTAACTCTATGCTTTATGTCTGTATAACAACAGAGAAAACTAGCATAACTCAGTAAATTGAGCAAAAACACAAGAATAACCAGCACTGCACTCACACATTAAAAGAGTAACAATCACATTACAGAGATAAAAAATTAAATAAGAATCCCCCACTGTCATATTTAAATTTAAGGAAATTCATTCAAACTTCATTGACTCTCTTTGGAGGTTAAAGTTACCTTCATCACTGCAGCTAAATGCTTTTGATAATTCAATAAAGATCCTTGGAACCAAATAGTGCATGGTTTGGAACCAATACTGAGTGGCATTCAATGCTTATTTTTCCCAGACACAGGGGTCAGGTTCAATCCTGTTCTCTGATGCTGTCTGTGTGGCGTTTGCATGTTCTCTCCATGATGGGTTTCCTTCAAGTGCTCCAGTTTTCTCCTGCAACTTTGGGTGCTGTAAATAACTACTCAATGTGGTAGAGCGGCAAAAAATAATCAAAGAGGGGTTGATGGGCATGAGTAAGAGGGGAAAAGTGTCAGCTCCATATGGAAAGAAGGTGAAGAGGAATGAGAGTAATGAAATTTCCACTTGGCAGTTGGTGGCAATCAATGTTTCTGGTCAAGACTCACATCAGGACAGACAGTGTAAAGTTCAGACTGAAGAAGGGTCTCGACCCAATACATCACCCATTCCTTCTTGCAGATGAAACAGAGATAGGTGGAAGGGCAGGTGGTGTCGAGGAAGCAGGGAGTCTGCAGAAGGACTTAGATTGGTTGGGATATTGGGCATAGATGTAGCAGATGGAATACAGCGTAGCAAAAGGTGTGGTCATGCACTTTGATAGTAGGAAGGAATAAAGGCATAGACTATTTTCTAAATGTGGATTCAGAAATTGGAGGTGCAAAGGGACTTGGAAGTGCTGGTGCAGGATTCCAAAAAGGTTAATTTTCAAGTTGAATTGGTAGTAAGGAAAGCAAATTAATTTTCTTCTCATCTTTTTTCTAGTCATGCTTATAACTTTCCTTCTCCTAATGCTCACCTACCTAGGATATTTTATGGTAAACAAAGTTTTTCACTGTATCTTGGTACACATGACAATAATAAACCATAGAAATACCAATGAAAGGCCATTGACCTGGGAATGTCAAAGAGACCACAGTGGGCACGGCAGCCCCACAGATCCAGAGATCTGGGCTCAACCCTGACCTCCAGTGCTGACTGTTTGGAGTTTTCTTGTTCTCCTTGTGATTTCTCCCCATTTCCCAAAGATGTGCAGGTCAGCAGGTTAACTAGTTACCATAAATATCCTGGGTAGGTGAGCAATAGGGGAATGAGTGTTATGAATATGTGATAGAAAATAGGTTGTTCGTAAATAAGCGGGATAATTAAGATTACGCTGAGAGCTGGTATCAGCTCAATGAGCCTGATGGTCCCTTCCTATGTCATAAGAAAATAAATATGTAATCTGCTGCTAAGACTGTAAACTGGCAGTATGGATGCTTTATCCAATGTTGAAGTCTGTAGTCAGTTTATAAAACTCATCAGCTATTTCTTTAACACTCAAGTGAAATTCTATCCACCACAAATTTGTTTGTGAATCTTTCAGTGAATTTGAAGATTTAGCAATGCTTTAGCAATGGAACGTGTCCCATCTGCCTTAAATTACATTTGAACCCCATTTCATCAATACCATATTATCACCTTTCTTAAATTTTCAACATAACCCATAAAGGATTTTTCATATGCTTTTTTTTAGATTGGGAATTATTCCAGTGATTTAAACCATACACATAGCAATGTAACAACTTTTACTGAAAAAAAGCAGGATAAAGGTTTAAGACAAAATATCTCTCTGGATGGACAAGGTTCACATGGATAGGACAGCTTTAGAAGAACATGAGTCAAATGCGGGCAAGTAGATGAGTATCTTGGTCAGTATAGATGAGTTGGGCCGAAAGGTCTGATTTCATGCTGTATGGCTCTGTGAAGCTATGTACATTAAAGGTGAACCAATTGAAATGGCATTTTCATAGCATAAAGCTAAAGTCAGGTTAGGATAGGGCATATATTTTAAGCTAAAATCTTCACTGGGGAGCATTCAGCCCTCAAACTCATCAATCCAGTTTATGTAAGGAAAAATCTAACTCTAAATTGTCTGCCATCATTTACGTAAGATTATAATAGCAAAAAAAGCCTTCCATAGCTGAATAAACTCAATGGCTTTAAAACTGAATTCATAATTACTGATATTTATTAGAATGTACGTCCAAAGTTAAACCACTGGCGCTGTTTAATTCTTATTGCTTCGTGATTATTCTTTCTGCATTGCACCTAAAGTACATTCTCCCGAACTAAAATTACCCGAGTCCCATTTCCCATCTCTGCATGTCGCAGGTGATCTTTTCAACTGTAAAATGAAGTCATCAGAGCACACAGCATGAGAATGTATTAGGCACCGTTAGATAAAGGAGTTTTCAGTGAGGCATGCACAGTTTGAATTGGTGAAATAATGTCTGTACAAATTGTTTTTGGTACGTTAAGTACCTGTTACTTTATTTCACAGCTAAGAAACAATAACACAAGACGCCAGGAATGTAACCAGCGGAACATTTTGGAGCAATCCTCTTCATGCTAAGTGATTTCACACAGAATTTTTATTCCCAATCATTTTCCTAGCTTGACAAAAGCAGTACATGATGATATATATGACAAATTAGCTGTCAGACAAAAGTTAAACACAACGAGGAGGTGTTAGAGTTGATTTCATTAAACTGCATAGCTTATCTTTATTTTAAATTGTATAGTCCATCTATATTTACCGTAAACATCTAGAGAGCTTCATTTAAAAATAAAATAGGTTTGCTGTAAAATCCAATCATGCAATCAAATATTCAAGGTTCTCAGTGACTGGGTTCCCCACAGGCCAATTGTACAACATAATGCATCACGTATGGGTTTCCCGCTCAAATGTTTTGAACCAAGTGCAAAGTAGTGGAGGCAAGAGAACATGGAGGCCAACAAAGCTGAGACAGATCAAGGAGGCACAGTTGTGCAGCGGTAAAGTTGCTGCCTTACAGCGTCAGAGACCCGGGTTTAATCCTGACTACAGGTGCTTGTCTGTACGGAGTTTGTACATTCTCCCCGTGACCCGTGGGTTTTCTCCAGGATCTCTGGTTTCCTCCCACACTCCAAAGACATACAGGTTTGTAGGTTCATTGGCTTGGTATAACTGTAAATTGTCCCTCGTGGTTGTAGGATAGTGTTAGCGTTCGGGGATCACTGGTTGACACGGACTCAGTGGGCCAAAGAGCCTGTTTTGCGCTGTTTCTCTAAACTAAACTAAATCTCTTTACTTCAACGATATATTCCGCGTAAGAAAACACCAGCCAGAAGCAATCCTGATAACAAATTTGCTTTGATCAACAGTGTCTGACCGGAAATGTTGTTTCTGTTTTGCTCTCTTTATACCGATGTTGTGTGATTTGCTGAGTGTTTCCAATATTATCTGTTTTAATTTCAGGTTTCTAACATCTGCAGAATTACAGTTAGCTTTTAACTCTGCCGATTTCTGCCGGCCTGCTGTCAGGAGGACAGAAAGTTAAATATCCCACAGTTTAGGTGCATAGTTTTACTGATTGCTTCCATCTGCTTCGAGCATCTATTTAATTCACATTGATCAATTCATGGTATTGCTGGATACAAAGAGCAGAAAATTAGCTGCAATTCACAGAGATCACTACTTGGCTGGGATTGGTTTACATTGCGTCTTTTACAAATAATCTGCTAAACAACACCAAGATCCTCCATTCCCTTCTGTCCCTCTGATACCCACACTCATGTCGGCACCAACACACACATCTATGTGCACACATAAAACCCACAAGCACACACATGCATTTGTATATATTTTTATATATAGAAAGACTCACATTTAAATAAATACACAAAACACATGAATATATATGTATGTGTGTGTACATACAACCTCCACATATACCCCCAGCTATTGAACAAAAATGCAAACACAAATACTGACACATGTACACCTTTACACATCCTGTACATATACACCCGCCTATTGACAGAAAAATCGCCACCCCCACATCCCCACACACACACACCTATTTACACATGCACACTCAGCAGTGTCCACTAAAAACCAGCAGCCATCCACCATCTGTGCTGTCATCAGCAAGCTCTGTAATGGTTCACTCAGATATGAAGAAGCACATGGCCGTCATTGAGATAATACTCTGAAGCCAGAATGTTATGTCCGTCCATAGAATGACAAGTTTTAAACTCTGCCCTTGGCTCATGTGGTTATTTTAATCACCTTTAATTTTGGCAAAGGGACAGAATACAAAGAATATGGTTCTGCTTGTAAATTGGGTTATGGTTCCTGGTATCTTGCTCAAGATTATTCTTTATATAGTTTCTATTCCTTTCCACTTCTATAAACTAGTCCCATTCTACATGGGCATTTTTTTAGCCATAGTGGTATACAACACAGAAATAGAACATTGTGCCCAACTCATCAATGCCAACTGAATGCCCAACCAAGCTAGTCCCACTTCACAAGTTCACAAGTTCACAGGTTATTGTAGTAGAATTAGGCCATTTGGCCCATCGAGTCTACTCCGCCATTCAATCATGGCTAATCTGTGCCTACTAATCCCATTTTCCTGCCTTCTCCACATAACCCTTGACACCTGTACTAATCAAGAATTTGTCTATCTCTGCTCTAAAAATATCCACTGACTTGGCCTCTACTGCCCTCTGTGTCAATGTGTTCCACAGATTAACTACCCTCTGACTAATGAAGTACTGTAAGTTTTAATGAGGTCCCTGCTCTAAACCTTCTAAACTCCAGCGAGTAGAGGCCCAGTGCTGTCAAACGCTCATCATATGCAAACCCACTCATTCCTGGAATTCCTGGAATTCCTGGACACTTGTCTGTGCCTGACCCATATCCCTCTAAATCTTTCCTGTCCATGTACCTATCCAAGTGTCTTTTGAGTATTATAATTTTACCCACCTCTACATCTTCCTCTGGCAGCTCACTCCATTTATTGTATGTACCAATCTTTGTGTGGAAAAGTCATCCCTTAGGTCATTTTAAAACCTTTCCCCTCTCACCTTGAACCTGTGCTCTCTTGTTTTAGACTCCGATGCCTTGGGAAAAAGCCTGTGGCTATTTGCCTTATCTAAGCCTCTACTGATTTTATATACCTCTGATTCCAGCCGAAAAAATCCCAGCCTATCCAGCCTCTCATTATCTCAAACTCTTCAGACCTGATAACATAAATCCTCCCTTCCTATAGCAGGATGAGCAGAATTGTGTATAGTACTCCATCAACTTGTATAGCCCTGCCATCAACTTGTACAGCTGTAATATTATATCTCAACTCCTGCGCCTTAATACCCTGACCGAAGAAGGCAAGCACGATAAACACATTCTTCATCACCCTGTCTACCTGTGTCACCACTTTCATGGAACTATGTACCTACACCCTTAGGTCTCTCTGTTTAACTACACTCTCTAAGACCCTACCATTTACTGTACAAGTCCTGCCCTGGTTCGTCATACCAAAATGCAACACCCCACATTTTTCCGAATTAAACTCCATCTGCCATTCCGCGGCCCATTTGCCGTGTTGAACAAGATCATGCAGTATTCCAGAAGAAATGGCTTCATGTCTGGGAGCAATTTATTTCTTCAGAGAATCCCTGGGAAGTCAGTGACAGTTTTATCAGCACTCCAACATTGTAAAATAGCCTACACTCATAAAATTGCTGTAAATACTCAAGCAGGATTTAATCTCTAACTTGTTGATGGTTTCTTTAAATAGCAGTTGGGGGGAGAGGGGGGTGGGAGGTGAGAAGAGAACTTTCCTGCTGCTGAGGCCATGCATGATGAAGAGGGTCTGGGGCGGATTGTTAAACCCCGGAAGGCCTTCAATATTATAAGATGACAATGTGACTGATATATTATTTTGTTCTGTGTACCTCTGATGTTGGCTGCGTCTCATACTCTCTCCCTCTCTCGCCATGAACTTCTCCAGAGGCAAATATATTGTTGGCTAAGATCAGCTGGGTTTTTAAGGAACGGGGCAGGCACAAGGGTCTGAATGGCCTCCTCTCACCTTTGTTTCTTATGGAGCCATGCAGAAGTGTGGGTGCACTTATCAATGTACAACTGAGCAGCAATTGTCAATGTACAACTGACGCAGGAAAACGTAAGATTCTCAACCGAGCTTTTAATCTGTGTGTTAAATAGGCAGCAGATCCTTACAAGGTGAACATACATTCCTCATTATTCCATTCTGCAGAGCAGTCATTAAAAACAGATAACCTTTCGAAGACATTATAAAGCACACAGACTTGTAGCCTATTAACATGTGATGTATACATATGTTGAAGTGCAGTGTAATGACTCTTTACTTGTCTCCTGTCATTATTCTTTTTGTTAAATGTATTAATCATTCATGCTGTAAGGCAGTCCCTGTTAGAGTGTCCAATGTTATTAAATTGTGTCCACCCTAATGTATCATCCATCAGAAGTTAATACGATTAGCATTTCAAACACACAAGCAGCCCATTAAAGGTAGCTGCCCTTTACTGTTTGAACCTGTGGTTTATTAATATCTAATTAATGATATACCAGGCATATCAAGATAAATTCAACTGAGAAATTTCCATTAAAAATTCCTTTTAATCAAAAAAATATTATCACCTTGATATTGTACAAACAGGACAAACTGCATAGCTGTGTATGCTAAATAGGTGAAGCCCTGAAAACATGCATGGGGGAAGTACAATATATGATTAATGCTCGCTCATTAATTGCATTGTGTCTTGGTGCTGTCTACTCACTTAACGGTCGCCCCATTTACCCAGCACTAACCGCGTTATTCATTGGAAGCACACATACAAGAGGAGTCTTCAAAGCATCCAAACAGCGCTTGAAGGAGGCCCACACCTCATTGGTATTGGTGTTGGCATTAGTTTATTACTGTCACATGTACTGAGATACAGTGTAAAGATTTATTTGCATGCTTTCCAGTTAAACCATACCACACAAGTACAATCAAGTTAGTGCAAATAAAATAAAAAACATACCAGCACAGAGAATATAACATTATAGCATCATAGTGATACAGTTACAGAGAAAACATCAATATTGTCTATGGAATTGATGCATTACAATTCATTAAAATGTTGAGAACTATATTCTGCACGCTGTATCTTCCCCTTTCCTTTATCTATTGTACTTGAGCTTGATTTGATTTTATGTATGGTATATCTGATGTGTTTGGATAGTATGCTTAACGAAGCTTTTCACTGTACCTCGTGACAATAATAAATCTAAACTTAAAGTCCAATGTCCACAATAAGGTACGGTGGAAGATTAGGACAACACCCTATTTTTTGGGAGGACAGTTAAGTCATCTGATAACAGCAATGAAATAGATGATGGAATGAATGAGTCAAAAAGATCCTTATGTTGGCAGATTTCACAAGGTAGTGTAAAGTTTTGATGGGGCCGATGGTGGGGATGCTGGTATGTGTGATAGACTGGGCTACATCCACAACTCTGCAATTTCTTACAGTCTTGGGTGGAGCTGTTGCCAAATCAAACTGTGTTGCATCCTGATAGGATGCTATCTACAGAACCTCATTGCATGGTTCCATGTTTTTTTAATGACAAAGAAGGAGGCTGTTTAGACCCAGCAGATCATAGAACAATCATATTCAGAGAAACACTGACTTTCCCTGTCACTTCTTCTCCCTGCTTTCCCATCAGTTCCCCACAAACTGTACCACTTACTTATGTTAACCTACCAACCTGGTAATCTTTAAGAACCACCTGGGGACAACCCATATAGTTACAGAGTAGTATGATCACTCTGCACAGGCAACACCAGAAGTCAACCAGGAACCCAGGTCGCTGATGTTGTGGGGATACAGCTCTACTAGCTGCACCATGGTACTACTCCCATTTCAGAATGGCTTTCGAGAGAGCAATGGAGAATGATATATCTGTGGTGAGAGAGCAGAAGTTTCAGCATTAGATGTTTTGAAAGAGGACATGGAATATAAAAGAAGTGTGTCCCAAAGGCATTAGCAGCAGAGAGGCGGAGGAAAAACCCAACTACTGGAAGAACTCTCTGGGTCAGTCACCTGTGGAAGGAAATAGAGATATGACATTTTGGGTTGAGACCCTTCTCCATATTGATGTCTACTTCCTACCACACATATAACCCAAGCAGTTAGGTTTGTCCAGCAGTTTGTTATTTTTGTCCAAGATTCCAACATCCAGCAGCGAGAAGACTGCATGGGTTTTCTCCAAATGCTCTAGTTTCCTGTCCCATTCCAAGGAAGCGCAGGTTTGTAGGTTAATTGACTTCTGTAAATTGCCCCTAGTGTGTAGGATGTGAAACTGGGATAACATAGAAACTATTGTACGGGTGATCATTGGTCAGCACTGACGTGGTGGCCCAAAGGGCCGGTTTCCACGCTGCATCTCTAAACTAACCAAAAAAACTAAACTAAAGTGGCACCACATTTGCTTTGTTGAACAGCAGGATAAGAGCAAGTCTAGTCAATCAAAAGTGATACAGGGCTCCACAATAAAGGATACAAACAACCATTTCTCTTTCTGCTAGCGAGCCTTCAGGATGTTGTGTTGCTTCCCTGGTGCCAGGGTCAAGGATGTCTCTGAGTGGGCATAGGGCAATCTGAGAGGGAACGGTGTGCAGACAGAATTTGTATCCAAGTGTATCCAAGTGCATTTCTGGAAAGTATGTGGATAGTCCAACTAAAGGAAGGATCATAGTGGACCTTGTATTGGGGAACGAGCATGGCCAGGGGACTGGTATTTCAATGGGAGAGCATTTTGGGAATAGTGTTCACAACTCAAGTTGTAAAACAGTAATCAATTAGGGTATGTTTGGACCTTTGGGGAAAGTATTACATGTGATTTGGGGAAAGTATTAAATATAAGTAGAACAAATTATGGACTGGTGAGTCTCATATCACTAATAAGGAAGCTATTTGAGAGAATTTTAGGGATAGGATTT
Organism: Malacoraja senta; assembly: GCA_038087875.1. NCBI lineage: Eukaryota > Metazoa > Chordata > Chondrichthyes > Rajiformes > Rajidae > Malacoraja > Malacoraja senta. The sequence continues at coordinate 36,380,025 of CM075977.1, read as the reverse complement.
GCTCCCATTTGGAGGAGAATGGGCTAATTAGAAAATATATGGATTTATGGATTCATGGATTTAAAGATTTATACAGCATAGAAACAGGGCCCAACCTGTCCATGCTGACAAAAATACCAATTTATCCTAATCCGACTTGCAACATTTAGCCCATATCCCACTAAACCTCACTGCTCCTATGGGACCACGTTTGTCTGTACAAAGTGGTTTCTCCTGAATTCTCTACCTTAGTTGGTTAGTATGGGTATCAAAGGTTATGTGAAGAAGGCCGGAGAATGGGGTTGAGAAGGAAAGTAGATTAGCCATCATCGAACTGCAGAGCAGACTTAATGGGCCAAATGGCCTAATTCTGCTCCTATGTCTTATGGTCTTATGGCCTTGTGGTAATCTAGTACCTTCCAAATCTGCACCAGTCTCCCCACACATCACAGAGACATGGGATTTAGTTGATTAATTGGTCATCCAGTGTAAGTGAGTAATAAGAATAATAGAGAGAGTTGATGGGTATGTGAAAGTGAATAAAATTGACAGGTTGCTCTGAAAGCTGATGTAGACTTGGTACACTTGGTAAATTGTCCCCTACATTTTAAGGAAATATGAATGAACCTAAACCCTGTTGATGTATTAATATTACCAAGTTCAAGAATGTGATGAATTTCTCTCCAATGTCTGGATGAGCGTAGCTTCAGCATAAAGAGTCATAGTCATACTGTGTGGAAACAGGCCTTTCGGCCCAACTTGCCCATGCCGACCAACTTGCCCATCTATACTACTCTCATCTGTCTGGCTCATATCCCTCTAAAACTATCCTATCCATGAACCTGTTTAAATATTTCTTAAACTTTGCATTGATAGCTGCCTCAACTACCTTCTCCGGCAGCTATATACACACCACTCTTTATGTAAAACGTTACCACTCAGGTTCCTATTAAATCTTTCCCCCCTCACCTTAAAACTATGCCCTCTACTTCTTCATTTCCCTACTAGGCAAAAGATTCTATGCACCCAATCTATTCTTCTCTTGATTGTGTACACCTCCATAAGGGGCCGCACGGTGGAGCAGCGGTGGAGTTGCTGTCTTACAGCGTCAGAGATCCGGGTTCAAACCTTACAAAGGGTGCTATCTGAATGGAGTTTGTACGTTCTGCTCGTGACCACGTTGTTTTTTTTCCCCACATTCCAAAGAAGTACAGATTTGTAGGTTTCAGTAAAATTGTAAATTGTCCCTACTGTGTAGGTTAGTGCTGTTGTAAGAGAATTGTTGATCGGCGCAGACTTGATGGACTAAACGACCTGTTTCTGCGAAGTATCTCTAAATTAAAAACTAAACTGAAGTAAGATCACTCCTGAGTTCAAATTAGCCATGGGCAGGTTGAGTTTGGATTGGCTATGTTTGGGTCAGGTTTGGTTTGGCCATGATCAGATCTGGTTTGAATCGGCCCTGGTGGAGTTGGGTTCAAATCACCAATGATGGGATTTGGTTTGGATTAGCCATAATGGAGATCAGGTTTAGAGTGACTATAATTGGCTCAGATTTGAATCAGCCTATGTAGCTGATGTACCTATGTAGCCTGGGCTTGGATTGGTCATAGTTGTATCAGATTCAGAATTGCCACAGTGAGATCAGGTTCGAATTAGCCAAGGGTCGGGTCAATGTTTTAATTTGTTCCCAAACAATTCTTTATTCCAAGTCCAACTGTACAGAGGAACAGGCTTGAGCAATTAAATGGCCTATTCTAGTAATTTAATCAGGAGTGAGAATTTTAAAGTCAGCCCATTTCTTTATTGGCAGCCAGAGTCCTATTGAAGCAGGGGATCAGCACTTATGGGGTTGATGGGGAGTTTTAATGTGAACAGCAGAGTTTTGGATAAAGACTTGGATGAGTCCTGCCAGAAAAGCATTGAAATCATAAAGTCCACCGGTGGCAAAGGTTTGATCACTCCCGCAGGAGCTCGAATGGTCTTGGTGCTACCTCAGGACACACAACAGTTCATCCTATTGTAATGCTGGAGACATGGTGGTGAATTTGTGCACTCACAAACATCAGCATGATCAGATAATGTGTTTCCCATGGTTTTGAGTGAAGCCACAGCGGTCAATATCTTTCCCGTTCTCCAAGGAATCATTGGCATCCACCTGAGAGCGCGCACAGGGGCAAATTTTCTTCCCAGAGATGGCACCTCTAACAATGAGGCACTTTCCTGTTTTCTCACTGGAACATTAGCCTACATTTTAGTTTTCAAGACACTGAAATTGATGCTGATATCTTTCAGAAGCAGCTAATATTGCTACCGCTAACATGAGCACATGCTGCAAAGTTGTCTCTGTCACATTATGCTTATGCTAATTAGTAATGTGTGAGTTATTGGGTTATGAGCCATTATGGAAAGTGTACTATTATCATAACATGATTTACACAAAGTCATTATACTCTGAGCCCTTCAGCATGATGTATCTGTTCCGTATGTTTTCAGTGAATAATGAGTTCACAGGGCATAATAAGCAAAGAGCAGCATACTCTCTAAATGGTACAAAGCTGTGCAAAGCTGCAAGCAGTGGAGGTCCAAAGAGACTCAGGAGTCCATGGACATAGATCATTAAAAAGTCATTGAGAGGTACAGAAATAATCACAGAGGTTAATGAGATGCTGACCTTTATTTGAAGAGAGCACAAATACAAGGGATTAGAAGTTATGCGACAGTCATATAAAGTTCCAGTACAACCTCCCCTGGAGTACTCAGATTTATTTTTCATGTACAGGCCTTGGTGAGAACTGTAGTGTAGATTTAATAGTGTTCCATAAGTTGGGCAAGCCGTTCAACTTGCAGCCGAACAGAATTTTTCAAGTCAGCATCAGAACTTTAAAGATGACCCCAACTCTGTGCTCCTGCTGTACGTCATCCATCCTGGTAGAAGCCCAGTTATGTCCAGTTTCCCGTAGATGCCCAGTTATCAGAAGCCCGCACTGTGCCATCCATCAGCACCTTCCTGACCTTCATCCCAACTCCCTGCATGGTTTCCAGAAAATATTTAGGGTCCTCCTATCCTCATCTCATCAATTTCAATGCTGAGGACTGTTGGAATAGATCCTAGGCTGAAGGAACTCTTCACCATCCAAAAACAAGCCAATGTGACCATGGCACATGCAAGCATCAAAGCAACTTCTCTACTACCAGTGAATGAGGTAAGTCTGAAACGTCACCTATTCCTTTTCTCCAGGGATACTGTCTGACCCATTGAATTGCCCCAGCTTTTTGTGTCTAAGCCAGATCGAATGATGGACACATTATCACATTTTGCCCTTGATGCAAACTCATTGGATATACATTGAAGATAAATCCCTTTTAAGGAAAGTCAGAAGTGGTTTACAAGCCCAGTACTCAACTTACCAATGTTGCTCCAGCCACATGCAACAAGAGGAGGGATTTTATGCATGGTCTGCGGGAAGGAGTTGGACCACCGGATCTCCACTTGAGAAAGAGAACTCTGCATTCAGAAGATAACATGGGTCCACATTACCTCAAGCCTAGCCAACTTCATTGTCATATGCACAAGAATGGTAAGGTGCAGATACAATCAAAATCTTACTTACAGCAACATCACAGTTGCATAGACTCAGATAAACACACACAAAAAAATTACAAGCACTCCCTGACTTAGGTAATAGGCGACTTATATAAACTTGCACTCTGTAAGCAATTCTTTAAGCCCACTGATGTCCATGTAGTCTCCACATTGGAGCTCCCACGTGGTCTCTTGGTCGGAGTTCCCACATGGTCTCCATATCAAATAGTTAATTTACACATGCACAGTAGCACTTCCATTTCCAACATGTAATATCCGACTTTACTTTGGAGATACTGCGTGGAAACAGACCCTTCGGCCACCCGAGTCAGCACCGACCAGTGAACAATCCCATACACTAGCATTATCCTACACACTAGGGACAATTTACAATTTTTACCGACGCCTATTAACATTTAAACTTGTACGTCTTTGGAGTGTGGAAGGGAACTGGAAGCACCCGGAGAAAACCCATGTGGTCACAGGGAGAACATACAAACTCTGTAATGAGAGCACCCGTAGTCAGAATCAAACCCGGGTCTCTGGCGCTGTAAGGCAGCAACTCTACAGCTCCAGAGACCCGTGTTGGATCTGCGCCACTGTGCCATCCCAAACCGCCCGGTACGTGGGATGTAACCCTTCTGTAAGTTGTGGAGTGTATGCATACATAAATTATACATAAATTACACACAAAAATTCTAAAATAAAGAAGATTTGACAAAGCTGGCAATCATCATGTGATGGAGTGAGAGATCTGGGCTCTGCTCCTTCAGTCTTGCCCAGCGACAGACAAAGAAGTTGAACTATTGCTCCTCTGTCCGAAATAAAGAACACTTTATGTGGAAGATAATACAGGTCCATGCCACCACTTGTTCTGGCTTTGATTGCCTTGAAAGGATGAAAGATCTAGTTCCTGCTTCCTTCATATTTTTCACAAATTGTGGTGTATATATGCACCTTGTCACATTAATTAGGTACTAAGGTGGAGGACAGATAGAATGAAACTAGATCTTTCCCGACTTATCAGCATTGTCATTTGACATGTTTAGAACATATCAGCTGCTTCAATGTGTTGCTGGGATATTAGTTCAGTTAGCAACCCTCCGAGCAACACAGAAAGAAATATCAGACAAACTGGTCAGCTCATATCCTGCAGCAAAAATCAAGGTCATAAATGTCAGTTGCTGCTCGAATTAATTGATAGCATGAGATCTTATAATCAATCAGAATTTATTGGAATCAAAATGTACTCTAGTTAACAAAGAAAGTTATATTGTCATGTTGGTGCCAATGATTTCAATGTCATATGTCTGCACCTGCTCAATTAAATGATGCTCCAATCTGGCATTCTGTGAATGTTTAGCATTTTCTCTAGTTGATGAGGCAGCCAAGACTTTTCACACAGAAAATAGTTTATACCCTCAGGATTGCAAATCCTAGTTATAGGATCTGTTTAATGCATCAGCATAAATCGTAGTTATAGCTCAATGGGAACTTTCTTATTTCTAAAACGGAAGGTTGAGTTCAAATTTTAGAGGCAAGCAGGTGATCCAGATTGACATTTCAGCTGCACTGTTTGGCATAAAAATGTTGAATTAAAACCCCACCTGCCCTCTCAGATAGACATAGAAAATGTCACAGCACTGGGAGATCCTACCTGATGTGGTTGGGTTAACATATGATGAGCATTTGATGGCACTGGGCCTGAACTCGCTGATTTAGAAGGATGAGGGGGAGACCTCTGAAACTTGCTGAACAGTGAAATGCCTGGATAGAGTGGATGTGGAGGGGATGTTTCCACTAGTGGGAGGGTCTAGGACCAGAGGCCATAGCCTCAGAATAAAAGGATGTACCTTTAGAAAGGGTAGTGGATGTATGGAATTTGTAGCCACAGAAAGATGTGGAGGTCATCAATTGATATTTTTAAGGTGGAGATTGATAGATTATTGATTAGTACGGGTGTCGGGTTATGGGAGGCAGGCAGGAGAAGGGGGTTGAGGGGGGAAAATAGATCAGCCATGATTGAATAGTGGATGGACCAAATGGCCTAATTCTGCTCCTAAACTTATGAACTTATGAATGACCTTGCCAATATCTATCCTTCACTAACTTACAACATATGATAGAAATTCATCTCTGGACACAAAATGAATGCAAGATAATACTGGAAATGGATTTGAATGGGAAACTGATATTAAAGCACATGTATTACAATCATAACAAAAGCCCCTTGTTATCTGTGGGACCCAGCAGTATAGAAATTGGCTGCCACCAATGCTATACATGCTATACATTGCATAGCGTCAGTTTTCAATTGTATTTTGACAATACTCAGCACTAACTCCTTTTATCCCTTCACAGTTTATAAATTGACAAACTTCTTGTGTGCTATCCCATAGTGGATGGGCGTAGAAGACCATCATTTTGTTTATGGTCCTCGTTATAAATTCCCCATCCACCAGATCCATCCTTCTGGCTATCGTCTGTCGGAGTCTCAGCCAGACCATTCATAATCGTGCTGTTACACTTAACTCAAAGATCATCTTCACTTGATACCATTTTGCAGAACATTTATTTGCCATTTCCTTCCCTGCTCTTGTAAACCATGTTGAGGGCAATTTAAAAAAAAGCATGCCTTTTGTATTTTATTGATTTTTCTTATTATCTTTAAGGATTTGTGGACATATACTCCCAGCTCCTTCTGTTCTTCCACACAACTCAAGGCCTTTCCATCCATTGCACATTCCCTTGTCCCATTTTCCTTTCCCAAATGCAAGACATGTTTCTGGATGTAAATTAATTTGCTCCATTTCTACCCAACTGCAGTCTATCTACAATGTCCTGCAGTCCAAAGTCTTCCTTCTCCTTCTCAACCATACGTTAGATTGTGTACCATCAGTAAATGCCTTTAACATCCCATCTGAACTTCAGTCACAATCATTGAAAATGGTTATGTAGATTACATCAAGTGAACTGCCCTTGTTGATCCTCAATGTTACTCCCTCCGCAATATAAATTAAATTAGTCCGATTAGACCTCTTACCAAATACGCGTTGACTTTCTTTGATTGATCTGTTTTTAATGGCCCTTAGAAACTATTTACAATAATTGGCTAACTGACCTGTGATTAGTCAATTTATTCCCTTTTTTAAACAAAAATAGCAGTTTGCCAATCACCAGGTAGCACTTTTGCGGCCAGGGAGGATTGGAAATCGATAGTGAGAACATACGCAACTTCTTCCAACAAAGACACTAAGAACCTGTCCATTTCCAAAGATCCTAAACACCTTAATACTTGCTGGAACAAGGAACTGCATTTGCTGGTTTACCCAAAATAACTCAAAGTACTGGAGTAACTCAATGAGTCAGGCAGCATCACTGGAGAACATGGTTTGTGACATTTTGGGTCAGGGCCCTTCTTTAGCTTGAATGTCACTGATTAATGTTCTCCAGAGATGCTCCAGAGATATGTTACTCCAGCACCTTATGTCCATTAATACTTACTCTTTTGATGCATTTATCCCATCCAATATTTCACACGCATTCAACTTCACTACAATATCAAAATAATCGTCCGCTTCAGTGAAGAGATTCAAGTCCACTTGAGACCACAATATAGAAATATGGTTTAGAAAGTTAACCATATTAAAAAGAAATTACATTAAAATAGCACATTCTCTTAAAACCGTTTAAAATGTTGAAACTAACATAGTTTCACATAAGAAGCTTAGCTCCATTTACTTTTCTTCCATCAGCCAATCCCAGGTTTAACCTAATGCAGACACATTGAGCATTTTCCCAGCCACATTGTCCCAGCCACAGGTGTCTTTCAGTGCAGTATAGGCACAGAGAACTAGTGACCAGGGTTCACACCAGTGCTGGAAACCAGGACTTTTCCATAGGGTAAATCTGAGTGTTAGCATCAGGATGAAAGTTCTATCCAGGGAATTCCTCTTTCTTGATTGGATAAGCATGTTTAATGCCCATCATTAATTGTTCTCTTGAACTGATTCATGGAACAATTAAAAGTCAACCTTCGATGGCAGCAAGTTCCTGTCTCTTAATAAATATAGTGAACTACTTGGCCTTTTAAGCTGAGTTCAGTTATAGTTGCCCTGTTATTGGAATGGTGTCTTGAAGAAAATAACATTATGGAGGATTTGAGTTATACAGAGAGGTCAGATAATCTATCCCACTCCCCCCCCCCCCGCCCATTCCCAACCCCCCCCACCCTCCCTCCTGCCACCCCCCGAACCCACCGTCCCCTCTCTTCCACCCCCAGATTGCAGGAGGCTGAGGAGTGACCGTGAGGTTTATAAAATCATGAGTCTTTTTCCCAGGGTAGGGGAATCTAAAACTAGAGGGCACAGGTTTAAGGTGAGAGGGGAAAGAACCCAAGGAGCAACCTTTTCATACATGGTGCATATATGGAACAGTCTGTCAGTGGAAGTGGTAGGGTCAGGTATAATTAAAAGACACTTGGACAGGTGCATGGATAGGAAAAATGTGGTGGGATATGGTCAGTGGGACTGGCTGAGTTAGCATTTTGGTAGGCATGGACACAAGGTCTGTTTTCGTGCTATAGAGATCTGTGGCTCAAGGAATATTTTTCTTTTGCTGTAACAGGTAATTTATTTCCTCCTTTAATTTCCAGGATTATTTTATTGCATTGATTTTAATTTATCTGTGATGGGCTTTAAATATGTGTCACTGGAACAAGAATTCAGGTTACAGATAACTTAATCACTGAGCAACCATATCCAACATAACCATTTGTTCCAGCTTCTGATATGTGTTTATTTTATAAAAGCTTGCAATTCTTCAATAAGAGTATCAATAATGATCAGCTTCAAATGACATAATACACCTCACCAAAAGGTATTCATTAGGACTTGATAGCACTCATCTACAGTGTTTGGCTCGCAAAGGGTTAGGTGCATTTTGTTTAGACTCTTGTTTTCATTTTACAAAACTGCGGAAGAAAAAGTCTGGGCAACATTTTGTCAGAAAAAAACAATAAAGAATATGAAAAGCCCATCTAGCCAGAACATTGGCCATTGCAAAACAACCTGCAGTTATTATCGGATATATCAAAACTGACAAGGAAAACTTTGGCCGTTGATTGAACAATATTTCACGAGGACAGCAGCAGCCAACGCACATGCAATTTTAAATGGATCTGCTTGTCCAGGAGAGCCATGGCTGTGCATTTTATGAGCTTAATTTAATTGCAGTTGGCTTGGAAGCTGTACACAAAAAAGAAATGGTGACGGAGCAAAATCAGCCTTTTGATATTTATTATTAACAGAGAGAGCAAGGAATAAAGATTTGTCTGGTAGGATGTCAGCGCAGAGCGCATGTCACATTGTGTTGTCTGAATGTTAGGATGCAGCAAAATTATGATTCACTACAGATTTTATGAGAGGTAACCAGTCAGCCCAAGTTTTTTTGAGAGGGCAGGTTGGCAGAATTGGCTGGTAGGGGTGCGGGGAGGGAGGGGGGGGTAGATTGGTAGATTGAGGGGAAAAAAAGGGGGGGGGAAGGTTTGAACAAGCATGCAGGCAGCAAAGTGATTGAATGATCTCATTTCAGACAAAAGGCACCACTCTATGAAGATTGATACAGAAGTGTTGGGCTTGGTTTGCTGGGTCATCAGATGGATTGATATTATACTCTAGCTGTGGATGAAGACAGAGTAACTGTTATCACACTCAATACAAGGGCTTGTCAGGAGCGGAAAATCATCCCATGTCACTGATTATAGGAGCGTTTCATGACTGTCATCTGAATTTATTGGCTTGATGTCATTTGCAGGAGGTGCACCAGAACTCTGTATTTATACAGAGCTGGGGCAGTGCGGAGCAGGTATTTCTCTGCATTTTACCAAGTGCACTGCGTTAAAGTGACACTGCTGGTCTCAGGAGCATTTAAATACCTGTTTCGGTTTAAATTCATTCTATTTTTGAATGCAGAACTGATTTGCACATGAAAGGCTATCTGGTACTTGTTTAACTCATTAACAAGCATGTCCTCACACAGAGGCAACTGTGCATTAGATTGTGTGGACTCGGAATTTCCATGGACGGGATTCGGTGAATAGTCCGGCGTGTTAATAGGCTGGACGGAGAAATATAAAGCAGAGTAACATGCTTTAATTTGCTCAAGCTCCACATAGCACCAGTGGAGTTCTCATTGTGTTTTTTGGGGGGTGATCGACTGTATGGAACTGTTGAGGCCATAGAGTTCAGCTGAGTTATATCAAGCCTATTAGCACAAGTTTAAGGTTATCAATACAGACTTGTAGAAAAACTCTTCAACAAATCAACCACCAACTGAGTTAAAAATTAATTTGCTTAATTCTTCAGTCAGAGCTCCTATACTTTAAAGGGTTAATAGACTAATTCTGAACAGGGGATGATTACCACCTGAACATTTCCTACTATCCAGCATGTTTCAAGTTTAATAGCATTTGCAAACCTTTTTTTTTAGAAGCAGTGTAATTTAATGTCAGTTTTGAAAATATTGTTTTCTATTCTGTGGACATTATAAACATTTGAGAAAAGTGATTTTTATTCACAGCTGCACAGCTGGCTCAAGTTTGTTTGATATCCCATAGTTTGCAGTTTACCCCTCTGCCTCACAAACAACCCAATAAAGAGTTCCACAAACACAATTTTCTTCAATTAGCTAACAAGACAAAAGCCAGGAAAATTAACTGATGTAGGCGGATCATTTTCAGCATTGTTCCTGCTTTGTACGAATAACATGGATTTTTGCTTTAAATCTCGAAGAATATGGCTCATTACTGAAATTGTGTTTTGTAACGTTATTGTCTGAACAGGGAGAAATGTCTGTAAATTCAATGTCCGATCAACCTCTCGAAAGTCAGATAGAAGGATGTAAACCTGCTCTAATCCCAGAAGCTTCCACTTCTGATGATTGTTTCTGAAAGATGTCACTTAATCATCATTTGGATACAACTTGCCCTTCTTCCCCACCTCAGAGATTTCTCCAGGAAAACTGCAGGGTATTAGTTAGTACATAAATGTGAATTATGCTGCCGATGTGACGAATATATCATGTCGCAGGGAAGCAATAAAATATTGGAAGTTTTAACAAGATCCCTACCTAAAATGAAACACCTAGCAACAAAAGAAATATAAAGAGCTTCACCAGGCTAAGCTAACCTCCAGCACCCTGCTTATGAAAATTTCCCATCGAGGGATGACCTCTCAAGCATTATGGGTGACCGCACATTTTCAATAAAAAAAACGGCCGACAGTTCGGTCTCATGGGAGTGTGGTATGATGCTGGGGAGACGGTGGCTTTGGTGAATATTTCCACAAGGAGCAAGCTGACCATCCATCTCCCTTTTTAGCTGGTGTCAGGGCTGGTTTATATGATGATGATTTGATGCCCAGCAATTGCTCCCCATTGCCCACTGAAAATGAATGATGACAGAGAGACACAGACCACAGAATGCAGGCCAACATATTGTTACCACATAATTCTCATTATTCTTTCAACACTCAATACCCACATATACATGCATTTCTGTTTCCCTGCGCTTTCCACAGAAGCAAACCCAGTTTGTGGAACTGTGAAATGAATAGCATTTGAGACACATTTTATGCCATATCCAGACACTTTTGCATAACATTCAAAGCAATAATGTGCATGAATGATTCTTTTTTTAAAAAAAATTGTAAAGCCAAGAGTACAACACAAAGTAATTTTAACTCTTAATTGTGTTATTGGCTGGGATGTCTGTGGATTGTAAGCACACAATTGTTCAGCTGGTTTTCTGCATACTTTCCAGGGTGAGTCAACCAAAATTTTAAATTGTAATTTACCTTTGTAAGGGAAAACACGGTATCAAATTGTAATGGGGCCTGGTAGTAGTAGTTGAACTTTGAACCCTGCCAATGTAAGCGAGAGCCTGTTACAATCAGAACTGTTTTCCCTGGTTAAAAGAAATGCTGAAATCGACACTTTTGTTCCCACTGTTATTTACTTTGATGCAGTGAATGTTTCGGGAATGAGAAAGCAATGATAACATAGAAAGAGGGTGCGGGGTGTGAACCAACTCCTTGAACCAAGTAAAATCCAGCTGCCGAGGGGCAGCAATACAAATGAGAGATACACAAGATGCCAAAACACAATTAGCAGTGCAACAACACATTTTCTCAAACTGAAGATGATACCGTTTCATTCTTTCAAACCGTCAGGAATATAGCAACGTCTTTCTGACAATTCCCCCTTCATCCGATACCTCCCCTGCCAAACCTTAGCCACGTCAGCTTTCAAACAGTGGTCACGGTGTCTTTTACTGGACAAATAATTAAGAAATATAGAGAAAACAGTTTTTTTTACCATCATTCTTGGCAGCAGCTTCTTTCCTAGCTCTCTTTTTTTTACCAAGTTTCTTTTCATTAGCAATGAAAGTAGACTACTAGGAACAAGGCACGTAATACACTTAATAGGTATGAAATGAGTTAGCTGCAGAGACAGAGATACAAGAAGCAGACCAGCAGTATCTAATACCCTGCAGTGGATAATAGCCTTCTCCACCTGCATTAAGTGATAGGCAGTCTGAAAACCTTTGCCCCCTGGAAAACAACAATAGCTATACTTTTATAGTGTCATGTATATTTCCGGATGTGGTGAGTTGCTTTAAATTTCTTACAGGGCTTGACAGTGGGATGATGCTTCCCCTGTCTGAGTGTCTTGAATCAGAGGTCACCGTCTTAGAATAAGGGGTCCGCCAGTCAGGACTGAGAGGGGAAAACATTTATTTGCCCATTGATAGTGAATTTTAGGGATTCTTTAGTTAAAACGTGTAGGATGTTCAGTGTATTCAAGATGGAGATTGATAGATTTTTAGATATTAAGGGAATCGAGGGACAGGGCCATGGAGAGGTTAGAAAACATAGATTAGTATTTTAACGCTATGGTGATGCATGACACATAGAATGTGAGGACCAGATGCCAGTCAGTAATCTATGTCTTCCCTCTTTCTCACCCCAATCCACTGATCGGGGTCTTTGAGAGGATTTTAGTGGTGATACAAGATGAAACTACATTGTGGGCTTAAAACAGTTGCTGAATGTTCAAAAGCATTTGACTCAAGCATACTAAGCCTGTAGAGAGAAATTTTGATTATAAGACAACCTATGCAATTATGTAGTATGCCTACATTGGCCATGTACACACACACAACAACACATGTGCACATACACATGCTAGCACACGTATATTTGCACACATGCACTTGCACAGGCACATATTCACATATACACAGTCATACAAATAAACATGCATCTGTACGGATAGATGGGCTGATTAGAGACAGTCAGCATGGTTTTGTGCATGGGAGATTGTGTCTTACGAATCTGATTGAGTTTTTGAAGAAGGAACCAAAACACTTGATGAGGGCAAAGCCATAGATGTTTTCTGTATGGACTTCAGCAAGACATTTGATGAGGTTCCACGTAATAAGCTGCTCTGGCAGGTTAGATCGCATGGGATCCAGGAAGAGTTAGTTGACTGGATGAAAAATTGACTTCATGTAAGGATGCAGAGGGTGATGGTGGAAGGCTGTTCTTTTTCCATTAGAGGCCTGTGACCAGTGGTATGCCTCAAGGATCAGTGCTGGGCCCATTGCTGTTTGTGGTTGATATCAACAATTTGGATGAGAATGTCGCAGGCATGATTACTGGATTTTATTCTTTGGAACACAGGAGGATGAGGGGCATTAAATCGTGAAGGGAATAGATAGGGTGAATACACAGTCTTTTACCCAGAGTAGAGGAATTAAGAAGCAGGGAACATAGGGTTAAGGTGAGAGGGGAAAGATTAAATAGGAACCTGAGGGGCAATATTTTCACATTGAGGCAGCTGAGTTTATGGAACGAGCTGCCGAAGGAGCTAGTTGGTGCAGATACTATAACAACATTTAGAAATCACTTGGACAGGTACATGTATAGGAAGGGTTTAGGGGGATATAGGCTAAACATGGGCAGGTGAGACTAGTGTAGATGGGGCATCTTGGTCAGTAAGGGAAGTTGGGTTAAAGGGCCTGTTTCCATGCTGTATGACTCCGTAACTGTGAATGTTAGTCCAGATGGATACAAGTGCAACCTTATTCAAAAGACTAAAAATAACAACAGCAGATGCTGAAAATCTGAATTAACAACTGGAGCCTCAATCAGTGCAAGATGTTATGATATTGTGGTCATTACACAGACTTGGTTATGAGAGGGACTGGACTGACAGCTCAGCGTTCAGAGATTCAATGTTTCAGAGGTGAGAGAGAAAGAAGTAAAAGAGGTAAAAGAGGTAAAAAGCAGTAAAGTCCTATAATGGTGGCGCAGCGGTAGAGTTGCTGCCTTACAGCGCCAGAGACCCGGGTTTGATCCTGACTATAGGTGCTGTCTGTACGGAGTTTGCAAGTATTCCTGTGACCTGCGTGGTTTTTCTCCGAGATCTTCGGTTTCCTTCCACATTCCAAAGGTGTACAGGTTTGTGGGTTAATTGGCTTGGTATAAATGCAAAAATTGTCCCTAGTGTGTGTAGGACAGTGTTAATGTGCGAGGATCGCTGGTCGGTGCGGACTCAGTGGGCCGAAGGACCTGTTTCCGCGCTGTATCCCTAAACTAAACTAAACTAAAGGTGCAGGGGTTACATTACTAATCAGGGAGGATGTCACAGCTGAATGTAGAGAGGACATACTGGAAGAATCATCCACTGAAGCAGGTTGTGTAGAGCTAAAAAATAAGAGGACTGAAGGGAACATCCTATGAGTAAAGCACAAAGATAATAATGGTGCAATTACCCTGATGAGATTATCCTATAGGCCTTCCCAATATGCAGCAGGAGACAGAGGAAGATATATATTAATTCTGGACAGATTATGGAAACATGTAAAAGCGACAGGTTTGTCGTAGTGGGTGACTTTAACTTCCGCAGTATTGACTGGGGCTTCCTTATTGCAAAAGGTTTAGATGGGACAGAATTCATCAGGTATACCATGAGGGTTTCTTGAAACTGTATGTGGATATTTCAACTAGAGGAGGGGACATACTTGAACATGTACTGGGAAACAAGACTGGCCAGCTGACTAGCATTTCAGAAAGCATTTTAGAAACAACAATCACAACTGCTTAGTTTTAATATAGTTATGAATAGGATACGACTGGATCCTGCGGAGAATTCTCAATGGGGAGAGGATAAATTACAACATTATTAGGTGGGGGCTAGGGAGAGTAAATTAGTAGCAGTTTTGGGGTATTTCCACATCTGATATTTAGAATTGCTTAAAGGCCTGTCTATACGGAGTTTGCATGTTCTCCCTGTGACCACATGGGTTTTCACCGGGAGCTCCGGTTTCTGCCCTCATTCCAAAGGTTTACAGGTTTGTAGGTTAATTGGCTTCTGTAAAAATTGTACATTGTCCCTCGTGTGTGGGATAATGCTAGTGTACAAGGATCACTGGTCAGCACAGACCCAGTGGGCTGAAGGGCCTATTTCCACATTATAAATCTAAACTAAACTCTAACCTAAACTAAACTAAATTAGCTGGTCAGAGTTAAGAACAAATATGTTTCAGCCAGGAGGAAGGATAAGTACTGCAAGGTAAAGAAAGGATGTAAAGTGAGGATATAAATTCAAAAAGAAAAATGAAGAATATGTAAGGTTTAGGAAGATGAAATTAGTTAGGGCCTTTGAGAATTATAAAGAAAGCAGGAGATAATTCAGCCAGAGAATTAGGAAGAGGGCCATGAAATGCCATTGGCAATTTGGATTAAAGCTAAACCAAAGTTTTTTTTAATATGTACATTAAAAACAAGAGTGTAACTAGGGAGAGGGTAGGATGAACTCAAGGATATACAAGATAATTTATGTAAGAAGGAAGTGCAGATGCTGGTTTAAACTGAAGATAAACACAAAAAGCTGGAGTAACTCAGTGGAACAGGCAGCATCTCTGGAGAGAAGGAATGGGTGAAGTTTTGGGTCGAGACCCAAAACGTCACCCATTCCTTCTCTCCAGAGATGCTGTCTGTCCCGTTGAGTTACTCCAACTTGCTGTGTCTATCTACAAGAGAATTTATGTTTGGAGTTAAACGATGTAAGCAAGGTACTAAAGGACTACTTTGCTTCAGTATTCACCAAAGAGCAGGATGCAGAGGAAGATGAGGTCAGTGTGGGATATACTTGAGATCATAAGGAGGTGCAGTTGGGTCTCTTGAAGATCATTAACGTGAATACGTTCCCAGAGGCAGATGGGATATATCCCAGTTTATTGAGAGAGGCAAGGTAGGCGATTGCATACATGGATGTTAGTAAGAACATTTAAAAGGTTCCTCATGGTAGGGTGATCCAGAAGATTAAAATGCATGGGACCCACGGTGACTTTGTCGTTAGGATTCAGAAGTGACTTACTCATAGAAGATAGAGGATAGTGGTGGCAGGGTGTTATTTTGGCTGGAGGCCAGTAACCAGCGATGTTCCGCAGGGATCTGTGGTGGGACCTCTGTTGTTTGTGATTATATACATAGCATATGACTTGATGAAAATGTGCATGCGTGAGTTAGGCAGTTAGCAGATAACACAAAAATTAGTGGAGTAGCAAACTGTGAAAAAGACTGTCAAAGGATACAGCAGGATATAGATCAGTTTCAGATATGGGCAGAGAAATGGCAACAATGAGGTGTTGCACTTTGGGAGTCACATGTAAGGGAAAAGTATACAATTAACGGCAGGACCCTTAACAACATTTATGTACTGAGGGATCTTAGAGTCGAAGTCCATTGCTTCCTGAAAGTAGTAACATAAATTGCATGATAAAGAAGGTGTTAGGTATGTTTGCCCTCATCAGTTAGGGCATTGAGTATAAGAGTCAGGAAGTCATGTTTTACCATTACTAAACTTTGGAGTTTAATGTGCTGTCCTGGTCTCTCCATAGAAAGGATGCACAGGCTTTTGGGAGGATGCAGAAGGGGTTTATCAGGATGCTGCCTGTATTAGATTGTATTAGAGTATATTACAGTGTATTAGCTATAAGCAGACTATGAACAGATTTAGGTTATTTTGTCTGGAGCATCAGAAGCTGAGGGAAGATCTAATAGATATTTAGACAATTATGAGAGGTATACAGTAGATAGAGAACCCAGTTAAAACCTTTTTCCCAGGGTACTAATGTCACAAACTAGAAGGCAAACTTGAACGTGAGTGGGGAAAAGTATAAAGGAGATGTGTAGGGCAAGATGTTTTTGTACAGAGAGTGGTAGGTTTCTAAAATGTTCTGCCGGGGGTGGTAGCGGAAGCAGATATGATTTTGGTAATGAAGATATTTTAGATTGGAACATGAATGTGCAGGGAATGGAGAAATATGGATCATGTTCAGGCAGAACAAAATGGTTTAATTTGGCTTCTTAGCTTTTGGACTGTAGGATAGTGAAAGGTACTGGGGAACAGACAAAATAGGAGAGACGAAGCCATGATCTTCGTCTGAAGAAGGGTTTCGGCCCGAAACGTTGCCTATTTCCTTCGCTCCATAGATGCTGCTGCACCCGCTGAGTTTCTCCAGCATTTTTGTGTACCCATGATCTTGTTGGATTGTAGAGAAAGCCCGAGGGGTCAGTTAGTCAAATCCTGCTTCTATTTGTTTAGTTCTCACGCCTTATGCAACAAAACATGTTAAGGTATTTGCAGGAGACACAATTGAAACAAAATGTGACAAAAAGCCACATATTAAAGGTAATTATCAAAAAGTGAATGGCATTTGGCTGGTTGGAAGATGGAGAGAAACATTCCGGAGGAGCTCACATTTTTAGAGTAGAATTTGGGATGCTCATTCTATTCTCTGATGATGTGATGTGATTGATGTGAATATTTCCAACCCTGTAATTTGTTGTGATATTTCCATATTTCCATATATCAGAACTGGAGGCCATTTGATCCATTGAACCAATTCTGGTTCACGGAGTAATCCTATCAATCACCTTTCCTCGCAACTTCTTTCCTCACATCAACTCCCCCTAACTCTCCCACTATTCATCTATGTAATGGCAATGTACAGTAGACAGTTGACCTACCAGCATGTCCTTGTCATCTAGAAGCAAACCAGAGCTGCGGGCAGAACCTACATGTCATGGGATGATTGCACAAACTCTATACAGAGAGCACCAGAGGTCAGGAATGAACCCGAGTTTTTGGAGTGGCAGATAAGCTGTCCCACCTGGTGCCACTTTTTGACCAGGAGTGTGCTGGAAAGCTCAGGTACCCCACAGGACATTTCCTTCAAATTGTTGTCCTCACAATTAAAGGAAGCTGATGACTAAGAGGTCAGGGAGAAACTGCTGGACATCTCAATCCAAAAAAACAAAGGAAAAATTATTCCTAGAAGTTGAGGCAGCCGATGTAGAATCATTGGTCTCTCAAAGATCCCGAATGCCTGCAAATTCGCAGAGCAAAAAAATCAATAGAAAAAAAAA
This sequence comes from Malacoraja senta, assembly GCA_038087875.1. Classification (NCBI taxonomy): domain Eukaryota; kingdom Metazoa; phylum Chordata; class Chondrichthyes; order Rajiformes; family Rajidae; genus Malacoraja; species Malacoraja senta. The sequence goes on along the minus strand of CM075977.1, from coordinate 36,361,965 downwards.
TTAATACTTGCAAAACATATAACAGACAATATCGAACAGATTTTAATTGTGATTTGATTTCAATTCCTCTTATCCAGATGATTAATGAATGTTGTCCTATAGTGCAGTAGGCCGTAAAAAGAGTCTTTAATGTGACAATTAAGTGTCTGTCTTTGGATTATATATTAGTTCCTGCTCAGATTACTTCATCAGAACAGTGTGGCTCCTGTGCAGATTAAAGCATGACTCAATTTCCTCCATTTTCCAGCACTTCCATATATTTTATGACAAGTACTAAATCAATTTTACGCCACTATTGATTTTAGTTCTTAAATAGCCATCATTGCTCTCTGCCTTCCCCCAAACCCTACTTCAATTTTTCCTTTTAATTTGTCTGATGCACAGCTAGCTACAGGCATTTCCACATGGTGGAGAGAGAGAGAGAGAGCGAGAGAGAGAGAGCGAGAGAGCGAGAGAGCGAGAGAGCGAGAGAGGGAGAGAGGGAGAGAGGGAGAGAGGGAGAGCGGGAGAGAGGGAGAGCGGGAGAGAGGGAGGGAGAGAGAGAGAGGGAGAGCGAGACTGCAGGAAAGAAGAGAATGAAGGAATGCCAGATGAAGGAAGACTACCTTCAGAATGCATGAGGAGCTGCCGCTTGGAATATTACTCCCTGCAGAGAAATCCAGCTTGCTAAAACCCAACTTTTCAGTTCACTGATAATATGCTTGTATCAGTATTAATAGCTCCACGCTGAATTCGTGAGGCGTTATGGATTATACAGCAAGCATATTGTCATTAAATTAAATTTTCAGCACATTCCCTAGCTCATCACAAAATACCGCCGAGAGTAATCACAATCGGTTCTCAACACATGTATAATTGCTTTCAGCTGGTGTGTTTTACTGTTGACATTGTTCAGTACTGATAAGGTGATTGGTGATTTGAATACACAGCATGTTCCAGTGCAGTCGTAATTGAAATATGGTATGTGTGAATGGAAGATTACATTAAGACCCGGGATAATCACCTGACACAAGAGTAATTGAGTCCACAATCTGTCACTGAGTGTCTCACTGAGGGGCTGTAATGGGAAGCAGCCATTAGTGAATTATACCAGTGCCGGCTCTACTCTGCGAGTGTGCCAGGCTGCCTTTTCTTCACTGCCACCTCTGTCGCCAGGGCAATCATCGCTTGGGAGTGCAGAAGGAGAGTGTCAAAGACTGACAAAACAGTTGCCTTCAGACTCATAAGCTCTTCCATGGCTCCAGAACAACTATCCAGAACAACCACTATATCCCCAATGCACATATCTAGCCCGGATTAAAAACCTCATGTTTGTGCGAATTAGTGGAGTTAATTTTATCAGCAGTGTAGCTGAAAACTCATTGGAATTTCATTTCAACAATGGTGATGGTGACGGGCAAGATATCAACAGTGATGATTGTGTTAAACATGCACAGTCTCTTTGTGATGAATAATTCTCCCCTTACCAAAGTACAATGGAAATCGGATCAGAAGTTGACCACCGCCTGATTCCTCAAGCTTGTTCCTTTATTTAGTAATGTCATGGCTAGAAAGTAACAGTCATATAGAGAGGCAGCAAAGAAATAGGCCCTTCGGCCCATCTATGCCAACCATCAACCACTTAGAACAATCCTATATTAATCACAATCACGGGTGATTGCTGGTCAGCTCGGACTCGGTGGGCCAAAGACCCTGTTTCCATGCTGTATCACTAAACTAAACTAAACTACCAACATTGAGGTTTTCTACCATTCCTTGACCTCACTATCTTCATCTACCTTCCCTACCATTCCTTGACCTCACTATCTCCATCGAAGATGATAGACTCCTTACCGACATCCACTACAAACCCACCGACTCCCATGGCTATCTGGACTACACTTCTTCCCACCCTGCTTCCTGTAAGGACTCCATCCCCCACTCCCAATTCCTCCGTCTATGCCGCATCTGCTCCCAGGATGAGGCGTTCCACACCAGGGCATCTGAAATGTCCTCATTCTTCAGGGAACGGGGGTTCCCCTCCTCCACCATAGATGAGGCTCGCACCATGGTCTCTGCCATACCCAGCAACACTGCTCTCTCTCCCCATCCCCCCACTCACAACAAGGGCAGAGTCCCCCTAGTCCTCACCTTTCACCCCACCAGCCGTCACATACAACAAGTGATCCTCCGTCAGTTTCTCCACCTCCAACGTGACCCCACCACTCGCCACATCTTCCCATCTCCCCCCATGTCTGCCTTCCGCAAAGACCGCTCCCTCCGTAACTCCCTTGTCAATTCTTCCCTTCCCTCCCATACCACCCCTGGTACTTTCCCTTGCAACCGCAAGAGATGCAACACTTGTCCCTTCACCTCCCCCCTCGACTCCATTCAAGGACCCAAGCAGTCATTCCAGGTGCGACAGAGGTTCACCTGCATCTCCTCCAACCTCATCTATTGCATCCGCTGCTCTAGATGCCAGCTGATCTACATCGGTGAGACCAAGCGGAGGCTTGACGATCGTTTCGCCGAACACCTCCGGTCGGTCCACAATAACCTACCTGACCTCCCGGTGGCTCAGCACTTCAACTCCCCCTCCCATTCCGTATCTGACCTCTCTATCCTGGGTCTCCTCCATGGCCACAGCGAGCAACACCGTAAATTGGAGGAAATGCACCTCATATTCCGCTTGGGCAGTCTACATCCTAGGGGCTTGAACATTGAATTCTCCCAATTCTGCTTGCCCTTGCTGTCCCCTCCCCTTCATCAGCCCTCTGGTTGTCTCCTCCCCTCCCCCAGCCCTCGGGCTCCTCCTCCGCATTTTTCCTTTTTTCCTTTCTTCTCCCCACCCCCTATCAGTCTGAAGAAGGGTTTCGGCCCGAAACGTTGCCTATTTCCTTCACTCCATAGATGCTGCTGCACCCGCTGAGTTTCTCCAGCATTTTTGTGTACCTTTGAGGTTTTCTATGTTTGGGAGGAACCAAAATATCTGGGGGAACATAACGACGTTAGAGAGAGAAAATGCAAACTCCACACCAAAGCACCTGAGGGCAGGACTGAACCTGGGTCTCAGGCACTGTGAGGCAGTAGCTCTACCAGCTACTCCATGGTGCCACTGATTAGAACATGGCCCCAGCTCCATCTTTCTGCCTGTTCCTACAATGTTTGACTCTACAATAGGCTAAAGGTCAAACTCAGTCTTACACATTCAACGCCTCTGCCTCCAAAATTATCTGGGCAGACAATTCCAAAGATCCAAAAACCTCTGAGAGGATACCCTCATCTCCCATTTGTTATTAAACCTCAAATGAGAAAGGAAAATAGCAGGTTAGGCCGGATCTGTGGAGAGAGAAACAGGGCCAGTGTTTTAGATCTGTACCCTTTTATCCTCATTGTTTTATTTTAATTCCATTGTATAAGTAAATAAAGATGCTTTCATAACCCTTTCTGAGAAGAAATAGTTTATCTCCATCTTGGATGGCTGATCTTTCGTTCCAAAACAATACACCCTATTATAGATACAGCGCCAGGGGCCACATCTTCTCAGTAAATACATTGTCAAGCCCTTTTGCAATCTTATATGTTTCAATAAAGTCAACCACATTATTCTGAACCTAAATAAGAGTAGGGAAAATACACAGCAAGCTCCCACAATCAGCAATGCAATAACAATCCGATCATTCTGCTTGAAGGATAAAGATTGGTGTTGGTGAGCCTCCATCTGGAGCATTTCATGGGGATTTGGTCTCCTTAATTCAGGAATGATTTATTTGCATTTAAGCCAATTGAAAGAGTGTTCACTCAGCTGATTCCTAAGATAACCGGGTTGATTTACGATAAATGATTGAAGAGGTTGGGCCAAAGTTCTTTCAGATTTAGAAGAACAGCAGGTGATCTTATTGAAACATATAGGTTCTGAGGAAGATTGAAAGGATGTTTCCCCTCATGTGACAATTTTGAATTTGTGACATTGCTGCAGAATAAGCTGTGAATGTGGAGGTATTTCTTCTTTGAGCAATGTGAATATTTGGAATTCTTCAGTCTAGAGTACTGTGAAGGTCGAGTCAGGGTTGAGGTAGGCATGTTATAAAGGGAGCAGAGAGGCAAAACTGAGGTTAACATTGGACCATCCATGATTATCTTGAATGGAGCTCTAATAAGTTAATGGATTTATTCCCCATTTACCAATCTACCTCTTTGCACTCTTGCGCTTTTTATCTGCATTTTCTCTGGTCGTGTTCTATGTCATATGTCAGGCTGTTATTCATCGATTACAGCTCGGCATTTAATACAATCATCCCCTCCAAGCTGGTTACCAAACTCGCAGAATTGGGTATCTGCGTATCCCTCTGCAATTGGATCCTCGACTTCCTCATTGTCAGACCACAGTCTGTTCGTATTGGTGGAAATGTGTCAGACTCGATAACAATCAGCACAGGAGCACCTCAAGGCTGCGTCCTCAGCCCCCTGCTGTACACACTCTATACTCATGACTGTGTAGCCGGTCATAGTGCGAACTCCATCATCACGTTCGCTGACGACACCACTGTTGTGGGACGTATCACTGATGGGGTTGAGTCAGAGTACAGAAGAGAGATCGAGCAACTGTCCATATGGTGCCAGCACAATAACCGTGCCCTCAACACCAGCAAAACCAAGGAACTGATTGTGGACTTTGGAAGGAGTAGGATGGAGTCCCACAGTCCCGTTTATATCAATGGGTCGATGGTTGAAAGGGTCAAGAGCTTTAAATTCCTGGGCATTCACATCTCTGAAGATCTTTCCTGGTCAGAGAACACTGATGCTACTATTAAGAAAGCACATCAGCGCCTCTACTTCCTGAGAAGATTACGGAGAGTCGGTTTGTTAAGGAGGACTCTCTCTAACTTCTACAGGTGCACAGTAGAGAGCATGCTGACCGGTTGCATCATGGCTTGGTTCGGCAACTTGAGCGCCCTGGAGAGGAAAAGACTACAAAGAGTAGTAAACACTGCCCAGTCCATCATCGGCTCTGACCTCCCTTCCATCGAGGGATCTATCGCAGTCGCTGCCTCAAAAAGGCTGGCAGTATCATCAAGCACCCACACTATCCTGGCCACACACTCATCTCCCTGCTACCTTCAGGTAGAAGGTACAGGAGCCTGAAGACTGCAACTACCAGGTTCAGGAATATCTACTTCCCCACAGCCATCAGGCTATTAAACTTGGCTCGGACAAAACTATGAACATTAATAGCCCATTTTACTTCGGAGTCACGTGAGTGACTACGTGAAGAACCCGTCCAGCACGCATGTGCGACATTAGCATTCACGCAGTGCAACAGCGATGAACGGGAGTACAGGCGCTCCCGCAACAAGTTTAAAAAAGCAGACCATCAGGTAAGTACTTACTCTGAGGTCGTAATTAGGAAGCTTTGCTCTGCTTTGTGAACTCCAGATTGAGAAGCTGGAAAATGAGCAAAGCACGGCAAGGGAAAAAGACCGGCCCCCGTTCGACTCCAACAGAACAGGAGTGTCCCATCAGTGGGGGGCGAGAGGCGGAACCTGGACCGCACACGCTGCGGTCCACAATCATTGATACCGAGCCGAGCCCAGTACCGCTAGCGCAGCCTGACCAACAGCAGCGGACTGCAGGTAAATCAAAACGAAAAACTGACCGGCCGGTAATCTCTGATAACTCCGACGAGGAAGACTCTCTGCCTGAGAGCGGCAGAGGTAGCCGCCTGAGCCGCATGGAAAGGCTCATGGAGCAAATGCTCCAGCGAGACTTGCTTCGGGAGCTGGAGCAGTCTCGCCAAGGGAATTCAGGTACTCCCGCACCAGTGCCTTACAATGCACTGGCCATCACTTCCCCCTCAGCCGAGGGCAGCGTTGGGGACCAGGGCTGGGCTGGTCAGGAACAGGGATCATTGGTCGAAGATGTCGGGAGTATGCATGGGGTACAGGACCAGGAAGAGCTGCTGGGTGTGGTGAATCACTACGTGGCTACACCACGAGCAGGGCGGCCGTTGCAGCCAAAACTGGCGGCCAGTATTGACTACCTGTCCCTCAAACCCCTACAAGAACAGGTAGTCAATGAGGCACTAGAACTCTACTCGCCTCCGGAGAACTGCATTTCACTCAACGTACCGGCCGTTAACAGCCAAATCTGGGGGTACGTTGGACAGCGTGTCCGGAACCACGAGCTAAAATTACAGCGTATCCTCAAGCTCCTGACGACAGGGATAACATCCTATGCTCGTTCCGTGGATGGGGTGGATATGACCACCAACCAGCAAGACACTCTGGCTCTGCTGTGCAACACCCAATATGAGATAAACAACCTCCGCAAGGAGATAATAAGACCTGCCCTCAATCCCAAATTTGCAGGACTGTGCAAAACACCGGCATCAGAGCCACAGATCCTGTTATTTGGTAAGGACTTGTCAAAACAAGTAAAAGACCTGGAGGAAGAGTCCAAAGCATTCGGCCTCATGAGGGCAGGCCCCGGAACGAGCAGACCCACACAACCCAGACGGCAGTACCCCACCACGTCCACCAGTCGACGTCAAACTTATGGGACTGGTGAAAGCTCTGGGTCCGCATACCATCCCCGAAAGCCTTTTTTAGGCCAGGGCCCAGAGCGGACCCCATGGAAAATGCGCCACCCCCAACCAGCAATACATCCAGCAGCACAACGACGGATGAAGAAACCGAAGAAAGGAACACTCCCAAAACTATGGAGGTAGGTGGGTCTGGTTCCTACCAGCATATAAAAAGTGGGGGAACTGTACTAACAGGGGGGAGATTACACCTGTTCATGGAAGCATGGAGGTCTATCACGAATGATAGTTATAGATAGATAGATAGATAGATAGAAACTTTATTTGCCACACGACCAGGGTTGGTGGTAATTGGGTTCGGTACATGATGGTACACTGCTTTAGCACATTAACACTAATAACAACACAGATCATAATAATAAAGCACATCACAAATCACAAATCATAGTGCAAAAGAACAGACAAAAACCATAGACAAGACACTGTATACATCAAAGTCAAAAAGTTATTGGAGGGAATTAAGTGTTCTTATTGCTGAGGGGAAGAAACTGTTTTTAAAACGGGTGGATTTTGTAGCAAGTGACCTAAGGCGCCTCCCTGAAGGGAGAGACTGGAAAAGGTGGTTTGCTGGATGGGAGGGGTCCGAGATGATCTTTGTTGCCCGTTTTGAGGTACGTTGGAGGTAAATGGAATGGATTGAGGGGAGGGGAGAGTTGATGATCCTAGAGGCCTTGGAGACAATGCGCTGTATTCTGTGTAGTGAATGACTGTCAGTGTTTCCGTACCAGACTGTGATTGAGGAAGTGATGATGCTTTCAATGATGGATTGATAGAAGCGTACCAGGAGGTGTTTGTGGACTCTGAACTTCTTGAGCTGTCTGAGGAAGTATAGGCGTTGTTGTCCTTTCTTAATGATGTGGTCAGCATTGATGTGCCATTTTAGATTATTGCAGATATAGGTGCCCAGAAACTTAAATAAGTTCGTGGAGGTTATGGGATGGGAGTTGACATGGACCGGGGGTTTGAGGTTTTGTTTGCGTCTGAAATCTATGATGGTTTCTAAGGTTTTTGAGGTGTTAAGCTGGAGGTTGTTTTCTGCGCACCATTTGACTGCGCTGTCCACTGTTTGATGGTATTGTGATTCATTGTTGTCTGAGATGAGGCCAATTATTGTCGTGTCGTCTGCATATTTGAAAATTTTAACTGAGCTGCATTGGGATGTGAGGTTGTTGGTGTAAAGTGAGAAGAGCTGAGGTGACAGAACGCACCCTTGAGGGGCTCCTGTATTGAGAGTCAGAGGGCTGGAGAGTTTTTCACCCATTAACAGTATTCGTGGATACAAAATAGAGTTCATTCAAGAAAATATGCCACCAGTTCAGCATGCACCCCAAAGGGTCTTTACCCTCTCAGTCAAAGAAAAATGAGAGGGTCAAGCAGAACTGGTGAGGTTACTTACAAATGGTATAATTGAGAAATCCAAACATGAACCTTTGGAATTTGTCTCAAATATATTTACCAAAAACAAAAAAGATGGTGCATGTCACATCATCATTGACTTAACCTCACTAAATACATTTGTTAAATATATACATTTCAAAATGGAAACATTTGTAACTGCCAAACAACTGATTTCCAAAGGATACTTTATGGCAAGCATTGATTTAAAAGATGCCTACTATACAGTACCCATTCAAAAGGATCATCGCAGATACCTGAAATTTACCTGGATGGGGCAACTATGGCAGTTTAAAGCGTTGCCTAATGGGTTAACATCAGCCCCAAGACTATTTACTAAGATATTAAAACCAGCCTTGGCAACATTAAGAAAACAGAGACATATTGTCATGGCATATCTTGACGATGTTCTAATAGTAGGCAAAACCATGGAATTGGCTAAATCAGCTGTATTAGCTACCAAACAATTGTTTGAAACCCTGGGATTTGTCTTACATCCAGATAAATTTAAGTTGACGCCATCCACAACTATGGACTATCTGGGATTCACAATTAACTCAGTCCACATGTCTGTAACGTTGCCAAAACATAAAGCAGCAGAATTGGCACAGACGTGTAACAATTTAATGGTTAGCGATCGACCAACCATCCGACAAGTGGCAAGAGTAAATGGCAAAATGGTAGCAGCATTTCCAGCTACACAATTTGGACCTCTGCACTATCAAAACCTACAAAGGGCAAAAGTACAGGCGTTAAAACGACATGCAGGTCACTTTGACCGAACCATGAAATTACCCATTGAAGCAATATCAGAGTAACAATGGTGGATAGAGCACATTTGGCATAGTTCCAGCCCTATCATCATCAATAACCCAAAGTTAACTATACAAACAGATGCCAGTGTTCAAGGCTAGGGAGCAACTAATACCATATCCAGCACAGGTGGTAGATGGACTAACCTAGAATCATCTTTACTACAAACACTGGGCATAAATTATCTGGAAATGTTGGGTGCGTTTTATGGTTTAAAAGCATATTCTACGAATATGCACCATTTGCATGTTCGTTTACAGATTGATAATACCACGGTGGTGGCCTATATTAACCATATGGGCGGAATAAAATCGATATCATGTGACAATTTGGTCAACATAATCTGGCAATGGTGTGTCGATAGACATATTTGGCTATCAGCAACTTACCTACCAGGTAAGCTAAATACAGTGGCAGACACCAGGTCACGCAAATTCAATGATAACACCGAATGGATGTTAAATCCTAAAACTTTTGCTAAAATTACAAAGCAATATGGCACACCAGATATCGATCTCTTTGCATCCAGACTAAATCACCAGGTACCAATGTATGTCGCTTGGGAACCAGACCCTGAGGCAGCAGCAATAGATGCATTCGCGCTGAACTGGGGAAACTATTTATTTTATGCTTTTCCCCCCTTCTGCCTCAACAGTAGGGTACTACGCAAAATACAGATGGACTCTGCTTCAGGTATTTTGATAGTACCCGACTGGCCTACACAGCCATGGTTCCCAGTGGTCCTCGACATGGTCATCGAAACTCCTATGACCTTACCCAGTAGCCCAGACCTATTGACTCACCCGGTATCAGGCATAAGTCATCCATGCCATGACAAAATTAACCTACTGGGTTGCAGATTATGAAAAGACCACTGCTGGGCCTGGGATTGTCTGACAGGACCATCAACACGATGACAGCGTCCCACCGTATGTCCACCATTCCTATCGAGCATCAGGAAGTGGGAAAGATACTGCTCGAATACTGGGACAACATACTCATCTACAACCATAACTAATGTACTGGAGTTCCTGGCCGGCCTTCACCATAATGAAGGACTGAGCTACAGCGCCATCAATACTGCCAGAAGTGCTCTGTCAGCCTACTTAAAACAAGCACCAGGACAACAGGCCATAGGGTCTCACCCGCTGGTGATCAAACTCATGAGAGGTATTTTCAACTCCAACCCCCCTAGACCAAGGTACACCCAAATCTGGGATGTCAGTGTGGTCCTGACATACCGAAGGGGATGGTCACCAGCCAGGTCTCTCACCCTGGAACAGCTAACCCTGAAAACGGTCATGCTGATGCCACTAGTCTCAGCACAAAGAGTCCAGTCCCTCCACTTACTGCGACTGGACAACATGGTTCTAACACCAGACCGTGTCTCATTCACCATTCAGGAGCTGGTAAAGCAGAGCAGGCCAGGAACTTCAGGCCTAGTTATGGATTTCCGGGCATACCCACCTGACCCACGGTTATGTGTCATGACGCACTTACTCACTTACATCAACACAACAAGAGATTCCCGAGGGAGAGAAAAAGCCTTATGGGTCAGCCACAAGAAACCTCATGGTCGGGTGTCGAGCCAAACCATCTCAAGATGGCTCAAGCAGGTACTGGGAGCTGCTGGAGTAGATACTGACGTATATACATCTCACTCCACCAGGGCAGCATCCACATTGGCGGCTAAAAGGATGGACGTGCCACTGGACCACATCCTGGCTACAGCAGGGTGGTCCATGGAGTAAACTTTCCAAACGTTCTACCACAAGCCGCTAGCAGAACCTGTGTTATTTGCAGAAAGAGTTTTAGAATCTGCAAATATATAATTTAAGCCCGGGGGAGCATTTTTCTTTTGTTATTGTTTAATAAATACCATTATTGTTTACAAACAGATTCATGGTTGATTACGATAACATACTTCCTCCCTTGAATGACTTCGACAGCGAGTGAAGTATGAACTGTTACACGGTTTGAAATCACAGAGCTTTAAAATCTTCACGTAGTCACTCACATGACTCTGAAGTAAAATAGTAAGATTAAACGAGAACTTACCAGTTTGAAGTTTGATCTGTATTTTATGAGGAGTTACGATGAGGGATTACGTGCCCTCCGCTCCCACCCTCAATTATAGAGATCAACTGGTATCTTAGTTCTCCTTTTCTTTACTATGTTTATTTCAATTATTGTGTTTCCTGTGATTCCACACCACTGCTTTGAAGTATGTCGCGCATGCGTGCTGGACGGGTTCTTCACGTAATCCCTCATCGTAACTCCTCATAAAATACAGATCAAACTTCAAACTGGTAAGTTCTCGTTTAATCTTACTATTATCTGTTATTTGCACTTGATCAGTCTATTTATTCATGTGTATATATTTATATAATGATATATGGACACACTGATCTGTTTTGTAGTCATTGCCTTCTATGTTCTGTTGTGCTGAAGCAAAGCAAGAATTTCATTGTCCTATGACACATGACAATAAACTCACTTGAACTTGAACTTGAACTTCTCTGCAGCTGTAATGCTTTTGTTTGATCCTTTTGTTTTCCACTACCTATGGTACTCATGTATGGTTGTTTGTACTCATATGTTGAGGATATAGCTGGATTAATCACAAAATAATGTTTTTCATTGAATCTCGGTACATGTGACAATAATAATAAACAAAAATGGGACAGCATGGTGGTGCAGCGGTAGAGCTGCTGCGTCACAACGCCAGAGACACAGGCTTGATCCTGACTATGAGTGCTGACTTATAGAGTTTGCATGTTCTCCCTGTGACCCACTGCTGCATCATCAGAGACCCACACCACTCTGACCACACACTCATTTCACCCCTACCATCGGGAAGAAGGTATAGGAACCTGAAAACTGTAACGTCCAGGTTCAGGAACAGCTTCTTCCCTACAGCCATCAGGTTATTAAACACTACAACCTCCAAATAAGCTCTGAACTACGTGGACGGGGGGCATTGGTTTTGTCTTTTTGCACTATTAATTTTTGTTTTTTATGTGTATCTATGTGTGTGTGTGTATATATATATACTGTATATATATATATATAAACATATTAATACCACACTGAATCTTTTTTTACCCATTCATTATATTGTTTACAGTGTACTATGTTTATATATTCAGTTGTGTGGCTGCAAGTAAGAATTTCATTGTGCCATCTGGGACATATGACAATAAAACACCCTTGACACTTGACTCTGGGATGATCATGGATGACATTACATGGATGATCAGCCATGATCACATTGAATGGCAGTGCTGGCTTGAAGGGCCAAATGGCCTCCTCCTGCAACTATTGTCCATTGTCTATTGTCTATTGTCTTGACTCTTGACAACGTGTGTTTTCTCCGTGTGCTCCAGTTTCCTCCCACATTCCAAATAAGTGCAGATTTGTAGGTTAATTGGCTTCTGTAAATTGGCCCTAGTGTGTAGGATGCTAAAGTGGGATAACATGGAACTAGTATACAGTGATAAATGGTCGGCGTGGACTTAGTGAGCCGAAGGGCCTGTTTCCATGCTGCATCTCTAAATGGAACTAAAACCAATTCACAGTGGATGACACCAGCAATGTGCTTGAAAGTCAAGAGAGTCAGGCAGCAGAAGTTAGTGGAGTTACTAAGGAGACATGCTTGGGAAGCTGAAAGATGCGAAGGTGGATAAGTCACCTGGACCAGATGGATTCCACGCCGGGGTTCTGAAAGTGATAGCTTTAGAGATTGTGAAGGCATGAGCAGTGACATTTCAAGATTCACTAGAGTCAGGAGTGGTGCCAGAGGACTGGAAATTTGCAAATGCTACTCCACTGAAAAAGAAGGGAGCAAAGCTAAAGAGGGGAAAGGATATGCCGGTTAGCCTGACTTCAGTGGTTGGTAAGATTTTGCCACATGTGAGGCTGCTAAGGAAGATGAGAGCCTGTGGCATTAGCAGGAAGATACCAGCATGGATAGAAGGCTGGCTGCATGGCAGAAGGCAACGTGTGAGAGGAAAGGGGGCATTTTCTAGTTGGCTGCCACTGGCTAGCAGTGATCCAACTAGGGCAGCTACTCTTCATGTTGTAAGGTGGAGATTGACAGCAACTTAATTAGTAAGGATGTCAAAGGTTATGGGGAGAAGGCAACAGAATGGGGTTGAGAGGGAAAGATAGATCAGCCATGAATGAATGGCAGAGTACTGGATGGGCCAAATGGCCTAATTCTGCTCCTATGTCTTATGGACTTATAAAAGGGTCTCAACCCGAAATGTCATCTATCCATGTTCTCCAGAGATATTGCTTGAACGCTGTTATTCCAGCACTTTATGTTCTTTCTAAGTTGCCGAGGGAGAGGTTAAGAGCTATTATTGCACAGACATCTCTTGGCTGTCACTTGGTATGCTGTTATTGTTTATAATACCACGTTCCAAACATATTAATAGATAGTTTTCCTACATTTTAATTATATTGTTGGTAAACACTTGTTTGTGTGACATAAAATTAAATATTGTTAATCTTGTTTTAACAAAAGATTCTCACCAGTAGGAGCCCATTTAAAATGATAGATGCAAATAATTATGTTTGAAACATTTTGCTTTTCATAGCCTTTTTTGCTTATTCTTCTTCTCAATGTTATTATATTTTAAGAATAAATCTACTCGGAGGATTTAAAGCATCCACCCTCAGCAAACCAAGAGACACCTCTCCCACTGAATAGTACAATATTCTAGTGTTTAAATTTAAGACTGCGCAAATCATGTACCAAGCTAGAAATAATTGACTTCCAAGAAATATACAAAAACTGTTTATGGAAAGACAGGGTGGGTATAATTTGAGAGGGGAACATAATTTAAAAAACTCAATGTCAGAACAACTCTTAAAAGTATGTGCATAGCAATCTGTGGGGTGAATTTGTGGAATGGTCTGGAACAGGAGATAAAATTTAGCACAAACATCATTCAGTTTAAAAAGATGTACAAAACACTTTTTTTAAAGGATATTGGGATGAGGATAGGTGATTGTGAGTGGGATATTTGTTATACTGATTGTATTGGGAAGGGTGATTATAGGGTGATGGGTTGTATATATGACTAAGAGATACTATATAGTATATGAGGGTTTTTTCTTTTATTTTTCTTTTTTTCTCTCTTTTTTTGTATGGCTTTGTAAATATTTGATTAGTGTATAAATGTAAATAATTTGGTGTACATATAGCTGCTGGTGTACATATGGTGTACATATAGCTACTAAATTTGTATAAGATAATTATAAGCAGTTGAATAAGGGGTGGGAATTAATAAGCTTTGGCTTCTTCCTGCTCCTTTTCGGACACATACGATTTCATTTATTTACAGATATTGTTTATGACACTTTATAAATATTCTTGTTTTGATTTTTTGTATGCTGTTTCACACTTGCTTTTTATTCTTTTATTCTGTTCGAAATAAAGAATTAAATAAATAAATAAATAACATTTGAGTTCCAGTCATTGCTCACTAGGTGGTGAACTCACCTCTGAGTCAGTGAAGGTAGACAAAAAATGCTGGAGAAACTCAGCAGATGAGGCAGCATCTGTGGAGAGAAGGAATTGGCGACGTTTAGGTTCAACTCCTGTTCCTGGAATTGTCTTCCAACACCAGTTCTCTGCTATTAGAGATTATGTTTCTTGGACACAATAGATTCGTAGAGCCATACAGCATGGAAACAGGCCCCTTGGCTGTACTTGCCCTTGTCGACCAAGGTGTCCCATCTACACTAATCCCATCTACCCGCTTTTGCCCTATATCCCTCTAAACGTTTCTTATGCATGTACCTGTCCAAATGTTTTTTTAATGCTGTTGTATTACCTGCTCGACTTTCTTCTCTGGCAGCTCATCCCATATACCCATCACTCTCTTTGCGAAAAAGTTGCCCCTTAGGTTCCTACTAAATCTTTCTCCTTTCACCTTAAACCTATATCACCTGGTTTTGAAAATCTCAAAGGAATTGAAATGGTTATTTCAGGAAAATGGCGGATATGTCATTTGTTCCTGGGTTTTTGCAATGTCATTTTCCTGAAATAACCATTGCAATTCCTTTGAGATGTTCACGGACAGGTAGGAGAAGGCTGGATCTATATCTCTGTCCATCGATCTGCAACAGACCTAACCTCTCTGGACTCCTGGGACAATGGAGGAAAGGTTTCCCCTCTGACTGCTATGCTGGATCGGATCCAGTTGGCATCTCCCATTCTTCAGGTCTGGACCTGAAACATCACCAATTCCTTTTCTCTGGAGTTGCTGTCTGAACCATGGAGTTTCTACAGCTTTTTGTGTTGATCTATACCTCTTGCCTGATGGAAGTGGAATGAAGTTCAAAACAAATCACCTGACTCCATGACCACAATAGTGAAGCTCTGCCTACTCCAATGCCTCATTTCATCTGCAAAGCTTTAAAAGTGGATGATACATATGAGGCACATGAGATACATTCTGAATGATGTATTGAAGTGTGTACATTATTCCAGGCACTTTGCACCACGCAAGTTAGATGTTGCGAAAATACATGGTGTAAAATTCATCTCAGCAGAAAATGATGCAAAAGCTCTATTGATAAGGCATCAAGCTCAGGAATTCCCTCCATAAGCCTCTCTGTCTCCCTCTCCTCCTTTAAGAAGCTTCTTAAAACCTATTACTTTGACCAAGCTTTGGATCGCCTGTGCTATTATCTCTTTTAGCAGCTTAGTCCTTTAATAGCATAAGCAGGGGGCTTTTCCCAGGTTGAGGACAGTAATACAACTGCGCCAACCAGAATGACCAATTGGGGTGCTCGTAATCAACTTAAACTGAAACTTAAATCACAGGTCAGCCTCATCCTCCTGTGTAATTGTGATGTGAAACTGAAAGGCCTCCGTATAAGTCACTGTACAAATCTATTGTTAGCGCAGACTGACCCTGACACACATGAACTATCTTTCATGTCAACATTGTGAAGTAAAGCCGGTGCCCAAAACAACAAGATTGGTGAGCATGCAACTTCACAACAGAGGCACAGGCTCCCCACCCTCCCTGACAACCTTGAGCCCTCCTCCAGCACTTACCCAGTGTGAGGGCACTTTGCCCACACTAAAAACAGTCAACACGGTGCTAATTGGCCTTGTCTGCTCTTGGCTATTGAGTGCCAACAGTGGGTACACCCTCACTAGACAGATCCAGCTGGCACAGCGGCACATCTAACAGAGCTGCAGCCTCACTGCTCATGTAACTCGGGTTCAATCCTGACCTCTAATGCTGTCTATGTGGAGTTTGCACATTTTCTCTGTGACTGCATAGGTTTTGTCCCAAAGGCGTGCAGGTCAGTGGGCTATTTGCCCCTCGTGTAGGTAAGAGGTAGAAACTGGGGGGAGTTGATGGAAGTGTGGGAGAATGAACTAAAAGGAACAGTGTTGGATTAATATCAATGGGTACCTGATATATGCAGATTCAGTGGGCAAAACGGTCAACAGGAAGTCACCAGATCTTTCTTAGGCCAGGGTGATGGGATCAGCACTAATCCTCCTGCAGGGAGTTGTGTTAGATCTGACTCACTCTTACTGTAGGGACAGCAGGGTCTTTTGGGCAACTTCCTGCAGGAATTGGGAGAGGGGCAGGTGAGAAAAATACCAACTGGATCGCCCTAAAACCCTTGCATACTCAATGGCTAAAGAACCAACTTGGTAAAGAGAAGCTCAACACTGAGTCCTCATGATTGTGGCAGGAGGCAGACCACAAGGTACCCTTGGGTCTGTGCACAGCTTGAGGATGGCCCATGCAGGGTTAGGGTCCTGTCCAGACCAACTCATGAGCTTCACCTTGCACCACTCAGTGGAAAGATTTGAGACTTTAGATGTATAATCCTGCTTGTGGACTCAAGAATATGTATAACACTGCTTGATTTTGTTCCACAGATCCACGTTGGAACATGTTCCTATCTAAATGGTGCTGTATAAATTCAGGTTACTGTTATCTTTGAAAAAAATAATCAGACGGGTTAAAATTCTGCCGACTTATGCTCCTTCCAAAAGAAATTTGTGTTCCATTATCCTCACCAGGTCTGCCCTTTCTAAAGTCATCACACCATGCTAATTTGAAAAATTCAGTGCTCTTGTTCTCATTGTTTTGCCATCAACATTTAAAGGCTTGAGAACTCCACTCGCTTGTTTGGAACAGATTGAAAATACTTTCCATTTTCCCTGGAACTGGCAATTCCAACGTTCCTCAGGTGAAAACAGAACAATCGTTTCTGCTTCAACTGTTGGAAGGTAAGAAAATTATCCTGATAAATTGGAAGTCACAAACAGACTCAAGGTATTTACTCTTACTTGGCAGAGATTAGGTAGATTGTCACAATGTGAAGAACCGAGTTTGGAATCCGAGATTGATGGGATTAGTTTGATTACGTGATGGCCGATATTTCTTAAAACCCTAAACGCTTGGAGTATCATGTGCTGCTTAGGTCTTCGCAGTATAATAAGGATGAGACTGCCCTGGAGAAAATGCAGATGAGATTGACTAGGATGTTGTCTTGCTTGGATGAAGTTAGTTATAGGTAGAGATTAGATATGTTGAGGTTGCAGCAAGGGATGCTGAAGAATGATCTCAGTGATATATGTAAGATTATAAATTCATAAATTACAGGAGCAGAATTAGGCCATTTGGCCCATCAAGTCTACTGCGACATTCAATCGTGGCTGACCTATCTTTCCCTCTCAACCCCATTCTTCTGCATTCTCCTAACCCCTAACACCTAAGAATCTGTCAATCTCCACCTTAAAAACATCCATAGGCTTGGCCTCCACAGTCATCTGTGGCAATTAATTCCGCTGATTCACCACCCTCTGACTAAAGAAATTCCTCCTCATTTCCCTTCTAAAGGTCCATCCTTTTATTCTGAGACTATGGCCACTGGTGGAAACATCTTCTCCACATCGACTCAATCCAGGCATAGATAGGAGGCATAGATAGAGTAGATAGTCAAAAAAAATGTCCCCCAATGATACGGGTTCATCCTGTCAACTTTCAGGTCCTTGAACCAACCTGCACTACCCTACCCACACCACAACCCTATCTCAGTATCGAACCACTATAGACTTTGCACGGCCATGATTGCTCTATGTACTTTGGTTTTGCACTACCATGGCCAGTTTACTAGAATTATTGATTTTTCATTGTACATTTATTATTGTCGTTGCATCTTTTGTGCCTGAAAACCTGCAGCGAGTGGAAATTTCATTGGTTCTGGAGCAATGAGACAGCAGCTTGACTAGCTGCGCCACTGTTCTGCCCTGCTATATAAATGCAGATTGATGTTGTTACATCCACTCTTCCAGTGCTTTCTTGATCAAGAATGGGAACAGTGTTCTGTGTTTATTTACTCTAAGGAAACATAAGAAAAATGATGCATTCAAGTTTCACTTTGCTTTTATGAATCTCTTTCTTAATAAGTGCACAGGATTATAACACATAAACCACTGACAATTTCCCAATATTGGGATAAGAATACAAAATTCACCGAGCTACTGCACTTGGATTGAGAGAGGTACATGCTCAAGATGACAAAATATTGTCGTCATCTACAGCCGGCCAACACAGAATCTTTAAGCCCCTGCCCCACTGTACGAGATAATTCAAGACATCTCCCGAGTTTTCCCCTGATCCGAACTCGGAGAATGTCCGTAGCGGGTCCGTAGGAGTTCATGGATGTCTCATAGCGGCTCGTAATGCTAACGGTAGGTACTCGGGACATCCGGTAAACTCGTGATGCTTTTTCATCCCTGCAAAAATTGTCCATGAGTAAAAAAATACTTGTGATGAAAAAAATGGTTACTTTTTACTCGTACGAGCCGCTACGAGATATCCACGAACTCCTACGGACCCGCCAAGGACATTCTCCGAGTTCGAATCAGGGGGAAAACTCGGGAGAACTCTTGAATTACCTCGTGCAGTGAGACAGGCGCCTTAGCTTGCATCCTGCCTATTGCAAGCTCTTGAGGATGGCCCTCTCGGCAGTACAGTGTATTGATAAAGGGGAATAGTCATTGAGAAATGAGGACTGGAGGGAACAGCTGGGGCATCGGGCATCCCATGTTTTGGTGATTGCCCCTAGCACATTGCCAGAAGCAATTTAAGAAGGTGGCAATATGAGCAACAAAGGTTCCTCTCACCATAACACTGCAAAAGGCTGTCCCCTATTAATCTCTCATAAAGGTAACAAACGTGCTCAAAAGAAAGCAAGGGATGGACAAGCAGTTAGTTAAATAAAAAAATATAACAGCACTGCATTCACTGGACTGACAGCTATGTGGCATTTAGTTTACTATTATAAGAAATTCATAAGAATATATAAGATGAAGATAGTCTATTTTGTAAGTTTGAACCACACCCTCTATGCAGCCATGGGAAAGGTTGTGTTTACTTATCTCCATAAAATAAATCAACTGTTGTTAGCTAGCTACAATCTACATTGAAGGAACTTTATTGGGCTGAGCCTGCACTGTACAATTATTTTTCAATAAATGCTTCAACCAGAATGTGAAGCTTATGAACAAAGAAATTTCAGATAACCAGATTCCCTTGTCTGGTACTATTATTGCTTGCTACATATTCAGCCCCTCTGCAAAATGTTTTGGATATCAAACCTTCCCAGCATTAATGAAGCATACAAGCAATGCTGATTGGCACACAGACTCTAGCTAACACTCTTCCTGCTCTCAGAAGTAACCTTGCCTCAGTCCCATCTCTTGTTGAAACATGATATGGATGCATAGAAAAGAAAACGCAGATCAGGTGATCACTTTGCAGTAATGACCCCGAGCTTCCATTTGCCTTCCATTTTAGTTTACCATCCTGCTACAACTATGATTTTTTTTCTATCTCTAGCCTCTTACACTGTTAAATAAAGCCCAACACGAGCTTGAGGAACTACAACTTCCATTTGGGCATGTTGATATCCAATATCAGACTCAATATCAGATTCCCCAACTCAAGGTAAGTCACATGTTCATTCTGTTTGTATATCAACAATGTAGCCATTGCTGCCTGTCATCATTATGACTTGTTTTTTTTTTCTTTCTCTACGTGTATGGTCTAATCTGCTGGGTATGAACCACAGTCCCACTATTAATGACAAGTTACACAAATAAAGAATCTTAATCTGATCATTCCTGCTATTTCTACATTAATTCATCTGGTCTCACATTATCGGAGATATTCTGATAAGGTGAGAGAAAAAAAAAAAAACATCATGCTGCGCAGCAGACAGCAGTGCCAGGCTTTTCCCTCGGCGGCAGGCCTTACTTGACCATCCGGGATCCGGGAAACCCGTCCCCAAGAGGCAAGTCACTGAGTCCTGCCCTGCACTTCCCTGGGGGCCGGAGAGGACGGTGAAGAGATTCAAGATGATGACAGCAGTGGACGCGAGGAAACAAAGGACCCTCAAAAGTGCTCAAGATGCTACGAGGTGGGCTACGGGAGACATCTCTGGGGCACAAAGACTGAATGGTGGCTGGGTGAGGCAAGGGACAACAATTTGTTGGCCAGTGTATGGATCTGTATCGAGGTGACGGTGGAGTGGGTCGCTGGAGGCCCTGCAGCAGACTGGGGCTTGACTGGATCGGGCATTCCTCCAAAAGACCGAGTGTGCAGGCCAGATGTTACCTGTTGTGGCACAGCGTGCTGGAGAAACAGTGGAGAACAGCAACGGCTTCACTTGGCCAGGCCGAATCTGCAATGCCGCCAGGTCAACAGGCCTTTATGGCCAGGTGAAGAAGTCTACACTTATAACAAGTTGGTCTTGAAAATGGCACCAAAAACTGGTGACTCTTGCATACTATCTCAGTGTACGTTTCCTATACACTCGTTCTTAATCTAAGATTGTACTTATGTTTAATAATATGTACTGAACTGTAGGCAAAAAAGGATTTCACTGTACCTCGGTACATGACGATAAAGTGCCATTGAACCATTTCCTTTGTTATACCCATTATTTCCCTCACCCGCTATGCAACTTACAACTAACTTGTTCTCTCTATCTCTTAGTTCTGATGATGGGTCTTTGAACTGAAATTCTGTTTCTCTTGCCATAAATGCTGCCTGAACAACTGAGTGCTTTCAGTGTTTTCTGTGTTTATTTCATATTTTCAGCATCTGCTGCTTCTTCATTTTGTCTTCCAAGTAAGAATTAGAAGTGTGTACACTCAGAATATTACAACTTTGATAAATTTCCCTCACTTTAGTTAAAAAAATAGAAATCTGTGACACCTTGTGAACAATCCTCCTACTTCAGTTGATTTTTCTATGAGTCAAATTTAAAAAAACATGTTGGTTAATGGGAAAAATCACATAAAAGCTTTTAAGACAAATTCCACTCATTTATTAAACAAGCATCAGTTCATGAATCATCAGATTTACACACACCCAGAGAATCAATCATCCTCAGGTAATATCAGCTATGGATTAACATTCATTTATGATGAGCTTCAACAAGCATTGAAAGAGGGAAGATAGCAAAGGTAAGCGGGTTCATCTCTTTACAGAAAAAGGTCAGAATACCTCAGAGGTCATGTCAACCCTTGTGCAGCTGCATCCTACACCAGTTGGCTCAGAAACACATTGGCAGATGCCTCCACTCACTCACTGACTGGCAACTGTAACATAGTCCATGGAACAAACATAGTCTGGCAGACATGGGTAAAACCAATGACCTCTCATTGGCATTAACATGAAAACACTATGACATTTTGTTTAAAGGAATATTTAACCTACTACAAATTCAAGCTGGCAAAATCCAGATTTCAGTTAAATCATTTTTATCATGTTAAACATGTCAATTTTGGTTATTTATATGGCTAATTTAGAAATTAATGGCACATGAACTGGCATAACACGGTATATTTAATTGGAAAAATTAGCGATGGCTGTATATATTTTACAAAAAAATTGATGATGCTGGAAATCCGAGATAAAAACAGGAAATGCTGAAAACACTCAACGTCAGGCAGCGTCTCTGGAAGGGGAAAAGGAGTTAGTATTTCACATCTGAGACCTTTCAACAGAAAGTCAAGGGGTTGTTTATTTTGTTTGGAATATTTAACAAATAATTTAACGTTGATTGGGGCCAAAGCGGCTCCAACTAAGGTGACCTTTGATAATGCCTGGTGCTTCAGTGATCTGTTCCAAGTAGTGGCAAAGGAAAATTGCCAAAACAGACCGTACAAAAGAATAGAGAAGTTTCTTAGTCAAAGAGAGATAGAGCATAAAACCCGTCCCCTCAACATACTGACCATCAACCACTCATTTACAATCATCTTTATTCTTTCCACATTCTCTGCTACCCTACCCATATTCTATCACTGAAGAAGTAATTTACAGTAGACAATAAACCTGCCAACCCACATATCTTTGGGATGTGGGAAGAAAATAGAGGGAAAGAAATCACACAGAGAATGTGCAAACTCGATGCAGACAACACCCCGATCAAATTATTTTATCCGGGATCCTGGCACTGTGAGGCAGCGTCTCCACTACAGGTGCTACAGTTCCGCCTTTCTCTGAACATGGAGTGATTATTACATTTCTGGTTACACACTTGGGTCCCAGGAAACGTGCGTTAATACTCGCAGCATAGGGTAGTTGCAGGGAGGTTTCCCTTAGTGAGGAGCTTAGAACATGAGGCATAATTTCAGCATAAGTGTTAGGATCAGAGACTAGCTGCCCATCTCAAGCCCCCACCCACCCCCTCCCCCTCCCCCCCAAGACTACATATATTGGTTTAGGAGCAGGTATCAACTGCACAATACATTCTCAGGTTCAGATTGAATTGGTGTGGACCAGTCTCGCACTTTATATGTATACTAGACCAAGTGGAACCCATTGGTTCCCTGTCACACGGGAGGCCTGGTCCCCCAACGCAATATTCCACCACTAACCCATAGCCCCCAACTGCGCTGACGTGGCAATAACTTGTAAAAAATATGATCAATGTGAATGCATCTGACTCTCCCTCTTCAGTCCCCTATTCCCCCCTCCATTATCCTCCCTCTCCTGACCCTCCACCAAACCCTCCACTGCTTCCTCCCCTCACACCCTCCCTCCCATCCTCTCTCTTCCCCCTCCCCTCCTCCATTGCTTTGCCTTCCCTCTTCCTACCCCTATCCTCCTCATTCCCCCTCATCCCCCAGCACTCCCTCCCCCTCCTCTTCACCCTCCCTCTTCTTTCCTCTCTCCTCATCCCCACCCCACATCCCCCCTCACCTCTCCCTCCCTCGCCTTTCCTCTATCCTCAGTCACTCCCCCTCACTCCATAACCCCTCTCCCTCCATGCTCCCCCACTGTTCACCTCCCCCTACCTGGGGTATTTTAAAAGGGAGTTTTTTTCCACGATTTTTTATTGTAAATCGAAACCTCCCCCCTATCCCCCCCCCCCCCCCAATGAAAATCACTATTTACTTTTGTAAATTAAACCTCCCCTCAAGAATTTTATTAAAACCTTTTTTTTTAATTGTGATTTTTTTAATGTAAATGAGATTTGCATTCCCATGGTGGTGTCATAGTGAATGAAAACGGAAGAATTTAAATAAAACAGATTTTTTTTTTAAAAAGAGCTAATTTTTATGTAAATGAGATTCGGGATCCTCTTGTGACGTCATACGCTGCTAACAGGCAGTGCTGATGGACCTGATTTTTGTCAAAGTGGTGTTTGTAAAGTTTAAAATGTGTATAATGTAAAATATGCTATCAACCTCAACGAAACTTGATACAGCACACCACAGGACAATGGAAAGTAAGGTGGGCCAATAATTGTAGTGCTAACGTGTACCGTTTTGGCATAGTTTCAGGATCACACACATTCACACACATCCTTACACGCATACAAACAAACAAGATGAGAGTGTTAGTAACATACTAGACCAAGTGGGACCCATTGGGCCCCATCCCCCAATGACGGTGGGGGATGCGGCATCGCACGGGAGGGCTGGTCCCCGAATGTGGCGTCAGCACTACCCAGAGCCAGGCAACTCCCGGAGCAAATCACCCCCATCACCCAAATGTAACGTGTTCGCCAAAAGCAATATTCCACCACTCACGCATAGCCCCCCAAACGCAACATTTCCCCTCATCCCCCAACACTCCCTCCCCCTCCTCTTCACACTCCCTCTTCTCTCCCTTCACCTCCTCCCCTCCTCCACTCCCTCCTTCACCTCTCCCTCCCTCTCCTTTCCTCTACCCTCTGTCACTACCTTCAGTCACTCGCTCCCACCCTCCACAACCCCTCTCCCCTCCCTACCACCCTGACCCACTGGGCCCCATTTCTCCAACACAATATTCCACCACTCACCCATTTCCCCAACGCAACTCGTTTCCACCACTCACTCATTACGCCAATGCAACCCGTTCCTCCAACGCAATCAATCCTTCCCACGTGGGGGGCGGGGGGTTGGGACAGTGGGCACTTCCCGGAGACAATGAATGGACTCGCCTTTTGGGTCAGTGTCGGCACTCCCTGGAGCCAATCAATCCTTCCAACATGGGGGGGGGGGGGCAGTCGGCGCTTCCCCAAGCCAATGAATGGACGACTTTTGGGTTGGCGTCGGTGCTCCCTCGAGCCAATCATTCCTTCCCATGTGGGGGGGGGCAAAATTTTCCTTCCTCCCCTTGAAGCTGCAGATCCCATTGTCTCTCTGTCAACTCTCCCTCCCTCTCCTTTTCCCTACCCTCAGTCACTCCTTCCATCACCTCTCCCCTTTCGCACTCCCCCACTAAAGACAATGTTGATATAACATTTCTTCTCCTCCCATCCCCCACTCCATCAACTCTCACAGCTTTTGAATCGGCTGCAGAGATCACATTGTGACGTCATTTTTGGTTTTCGGAATCTTCACGGCAGCTTGTGTAGATGAGATCCCATTGTGATTGGATTGTGAGATGCCATTGTGACATAATTACTGGAAGCTGCTAGAAAAGTCTCCCACTCACAGGCAGTTATTATTTTCAAAATTAGCTTTTTTTAAACTTTAAATATCAATAACTTGTGAAATATGACATCAAAAGTGAAGAAACGTGACACCAACGATCATGGGAAAAAGTTGAGTAAGATTCTGCAAAATCTATTTGCGCTATTGTGTATCGTTTTGGTGTAGTTCTTTGATCTCACAGCGACTGACCGACAGACAGATAGACGGACAGATGGACAGACGGACAGACAAGACAAGACTTTTAATAGTATACTAGACCAAGTGCAGACCCGTTGGGTCTGTTCCCCCAATGTGTGGTTGCGGGAGAGGGGGGGGCTGGGGTGCGTGGCATGCGGCATCACACACACTAACTACACCGCCGCACACACGCTAACTACCCCCCTTGGCGCGTCTACAGAGGGAGGGGGGTAGAGAGTGAGGGCAGAGAGAATGGGGAGAGACAGAGAGAAAGGGGCAGAGACAGAAGGGCAAGAGACAGAGGGAGAGGGGGGTGGAGGGGAGGAGGAGAGGGAGGGTGGATGAGGGGGAGGGTGGGGAAGGGGTGAGAGAGATGGGAGCGGAGAGAGAGAGGGGTGGAGAGAGAGAGGCAGAGAGGGGGGCTGAGAGGGGGGAAGGGAAGAGGGTAGAGGGGTGAAGGGAGGGGGAAAGGTGGGGGGGTAGGGATGGGGAGGGGGATGGGGTGGAAGGAAGAGGGTAGGGGAGGGGTGGAGGGGAGTGGGGAAGGGCGTTTAGGGGTGGAAGGGTAGGGGAAGGGTGAAGGGGTGGGGAAGGGTGTTTAGGGGTGGGAGGGTAGATCAGGGCAGGGGAGGTGGGGAAGGAAGGGGGGAGAGGGGGAGAGGGGGAGAGGGGGAGAGGGGGAGAGGGGGAGAGGGAGAGGGAGAGGGAGAGGGAAAAAAAACAAGAAAAAAATCCTGGCAGGCTGGGGGCCAGGCGGGGAAGGGCCAGGAGGCAGTTGGGCCAGGTGCAAAGGCATTGTGACGTCAGCAGCCACACACACACACACACACACACACGCACGCACGCACGCACGCACGCACGCACGCACGCACGCATGCACAAACGCACGCACGCACGCACGCACGCGCACACACACACACACACACACACCAACAACAACAAAAAACAAAAAAAACAAAAAAACAGGGAGAGAGGGGGGAAGGGAAGAGGGTAGAGGGGGGAATGGAGGGGGAAAGGTGGGGGGGAAGGGATGGGGTGGGGGATGGGGTGGAAGGAAGGGGGTAGGGGAGGGGTGGAGGGGAGCGGGAAGGGCGTTTAGGGGTGGGAGGGTAGGGGAGGGGTGGAGGGGAGTGGGGAAGGGCATTTAGGGGTGGGAGGGTAGAGCAGGGCAGGGGAGGTGGGGAAGGAAGGGGGGAGAGAGGGGGTGAGGGGGAGAGGGGGAGAAGGGGAGACGGGGAGAGGGGGAGAAGGGGAGAGGGGGAGAGGGGGAGGCAGAGTGAGAGGGAGAGAGAAAAAAAACAAGGAAAAAAACCTGGCAGGCTGGGGGCCAGGCGGGGCAGGGCCAGGAGGCAGTTGGGCCAGGTGCAAAGGCATTGTGATGTCAGCAGACACACACACACACACACACACAGACACACACACACACACACACACACACACACACACACACACACACACACACACACACACACACACACAGGGAGAGAGGGGGGCTGAGAGGGGGGAAGGGAAGAGGGTAGAGGGGGGAAGGGAGGGGGAAAGGGTGGGGGAAAGGGATGGGGTGGGTGATGGGGTGGAAGGAAGGGGGTAGGGGAGGGGTGGAGGGGATTGGGGAAGGGCGTTTATGGGTGGGAGGGTAGAATAGGGCAGGGGAGGTGGGGAAGGAAGGGGGGAGAGAGGGGGAGAGGGGGAGAGGGGGAGAGGGGGAGATGGGGAGGGGGGAGTAGGGGAGAGGGGGGAGAGGGGGAGGCAGAGGGAGAGGGAGAGAGAAAAAAAACAAGAAAAAAAAACCTGTCAGGCTGGGGGCAGGCGGGGCAGGGCCAGGAGGCAGTTGGGCCGGGTGCAAAGGCATTGTGATGTCAGCAGACACACACACACACACACACACACACACACGCACACACGCACACACGCACACACGCGCACACGCGCACACGCGCACACTCGCACACGCGCACACGCACGCGCGCACACACGCACATCTAAGCTGTCAATGAAGCAGCACATTTTTTTTTTTACTGTCTTTGAAATTATAACTTAATTTTAACAATTAGTGATATTAAGTGAGAAATAATTCAATTCAATTCAATGAAAAACAATGGAATCAACAACCTGGCAGGATGGGGGGGGGCAGGGGCGGAGCCAGGAGGCAGGTGGGGGGTGGCAGGGCCGGGCAGGGGCCAGGAGGCAGTTGGGCCTGGTGCAAAGGCATTGTGAGGTCAGCAGCTGGGCAACCTTAATATTTTTTTTTAAATGTCAGTTTGGTTATAAATTTTAGTAAATATCTCGGGAAATAATTGACCAAATCGATAGAGGATTGGATTTTTTGAAATCATACGGAAAATTTCTACCAGAAGATGTAAAAAATTTTACTGTTATTGTAACGTCAGCATCTGGGCAGCGGTCAGATTTAATTTAAAAAAAGGTCAGATTGGTCAAAAATGTTAATTAAAAAGTCAGGAAAATGATGTACCAAATGTACAGAGGAGTGGATTTCTAAATTCACGAGGAAAATCTCTACTGAAATATATAAAATTTTCCTGTTTCGGCGTCTGGTTTTCGAGGAGATATGTTTCACATGCAAAATGACACACACACACACACAGACACAGACACAGACACAGACACAGACACAGACACAGACACAGAGACAGAGACAGAGACAGAGACAGAGACAGAGACAGAGACAGAGACAGAGACAGAGACAGAGACAGAGACGGAGACGGAGACGGAGACGGAGACGGAGACAGACAGACAGACAGACAGACAGACAGACAGACAGATAGACAGACAGACAGACAGACAGACAGACGCACCAAGGCTCAGTACTCTGGAATGGGATAGGACCAAGTTCTTGTAAATAACCAGGAGCAAGCAGGTAGCACAGAAAGTCGTTCACATTTCACAACATAAGTTCAATATAGAAAGATAGATGCTGGAACCTGGAGCAAAAAACAAACTGCTGGAAGGAACTCAGCAGGACTGATTTAGGGTCTCATCCCGCAATGTCAACAATTCCTTTAACAGAAACATAGAAAATAGGCGCAGGAGGAGGCCATTCGGCCCTTCGAGCCAGCATCGCCATTCATTGTGATCATGGCTGATCGTCCCCTATCAATAACCCATGCCTGCCTTCTCCCCATACCCCTTGACTCCACTAGCCCCTAGAGCTCTATCTAACTATCTCTTAAATCCATCCAGTGATTTGGCCTCCACTGCCCTCTGTGGCAGGGAATTCCACAAATTCACAACTCTCTGGGTGAAAAAGTATTTTCTCACCTCAGTCTTAAATGACCTCCCCTTTATTCTAAGACTGTGGCCCCTGGTTCTGGACTCGCCCAACATTGAGAACATTTTTCCTGCATCTAGCTTGTCCAGTCCTTTTATAATTTTATATGTTTCTATAAGATACCCCCTCATCCTTCTAAACTCCAGTGAATACAAGCCTAGTCTTTTCAATCTTTCCCCATATGACAGTCCCGCCATCCCAGGGATCAAACTCGTGAACCTACGTTGCACTGCCTCGATCACAAGGATGTCCTTCTTCAAGTTAGGAGACCAAAACTGTACTCAATACTCCAGGTGTGGTCTCACCAGAGCCCTATATAACTGCAGAAGAACCTCTCTACTCCTATACTGAAATCCTCTTGTTATGAAGGCCAACATTCCATTAGCTTTCTTCACTGCCTGCTGTACCTGCACGTCAACTTTCAGTGACCGGTGTACAAGGACACCCAGGTCTCGCTGTACCTCCCCCTTACCTAACCTAACCCCGTTGAGATAATAATCTGCCCCCTTTTTTTTTGCCGCCAAAGTGGATAACCTCACATTTATCTATATTATACTGCATCTGCCACGCATCTGCCCACTCACTCAACCTGTCCAGGTCACCCTGCAACCTCCTAACATCCTCTTCACAGTTCACACTGCCACCCAGCTTTGTGTCATCTGCAAACTTGCTAGTGTTGCTCCTAATTCTCTCTTCCAAATCATTAATATATATGGTAAACAGTTGCGGCCCCAACACCGAGCCTTGCAGCACTCCACTCGCCACTGCCTGCCATTCTGAAAAGGACCCGTTCACTCCTACTCTTTGCTTCCGGTCTGCCAACCAATTGTCTATCCATGTCAACACCCTACACCCAATACCATGTGCTCTAATTTTAATCACCAGTCTCCCGTGCAGGACCTTATCAAAGGCTTTCTGAAAGTCTAGATACACTACATCCACTGGCACCCCTTCATCCATTTTACTTGTCACATCCTCAAAAAATTCCAGAAGATTAGTCAAGCATGATTTCCCTTTCATAAATCCATGTTGACTTGGACTAATCCTTTTACTGCTATCCAAATGCCCCATTATTACCTCATTAATAATTGACTCCAGCATCTTTCCCACCACCGAAGTCAGGCTAACTGGTCTGTAATTCCCCGTTTTCTCTCTCGCTCCTTTCTTGAAAAGTGGGATAACATTAGCTATCCAATCCACAGGAACTGATCCTGAATCTATTGAACATTGGAAAATTATCACCAATGCTTCCACTATTTCTAGAGCCACCTCCCTGAGGACCCTGGGATGCAGACCATCCGGCCCAGGGGATTTATCATCCTTCAGTCCCATTAGCCTACCCAATACTATTTATCGCCTAATGAAAATTTCTTTCAGTTCCTCTACCCCCTTAGATCCTCTGTCCTCCAGTACATCTGGGAGATTGTTTGTGTCTTCCTTAGTGAAGACAGATCCGAAGTACCTATTCAACCCTTCTGCCATTTCCTTGTTGCCCATAATAATTTCACCCGTGTCTGCCTTCAAGGGACCCACATTTGACTTTGCTACTTTTTCCCTTAACATATCTAAAGAAGCTTTTACTGTCCTTCTTTATATTCCTGGCCAGCTTCCATTCATACTTCATCTTTTCAGCCCGTATTGCCCGTTTTGTTTCCTTCTGTTGTCCTATGAAAGTTTCCCAATCCTCTGGCTTCCGGCTACTCTTTGCTGTGTTATACATCTTTTCTTTTAGTTTTATTCTATCCCTAACTTCTCTTGTCAGCCACGGTTGCCTCCTACTTCCCTTAGAATCTTTCTTCCTTTTTGGAATGAAATGATCCTGCGTCTTCCGGATTATGCCCAGAAATTCCTGCCATTGCTGTTCCACTGACATTCCTGCTAGTATCCCTTTCCAGTCTACCTTGGCCAGCTCCCCTTTCATGCCTTTATAAGTCCCCTTTGTTCAACTGCATCACTGCCACTTCCGATTTAACGTTCTCCTTTTCAAATTGCAGATTAAAACTAATCATATTATGATCACTAACTGCAAGCGGTTCCTTTACCTCGAGTTCTCTTATCATTCTCTTAAGTACAGAGAAGGTTCACCAGACTGATTCCTGGGATGTAGTACAGAGAAGGTTCACCAGACTGATTCCTGGGATGTCAGGACTTTCATATGAAGAAAGACTGGATAGACTCGGTTTGTACTCGCTAAAATTTAGAAGATTGAGGGGGGATCTTATAGAAACGTACAAAATTCTTAAGGGGTTGGACAGGCTAGATGCAGGAAGATTGTTCCCGATGTTGGGGAAGTCCAGAACAAGGGGTCACAGTTTAAGGATAAGGGGGGAAATCTTTTAGGACAGAGATTAAAAAGCAGGTACAGGATACTGAGTTGGATGATCAGCCATGATCATATTGAATGGCGGTGCAGGCTCGAAGGGCTGAATGGCCTACTCATGCACCCATTTTCTATGTTTCTATGTTTCTATCATATCTGGTTCATTGGGAAACACTAAATCCAGAATTGCCTTTTCTCTGGTCGGCTCCATTACAAGCTGCTATAAGAATCCATCTCGGAGGCATTCTACAAACTTTCTTTCTAGGGGTCCTGAACCAACCTGATTTTCCCAGTATACCTGCATATTGAAATCCCTCATCACCACAGTGGCATTACCTTTGCTACATGCCAGTTTTAACTCCTGCTGCAACTTACACCCTACATCCGGGCTACTATTTGGGGGTCTGTAAATAACACCAATTAGTGTCTTCTTGCCTTTACAATTCCTCAACTCAATCCACAGTGACTCTATCTCGTCAGTCCCTATGTCTTCCCTCGCAAGGGACTGAATTCCATCCCTCACCAGCAGAGCTACCCCCCCCCCCCACTCCTCTGCCCACCTGCCTGTCCTTTCTATAGGATGTCACTATAGGATTGCCACTGCTACACGGGTGGTTTTAAACTGAATAAGGGGGGTGGGGTGTCGAATGGGATAGTGAAGGATGGAGTTAAAGGGAAAGAGATTAGAGATTCCTTTATTTGTCATTCAGACCTTTCGGTCTGAACGAAATTTCGTTGCCTGCAGTCATACATATAATAATAAATAACAAAACACACAATAAACACAAATTAACATCCACCACAGTGAGTTCACCAGGCACCTCCTCACTGTGATGGAGGCAAAATTCTTAAAGTCTCTGTCTCTTCCCTCCTTGTTCTCCCTCTGCGCTGAGGTGATCCAGGCTTCTGATGTTGTGACCCCGCCGGGTGATGGTAAGTAAGGCAATCCCGCGGCTGAATCCGAAACCCGAAAGGGTTTCTTAAATGTGTGAGCGTAGAGACAGAGGGGTGTAAAATGAGGGTAGAAGCAATAGGTAACAAGGTGAAAAGTAAAAGTGGCAGGCAGACAAAACCAGGGCAAAAATCAAATAGGGCCACTTTTCAACATAATTGTATAAGGGGTAAGAGTGTTGTAAAAACAAGCCTGAAGGCTTTGTGTCTCAATGCAAGGAGCATTCGTAATAAGGTGGATGAGTTGAATGTGCAGATAGCTATTAATGACTATGATATAGTTGGGATCACGGAGACATGGCTCCAGGGTGACCAAGGCTGGGAGCTGAACATCCAGGGATATTCAATATTCAGGAGGGATAGAGAGAAAGGAAAAGGAGGTGGGGTAGCGTTGCTGATTAGAGAGGAGATTAATGCAATGGAAAGGAAGGACATTAGTTTCGAGGATGTGGAATCGGTATGGGTAGAGCTGCGAAACACTAAGGGGCAGAAAACGCTGGTGGGTGTTGTGTACAGGCCACCTAACAGTAGTAGTGAAGTTGGAGATGGTATCAAACAGGAAATTAGAAATGCGTGCGACAAAGCCAAAACAGTTATAATGGGTGACTTCAATCTACATATAGATTGGGTGAATCAAATTGGCAGGGGTGCTGAGGAAGAGGATTTCTTGGAATGTATGCGGGATAGTTATCTAAATCAACATGTAGAGGAACCAACAAGAGAGCAGGCTATTTTAGACTGGGTATTGAGTAATGAGGAAGGGTTAGTTAGCAGTCTTGTTGTACGTGCCCCCTTGGGCAAGAGTGACCGTAATATGGTTGAGTTCTTCATTAGGATGGAGAGTGACATTGTTAATTCAGAAACAATGGTTCTGAACTTAAAGAAAGGTAACTTTGAGGGTATGAGACGTGAATTGGCCAAGATTGACTGGCAATTAATTCTAAAAGGGTTGACGGTGTATATGTAATGGAAGACATTTAAAGACTGCATGGATGAACGACAAAAATTGTTCATCCCAGTTTGGCAGAAGAATAAATCAGGGAAGGTAGTGCATCCGTGGATAACAAGGGAAATCAGGGATGGTATCAAAGCGAAGGATGAAGCGTACAAATTAGCCAGAAAAAGCAGCATACCGGAGGACTGGGAGAAATTCAGAGACCAGCAGAGGAGGACAAAGGGCTTAATTAGGAAAGGAAAAATAGATTATGAAAGAAAACTGGCAGGGAACATAAAAACTGACTGCAAAAGTTTTTATAGATATGTGAAAAGAAAGAGATTAGTTAAAACAAATGTAGGTCCCTTGCAGTCAGAAACAGGTGAGTTGTTCATTGGGTACAAGTATATGGCGGACCAATTGAATAACTACTTTGGTTCCGTCTTTACTAAGGAAGACATAAATAATCTGCCGGAAATAGCAGGGGACCGCGGGTCAAAGGAGTTGGAGGAATTGGGTGAAATCCAGGTTAGTCGGGAAGTGGTGTTGGGTAAATTGAATGGATTAAAGGCCGATAAATCCCCAGGGCCAGATAGGCTGCATCCCAGAGTACTTAAGGAAGTAGCTCCAGAAATAGTGGATGCATTAGTAATAATCTTTCAAAACTCTTTAGATTCTGGAGTAGTTCCTGAGGATTGGCGGGTAGCAAACATAACCCCACTTTTTAAGAAGGGAAGGAGAGAGAAAACGGGGAATTACAGACCAGTTAGTCTAACGTCGGTAGTGGGCAAACTGCTAGAGTCAGTTATTAAAGATGGGATAGCAGCACATTTGGAAAGTGGTGAAATCATTGGACAAAGTCAGCATGGATTTACGAAAGGTAAATCATGTCTGACGAATCTTATAGAATTTTTCGAGGATGTAACTAGTAGCGTGGATAGGGGAGAACCAGTGGATGTGGTGTATCTGGATTTCCAGAAGGCTTTCGACAAGGTCCCACATAAGAGATTAGTATACAAACTTAAAGCACATGGCATTGGGGGTTCAGTATTGATGTGGATAGAGAACTGGCTGGCAAACAGGAAGCAAAGAGTAGGAGTAAACGGGTCCTTTTCACAATGGCAGGCAGTGACTAGTGGGGTACCGCAAGGCTCAGTGCAGGGACCGCAGCTATTTACAATATATATTAATGAACTGGATGAGAGAATTGAAGACAATATCTCCAAGTTTGCGGATGACACTAAGACTGCAAGGTGACTTGGATAGGCTGGGTGAGTGGGAAAATGTTTGGCAGATGCAGTATAATGTGGATAAATGTGAGGTTATCCATTTTGGTGGCAAAAACAGGAAAGCAGACTATTATCTAAATGGTGGCTGACTAGGAAAAGGGGAGATGCAGCGAGACCTGGGTGGCATGGTACACCAGTCATTGAAAGTAGGCATGCAGGTGCAGCAGGCAGTGAAGAAAGCGAATGGTATGTTAGCTTTCATAGCAAAAGGATTTGAGTATAGGAGCAGGGAGGTTCTACTGCAGTTGTACAGGGTCTTGGTGAGACCACACCTGGAGTATTGTGTACAGTTTTGGTCTCCAAATCTGAGGAAGGACATTATTGCCATAGAGGGAGTGCAGAGAAGGTTCACCAGACTGATTCCTGGGATGTCAGGACTGTCTTATGAAGAAAGACTGGATAGACTTGGTTTATACTCTCTAGAATTTAGGAGATTGAGAGGGGATCTTATAGAAACTTACAAAATTCTTAAGGGGTTGGACAGGCTAGATGCAGGAAGATTGCTCCCGATGTTGGGGAAGTCCAGGACAAGGGGTCACAGCTTAAGGATAAGGGGGAAATCCTTTAAAACCGAGATGAGAAGAACTTTTTTCACACAGAGAGTGGTGAATCTCTGGAACTCTCTGCCACAGAGGGTAGTCGAGGCCAGTTCATTGGCTATATTTAAGAGGGAGTTAGATGTGGCCCTTGTGGCTAAAGGGATCAGAGGGTATGGAGAGAAGGCAGGTACGGGATACTGAGTTGGATGATCAGCCATGATCATATTGAATGGCGGTGCAGGCTCGAAGGGCCGAATGGCCTACTCCTGCACCTAATTTCAAGATTCAAGATTCAAGATTCAAGAAGTTTATTGCCATGTCAACAAGTTGATAGGAATTTGACTTGCCATGCAGCACACAAATAAAGATTACAACAAAGAATTTAACAACATAAAAACATCCCCCCACAATGGTTCCCACTGTGGGGGAAGGCAGCAAAGTCCAGTCCCATCCCCAGTTCACCCATAGTCGGGGCCTATTGAGGCCTCTGCAGTCGCCGATACGGCAGCCCGATGCCTCAGGCCCTCTCGCCGGATGATGAAGCTCCGGCGTCGGGTGAACACTCTCAGCGGCCCGGAGTGTCTGGAGCGGCCGCCTCCTCCCAGTAGACCGCGGCTCCCGAAGTCCACGAGCCGCGCTGGTCGATGCTCCGACTCTGTCGACCTCGTCGTCAGATCCCAGGCTCCGCGGTGTTCCAAGCTCAGCGCCGCTGGAAGCTCCACTGACCGCAGACCGCAGCTCCGCGATGTTGGAGCCGGCTGTCACACCACTCCGGAGCTTACTGCACGGCGACCTGGGTTAGACATCGCCCGCTCCGCGATGGTGCTTCAGCGCTGTGCCGCCGTCGAAGCTGAAGTCCTGGCCGGTCCCGGCAAGAAAACGCCGCTCCAGTCTGCCCGTAGGCCGCGAGGAAGGGACGAAGATACGGCTCGGAGAAAAGCCGCATCTCCGACCAGGTAGGGACTGAGAAGAATAGTTTCCCCCTTTCCCCCCCCCACCCCCCACATAAAAAGACTAAAAGATCTCCAAACAACACTCTCAACTAACTAAAAATAAAATTAAAAAGTGAAAAAACTAACAGCTGCTGGCAGGGCAGCCATATTCGACGGCGCCCCCTGTTGGTGTTAGTTTCTATGTTTCTATGATGTATAACCCTGAATATTAAGTTCCCAGGCCCGATCCTCCTGCAGCCACGTCTCAGTAATCCGCACAATGTCATATCTACCAACCTGTAACTGAGCCTCAAGCTCATCTACTTTACTTCTTCTACTTCGCGCATTCATATACAATACTTTTAATTCCTTACACATCTCACCTTTCACATCGATCCCTATTACACTTGGCCATACTCTCCTATCCCTTTGTGAGCTTCCTTTCCCATTAATTCTGGGGGTCATTAACCATCCCTTTATTTTCTTTCCCTTTAACTCCATCCTCAACTATCCCATTTGACACCCCACCCCCCTTATTCAGTTTAAAACCACCCGTGTAGCAGTGGCAAACATGCCTGCCAGAATGCTGGTCCCCCACCTGTTAAGATGCAATCCGTCCCTTTTGTACAGTTCCCCCTTACTCCAAAACAGATCCCAGTGATCTAAGAATCTAATTCCCTGCCTCCTGCACCAGTTCCCCAGCCACACATTCAGGTCCTGTATCTCCCTGTTCCTGCTCTCGCCAGCACGAGGAACTGGAAGCAAACTGGAGATAACAACCCTGGAGGTCCTGCTTTTCAGCATTTTTCCAAGCTCTCTAAATTCACGCTGCAGAATATTCATCCCCTTCTTTCCGACATCGTTAGTGCCGACATGCACTACCACTTCCGGCTGTTCACCTTCGCCCTTGAGGATTTTCTGCACTCTCTCCGTGACATCCTGGATCCTGGCACCAGGAAGGCAGCACACCATCCTCGAATCACGTCTGTTGCCGCAGAAACCCCTGTCCGTACCTCTCACAATGGAGTCTCCAACTACAATGGCATTGCCTGACGTTGGCCTCTTTGGTTTTGGCTCAACAGCCTTTTTTGCTTCGCAAGCCAGTCCGTGTGATAACGTCTTCTGTCCTGACAGCTTCTAAGTGGGTGAACCTGTTCACAAGAGGTACAACACCCGGGGACCTTTGCATTCCAAGTTTCCCTCCCTTTCTCACTGTCACCCACTTTCTCTCTTCCAGTACCTTAGGTGTAACAATCTTACTGTAGGACTTGTCGAGGAACGACTCAGTTTCTCGGATGAACCTGAGGTCATCCACTTGCTTCTCCAGTTCCCCAACACGGTCCTTCAGGAGCTGTACCTGTATGCACTTCTCACATTTGTAGCAGCCAGAGGCACCAGCAGTGTCCTTGACCTCCCACATACTGCAAGCATCACACTGAATCAGCTTGCCTGACATCTCCTTCTTTTGTCTCTCCCTCTCCAGCATTTTGCATAGCCTCCTCTCCTCAGCCTCCTCACCGAAGACTCTCAAGCCGAAGACTCTCAAGCCGAAGACTCTCAAGCCGAAGACTCACACTTTTCTCACAGGGCACTTCCCTCACTGCCACTCCCTAAGAGCCGTCCTGCTTATACTGACTGATAAATTGCCTAATTTACCAATTAACAAACCAAATTCCTCAGTTTTCATCTGTTTTCCCCCTCTGACTCACTTCTAACTCTCCTCCCATTCGGGCTAGAGCCAATCTGTTTTCTCCTGCTCTTCTTTGTTGCTGTTGCTTCGAAATCCACGGGAGCTCTGAGTAAAGTCTGCCTGTGCTTTGCCTCTCCTTTTCAACTGTTTTCCCCCTCTGACTCACTTCTAACTCTCCTCCCACTCAGGCTAGAGACAATCAGTGTTTTCTCCTGCTTCTCTTTTTTGCTGTTGCTTCAAAATCCACGTGAGTTCTGAGTCCCCCACAGATGTTGCTCAACCTAATTAACTTGTGTCTTTTAATCTCATGCCTTTGTCCAACTACCTGCCAATCCAAAACCTGCTCACCTGTATCCACCCATCACTTGCCAGGCTTTGACACACCCTCTCCCCTCTTGCAGCTTTCTTCTCCCGACTACAATCAATCTAATGAAGGGTCCCAATCTGATTCATGTTCCCCAAAGATGTTGCCTGACCTACTGAGTTATTCCAATACTTTGTGTGGTTTTCTTTCTTTGTTTTGTCCCTACAATTTTCACATTCAGTTGCCGCGGGACTCTCAGCATCCAGGAGACTGGCACAGCCATGCCACCTAGAGGTGTCTACTTCAACCAAGTCTCAGGGAGTGCAGACAGAGGCCCTGATTCTGGTCTGTTCTGATGACAAGGGAATACAAGGGCTGAGAACTTCCCTGGAGGCACATCTCGCTACTGCGCTCCAACTGTATCAGCTCATTGGGGACAACCTGTCCTGGTTGGAGTTAGGGCCCAGTTTGGGAAATAGGATGAGTCCAGAATCAACTCTTTATCCCTAGTCTATCCAAATAGCAAAAAGCAAAAAATAAGCGGACCATTAATTCAAATTATTTCAAGCGTGAATTTTTACAAAGGCTTAAATAAATCAGTAGATGAGATCATAATACTGTACTTAGCACTGGCACATTAATTTGTTCTCTGAGTCCAACATAATGAGTCATTTTACAATTCTTAGGGTCCTTTTATCAGATTTCTTTGAGGTTATGTGGCATAAGCTGGCACTTGTCACCATGGAGTTCTGGCTCACTGAGATGAGCCAGATATAAACCAGATGAATCACATGAACTCTAAAAACTGACCAACAGCAACAGAGTTAAACAAGAACCAAAATACTGCTGGAGATCAGAAATAAAGACAGAAAATGCCTTCAATTCTCAGCAGGCCAGGAGACTCCTGTGGTGAGTGTAAGTTTGGCTTAACGTTTCAGGTCGTTGACCCTTCATCAGAACCCAGGGACAGTGTTCATTTCATGAATGTAGCAATTACATGAGGGGCAACTTAATTTTATATAACCTCTTTGCCATGACAACACATATCCAAGTATTATAAAACGTTGGTTAGGCAGCATTTGGAGTATTGTGTGTAGTTTTGTGTGTCACCCATTACAGGAAGGATGTGGAGAGCATGCAGAGGTTTACCAGCATGCTGCCTGGATTAGAGGATATCAGCTTTAAGGGAAGGTTGGACTAATTTGGATTGTTTTCTCTGGAGCATGGAGGTTGAGGGGAGACCTAATAGTGGTATATAACATTATGAGAGGGATAGATAGGGTAGGCTGGTGGAAATGCCAAGGGCCCAGCTTTAAGATCAGAGGGGAAAAGTTTAACTTGATTTGTTTTATTTTACGTGTGTGTTCTCTAATCTTATCATGTTTAAAACAAAGGAATAATTTTTAAAATGCCGATTGTTAATAGTAACTGATCAATATTAAATGTTTCTGAATGTTAAAAATGTACGTATGATGTACATATGCTAATGCATGATGAGCGTTTGATGGCACTGGGCCTGTGCTTGCTGGAGTTTAAAAAGATGAGGGGGGACTTCATTGAAATCTACGGAATAGTGAAAGGCCTGGTTAGAGTGGATGTGGGGAGGATGTTTTCATATGGGAGAGTCTAAGACCAGAGGGCATAACTTCAGATTAAAAGGACATACCTTCAGAACTGAGATGAGGAGCAATATCCTTACTTAGAGGGTGGTGAATCTGCGGAATTCATGCCACAGACGTCTGTGAATGCCAAGTCATTGGGTATTTTTAAGGCATTGATTGATATATTTTTGATTTGTAAGGGTGTCAAGGATTATGGCGAGTTCATAGTTCATAGTTTCGTTTATTGCAACATGTACCGAGATACAGTGAGAAGCTTTTGTTAACCAGTCTTGTCAACCAGTCAGCGGAAAGACAATATATGATTATAATCGAGCCATTCAAAGTGTACAGATACTGGATTAAGGGTATAACGTGAATAACGTTCAAAGCCAGTAAAGTCCGATCAAACTTCTACAGGTGCACAGTAGAGAGCATGCTGACCGGTTGCATCGTGGCTTGCTTCAGCAACTTGAGCGCCCTGGAGAGGAAAAGACTACAAAAAGTAGTAAACACTGCCCAGTCCATCATCGGCTCTGACCTCCCTTCCATCGAGGGGATCTATCACAGTCGCTGCCTCAAAAAGGCTGGCAGTATCATCAAGGACCCACACCATCCTGGCCACACACTCATCTCCCTACTACCTTCAGGTAGAAGGTACAGGAGCCTGAAGACTGCAACGACCAGGTTCAGGAATAGCTACTTCCCCACAGCCATCAGGCTATTAAACCTGGCTCGGACAAAACACTGAACTTTATTAGCCAATTAACTGTTATTTGCACTTTATCAGTATATTGATTCATGTGTGTATATATTTATAGAATGCCTTGTAGTCAATGCCTACTATGTTCTGTTGTGCTGAAGCAAAGCAAGAATTTCATTGTCCTATCAGGGACACATGACAATAAACTCACGACTTGACTTGAAGATAGTCCAAGGGTCTCCAATGAAGTAGATAGTAGTCCAGGCTTGCTCTATAGTTGTGGTAGGATGGTTCAGTTGCGTGATAACAGCCGGGAAGAAACTATCCCGAATCTGGAGGTGTGCGTTTTCACACTTCTAAATCTTTCACCTGATGGGAGAGGGGAGAAGAGGGAGTGGTTAAGGTGCGACTCGTCCTTGATTATGCTGGTTGCTTTGCCGAGACAGCATTAGGTATAAATGGAGTCAATGGAACAGAGGTTGGTTTGTGTGATGATCTGGGCTGCGTCCACAATTCTCCACAATTTCTTGCTGTCTTGGATGGAGCTGTTCCCAAACCAAGTTGTGATGCATCCTGATAACGGCCCATATGTAGGTTGGTGAGAGATGTTGGGGGCATGCCGAACTTCCTAAACCTTCTAAGGATGTGGAGGCGTTGGTGTGTTTTCTGGCCCATTGATTCAATATGGGTGGTCCAGAAGTAATTGGTGATATTTATTCCTCGGAATTTGAAGTTCTCGAACATCTCTACTTTGGCGTCATCAATGCAAACTGGGGTATGTGTACCGCTTCGCTCACTATCTCCTTGGCTTGCTGCCATTAAGAAAAAGGTTGATGTCTTGACACCAGGACACAAGGTTCTCAATCTCAATTAGACTCGATGGCCTAACTTTGCTACAATGACGGATGAACTAATGAACGTATTCACAGCATCTAATTTGAGTGAAACCTTTGGAAACCAAGGGGTGGGGCCTCACCAGTTGTCCAGCACTCATCACTGCCACCTATTGAAATAGAGCCAGTGTCTCCCAAGACCAGGCTCATGTGCTGGGTGCTGGGATAGTTCTGAGATCCTTGGGTCCATCTGCCTCGAGTACATGTGTAACCCTGCAAAGTGGGGAGAACGCCAACTATTTCAGAAACCAACCACTTGGCCACCCTGTCGTAAACCTCTTGCTTCATCTGTGGAAAAGTCTGTGTGTCCACATTACCCTTCTTAAGGCACATCAGAGCCTACAAAACTAATGTGGGTGCACATCCTCCTCCATCACCTTAGATGATACAGTCACCCAAATGACGCACTCAACGTAATCCAACATGTTTTTGGCAGAGTATCTCTCTTTAGTTCTAATATCTGAACCCTTCCATGTCATAAGATCATAAGCTCATGTGATAGGAGCAGAATTAGGCCATTCGGCCCATCAAGTCTACTCCGCCATTCAATCATGGCTGATCAATCTCTCCGTCCCAACCCCATTCTCCCCATAACTCGTGTCATCCATACTAATCAAAAATCTGTCTATCTCTGCCTTAGAAATATCCATTGACTTGGCCTCCACAGCCTTCTGTGGCAAACAATCCACAGATTCATCACCTTACCTTTCCCTACCTTTCCCACTACCTACGTAGATGTCCCTACCTTTCCCATTCCTCCTCAAAATTTCCAGCCAGCAATCTTGAGACACGAGAAGATCCCACTCAGAGTCAATATATCTCAGAGAACACAGCTGGATTAATATGAGAGGTAACAAAGTGCTGGAGTAACTCAGCAGGTCAGGCAGCAACTCTGGAAAACAGTTCGGGTCGAGACCCTGAAACATCACCCATTCCTTCTCTCTAGAGATGCTGCCTGTCCCGTTGGATTACTCCAGCATTTTGTGTCTATCTAAGGAGGTAGTGAAGTTCACTTGGTCTTAGGCTTTTATTTTACTCCAGCCAAGCCAAGTTGTAGCCATGAGGTATCAGCATAGATAGATACAAAAAGCTGGAGTAACTCAGTGGGACAGGCAGCATCTCTGGAGAGAAGGAATGGGTGACGTTTCGAGTCGAGATCCGTCTTCAGCATCCTGACTGAATATTCCCCACAGAATCTATCTGCACCTTACAGAACAAACCTTTATTAAGCTGTTTAACAATTGTTTTTAAAACCCCGTATCACACATTCATAAAGCAAAATACAGCATCGAAGATCATCTGTGGGAGGCATTAAGCCCTTAATAGCATGATAGGATAAAAAGAACGACAATAATCTATATTATTTAAATGAGATTTATCAAATGCCTCAATGAGTATTTTAATCAACTAGGCAATGCTGTTAACATTGCATTTTATTTTGGGAGATGATGCAAAGTAGTAGTAATTACTTTAAGTGCGGGATTGCCATCATAATTTAAACAGTGGAAACCTTGACACTATTACCCCATTGAGCTTGATCGGAGTGTCACACCAGAGATTATATCATGTGTATTAACATGGGCATGAGCCAGAATGCATTTGGCTTTGACTCTTACCTTCCATGGGAGTGCAAGAGACTGTGGAAAATGACACATAACGGAAGTTTATCCTCCACACAATTAGATGGCATCATCACTGAGATGCTCTCCTTCCATGATCCAGTCTCAAACTCGGCTCTAGTTGTCACTACAATCCACCTACACATGACAATAATGAGCTATTGGAGTGATATAATAAATATACACAACCTTTCGCACTCAAATTGGTAGATCTCTGCCTTGTTGGTATTGAATGTAAGGTCTATTCTCTCGCAAGCTTCCATGAACAAGTCACAAAGACCTGGAGCTCAACCTCCAAGTGAGTGTAAACACAAGTGATATCTGAATGTTATTGAAATTTAGGTGACCTTAGTTCTGTAGTGTAGTGTGCTGAACAGTTTCCCAATAGTTCTGAAGATTAGCTCCACGCTTGTGGAAGTTGATTGGAAGTGGAAAGCAAGATTACCAAAGTGTTGGGGAAATGACGCAGCCTTATATGATTCAATCCTTAACTGAGATTGGATGTGTTATAGTCCCGTTGGTTTTGATCATGGCTGGCATGCTGCCAGAACGCAAATGTTAAATAGCACCAAATTTCTTTGGATGACAGCAGTAATTGAGGAGGATGTTGCACAGTCCCACTCTATGCATGGAGTCAAAGGCTTTAATAAGATCGGAAAAGAGATATGCTGAATGGTACTGCTGCCTGTATTTCTCTTGAAGATATCATCTAGTGAAGATCATGTCCATGGTATCTCTCTCAGAGTGAATTCAGGGAACGGCACCTCAGCCATAAGGAGGAGGTGATTGAGGAGGACTTTGGCAATGACTTTTCATGAAGCACGCAGCACAGAGACCCCTCTGGAGATACCTTTTTGTTTCTTGATGACTACATTTAGAATATCCTTGATATCCTTCCCTTCCAACATATTAGCAAACAGATTATGGAATCCTGACTAAAGCTCTTCACTGGCCATTTTTAGTGTTTCATTCAAGCCTTCGGTATCCTGAATTAAATCCTAATGCTCCCAAGGCCTTATTTTTTTTGATTGAGAAAGGGCTTCTTCATGCCCAGGAGTGACAGCAAAGTTGGATCACTAGTTTGCAATGGATTGCATCAAGCCTGCTATTATCAAGGATGGAGTCACAGTTGTGGATTCTGAGGGGCAGCACAGTTGCGCAGCGGTAGAGTTGCTACCTTACAGCCCCAGAGATCCAGGTTCGATCCTGACTATGGCTGCTGTCTTTACAGAGTTTGTAAGTTTTCCCTGTGACCTTAATTGGTACACGTGACAATAAACTGACCTTTGAACCTTTGACCTGTGGGTTTTCTCCAGGTACTACGATTTCCTCCCACACTCTAAAGGCATGCATGTTTGTACGTTAAATGGCTTCTGTAAATTGCCCCTGGTGTGCAGGATGGTGCTTGTGCACGGGGTGATCATTAGTCAGCATAGGTTCAGTAG
The DNA here is from genome assembly GCA_038087875.1 of Malacoraja senta. Classification (NCBI taxonomy): domain Eukaryota; kingdom Metazoa; phylum Chordata; class Chondrichthyes; order Rajiformes; family Rajidae; genus Malacoraja; species Malacoraja senta. The sequence continues at coordinate 36,318,509 of CM075977.1, read as the reverse complement.
GCTGAAGGGCCTGTTTCCACGTTGTATCTCTAAAGTCCAAAGTATAAAGAGGAAATCTTTGAAATATTCTTCCATCTATGTGATGACTGCCTTTCTGTCCTGGATGAATACACCCCATAACATCACTGTAAGATGGCACCGTGGTTAGATTGGCCAGTACTGATGAACTCAGGCACACTATGGCTGAGACTACTGAACTGCCTCCATCCACCATTCACTCGGCACAGCTGAATCCCTGTACACTTGAAGCTTCGCCTCTCTGCTTTCATAATCAATTACTCCTTCAATAAATGATAACAAATCTGTTAGCTTTCCCAATCATTTGTTTGTACACCAGCCTTTTCCAAATCATGCATCAGAACAATCAGTCCTCTCTTCATCTTATGGGCCTGTCCCACTTATGTGACTTTTTAGGCGAGTGCAGGAGACTCTGCGCTCGCCACATGGTCGCCACATGTTCGCTGATGGTCTCTGGTGAGTCTCCTTCATGGTCTCGAGAAGTTCCCGCATTCTGGGAACTAGTCGTGGCCTCAGTATGGTCGGCGCAAAATTTTCAACATGTTCGCCATGGAAAAAATCGATAATCCTGTAGTTGTAGGTGCAGTTGTAGTGGGTTCGCCATGTAGTTATGGGTAGTCGAGGTAGTCGTAGGCAAATTAGTTAATCGCCTTTGCTGACCGGTCATTTTCATTGGCTCATTGGGGAAATAAAACGTAAGCAGGACTTTTCAGAACCAAAGATAACCGACCCGAAATGTTAAATGTCCGCCGAACTTCACAGCTGTGAATCTCTGGCTTATTACAAGTTTTCTGGCTTCTTAAAAGTTTTATCCACTCCTTCTCTCCCCCCTTCTCTCCCCCCTTCTCTCCCCCCTTCTCTCCCCCTTCTCTCTCCCCCCTTCTCTCTCCCCCTTCTCTCTCCCCCCTTCTCTCTCCCCCCTTCTCTCTCTCCCCTTCTCTCTCTCCCTTCTCTCCCCCCCTTCTCTCCCCCCGTTCTCCCCCCCTTCGCCCTCCTTCTCCCCTCTTTCAAAGAACTTACCGTACACTGTGCTAGCCGTCTTAATTACAGCGCTAACCTTCCTGTTCATCGCGGTGTGTGTCTGTATCACCTTAGCTTTGTACCGTGTAAATTTCAGACAGCCCTCCACTGCTTGCCCTGGCCCCCACCTTTGCGATGTGTTTGTGTGTGTGTGTGTATGTGTGTGTTCCACTCTGACAGTCACCGTTCCAGTTCCTGGTTTTTCAGGTGACTGCCGGCAACTTGACAGTCTCCGGCAGTCCGCTGAAAAATCGCCTCAGTGGGACAGGCCCATTTGAGTTGCAATCTCTGATCACTTAGATAATGTGCATCGTTTATAATCAGTTCGAATGTCTACATGCTTTTATTTCTTACCATAAGTTCTTGTGACCTTATGTTCAGTGAAACACAAGATATCTTTCATATATAATGTAACTGTCCTCCATATGTAAGTTGATGTATTTAGACCAAGCTGATGACTATAGTCACTGGGCCCCATCATGTCTTCACAGCTCAAATTGAGATCTCAACTCTGAAGTTGGACAGTAGATTAGGCACCACGATTGTCCTGCTCATACTGTAGAGAACAGAAGGGTGGTGAAGAAGGCTTTCGGCACACAGGCCTTCATCTGTCAGAGTATTGAGTATAGAAGTTGGGAGGTCATGTTATAGTTGTACAAGATATTGGTGGGGCCATGTTTAAAGGTTCAGTTTTGATCATCCGGCTATAGGAAAAATGTTATCAAGCTGAAAAGGGTGCAGAAAGGATTTATGAGGATGTTGCCAGGATACGAGGGCCTGACCTATAGGGAGAGGTTGAATAGGCTAGGATTTTATTCCTTGGAGTGCAGGAGGATGAGGGGTGATCTTACAGAGGTGTATAAGATCATCAGAGGAATAGTAGGGTAAATGCACACATCTTTTTTCTCAGAGTAGGGGAATCGAGAACCAGAGGACAGAGGTTTAAGGTGGGGGGGGGGGAGGGGGGGGTAGTTAATAGAAACCTGAGGGGCAACATTTTTACACAAAGAGTGGTAGATGTATGTATCAAGCTGCCAAAAGAGGTAGTGCTCAAGAAAGATTTAGAAAGGTACATAGGTAGGATAAGTTTAGAGGGACACTAGTCCCACCTGCAGGCAGGTGGGACTAGTGTAGATGAGGCATGGGCAAGTTGGGCCGAAGGATTTGTTTGCATGCTGTATGACTCAATGACTTCCACAAGATTAAAACTGCACAGAGGCTGGTCTGCTACATTTCAATCCAATGGATGAAATGTATAAGCAAACCAGTCTTTTGGTCTTGTGGTAGTTCCACACGGCAAAACCTTTTACACACAAAGCAGGGGATGATATTTATACTCAGAGGGATCAATCCCTGGTTTATTAGAGTGCCTGCAGAAGATAGAATAGAAGAATGGAAAACAGCAGGAAACACTTTTACAACCAGACATCTTGAATGGTAATGATTGAAATATGTGAAGGTATTGAATGAAATATTACTGCACAGATAATTTAACCAGTGCCTGGAAGCCAAAGGGATTCTCTGCTGAGGAAGATGCAGAAGAAGGACAGTAATGGGCCGGTCCCACTTAGGCGACTCTTTAATCGACTGCCAGGGACTAGTTTTAATGGAATTCACCTACGACACCCGGCGACAACCTACGACAGCACCTACGACCGCAAATATTGTCGCCACTGTCGTTGAAACATTTTCAACATGTTGAAACTTTTGCGGCAGTCGCCTGTAGTCACCCAAAAAATTGCCTAAGTGGGACAGGCCCATAAGGAAGAGCTCCCACCCCTCCAATAACATCCATGCTATTAATTTAGCATGCTGTAGAACCATATCCACCGAGTGGCGAGAGCTGGGACCAAGCCACAACTTGGGAGGTTGTCAAGAGCACATTTGGACACAGAGTTGGCCACTGTCACACAGTGCAGGAGGCTGACTGCAAGTAACTGCCCTTCCCTCCCTGCCAGTGACAAGACATGAGTGCACAGACTCGAGTAAGGAGCCACACACAAAGTGCTGGAGGACGTTAGCGGGTCAGGCAGCATCTGGGGAGGGAATTGACAGGTGTTGCTTCAGGTCAGACTGTGGAAGGCTCCCGACTTAAAACATCTTTTGCCTTTACAGCTGTTGATCTACCCATTGAATTCTAGCAGCAACTTGTTTTTTGCTCCAGATCCTGCCATCTGCAATCTCTTCCAGCTATGTTTAGAACTCAGAATCAGGCAAGATGGTCAGTGAGCTTGTCATTGTTTGGAAGAGTTTATTTCAGCACCTGTCATCTGACATTTTTTCTATATCATGTGCACTGTGACAAATGTGTTTGTTGTCTAGAAGAAAATTACTAAACGCACAGAATCTCACATTTGGATTTGCGTGAAGAACTGCGATACCTATGGAGGTGAATCAAGAAATACAAATGAATTTCCTCCAGTGCAAAGTTCAAGTTCTCCTGCAAATTCCAGTCATACGGTCATTACAAATGCTCCAGTCCTTCAGTCAGAGGTAAATCTAAAGACTCTATGAGGTTGCTACAGCTTAATGGAAACCATTGCTTAACTGTCAGTAAGCAAATTGCTTCAACTACAAAAGGGAATAAATACTTTAGACTTCAGAGATACAGTGTGGAAACAGGCCCTTCAGCCCACCAAGTCCACACCAACCAGCAATCACCCCAAATAATTACTGTCAATGTGATTTCTTCAGAAAAGGGGAGATTTCACTGTAAGGAAGTACAGAGAGGGTGGGTTCACAACACTGAAGTCATGAGCATAATGAAATGGAGTTACATAGTATTTCCAATACCAAGGTAATGGCCAAAAGCAGGATGACATCAAGTCACAGCAATGATCAGTATATCAAGGTGAGCAACCACGTGTCTCAGGGTTGTCCAGTCATGGGCAGGGATACACAACCAAGCAAGTGCAATGAGGAAGAACGCAACAACGATTAGAGTGGATGTGAACAAAGATGAGAGTCGTTCAGAGTCTCATGAAGGGTCTCGACCCGAAACATCAGCAATTCCTTCTCTCCAGAGATGCTGCCTGTTCCGTTGAGTTACTCCAGCATTTTGTGTCCATCTTTGATTTAAACCAGCATCTGCAGTTCCTTCCCACACATTAAAAAATGGCAACCTTCATGTCATGATGTGTATGTACCATTGACAGTGTAAGTTCCTTTGAGAAGACAAAAAAAACGGAGAAAACAAGTGCATGATCAACATCTAAAAACAATGCGAATATGACTGAGCAAAAGGGAGAGGTTGAGCAAGCTAGGGCTTTATTCCTTGGAGTGCTCTCCAGTTTGTTTTATGTGGGGGGAGGGGGAGGGGGTTGGGGGAAACTTTCTTTCAGTTTCTTATCTTGGCGTAGATGCCATTTTTTTCTAGATTGCATTTCTGGTCGCTCTGCGGCCTACCATCGATGGAGCTGGAGGCCTCCTCGGACTGACTTGAGCCCCACCACCGCGGGGCGTGGACTTGACATCAGAGTCAATCCCTTGCCTGGGATCGCTCCAACCGCAGCCTGCGGACTTTATCATCAAGAGATCGCAGTCTCAGGAGAGGCTAGTCGGGAGCTCCAACGACGCAGAGGCTCGACCAGTCCCAACCCAGGGTTCGATTGCTGGCGCGGGGGAGCTGACATCCCCCCAATGCAGGAGCTGATCGCCCTGATGCGGAGGGCCCAAACGCCGCTGGCTACGGGAGTCAAGATCGTCCCGTCAACGGAGGGCTCGAGGCTCCCGACCACGGGAGAGCAAAGAAGTGAAGAGATCTGAACTTTTTTTCTCCTTCCACCACAGTGAGGAATGTGGAGGAGTCACTGTGGTGGATGTTTATGTTAAAATGTATTTTGTGTGTTCCGTTGCTTTTTATTTGTATGACTGACTTGGCAAATGAAATTCCTCATATGTTGCAAAACATACTTGGTTAATAAAGTATTATTGTGATTGTGATTGTGATTGATGAGGGATGATCTCAAAGAAGTGTACAAAATCATGAGTGGAATGGATCAGGTAAACGCACAGATTGTTTTGCCCAGAGTAGAGGAATCGAGAACCAGAGGTTTAATGTGAGAGGGGAAAGATTTAGTGGAAACCTGAGGGGTAACTTTTTTTACCCAAAGGATAGTGGGTGTATGGAACAAACTGCTGGAGGGGGCAGTTGAGGCAAGTACTATCACAACTTTTAAGAAACTTTAGACAGGTACATGGATAGGGTAGGTTTAGAGGGATATGGGTCAAAAGCAGGCAGGTAGGACTAGTGTAGATGGGGCATGTTGGCCGGCCAAGGCAAATTTTAAAGTTTAAAGAATCACTTTCGAATCAAATTGAACTGTAAGAGGCCTTTCAGCCTACCATGTCTGTACACGATTTTTAAAAGTGCACACCAGTTATCCCCTCTCCCTGCTCTTTCCTCAAAGTCCTACAAAGCTTACCTTCTCAAAAGCTCTCCATTTTCCTTTCAGTCTCTGTTGAAAGTGCTTGTAGTGTACAATCTGGATCACAATAATTTATTGCAAGAAAGAAATTCATCTAATCTCCCCTTCTGCTACAATCAATTATCTGAGATCCAAGCGAAATTGGCATTTAAGTAGCAGATCCAGTGCAATTGTTTGTACAGAAGACAAGCCCCCAAGATTTTCAATCCTTTTTATATTGACTCAGATTTTAAAATCTTTTGAATCGTTTCCTTGAATTGTTTGTTTGTTACATTGCATCTCTAAAATATTAAACAGGAGTTGAGGGTCGGATAGGGAATGGATCAATATTTTTTTACCTTCCTCAAAGAATATTGTTCCCCTGCTGCACAGAAAAAAAGCATCTTTGAGTTAGGCAGGTGCTTAAAGGGTTAAAATAAAACAGAGGATGGTGGGACACAGAGGGGGTGGGGGGCAGGGACAGGGGGAGGGGCAGCAAAGAAAAATGCCCCACAGCCAATAGTGGTCAAACGTGATCAGCAATTTCAAGAGACTGTCCCATATGGTGAATGATGGTGGTTCTTAGTGGATTGAATTCAATTTCGACCACAACAAGAGCTATTTCAATGGGTTGTACCTTTGGGTCATAAAGGTTTAACCAGCAAGTTACTGAATCATTTTAAACTGCATGGCAATTAAGTGCTTTGAACTCGTTTTTTTAAACATAGTAAATGTGATGGAGCTTGAAAATTGTATCACTTCCCTATCATCTTGTGCTGTCCATCCAGGTTTGACAATTAAATGTTGATTGTGTTGTTTCCCTTTTTTTATATTAAAATAAGCCAACAACTCAGTGTGCAGACATTCGGTTTGACCATGGGCTTGTGTGGTCATGCCATGACTGACCTTTTTGTAGTACAGCAGGTCAGATAATAGTCTGAACAGTGCTCACGTCTGGTCACAGCTCGGTAGAGCATTGCTGTCAACACCCTCCTTATACGCCAGCTCATCTCGGACTTCTCCGCCTGTCAGTATGCATGGTTTGAGACAACCTGGAGGTCAGATGCTGCAACAACTAACCATTACCATTCTGTCATCACCAAGCTACTCATGTACCAAGAAGGAGGGCTGAATGGAAGTCATACCGACCCCTTCATCTTTACATAGCTCTGGGCTGGAGTAATGTCCTGAATCTTATTCATTTGAATGGGACTGCCAGCATCTTGAAATAAGTTTTTTTTTTTTTTTTTTAATTTGTATTTTATTAGAAGTACATTACATTACAACCACATACATTAGTACTTGTCATTTATATCTTCTTACAATTAATGTACTCCATTTATTTTTTACACTAGAAAAGGAAAAGATTGAAAGAAAGAAGAAAGTGAAGGAAAAAGTGAAAGTGTAGGAAATGTGACAACAAAAAAGGACGAAGACCCTATAAGAGCAAAATTAAAAACAAAAGAAAAAGAGTTAAGAAATAGACCCTAGGAAAGAAAGAAAGAGAGAAAGAGGAAATAAGTTAAACCAAATAAATGGCCTACTTACATTATTGTACTTCATCTTCATCTTTTTCTTAAGTTAATATCTAGGACTCTAAAGTGTTCTGAATTGTTATACTTATTATTATCTGAACCTGCAGGATCCGTTTTTAAAAGCCTCTGTTCATCAGATACTTTAAAAAATTGTTCAAAGACATTTGGCCGCAGTGAGCTGTGAGAAGGCCAACAGGGTGTTAAATGTTACCCAAGGCCTCGTCACCACTCATGGACTGCTCCACTTCATAGGTCGACTCCCAGGTATGGAGAGTCAATGTGGCCGGCCCTTTATATCCCACCCAGGATAATACAAGTGGGTACACCAAAGATGAGTCCAGCAAGACTGCTTGGACTCCCAGCAATGAGTAGGCCTCAGGCAATCTGTAGTCAAAGATGTTTAAAATCAATTTAAAAAGAATGAAGTAGCTTTAAAAAAAAAAGTAAATAATTGCATTTTAAATAACTGTAAAATGCTAACTGCTAATTAAAAATGAAAAACTAAAGTAAAAATATCAAACATTTACCACAGGGCCACTGACACTATGAATGATCTGTGCGACTTGCTGTAAAGTGGAGGCGTTGATGCGAAGTGAAGTCAGTTTCTCTCCCCATCTGAGACCAAGCACCCGTGAAAATCCAGGACAAGTGGAGTTGACTGAGAATTTACGGCTACTCACTGAACCATAAGGTCATAAGCCATAGGAGTAGAATTCGGCAAATCAAATCTACTCCGCCATTCAATCATGGCTGATCTATCTCTCCCTCGTAACCCCATTCTCCTGCCTTCTCCCCATAACCTCTGACACCTGTACTAATCAAGAATGTATCTATCTCTGCCTTAAAAATATCCATTGGCATGGCCTCCACAGCCTTCTGTGGCAAATAATTCAACAGATCTGGCCCATATCCATCTAAACCTATCCTATCCATGTGCCTGTCTAAATGTTTCTTAAGCATTGCCTCAACTACCTCCTCCGATGGCTTGTTCCATACACCCACCACCCTTTGTGTGAAAAAGATACCTCTCAGGTACCAGTTAAATCTTTCCCTCATCACCTTAAACCTATATCCCCCGGTTCTCAATTCCCCTACCCTGGGCAAAATACTCTGTATCTACCCAATCTATTCCTCTTGATTATGTACACCTCTAAGACCACCCCCATCCTCCTGCGCTCCAAGGAACAGTCCCAGCCTACTCAACCTCCCCCTATAGCTCAAGCCCTTGAGTACTTGTAACATCCTTATACTGTAAATCTTCTCTGCACTTTTTCCAGCTTGTAACATGTTTTAAGTCAGGACATGTGGAGAAAATCACCTCCATCCCCTTCCACACATCCCATCCTCAGGCCTCAATTCATGCATTTTCACTATGTATCTCATAGGCTATTGTCTCCTTTTCATCTCTGACCATTCTCCACCCATCTGTCAACCAACCTCACCTGCCCCACCTGTCAGATGCTTGGCTTTGTCCCGCCCCCACCTCTCTTCCAGCTTTTCCCCTCACCACAATCACTCTGAAGAAGGGACACAACCCGAAAAAGTCTACTATCCATATTCTCCAGGGATGCTGCCTGACTGTCTCAGTTACTCCAGTACTTTGTGCTTTTTGCTCAAGATTCCAGCATCTGCAGTTCCTTGAGTATGACTTTTCTGTCCTCAGTCTCCTCTGCTGTCAGACTGAGGCCACATGCAAACTGGAAGAACTGCACCTCTTGGGCAGTCTACAACCCAATGGCATGAACATTGAATTCCCTAGTCTCAGGTAAACTGCCCCCTCATACTGCCTTCTCATCTACCTCATCTACCCTGTCCATGCTGACCACCCCCCACCAATGTACACCCTTTTCCACAGTCCTATCATCCAGCACCTTTTCTCTCAGTCATTTCCCATCCCCCACTATGAGCCCCTTATTTTTCCTTTACTTCCCCCTCTTTCCCACTATCCCACCTCTTGTTCCCTTCTACCCACTGCTCTCTATTTTACATTTCACACCTTTTCCTTCTCTATCTAATTCCACATATGCACACTTTTATCTCCTTTTTATTATCACCACCCAATTGTCAACCACTCCTCTTTACCTGAACCAACCTATCGCTTGACAATTTTTGCTGTACCCCTTCCCCTCACCTCCCTTTACCAGCTTTCTCCTCTCTGCTCATTCAGAAGAAGGGTTGCGACCCAAAATATTGTCTGTCCTTTTCCCTTTGCAGATGCAGCCTGGCATGCCAAGTTCCTCCAACAATTTATTGTTGGCTCATAACCTTAGATATCTCAATTAAGTAACTATTCTTCGTGAGCATGCTTAGACAGTGGCTATTGGCAAACTTAGTTTAAGTTTGAGATAGTTTAGAGATACAGCGTGGAAACAGGCCCTTCGTCCCACCGAGTCCGCGCCGAACAGCAATTCGTGTAAACTAGCATCATCCTACACAATAGGGACAATTTACAATCTTTACCAAAACCAACTAACCTACAAACCTGAATGTCTTTGGAGTGTGGTAGGAAACCGGAGCACCCAGGGAAAACCCATATGGTCATGGGGAGAACATACAAACTCTGTACAGACAGCAACTGTAGTCAGGATCGAACCCAGGTGCCTGGCGCTGTAAGGCAGCAACTCTACCACTGTGCCACTCTGCCTCAGATTAAAAGATCGACAAAGATTAACAGAACAGTCTAACTTCATATGACCTCATCTACCTTTCTCATAACAGCACGGATAGATCACAAAAAATGGCCATTCAGACTGTCATTCCTACTCACCACATCAAAGTTGATCTCTAGCTCCATGTATTCAGATCTGTTTCATAACCCTTCATGTAATAACTGTCAAAAATTGATCTCCATCAGTTTGGAAAGTACTACTTCACCCACTCCCTATCTGTTGTGTTCTAGCTTTGATATATATCCCAGGACACATGAAACTTTGTGGGGGTTGTTTCTCCATTCTTTCCATTAGACAAAAAAAAAAGAGAATAAGGGGTTAGCCATTTAGGACTGAGATGAGGGAAAACGTTTTCACCCAGAGAGTTGGGAATCCGTGGAATTCTCTGCCACAGAAGACAGTGGAGGCCAATTCATTGGATGTTTTCAAGATGGAGTTAGATTTAGCTTTTAGGGCTAAAGGAATTAAGGGATATGAGGAAAAATCAGGAACGGGGTACTGATTTTAGATGATCAGCTCGAAAGGCCGAATGCCGTTCTCCTGCATCTATTTTGCTATGTGTGTATGTTTCTAAAAACTAGATTTATAAAGCACCTTTCTCCCTCTTAAGTCAACCCAAATCATTTTACAGCCATTTAGAAATGTTTAAAGTGAAATCAGCAACCAAATGGTGTACAATAAGCTCTCACAGACAACAAGGGACAAAGAAAAGGTTATTGTATTTTAGTGACGTTTGTTTCAAGGGTGCAGGCGACATCTCCACTGAACCTCTTTGAAAGATTGTTTAAATCTACCTGAAAGGGAAGTCAGGGGCTGAGTTAGCACCTTCTTCAACAGAATGAACAGCTGACATTGTAGCTCACCCTCAGTACTGCACTGGCTTATGTCCTGAACTCCTTGGAACCCACATCTTCAGAGGTGACAACTACTCTCTGATCCAAAGCCAGTGAATGAAGTGAGGTCAACTCCACTTTTCACTGCAACCCCAGCTCCAGTGGGATCACAGGTCCAAACTCCACTACTTACAGTCTTCCAATGCGATATGCATATCCTAATCATTGCATCTCACCCAGTCCCTCCCTGTCCAGTTTAATGATTTTCCCAAAAGGTGGTTAAGTATACAACAGCCTCTCGCTCGAAAAATGGTCCTCATCACAGAAGGCAGCATCTTTCAGGGCATTAAATCAGTTGCCTGCTTACCAGGAGAGGAGGCAAAGAGGGATTTTCTACCTGTCTGGGGTCTTTTGAACCTCACAGCCCAGGTGTCTTGCTTGCAGAGTTCTTACAGATTCAGATGACGTGTGAGGACAATTGAGCTTGTGAGACGGAAGACATATTTCCAGCATTTGTAAATAAGACTTTTCCTAACTTTTATACCAAGATGGCATTCTCCCCTTATATTAATGTTCAGGACCTTGAGGTAAGAGAGAAGTGGGGAATGGAACTCACTGGGTTGGTCTATTGACCTATGGACAGTCTCCATCCAAGATTGCAAGAAATTGCAGAGAGTCATGGACGTAGCCCAGACCATCATGCAAACCACTGATTCCTTCCACTGATTCCATCCACACTTCACGCTGCCTCAGCAAGGCCACCACCATAATCAAGGACCCTGGTCACTCCCTCTTCTCCCCTCTCCCATCAGGCAAAACCTACAGAAGTTTGAAAATGCATACCTGCAGATTCAGGGATAATTTCTGCCCAGCTGTTATCAAGCAAATGAGCCATCCTCTCACCAGCTAGAGCGTTGTTGTGACCTACCATCTACCATATTGGAGACCTTTGAACTATCTTTAATCAGACTTCATTGGACTTTATCTTGCACTAAATAATATACCCTTTATCCTGTATCTGTACACTGTGACCGCTTGATTGTAATCATGTTTAATCTTCTCGTTGACTGGATAGCACGCAACAAACAAGCTTTTCACTGTACCTCAGTACATGTGAAAATAATAAACTAAATTAAACTAAAACTATTAGAAGTCAGCATAGCATCGATGGGCTGAATAGCCTCCTCCGATGCCATGACAATTGAATAATTATTTATATGAATGTAAATACATCCTAAAAGACCCTCATTGATGAATTTCATTTTTGATATTTTCTTCCAGCTAGATGTCTGGTGTCATCTTTAGATTGTATCTTTGAGCCCTGTAGACCACCATTTGAATGGTAACACAAAACACTAATGTTCACTGTGAAGTAAATAATTTGCCATAGTAGCAGTGGTCTCTGCTCTGGTCTCTGAGCTTCTCCTGGCGAAGCCTTCAGACATCCAGCTCCTTGTAATAGAAACCTTCCCACCCACCATTCCAACCCCCAACCTTCACCCCTGCCTCAATTCAGCTGAAGCCAGCCAAAGCACCGTGAAATCATTTGTTAATCATTTATTCAGTAGCCTCAACTTTAAGACAAAACATTCCTGATTGGATCTACAAAATTAAGACAACTCGCCGAATGACTGTGTGCAGAGGGTTGTGAGTTTCACAAGTTTTATGTCAGCTCACAAACTGTATCCCAGCCTAGCTCTGACCCTGAATTTTCTCACATCCATGGTATTCAGAACTTTATATGGCATTAAGTATATGTGTGCACATACGTATTCTGTGTGTGTTTGTGTGAGTATGGGTATGCATGTATGCGTGTGAATAGCTTTTCTGTGCGTGCATGCATATTTGTGAATATCTGCATTTGTGTGAGTGTCTATATGTTTGTATGTGAGTAGGGGTGTGCACAGGGGTATCTGTAAGTGTGTGTGTGTGTGTGTGTAGTAGTGTCTCTTGTGAGTCTCTGTGTGCGATGTCTATGTATATGTCTATGTGTGCAGTGTGTATATGTTTATATGTGTGCCTATATGTGCATTGGTGTACATGTGTGTGTCTGTGTGTGTGTGTAAGAGTGAGTGTGTGTGTCTGTGTGTGTGTGTAAGAGTGAGCGTGTGTGCCTGTGTCTGCATTGGTGTACGTGTGTGTGTCTGCGTGTGTGCAAGAGTGTGTGTGTCTATGTGTGCGTCTGTGTCTGCGTGTGTATGTGTGCGAGCAAGGCTTGAACAAAGAGATCTTTTAGTCAGCAGAGAGTGCTTCTGGTCTCCATAACCAGAATTTACAGCAGGTTTCTTTTCACATGCTTGACATTTCCTCACAATTTCTTAGATATACTCAGTGGGTACAGTGTGCCATCTTTGTTTGAATTTATCACACATAATAAGCCATTTTCTTTGAGTTTAATGTCATCCCCCCGGTAACCAGGATCTCTGAGGAAACAATGTAAAAACAGAAAATTTGTCAATGGAATGTGCACAGCTTAGTATGAATTTATCTTGTCTTAATCCCCCAGTCTTTTATACAATGATTTTCATATGCATATGAGAATTTTTTGGGCATTACTTTCTCACACATTTTACAGTCTGTTTAGGATTGGAGCAGTCAGTGATCCATCCAGACAAATTAAAAATGGTCAGGAGAACCATTCCCTCCCGAATTTACTTTCTTTCTTCTTTAAAAAAAAAACTGCTTACTGTATGTTTTTCTTTGTGTTGGGGTCTGTTGGCTTTCAGTGAAAAATCAGCGGGTTTAATGATGCTTTCAGAATAAAGAAACACTCCTCTCTCTGGCCCCTTGCAACTTGGCATCAGCCATGGGCCGTACAAAATCACATTTCAGACAGGTGGCACTGCCAAACAGCCATAAGACGAGTCACTTCAATTTGCTGTGTCCACAACTTACTCTGCACAGTCACCAGCCCTGTTACAAAGAGGACTTAATCTCTTTTCAGGAACATACAATCTCCTTGTTGTGGCCACGTAAAAGGGAGATTCAACGTTCAAAATGGCCTCACGACTTGGACGCTTCATTAAATTAAAACTGCGTATCACTTGAGTGAATTATCGACTATTTTTCATTATTCTGTCATTTTAAATTGCTCACTATCAGAATATTTGGAGTTGAGTATGAGGGAGAAATATGATAGCTTAAACCCTGAGGAGGACTGTATTAATCTATTGCATGATATTTAATGTGTTACCACTGACAAATTAGCACCCAGTTTTCTAATGAATTCTGTTGATCTGGTGTTTTGTCATATCGATGTTACTTGTTTTGACTCAGTTGTACTCTTGCATCTGAGTCAAAAGGCAGTGTGTTCAAATCCAACTCCAGAAATTGATGGTCTGAAGAAGGGTCTCAACCCGAAACACCACCTAGTCCTTTTCTTCATAGATGCCGCCTGACTCGCTGAGTTAATCCAGCGTGTCTACCTCCAGAAATTGTACTACAGAGATCACACTCCAATGCTGTGCTATTAGAGCTGCTATCTTCCAAAAGTGGCATTATAAAGCTAGTTTTGCTTTTGCATTCAGATGCAACAGATCCCACATTGCTACTTAGAAGAATGGCCAGCTTACCCTGCTCATCAAGCTAATCTGAGTATGCACATATATCAATTATGAACAAACCACCATCCCTCAGGTCAGCTCTGCTGCTGTAGAAAGGATCACACTTTCTACAGTATAACAGGAATCACACATTGACTGCAAAATGTGTTGGCATGTTCTGACACTATGAAAGCTGCTATAGAAACGCAGCTCTTTCTTAACTCCTGTCTGAAGTTTGCAGTTCCTCCAGGTATCCGCGTGGGTTACCTTCGGGTACTCCAGTTTCCTCCAAGATTGAAAAGACATGCAGGTTGCTTGGTTAATTGGCCACCATAAATCACTCCAAGAATGTAGCTGCGCAGTAGAATCTGGAGGAGTTGATGGGAACCTAGAGAGAATGAAATGGGATTGGTGTAGGAGTAGCAAAAATGTGTGCTTGATGGTCAACATAGAGTCTCTAGGCTCAACGGCCAATTTCACAGAACATACAACAGAACATCACAGAAGTAGGCCTTCCACCCACTATGTCTGTGCTGACTATGATGTCAATGTAAACTAATCCCAACTGCCTGCACAAGGTAGTTTGGGCTGTCATGGTGGTGTAGCGGTAGAGTTGCTGCCTTACAGTGAATGCAGCGCCTGAGGCCCGGGTTCGATCCCGATTACAGGTGCTGTCTGTACGGAGTTTGTACATTCTCCCTGTGATCTGCGTGGGTTTTCACCGAGATCTCCGGTTTCCTCCCACATTCCAAAGACGTACAGGTTTGTAGGTTAATTGGCTTGGTAAATGTAAAAATTGTCCCTAGTGGGTATACGACAGTGTTAATATGCGGGGATCGCTGGTCGGCGCGGACCCGGTGGGCCGAAGGGACTGTTTCTGTGCTGCATCTCGAAACTAAAAAGGAAAGGTCCATATCCCACTATTCCCAACCTGTTCATTTTCCTGTCCAAATACTTCTTAAATGTAGCTATCATGTTTGGTTCCACCACTCCCCGGGCAATGCATTCCAGGTACCTTCCACTTTCAGTATGAAAAAAACTTTCTTTGCAAATCTCCTTAGATCTTTCTTCCTCTCACCGTAAACCTATACCTTCTTGCGCAAGAAGAGTAAGGTGACGTGCCTCAATGACTATCGACCAGTGGCATTAACGTCTGTGGTGATGAAGTGCTTTGAGAGGTTGATTATGGCGCATATCAACTCCTACCTCAACAAGAACCTCGACCCTCTGCAGTTCGCTTACCGCCACAACAGGTCAACGGTGGATGCGATCTCACTGGCTCTCCACTCCGCACCGGACCACTTGGACAACAAAAACTTGTATGTCAGGCTGTTGTTCATAGACTACAGCTCGCCGTTTAATACCATCATCCCCTCCAAACTGGTTACCAAGCTCACAGATCTGGGTCTCTGCGCATCCCTCTGCAATTCGATCCTCGACTTCCTCATCCACAGACCACAGTCTGTCCGTATTGGTGGAAACGTGTCTTCCTCAATAACAATCAGCACGGGAGAACCTTAAGGCTGCGTGCTGAGCCCCCTGCTGTACTCACTCTATACTCATGACTGTGTAGCCGGACATAGTGCAAACTCCATTATCAAGTTCGCCGACGACACCACTGTTGTGGGACGAATCACTGATGGTGATGAGTCAGAGTATAGAAGTGAGATCGACCAATTAACCAAATGGTGCCAGCATAACAACCTGGCTCTCAACACCAGCAAAACCAAGGAACTGATTGTGGACTTTGGAAGAGGTAGGATAGGGACCCACAATCCCGTTTATATCAACGGTGGAAAGGGTAAAAAACTTCAAATTCCTGGGCGTGCATATTTCCGAAGATCTTTCCTTGTCCCAGCACACTGATGCAATTATAAAGAAGGCACATAAGCACCTCTAGTTCCTGAGAAGATTATGGAGAGTCGGTATGTCAAAGAGGACTCTCTCAAACGTATACATTTGCACAGTAGAGAGCATGCTGACTGGCTGCATCGTGGCTTGGTTCGGCAACTTGAACATCCAGGAGCGGAAGAAAATGCAGAAAGTTATGACCACTGCCCAGTCCATCATCAGCTCATCATCCATCCCCAGCATCGAAGGGATCTATTGCAGTCGCTGCCTCAAAAAGGCTGCCAACATCATCAAAGACCCACACCATCCTGGCCACACATTCATCTCCCTGCTACCTCTCTTGACTCTCTTGAATCTTGTATTTGACATTTTCATCCTGAGCAAAATACTCAGGATTACCTTCACTATTAATTCCTCTCACCATTTCATATAGCTTTATTAGGTGCCCCCTCAGCCTACTACACTCCCATGGAAACAATCCATTTGGCCAAACTCACCCCCTGCTGGGTATTAATGGTGATAGATAACACCCAGTTCCATGTTCTGTGACTCAATGACTATGACAGAACAAAGGAAAACAACAGAAGCATCAATACAAACACTGGAAGAGTGAAAACACAAGCAACTGCAGATGCTGCAATCTTCAGCTGAAAAAACTGCTGGAGGAACTCCGTGTGGTGGAGATCTTCTACAAAATGGGCATACTTTGAGAAGATTTATTGGTGGGAGCTGTTAACCAAGGAATTGAAATGTTTGTGTTTGATGACTTTCAAATGAGCAGTTTTTAAAATCTGGCTCAAATAAAATGACCAGGTAAATATTGCAAACCCCAAAGCTTAATTGAACAATGTAATTTCTAAGCCTAAACTGCCTCCTCCTTCTGGCTTTTGGCCAATCATTTATCCCAATGACATTGTATGATCTTGCTCTATAAAAATCAGTCAATGGATCTACCAATTATTCAAGTTCACTTTGATGCATTTCTGTGAGATGAAATACATTCTTCTTTAGAAGTCTTAGAGTTTAAAAGAATGAAATGCTTTCTTCCTGATTTTTTCAAAGTACTGTCTTCTCTGACTGACAAGAACAGAACCAGGGTTCATCTTATTAGAATAAAAGCAACTCTTTTTTGGACAGTTACATGGATAGGATATGTTTAAAGCGATATCGACCAAATGCAGGCAGGTGGGACTAATGTAGATGGGGTATCTTGGTTGATGTGGGAAAATTGGGCCAAAGAGCTCGTTTCCACAATGTATGATTCTATGTTTCTGTGACCGAACCAAGGAGAAATTCCTATATAAAGAGGGTGGTGAATTCTTGGAATTATCTACTCTGGAAGGCTGTGAAAGATCAGTTGTTAGTTCATTCAGAACAAGGGTGGAAAGAATTCTGAATGTAAATAGATTCAAGGGATGTGAGATAGCACCAAAAATTGTACCAAGTTAAAAGAGTTAGAAGTTACTTTGTATTTTTCTTTACAACATGATAAAAGGCCATTTGGCCCATTGATTCTACGTCACATCACAGAGAAATTTTGTTCCCCTGAAATCTATTCTCCCCTGAAATTTCCCCTGAAATCCATTCTCCCTGCATTCTCTTCAGTCTACCAACATCCCGCACAAGGGGAATTTTTCAGTTGCCTATTGACCTTCCAATTCACATGTCTTGGGATGTTGGTGGAAACCAATTAATCACAGAAAAAGTCAAGGTTACAGGGAAAACTCCAGACAGGCAGCATCTGAGGTCAGCATTGAACCTGAGTCACCGAAGCTATGAGTCAGCATATCTGCCTGCTGCACCACTGTGCCCCCATGCTCAAACGTGATCCTGGTGAAGTAGTAGGCCCCCCTTGGTCATGACTGACGATAGGTGATGCATCCTAGTTTGCAGGTGATGTGTGGTCGGATGCAAGCCTGGGCGATGTCATATGGAGGACAGGCTGTTGCCCATGTAGCACGTTCCCCCTCTCCACGTCGCTGATCGATCCAAAGGAACAGCAGGGCCATTACAGTTTGGCACCAGTGCCATTGCAGGAGCTGCCAGAGTGAGGTTGTACACAATGACGAACTGCTTTAGGGGCTCCGACTCCGATTTTCTTGAGGTTTAGTCCAGGAGCCTTTTCCATGACTGGATATGGCCACAAGGCAGTGGAGGTTTTAAATCAGAGTTTTCCCTTTCCTAGATGAACTGCCTTCCCAGGCTGACGATCCCCATCTGCCCAAAACTCATGGGGGTGGTAGCGTCTACCTTCCCCTGCAGGTCTATAGCACCTGCCCACTGCCCAGATCCTGGTGAAGAGCGGTGCAGAATCAGGGGACTGGATGGCCTTTTCCTGCTTCCGCTTCTGATACTACTATCTACTCAAGAGGTGTCTTTCTTTCTGAAGTGAATGTAGTTTCTCCCTTTGCTACCCAACAAGTTTAACCATGCCTTGTCTGTGATATACTAAATGCACACTCGACTTCAGATTTCCTGATGTTCATTGCTTGAAGTTTAATGGTTGGCAGCAGTTGGGATATAAAGTGGGGAGATGGAAATTATTAAAATAAAAGTTACTCCAGAGGCAAATTAATGTCAAAATTAATTAGTGTTGAATACTTGTGTTCATCATGCACAGTGTGAAGTGATTAATCATACATTAGCATCAATTACACACCCAATTTGAACAATCCACCTTTTAATTTTTCCCTGCCTTTTCCTGCCATGCCTACTAATGTGCACGTGGCTTTGACACCCACAGATTGCATCATTAACGTCGCCAAAACCTAGCGATGTTGTACTGGCAGAGTCCAAGGCCAGTCACACATAATGAGCAGCGACATATCACAGAGTGAGGCTTCAACAGGGAAGCAATTATAATTTAATAACTGCTAATATAACATCATGTCAACCTAAAGTATCTTGGTAGTGCATGCTAATGCGAGAGAGAAAATGTGTCTAACATCATCCCATTGCATTCAGATTCATGTCTTTTGTGGTTTCCAAATAAACTGCCTGATATTATAATACAGCAAAATTAATTGTTTTCTTTTTAACGCATGGAATATATTTTAAGGGACATGATCTCATTTTAAGCTATTCATTTAGTGTATTGCCACATCTGGTTTACAATAGATATTTTGAGGTGTGTTTGGCAGAATATTGACTCAGCTGTAGAACTGTTCCACACACTTTTTGCCAAGTACATTGGGATCTGCAACACCTTTTGGGTCAACTGATATTTTGCTTCAAAATTTTAATCAAAGGAACTATGTGATTCATTCTTACACTATTGTGCAGCTGTGCATAGAACCATGGTTCACGTCATCACAAGAAGAGTCCATTCAGCCCTTTGTGCCCATGGTGGCTCTATAACCAGACGAACTCAGATGTCCTGCCATTCCCCATCAATTTTGAAATAGTTTCTGCTTCAAATATTTATTGTTATTATTCGAAAGGGGCCTCAGCCCAGATACCAGTGAAATCCTTATTCACGTCTTTGTCACGCATGCTCATCTAGAGTCGCAGAGTCATGAAATGTACAAATGCGAGAGGGCACAGCTTTAAGGTAAGAGGGGCAAGTTTTAAGGGAGACATGCGGGGACATTTTTTTACACAGAGGGTGGTGAGTGCCTGGAATGCCCTGCCAGGGTTGGTGCTTGAGGCAGATACAATAGTGGCATTTAAGAGGCTTTTTGATAGGCATATGAATATACAGAGTATGGAAGGATATCTATTATGTGCGTAGATAAGAGATGGTCAGCATCATGTTCAACATGGACAGTGTGGGCCAAAAGGCCTGTTATTCAGCTGTACAGTTCTACATTCTTACACTTAACTCTATATCATTTCGTTATTCTATAATTGTATTTAAATATTTTCTGCACTACTTTGGATTGCTACAATTGTGCACCATTTATTGCTGAATTTATTATTACTGTGTGTATAGTTTAGTTTACTTTAGTTTAAAGATACAGTGTGGAAACAGTCCCTTTGGCCCACCAAGTCTCCCTTTGGCCCGACCAGCAATCCCCATTACTAGCACTATCCTGCACACTTGGGACAATTTATAATTTTACCAAAGCCAATTAACCTACAAACCTGTACGTGTTTGGAGTTTGGGGGAGATCCAGAGCTCCCGGAGAAAACCCATGCGGTCACAGGGAGAACGAACAAACTCCGTACAGACAGCACCCATAGTCAGGATTGAACCCATGCCTCTGGCGCTGTAAGGCAGCAACTCTACCGCTACACCACCGTGCCACTCTGCTGTTACTGTTCACCCTTATGAGCTTTATTCACCCTTATAAGCTTTATGTGAACAAGGCATTTCATTGCACTCTGGTGCATATTATAACAATCCATTCTGAATCTAAATCAAAGCTGATGCCTCATAGCTCCAGTAACTGAGGTTCAATCCTATCCTCTGATGATCTCTGGCGGCAGTTTTCACATTCGCCCTGTGACCAAAGGATATCCTACAGGTTTCCTCCCACCTCCCAAACACATGGATATTAGTTGGTTAATTAATCATTGTAAATTACCCCCAATGTGTAGGTAAGTAATAGAATCTGGCAGGAGTTCATGGGAATGTTGGGGAACAATATGTGTTCAATATAAATGGGTGCCTGACAATCAGCATGAGCTGTGGTCTGAAGAGCTGCATGCCTCAATGACAGGTTGTATAGATGTGACTTGATCATTAGTACAGACATGATGGGCCAAAGGGCTTGTGGTTATCTATATTACTAAAACTTGACCGCTTTTGACTTACTGTTTCGTGAGTTCCGAGCGAATATCGCCACCTACGGCCGTCATCTTTGGCCATCTCACTCAAAGTCCGCCTCCGCCGGACTGGACTGGAGGATTTTTCCCATCGATGAAAAATCAGAGATATATTAATGTTTTAAAAAATGTTTTGCCATTCTCTCTGCTGCCTCCGCTGGCGGTAGGGGGAGGGGGTATAAAACCCGGAAGTGTCGTGCCTCACTCAGTCTCTGCCAGATGGAGGAAGCGAGAGGGTCACGGCTCTCTGAGCTGCGAATAACACTGAACGCACGTCTACTCCACGGTGAGCCCTCGATGTGGTTTTCAGAAAAAATGTGTTTTGTTGGCTTGCAAAGTGTTTGCCCAATTGGCTTGGATTTTAAAGGGCTTTCAGCAAATGTGTTTTGTTGGCTTGCAAAGTGTTTGCCCAATTGGCTTGGCTTTTAAAGGGCTTTCAGCAAATGTGTTTTGTTGGCTTGCAAAGTGTTTGCCCAATTGGCTTGGCTTTTAAAGGGCTTTCAGCAAATGTGTTTTGTTGGCTTGCAAAGTCTTTGCCCAATTGGCTTGGCTTTTAAAGGGCTTTCAGCAAATGTGTTTTGTTGGCTTGCAAAGTCTTTGCCCAATTGGCTTGGCTTTGAAAGGGCTTTCAGCAAATGTGTTTTGTTGGCTTGCAAAGTGTTTGCCCAATTGGCTTGGCTTTTAAAGGGCTTTCAGCAAATGTGTTTTGTTGGCTTGCAAAGTGTTTGCCCAATTGGCTTGGCTTTTAAAGGGCTTTCAGAAAATGTGTTTTGTTGGCTTGCAAAGTGTTTGCCCAATTGGCTTGGCTTTTAAAGGGCTTTCAGCAAATGTGATTTGTTGGCTTGCAAAGTCTTTGCCCAATTGGCTTGGCTTTTAAAGGGCTTTCAGCAGTTTTCGGATGGATAAAGTGTGAATAAACATTTTATTAGATCAGGACTGTGTTTAGTTGCAAAATTGGTGCTCATTCTGTGACTTCCGCTTAGTGGCAAGATGGCGCCGATGACGTCATTTCTGGTTCGTGGAAAGATGGCGCTGACTGCAGAAGGCAAAGAGTGAAGACGTCATTAAATAATTCAAGAGAGCTTACTGCTCTGTCTATGGTGAGTGTGTTTGTTGGACGTTATTTAAAGCCCGTTTTTGCTTCAGCAGCAGCCTCGACAGGAGGCTTTAAACGTCAGAATCATTCGGTTTACACACTGTATGTTCACCACATTCTGAAGTTACTTGTCATTTTAGTATTGGTTGTGTGTGAGTGAGTCTCTGTTTGTGTGTGTCAGTGAGTCTGTGTGTGTGTGGCTGTGAGTGAGTCTGTGTGTGTGTGTGTGGCTGTGAGTGAGTCTGTGTGTGTGTGTGAGCCTGTGTGTAAGTGTGTGTGAGTCTGTGTGTGTCTGTGTGTGTCTCTGTGTGTGTGTGTGTGTGTGTGTGTGTGTGTGTGTGTGTGTGTGTGTGTGTGTGTGTGTGTGTTTGTGTGTGTGTGAGTGTGTGTGTGAGTGTGTGTGTGAGTGTGTGTGTGTATAGGGGGTTACACGTAAGGTCACCGGGTCAAAGGGCTTGATGAACAGAACCACTCAATCCATCTGGAGGATATCACAGCTTCCGGTATTTGTTGTTAATACACTAAAATGTGTACTTTCCTACCTGTTAAAAAATGCCAAAATTGTGACTTTTTGGGCTGTAAATAATTGTGGAAGTCGGGGTAACCATGAGAGACATCTATCCTACTTCAGAATTCCAAAAGTGAAGAGAAATGAAGGTAAAGAGAAGCGAGAGCTGATGGGACAACAACAGCTAAAGTGCTTGGTGAACATTGGCCGTGCAGATATCGAGATTGAAAATATTGGGAATTATCGCGTTTGCTCACTGCATTTCATCAACAGTAAGGCATTATTTGTGTTTTTCTTGATTCCTTTGGTATCTAAAAAGTTTCAGAAGTGATAAATCTGGCTGTAAAATTTTTAATTCGCCCATCGTTCTGAAGTGGGTTTTTACATGCAAAAAGAAAACGCTTCTGAATGAAAATTTATCATTAAAAAAATCTCCAGACTTACGAGGGGTGTGTAGAAAAGTAAGTTTTCTATCATTATGGTATTGAGATGTATATTTTGGCAAATAATAAAATGTCCTGACAGCTTAAACACCCACTCCCTTTCAATAGGATATTGTCAATTTGCTGAGGTTGATTATGTCCAATTAACAGCTAACAATTATGCCATTCCTTGGCTTGCATCTGAGTAAAATGTAATTCAAAACCCACGTACGGTTTGCGATTTTTTTAATGGATACTGCCACCAGCCGTGAGTGACTGCACTGCCAGCCCACCAGCAGTGAGTAACTGAACTGCCAGCCCACCAGCTGCCAGTGATTGAACTGCCAGCCCACCAGCCGTGAGTGACTGCACAGCCAGCCCACCAGCCATGAGTAAGTGAACTGCCAGCCCACCAGCCGTAAGTGACTGAAGTGCCAGCCCAATAATCCATTCAGTCCATCCTCTCCCCTTCTCTCTCTCACAGAGTCTGTCACCTGTTTTGGGCAGAATTTCTGGCAGTTTCTCAGCTGCCAGGTCCGAGTGACTGTACTGCCTGGCCTCAGTGACTGAGCTGCCAGCCCAAAAATCCATTTGGCCCACCATGTCCATAATAGCCCTCTGGAAACCAGTCCCTTCAGCCCACAACACCCATACTAGCGCAACAGAACCCCCCCCCCCCTCTGGCCAGCAATATTGGAATTGGTGGAGAGGTGGAATATTGCGTTGGGTGACCAGCCCTCCCGTGTGATGCTTGGACCCAATGGGTCCCAATTAGCCTAGTATGAATCTATGACTCTATGACACCCCTCTCTTGGTCCCTCTCCAATCCTGCTTCTTTTCTCCACGTTGCCTATCTCCTTCGCTCCATAGATGCTGCTGCACCCGCTTTGTTTCTCCAGCATTTTTGTGTACCTTCGATTTTCCAGCATCTGCAGTTCCTTCTTTAACAACTTGCCAGAGGAGATAGTTGAGGCAGGTACTATAACATATTTAAATTATATTGGGATGGATACATGGATAGGAACGTTTTAGAGGGATATGGGCCAAATGCAGGCAGGTGGGACTCGTGTAATGGGGCATCTTGGTCAGCTTTGGCAATTGGGCCAAGGGGTCTGTTTCCATGCCATATGACTCTGTGACACCAAAGAACTGCTCAGAGAAATTTGCAAAACACTGTATAGATGTGTCCATACAACAGGATTAAGAGTAGGAGAGCCACCAGCTGGAGAGGAGGAAGAAAAGAAAATACAAGGATGTCGTGGTAGAGATATAATTAAACAAAAAAAGGAATCATCTCAAAAGGTTACAATAGTCAAAATTCCAAGAACATAAAATAAATATGTAACACGTCTTCCACCTTGCAACCTTCGAGAATAAACTTAAAGACGCCCAGAGAGTCTTTGCTGCTAATTACAGGAGAAAATGAAATTACAATCCAGGGCAATGTAACAGATAATATTATTGATGTCATTGCAATCATGTATGGTCTTTCTGCTGACTGGTTAGCATGCAAATAAAGCTTTTCACGGTACCTCGGTACACATGACAATAAACTAAACTAAAGAAGGTGGACAATGACTCCACTGAATATCTTGGAGAAGTGAAGAAGTAACCAACAATTTTATTGTCCATTTCAACTGGCAGATTTTTTTTTGTCCAAACAGTGAAAAGGCTTTTTATTACAGATACCACCCCTAGTTAAATGTCCTAAATGGATTTGAGGCTATTTTCTTGTGCTTTAGTTGCCAAAGCTCCTGTGAAAATTCTGGATTATAAAAAACCATTGAGTGCACGAAGATCCTTAGTTTAATAAAATATTTGTTTTGATCTCTTGAGGATCATTAAAAATACAAGCCAGTGTTCTGTGTTCTGGCTACCTTTAATTCAGCAGGTTACCCACTTATCACCTCAACTGTTGCTGGAAGCTAACATCTTCGCAATTGCATCCTGGCCATTTCGATCCAGATTATTTCCAGAAACACTCACACTCAGCCAGCGCTCAGTCCCTTGGCAAAAGCTTAACCAACTGCATTTTTCCTTTTTTGATAAAAATGAAAACTTTGTCTAAACAAAGCAACATCTAATCACTGAGGTGCCAGCAAACAATGAATGGCATGATGAAAATATTACAACTGTGAGGTAACAGTTCAAAATCTTTCCCTCAAGGTTGCCTATCTCTTTGCTCCTGCACTATAATCTTTGTGCCAGTGTGATCCTTGATGCAGTCTCCTAGAGGTCACCATTGCAATACATATTGATGCAAGAGCCATTGAACCATACAGCATGGAAATGGGCCTTTTGGCACAAATTATCCATGCTGACCAGGATGCCTATCTAAACTAGTCCACGCATTTAAGCATATTTGGCCCTTATCCCTCCAAGCTTTTCCTATCTATGTACCTGTCAAAATGTCATTTAAATGCTATTATTGTACCTGCCTCATCCACTTCCTCTGGCAGCTTATTGCATATCTGTACCACCTTCAGCTTCCTATTAAATAATTTCCCTTTCAACTGAAACCTGTACCCTCTTATTCTTGATTCTCTAATCCTAGGAAAAATCGTGCGTGCATCCTCCTTATCTTTGACCATCAGGATTTATACACCGCCATAAGATCAGTCTCCTACATTCTATAATTAAGCCTCAGCCTGTCCAACCTTTCTTTGTAAATCATTTTGTTGAGTCCTGGCAACATCCTCGTAAATCTTCTCTACACTCTTTCCAACTTAATGGCATCTTTCCTATAACTGAGTGATGAAAACCGAACTCAATGCATTAAGGGAGGCCTCATCGTGTGCAACTGCAACAAAACATGCCAACTTCTATTGCCCAGTGCACTGATTGATGAAGGGCAGGTGCCAAACACCTTCTCACCACCATGTTAGCTGTGACACCAATTTCGGGGAACTATATATTTGTACTCCTAGGTCTCTCTGTTGTACAACACTTCCTCAGGTCCTACCATTCACTGTGAAGGTCCTATCCTGGTCTGACTTCCTAACATGCAACACCTCACACTTAGCTATTCCTTGGTCCTCTTACTCAGCTGATCAAGATTCCACAGTAATTCTTGTTTACTTTCTTCACTGACTACAATACCATCTAATTTAATATAATCTGCAAACTTACCAAAACTGCCTTGTACATTCTTACCAAAATTGTTGATAGAGATAAAAACAACAATGGATCTTGCAGCCACCCCTGATGTATGCAGGGGGGAGGGACTCAAATAGAGAATGCTATTAGACAGTGTGTGAGGCAGGAGGCAGAGAAGGAAAGCACTCAGACCCAACATGTAGGGGGGAAAGAAGAAAACAATAATAAACAGAGAATAAGAGGTGGTGGGGTTCTTAAATGGGTGAGCAGAGAAACAGAGGGGTGTAAAATGCGGGCGGAAGCAATAGGTAGCAAGGTGAAAAGTAAAAGTGGCAGGCAGACAAATCCAGGGCAAAAATCAAAAAGAGCCACTTTTCAACATAATTGTATAAGGGGTAAGAGCGTTGTAAAAACAAGCTTGAAGGCTTTGTGTCTCAATGCAAGGAGCATTCGTAATAAGGTGGATGAGTTGAACGTGCAGATAGCAATTAATGATTATGATATAGTTGGGATCACGGAGACATGGCTCCAGGGTGACCAAGGCTGGGAGCTGAACATCCAGGGATATTCAATATTCAGGAGGGATAGAGAGAAAGGAAAAGGAGGTGGGGTAGCGTTGCTGGTTAGAGAGGAGATTAACGCAGTGGAAAGGAAGGACATTAGCTTGGAGGATGTGGAATCGATATGGGTAGAGCTGCGAAACACTAAGGGGCAGATAACGCTGGTGGGTGTTGTGTACAGGCCACCTAGCAATAGTAGTGAAGTTGGGGATGGCATCAAACAGGAAATTAGAAATGCGTGCAACAAAGGCAAAACTTATAATGGGTGACTTCAATCTACATATAGATTGGGTGAATCAAATTGGCAGGGGTGCTGAGGAAGAGGATTTCTTGGAATGTATGAGGGATAGTTATCTAAACCAACATGTAGAGGAACCAACGAGAGAGCAGGCTATTCTAGACTGGGTATTGAGTAATGAGGAAGGGTTAGTTAGCAGACTTGTTGTGCGTGCCCCCTTGGGCAAGAGTGACCATAATATGGTTGAGTTCTTCATTAGGATGGAGAGCGACATTGTTAATTCAGAAACAACGGTTCTGAACTTAAAGAAAGGTAACTTTGAGGGTATGAGACGTGAATTGGCCAAGATTGACTGGCAATTCGTTCTAAAAGGGTTGACGGTGGATATGCAATGGAAGGCATTTAAAGACTGCATGGATGAACTGCTAAAATTGTTCATCCCAGTTTGGCAAAAGAATAAATCAGGGAAGGTAGTGCATCCGTGGATAACAAGGGAAATCAGGGATAGTATCAAAGCAAAAGATGATGCATACAAATTAGCCAGAAAAAGCAGCATACCAGAGGACTGGGAGAAATTCAGAGACCAGCAGAGGAGGACAAAGGGCTTAATTAGGAAAGGGAAAATAGATTATGAAGGAAACTGGCAGGGAACATAAAAACTGACTACAAAAGTTTTTATAGATATGTGAAGAGAAAGAGATTAGTTAAAACAAATGTAGGTCCCTTGCAGTCAGAAACAGGTGAATTGATCATGGGGAACAAGGATATGGCGGACCAATTGAATAACTACTTTGGTTCCGTCTTCACTAAGGAAGACATAAATAATCTGCCGGAAATAGCAGGGGCCGCGGGTCAAAGGAGATGGAGGAACTGAGTGAAATCCAGGTTAGTCGGGAAGTGGTGTTGGGTAAATTCAATGGATTAAAGGCCGATAAATCACCAGGGCCAGATAGGCTGCATCCCAGAGTACTTAAGGAAGTAGCTCCAGAAATAGTGGATGCATTAGTGATAATTTTTCAAAACTCTTTAGATTCTGGAGTAGTTCCTGAGGATTGGAGGGTAGCAAACGTAACCCCACTTTTTAAGAAGGGAGGGAGAGAGAAAACAGGGAATTACAGACCAGTTAGTCTAACATCGGTAGTGGGGAAACTGCTAGAGTCAGTTATTAAAGATGGGATAGCAGCACATTTGGAAAGTGGTGAAATCATTGGACAAAGTCAGCATGGATTTACGAAAGGTAAATCGTGTCTGACGAATCTTATAGAATTTTTCGAGGATGTAACTAGTAGAGTGGATAGGGGGAGAACCAGTGGATGTGTTGTATCTGGACTTTCAGAAGGCTTTCGACAAGGTACCACATAAGAGATTAGGATACAAACTTAAATCACACAGTATTGGGGGTTCAGTATTGATGTGGATAGAGAACTGGCTGGCAAACAGGAAGCAAAGAGTAGGAGTTAAACGGGTCCTTTTCACAATGGCAGGCAGTGACTAGTGGGGTACCGCAAGGCTCAGTGCTGGGACCCCAGCTATTTACAATTTATATTAATGATCTGGACGAGGGAATTGAAAGCAACATCTCCAAGTTTGCGGATGACACTAAGCTGGGGGGCAGTGTTAGCTGTGAGGAGGATGCTAGGAGACTGCAAGGTGACTTGGATAGGCTGGGTGAGTGGGCAAATGTTTGGCAGATGCAGTATAATGTGGATAAATGTGAGGTTATCCACTTTGGTGGCAAAAACGGGAAGGCAGACTATTATCTAAATGGTGGCCGATTAGGAAATGGGGAGATGCAGCGAGACCTGGGTGTCATGGTACACCAGTCATTGAAAGTAGGCATGCAGGTGCAGCAGGCAGTGAAGAAAGCGAATGGTATGTTGGCCTTCATAGCAAGAGGATTTGAGTATAGGAGCAGGGAGGTTCTACTGCAGTTGTACAGGGTCTTGGTGAGACCACACCTGGAGTATTGCGTACAGTTTTGGTCTCCAAATCCGAGGAAGGACATTATAGCCATAGAGAGAGTGCAGAGAAGGTTCTCACCAGACTGATTCCTGGGATGTCAGGACTTTCATATGAAGAAAGACTGGATAGACTTGGCTTATACTCGCTAGAATTTAGGAGATTGAGAGGGGATCTTATAGAAACGTACAAAATTCTTATGGGGCTGGACAGGCTAGATGCAGGAAGATTGTTCCCGATGTTGGGGAAGTCCAGGACAAGGGGTCACAGCTTAAGGATAAGGGGGAAATCCTTTAGGACCGAGATGAGGAAAAACTTTTTCACACAGAGAGTGGTGAATCTCTGGAACTCTCTGCCACAGAGGGTAGTTGAGGCCAGTTCATTGGCTATATTTAAGAGGGAGTTAGATGTGGCCCTTGTGGCTAAAGGGATCAGGGGGTATGGAGAGAAGGCAGGTACGGGATACTGAGTTGGATGGTCAGCCATGATCATATTGAATGGCGGTGCAGGCTCGAAGGGCCGAATGGCCTACTCCTGCACCTATTTTCTATGTATCTATGTTCTATGTATGCCAAAAAACAAGCTATCATCATACCATATGCTACCAATTAGATGCTTTTCCTGGATC
>CM075977.1:36224790-36289161 GCA_038087875.1 Malacoraja senta | reverse complement strand
CATCCAGCACCTCATCCACTGCAAAGTAAACTATCCCAAGACATCACCATGAACTGTCCCCAAGTTCCCTATTCTTCATGGCTTTCTACACGGTAAATATTCATTGAGGACCTCGCCCATGTTTTGCAGCTCAACACGTAGATATCCACTTCGTTAAAGCACTATTCTGCTCTCTGTAAAGCCAACTGGCATGGAGCAGTGGCTGGGATGATGGAGGTGGGACAAACAGGGACTATGTTCTCCTTTAGTTCAAGACACCAAGCAAGATCTAGTATACCAGGTATTGGGGCATGATAAAAAAAGATTTGACACAGCTCGTTTTGTAATCTCAGTATTTCCCAAACCACTTCACAGCCAATGAAGCTGTTGTAATAAAAGAGAAAGCGTAGCCAGATCCCTCATAGAAACAGGGAGTGTTCTGCCTGATGACATTATGAGATCAGGAACTATTACTACTTTTAAGATCCATTTAAACGGAAACTTAACTCGGCAAGGCATAACATAATACAGTCCTTATGTGGGTAAATGAGATTAGTGTAGTCGGGCAAAAGGGTCAGCATGGCTATGTTGGGTCAAATAGCCGTATCTGTGCTGTACAACTCCAACTGTATGACCCTATAACCATACAATTGTGTGTTTAAATGATATTAAGTAAAGGATAAATATTGTCAATGCCATTCGGGAAAACTGTCCAGCTCTTCTAAATACCAACAATTATCAATGTCCTACTGAGTTGGGAGAAACCCCCCACCCCCCCTCCCACTATTTAGCCGCTCGTCCAAAATGCGATGTCATCAGCAATGCAGTGCTGCCTTAGTAATGTAATGGAGTATCAACCTATTTTTTGTCCTGATATCTGGGAATAGAACTCTCAGACTTTGAACTCATCGGCAAAAGTACAGCCCAATGAGCAACAATAGATACCTATGTTGGAATAGATCAGGAAGGGGTAATTGGTTTCCACTGCCAGGAGCATCATTAACCAGAGGGCACACATTTATTGTTGATAGTGCTTTTCACTCAGTATGTTCCCTTCACCCATTACTCCTGTATTTGCTGATGTTCACTGGCTCCAGGTTAAAATAATACCTCAATTTTATAGGTAGACACAAAATGCTGGAGTAACTCAGCGGGTGAGGCAGCATCTATGGATAGAAGGAATTTGCGACGTTTCGGGTCGAGACCCTTCTTCAGACTGATCTACCTTAGATTTTACCAGCATCTGCAGTTCTTTCTTACACACCTCAATTTTATAACTTATCTTTGTTTTCACTCTCTCTCTCTCTCTCTCTCTCTCCTCTCTCTCTCTCTCTCTCTCTCTCTCTCTCTCTCTCTCTCTCTCTCTCTCTCTCTCTCTCTCCTCTCTCTCTCTCTCTCTCTCTCTCTCTCTCTCTCTCTCCCTCTCTCTCTCTCTCTCTCTCTCTCTCTCTCTCTCTCTCTCTCTCTCTCTCTCTCTCTCTCTCTCTCTCTCTCTCTCTCTCTCTCTCTCTCTCTCTCTCTCTCTCTCTCTCTCTCTCTCTCTCTCTCTCTCTCTCTCTCTCTCTCTTCTCTCTCTCTCTCTCTCTCTCTCTCTCTTTCCGTCTCTCTCTCCTCCCCCTCTCTCTCTCTCTCTTTCCGTCTCTCCGTCTCTCTCTCTCTCTCTCTCGCATTCAGTCTCTCTCTCATCCTCTCTCTCATTCAGTTTCTCTCTCTCTCATTCAGTGTTTCTCTCTCTCTCATTCAGTGTTTCTCTCTCTCTCTCACACACACTCTCTCCACGCTCACACACACACACTCTCTCAAATACACTCTCTATATTTACCTATCTCACTCCACTTTCTCTCCTTCCTCTCTCAGACTACCTATTTGTCCCATTTCCCTATATTTCCATGTAAACATTTTTATCTGTCATGTCATCAACCCCACCACCGCTCCATTAAACACCCCCCTCTACCCCACCCTACAATCAGAATCACCCAGCTCTCACCTACAGTCGGGGTAATGTGCAGAATGTAGCTACCAGGCTTTTGCTACTCACCTGGGATAATTTACAGCAGTCATTTAACCAACCTGCCTTCATGTCTTTGGAATTAAAGTAGAAGACCTGAAGTAGACCCACACCGCTGTAGGCAGAGATAAAAACCTCACAGCATCACTGGAGGTCAGGATTGAATCTGGGTCAGTTGACAAGTGGGACAGCAGTATTAACTGCTGTGCCACTGTTCCACAGTCACACCCCAGCTCTCAAAGTTTTGGTGACCTGCTCTGACATTATTTTGAGGGGAGCTTGACTGGTGGCATTCTTAACATGTACTGTGTAATCTTTTCACAGTGTTAAAGAGCTCCACAAATGAAAGTTGTTGCAAGATAGAAGCAACTTGAATATCAACCTTCAACAGGAGATAGAAAAATACCAGAGTTAAATTTATGAAGGTGCATGGAAACGGTGGAGCATTGTAAGGTTCTACCACAGACCTGTGCAACCTGCTTCTTTACTGTGTGATTATAACAGTGCAGAGACATAGGGAGTGGAAGTGGGATTGGTAGTTGCAATGTTTAAAATTCAACCCAGCACTAATGTGACTTCAAAAATATTTTGACATATTTTACCAGAATTTATACAGACTTTGCAAACACGGGCACCTGCCCAGCTACATGTTTGCAAGCTGTGCACTCCATGCTAATACTAGTCAAGGTACTTGATATGTGTTATTCTGAGGACAGCCTTGTGCTCACCACTTCCTTTCCGTAGCCCAGTCCTCTACATCTGCTCAGAGCTGGCTGTATTTTTAAGAGCAGCAGATGATGCAAAGCCAATGACTCATTATGGAAACAGACTATTCTGTTCTACTCCTGGATTTACAATCAGAGTCTGTCTCGTTACTGTCTATGTTCAATTAACACTTTCCAGACCAGGTCCCTCTTCCATCAAAGATTACTGCATGTCATCCAAGACGCTCAAAACAATCCTAAGCGAAGCAACCCTCATGATCCACCAATCTAAACGTTTGTTCCTTCTGCCACTGTCGCCAAAATATTATGCCGTTATTTGTCTCGGCTTTGTGACTGCACTACATCAGACAGTAAACCGAAATAGCCCAGGCCAAAGGGCAGGTGATTGGGAGCATCACCCTTTCCATCTTCCCTCGAAATTTCGTCCCATCCTGATTTGGAAATATATCACTGTTCCTTTTTCATCCCTTGTCGAAATCCAGCAATTCCCTCCCCATCAAACTGTAGGATTACCTTCATCAGAAGGACCACATCAGAACAGAAGATGCCACTGTCACTCTGTCAAGGGTAATTAGGATGTTATATATTAGACCTTGCCAATAATGTCCAAAATCCCCAAAATGAGATTATTAAAGTAACTCCCAACCAGTACATGGAATGTAGGACAGTACAGCAGCGAAACTGGCCCTTCAGCCCACTACGGTCGTGACAAACATGATGCCAAGATAGACTAATCTCCTCTGCCTGCACATAATTCATATCCCTCCATTCCCTGCATATCCATGTGTCTATCTAAAAGCTTCTTAATGCCACTATTTAGTTTAGTTTTGTTTAGTTTAGAGCTACAGCATGGAAACAGCCCACCAAGTCCGCGCCGACCAGCGATCCCCGCACATTAACACTATTCTACACACACTAGGAACAGTTATTACATTTACCAAGCCATTTACGTACATACCTGTACATCTGTGGAGTGTGGGAAAGAAACTGGAGATCTCGGAGAAAACCCACACAGGTCACGGGGAGAACATACAAACACCGTACAGACAGCACCCGTAGTCCGGGATCGAACCCGGATCTCCGGCACTGCATTTGCTGTAAGGCAGAACTCTACCTCTACGCCACAATTCCATCTGCCTCCAACATCACTCTGGGTAGTGTGATCTAGGCACCCACAATTCTCTGTGTCAAATAATTGTCCTGCACATCTCCTTTAAATTTCCCCCCTCTCACCTTAAAGCTATACAGTACATTAAGAGTGGAGCTGAACAATACTGTAGAACCATACAGCACAGAAAGAAGCTAGTTTGCCCATTGAGTCTACACTGGCCATCAAACACCCATCTACACTAATCCCACTTCATTTTGTCCACAAATTTCTTCTGCATTCTATCACTCAGTCGGAGGTAGGTTAGAGTGGCCAATTTGCCTATCAATCTAAACCTCTTTTGGATGTGGGAAGAAATTGGAGCACCCAGACAAACCCACACAATCACAGCGAGAACGTGCAAACTTTATACAATATCCAGCAGTTAGGATTGAAGCAGAGTTGTTGAAGCTGTGAAGCAGCAATTAGAACACAGAACATACTGTAGAACAGCACAGCACATGTCCATGCCAAACATGATGCCAAGTTAAACTAATGTCCTCTGCTTGCACTTGATCCAAATCCCTCCATTCGCTGCATAAGTCTCATAAATACCACAATCATATCTGATTCCACTACTATGCCTGAAAGCACATTGAAGAGGGACTCAGTGGGTCAGGCAGCATCTATGGAGCTAAATGCACAGACCATGTTTTGGATCAAGGTCCTTCTTCAGACTGATGGAGTCATATACATATACATAAATATAAATATATATATACATAAAGTGCTGCAACTTGTTGTGTGGGTTTTTCAGCCATGCTTGACCAGGTAACGTATTTGTTTGATTGAGGTTTGGTTCAGGCTTATTAATGCTCCATGTACTGAGGTTCAGTGAAAACCTTTATTTTGCATGTTGTCCAATCAGATCAGATAATATTTTACATAAATACAATTGAGTAAAACTCAAGTACAATACATACAGCAAAGGGGAAGATACAGAGGGCAGAACATGTAGCGCATCTGTTCCATAGACAAAGTCCAATGTCCGGAATGGGACAATTCCAGCAGTAATTTATGAATTTAGAGATCTATGTTGCTCCTGAGATATCAAGAATCAAGAATCAAGTTTCCTTTATTGTCATTCAGACCTTTCGGTCTGACGAAATTGTGATGCCTGCAGTCATACACAGAACCAATAATAACAAAACATACAATAAACACAAATTAAACATCCACCACAGTGAGTTCACCAAGCACACCCTCACTGTGATGGAGGCAAGTCTTAGTCTCTGTCTCTTCCCTCCTTGTTCTCCCTCTGCGCTGAGGCGATCGATCCAGGCCGAAGATGCCGCCCTCCAGTCCAGCGGACCTCCGTGGTGATGTCGCCGCCGCCGAAAGCCGGAACGCCGTCTCCGCTCCGAGACGGCCCGCCACAGCATCAGCCCCGGGTCCCGCAGTCTCCGCAGATATCTTTGAAGAATCCTCCGTCTACAGAAAGATCCAGAGATTATCTCACTGTCAGTATGCTTCGGACATATTCCATCCTACAGGGTATAATTTTGTACTGAGCTCGCAGCTCAACACTATAAACTCCATCCAACACTTGCTCCTATCCCAGCAATGTCTTGATTTTAAAACGTTTGTCCTTTTCACAAAATCCCTGCTTTTCCAAATCTCCGTAGATGCCCCACAAGCGCACGGAATCTCTGCGCTCTTCGAATTCTTGATCCCTGTTTATTCTATGCCATATTATTGGTGACTATGCCTTTAGCTCCCTTTCACTATCTTTTTATCTGCAAAACCATATCTTTCTACCCTGGGTATGGGACTCTTATCCTATTGCTTAAATATATGGCTCAGTGTCAAAACTGACAATGCTACTGTGAAGAGTTCTGAAACATCACACTACTTTAAAAGATTCCCTCCACATACTAGCTGTTGCAATTTACTGGTGAATAAGTCTGCCTTTAAGAACCCTTTCAATTCTTATAAGTAACCAGTCAAACGGAAGCTAGCATCTCTTCAGCCAACTCACTCAGAGAACAATGGGCTCACTTGAAGCAGGATGTAATCTTTGAGTTACAGTGTGCTAGTCTGATTTAAAGCTGGCCTTCATTCCTCTCACAAATTATAGTGTTCAACCACAGAGTATGTGATCTTGATGGGGTTTCTTGGCACAGACAGGACAATTGATCAGTGAACAATCGAACCAGAGGCTGCATGTCAATGGGAGCTGGTGCCAGAGCTTCACCAGTGTACCCATGAGGATGTAACTCAGTGGGTCCAGCGGCATCTCTGGAGAGCATGGATTGATGACGTTGCGGGTCAGGGACTCCTCTCCAGACTAAGTAGATTCGGCAGAGAATAAAATAAAGTTGAGGTCCATTGTAAGTCTGCGTGAGTGAGACCCGGAGCTGCAGGAGAGACAGAGCAAGGGTCGACGGCTGGTGCCAGTGCATGGCGAACAATGTTATAGAAGGGGAACTGTTACAAGAAGTGGTGGATTGTACGTAGGTACCTGAAATCTAATTTGGGTCCAAACTGGGAGACCTGGAAACAGAGCTGAAAGCCAAATGGCACAAAATGGCAGCAGAGGCAAATGTGGCTATGGAACCGTGTCTGGGTTAAAACATGGTCATAGGGCAGGAGAGAAGCAGAAATTACAGAGGAGGAGCAGAGAGAAGGTCTCAAGAGCTCATGTGGGAGAGAGGAAGAGAACCTCTTCAAAGTAAGTATACCTTGAGGAGATTTGCAGTGGGGCAGTCAAATGTATATATAAGGATTATGCCTTGAGTCAGGATGTTGTGAGTTCAAGGAACTGCAGATGCTGGTTTACAACAATAACACAAAGTGCTGGTGCAACTCAGTAGGTCAAGCAACATCTCTGTAGAAACCAAGAATGCAGATGCTGGTTTATTTTTAAAAAGACACACATTTCTGGAGTACTCAGCAGGTGAGGCAGCATCCTGGAGAAGATGCTGAAGAAAACATCACCTATCCAAGTTCTGCAGAGTTGTCAACCGTTTGAACAAGGGTGTTTGATCTGCTGAGTTACTCCAGCACTTTGTGTCTATCTTTGGTATGAACCAGCATCTGCAGTTCTTTGTTTCTACAGAGATGTTGCTTGACCTACTGAGTTGCTCGTGCACTTTGTATTGTTTTTGTAAATCAGCATCTGCAGTTCCTAGAACTCACAATATTATGACTCAAGCACAGTCATGGGCAGAAATCCTGGGGGGAACGGGGAGACACGCCTCCATGCTTTGAGAGGTGGGGTACAATCCCCCCCATGTTTGTCATCCGGACTTTATCAGACGCTTCTAATGGCTGAATCGGCCCGTTCGCGGGGCCTTTCAGCGCCCCGGCACGGGTTAAAATCAAATTGCTGCAACGAGGCGATTGAGGCTCCCGATGTTGAAGCCCCCGCCGGCCGATGAAAGGCCCCACCAACGGGACGATTCAAGCCCCATGATTCAGGGCAGATGAAGCTGCTGTTGCTGGAGTTCAGAGTCGGTCACTAACCAGGTCAGCCCCCGATGTTACTGTCCACAAGGGCCACGGACAAAGCTTCGCGCGTGTGTGCCGCCAGGAAATTGTGTCCCCACCCCATGTTTTGATAGCGATTTCCGTGCCTGAGCACAGTTAGGGCCACAGGAGGGGTATCACATCCACCACCGGGTGGCGCCCATTATGGCCGCCTCGCCAACAGTCTGTCTTGTCCTTCTCTGTTTTTATTATTTTAAGTATGTCTTGAATTTTTGTTTTAATGTCTCTTGGTATGTTTTATGTGGAGGGTGTGGGGGGGGGGGATTGGGGGAAACCTTTTTCAGTCACTTACCTCGACGGATATGCGATTTTTCTCCATGTCGCATCTCCATCCTCCCCTGTGGCCTACAACGTGGAGTTGTGCGGGCTTTCCTGGAGACCGGATCAGAGCTTCAAGCCGCGGGTGTGGCGCGGACTTACAATAGCGGAACCTGGGATCTTTTGCTGAGGATCGCCAGTGTTGGAGCTCCGACCGCGGGGACTATGGACTTTAACACCGTGAAGCTGCGGTCGTAAGAAGCGGCCGACTTGGAGCTCCATGCTGCGGAGTGTTCCGATCCATCCCGACGCCGGAGTTTTGATCATCCCGATGAGAGGGCTTGAACTGCGAAACGTCGGCAAAGGCCCCATTCAAAGGCCCCGACCATGGATGAACAAAGGAGGAAGATGACTGAACTTTATTGCCTTCCATCACAGTGAGGAATGTTGATTCCACTGTGGTGGATGTTTATGTTAAACTTTTATTTTATGTGCTGTGTGTATTTTTGCTTTTTTACTTAATATGGCTGTATGGTAACTCAAATTTTACTGTACCTTAATTAGTACATATGACAACTTAATTGAATCTTGATGTTAAATCTTGAATCTTTCAGCCTAATTGTGTGGAGTTCTGAGGATTGCAATCAGGCAATTGCAAGCCACTGCAAGACATGGTTAGACACATAAAACTGGAGTAAATCAGCGGGACAGGCAGCACTCAGGTCTCTATTACAAACCCACTGACTCCCACAACTATCTCAACTACACTTCTTCCCACCCTGCTTCCTGCAAAGGCTCTATCCCCCTCCTACCAATTCCTCCGTCTACGCCGCATCTGTGCCCAAGATGAGCATTCCATACTAGAACATCCGAGATGTCTTCATTCTTTAGGGAACCGGGATTTCCCTCTCCCATCATAGTTGAGGCCCTCACTCATGTCTCCTCAGTACCCCACATCTCTGCCCTTGCTCCCCCTCCCTCTAGTCGAACCAGAGACAGTCCCCCTTGTCCTTACCTCCCACCCCATCAGCCGTCACATATAACGCATAATCCTCTGAAATTTCCGCCACCTCCAACGGGATCCCATCACTAGCCACATTTTCCCATCTCCACCACAAGCCACCTTCCACAGAGACCGTTCCCTCCGCAACTCCCGGGTTAACTTATCCCTTCCACCCAAACCACCCCCTCTCCAGATACCTTCCCCTGCAACTGCAGAAGGTGCAACACCTGTCATTATACCTCCTCCCTCGACTCTGTCCAGGGACCCTGACAGTCCTTTCAAGTTCGGCAGAGGTTCACTTGCACCTCCTCCAACCTCATCTACTGTATCTATTGTTCAAGATGTGGACTCTTATACATCGGCGAGACCAAACACAGACTGGGCGATCGTTTCGTGGAACACCTTCGCTCAGCCCGCGTGAACCAACCTAATCTCCCGGTTGCTGGACACTTTAATTCTCCTTCCCATACCTACACAGACCTTTCTGTCCTGGGTCTCCTCCATTGTCAGAGTGAGGCTCAATGCAATTTGGAAGAACAGCGTCTCATATTGTATTATGCTTGGGCAGCTTTCAGCCCAGTTCCTCTCTCTCTATCTCTCCACCCACCCAAGTCACAATAGTTTCTCATTTTCACCCTACAAACAGCCGGTTTCTTACCATCGTTACTTTTTTACATATCTTTCATTGTTCTTTATCTCTCCACATCACCTTCTACATCTCTCATTTCCTTATCCCTAACCAGTCTGAAGAAGGGTCTCGACCCAAAACGTCATCCATTCCTTCTCTCCAGAGATGCTACCTGTCCCGCTGAGTTACTCCAGCTTTTTGTGTCTATCTCGGTTTTAAACCAGCATCTGCAGTTCTTTCTTACGCAAGACATGGTTATACTGTATGTGATGAAACAAAACAGCAATAAGGCTACAATCATGGCTAACCTTAATCATCCCAATTGGTCTCAGGTTCTGCATAAGTGATAGTGGTTCAACCTATGATCATTTCTCTGTGCTCCCTAACCACAATTATCTAGATAAAATTTCTGTGCCAAAATGTGGAGTGTGATGCTGTTGGAAGAATGTTTTTCCTTGTTACAAACTGGGCATTGGCCACTTGAGGCAGAGATGAAACATTATTGTTCTCTCAGTCTATTGCTGGATGCAAGAGATTCCATGGCAGTATTCCAAGAAAATGAGGGAGTCCTCCTGTCCCTCTGGACAACCTCTACATGCCAGTAATCTCACTGTGACTCTGCATCATCAGATTACCACCTCACCTTTTACGAGTGATTGATTGATGCGTTTTTTGAGATAACACGTTTGTTCCTTTAATACCAAAGCTTGATTTACGCGCTCGTATTTTTGGAATAAGGCGCTCAAATTTACTGCTGACAGCATAGTCAACGTATACGTGTTTTTGAATTAAGCGCTGCTTTTTCAAGCCTGTAACCCCCACGTAAATGCAAGGTGCCTGTACTGGCTTTGAAGCAAACAGAGCTTTTGGAACCATAATTGTAATTACATTCCTTCATTTGCCATTTCCAATATATTTCTAATCCATACCCAGGGTCTTGTCCTCTGGTATCTTCCCCTTGCTTAATACAGATGCAGTGTTGAAAATAGAAAGCAAATTATCTTTCCAAGGTTTATCTGACTTTGGCCACCTCAATCCTATGAAAGATTCCACCACTGAAACTTTGAGTATTCCAAACCCCAGAAAAAATCTGAAGGAACCTTATCCAAACTCAAAATAATCTACCTACTAGCAATCTGAATGAAAACAGAGTATGATGGAAACATTCAGCTGGTAAGCGTGAACAGAAAAAGCGAGTTGACATCCAACAGAACTGGGGGGGAAATAGAAATAAAAAGCTGTTTTAAAGTGCGTAAATGGGGAGAAGGACGATATATCAAATGTGATATGCTGGAAGGCAAAATAGACTAAATGATAGAAGTAGGGGGTTGCAAAATTGGCAGAACATGCTGATTCATCGTCATATTACCTACAATGCTCAGCGTTATCACAAGCAATCAAATTGCAACAAAAACAGAAAATACTGGGAAACACAGCATGTCAGGCAGCATCTATGGAAAAAGAAACAGTCAACTTTCCCAGTCTATGACCTTTTATCAGAACTGAACTGCAACCTGAATAAAACATGCATCAGAAGCAACTTAACCTGCGTGTTCAAATTCACATGTGGCAGTTCCTGTATTGTGGAAGTGCACAATATCATTTTTAGTCTTAGAAGCTGCTCCCCGAAAAATCACTTCTCTGATACTCACAATGGAATGATTTTCTTGGAAGAAAGGTAGGAACAGCTAGGTCAAAATCTGTCAGAGTTTGGAGAGTGAGTGGGGACTTGGTTGAAACAAGTCAGACCTTGAAAAGGTGGATGTAGTGAAAATGTTTTTTTTATTATGGGACTTCCCAGAACTCAGGGTTACTGTTTAAAAACTGGGCATTGGCCACCTAAGATGGAGATGAAACATTTTTCTTTTCACTCAGAGAATTATAAATGTTTGGAACTCTTCTTCAAGGTGGTGGAAGCAAAGTTATCCAATATTTGTTCGGGCAGGAGTTGTTGTATATTGATAACCAGTGGGTGAAAGGTTATGGGTGCACAAAAATGCAGAGTTGAGATTAAAGTCAGACCAACAATGGCAGTCATTAAGAGATGGAACAGGCCCAAAGTGTACCGCTGTCTGCTCCTGCTCCTAATTTATGTATTAATCTACCACCTACATTTCCATACATCCAGGAGATATTTGGTCAAAAGTGTCATCTAAAAAGATAATTTTCTGGGACATCTTGTAAAGGAATGTGGGATGGAGAGGTGGGATGAGTTAGAAAAGGAATTATACAACTTTGATCTAAAAGCCGTGGAAGGCAAAACCACCAGGGATACATAACAGGCCAACAATCTCAAAGTGTAATTAAAAATTAATAATAAATCTGAGTACCAAATATACAGTAACATTGTAATATCATCAATCACTCCCCTGTGCAATCCCATGAGGTATACTTGAGATGGCTGCATCCTATTAAATGCTGATTCCCCTCAACAGTAACATTATTATTAGTCTGTTAATGTCAGCATTTTGGTCATTATTGTCATGTTTTATTTTCAAAGCTGCATTTTCCTGGCAGAAATATACTGAATTATCATTTTCTTTTTCACTGCAGATTAACTACATTTTTGAACAAGCACTCACATGGGAGTTTATCATATCCATGAGTGCAGATTCTGATTGATGCACAGCATTGTTTTGAGATTTGCAAGGCTCATGATAAAAAGGAACATGCTGGATGCACCCATTGTAACAGCTCTGCTTTCTCTCTAGTGGCAAGAACTGTGGTCATATCTAATCCAGAGGGAAAAGGAATACATTGTCAGATATTTGCCACTGACCATTTGAATTTTCCAATTTTGACTTTTCTTACTTCTTTCTTATTTTAGTTTAGTTTAGAAATACAACATGGAAACAGGCCTTTTTCGCCCACCAAGTCCATGCTGACCATCGATCACCCATTCACACTAGACAATGTTATCCTATCTGTGCATCCACTCCTTACACACTAGGGGCAATTTACAGCAGCCAATTAACCTACAAGACCTACAGATCTTTGGGAAACCAGAGCACATGGAAAAAACCCGCAGTCACTGGGAGAACTTCACACAGACACCAGCCGAGGTCAGGATTGAACCCAGGTTTCTGGAGCTGTGAGGCTCACCCTGCGCCACACTGCCTGTTTCTGAAAGAAAATGTTTCTTGGTGTTTAAGAAGAATAGGTTACTTCAAAAATAGATAACATCCATATGTCCTATCAGTAGAGGATGAATCACAGAAATAAAAATAGAAAAGAGCAGATCAGGCAGCGTCTGTGGAGAGAGGGATGGAGATAAGATAACAATAATATTGTTTTTCATTAGTTGCAGTATGTGTTATATACACAATGTATGACAGTTATCATTGGGGCTAAAATAAAAATAGAGATTGCTGGAAAGATTCTGCAAGACAGACAACATCTATGGAGAGAGAAATGATTCATATTTCCAGTCTTGGTACTTCCTCAGAATTGGGTAAGAGATTTTTCTTTCAGTTCTCAGTTTTCAGACAGTCTCTGAAAAAGAGTCCGAGATCAGACATGTTTCCTTTTCCACAGATACATCCTGGTTTCCAGTAATTCTGTTTTAATTCAGATTCCCAGCATCTGCATTTTATTTAAATTTCACTTGCTAATGGGCCTGTCCCACTTAGGTGACTTTTTAGGTGACTGCAGGAGACTATGCAGTCGCCACATGGTCGACACATGTTCGCGGGTGATTGCCGGGGAGTCGCCTTCTTGGTCGTGAGGAGATTCCGCATTCTGGGAACTGGTCGTGGCCTCATTATGGTCGCCGTGAATTTTTCAACATGAGGTGGGTCACCAGGAGGTCCTAATGGGTTGCCAGGAGGTTGAAGGTTCTCGGAGGTTCTCGTAGGTTGTAGCCGGTGCTGCATTGGCTCATTTCATTGGCTCATTGGGAAAAAAAAGGTAAGCAGTAGTTTTCAGAACCAAGGTTAACCGACCGGTAATGTTAAATGTCCGCCAAGCTTCACAGCCGTGTATATCTGGCTTCTTAAAAGTTGTCTCCACTCCTTCTCTCCCCCTTCTCTCCCCCCCTCTTGCCCCCTCTTTTAAAAGACTTACCGTACACTGTGCTTTAGCCGTCTTTTTACAGCGCCAACCTTCCTGTTATTCGCGGTGTATGTCTGTTTCACCTTGGCTTTGCACCGTATGAATTTTTTAGACAGCGGTCCCCCCGCTTGCCCTGTCCCACGCCTGCACAATGGGCTGGTGAAGGAAGCGATGTGTTTGTGTGTGTGTGTGTGTGTTCCACTCGGACAGTCGCCGTTCCAGTTGCCGGTTTTTCAGGCGACTGCAGGCAACATGACAGTTGCCGGCAGTCCCTTGAAAAATCACCGAAATGGTACAGGCCCATAAATCTACTCTGACAGCCCCTGCAAGACCTCAGAAAAGGACAAAGGCTACATGTGCATGGGAACACCACTGTCTCCAGACTTCTCTCCAAGTAACACACAATCATGACTTGGAAACGTATTGCTCGTCTTTTTCCATGTTGGGCCTAAAAACCCTCCACAGCAACACAGTGAGAGCAAATTGACCAGAAAGACTGCACTAGTTCAAGAAGGTGGCTCACTGTTTGCCTGCCTTGTGGAGCTGTTAGACATCAGTCAGTCAGATGTGTCCAGCTATATCAGCTCTCTCCAGGATAATCTACTAACCTCAGGAACACAGTAAGGCCATTCTTCCCACCTGTT
Organism: Malacoraja senta; assembly: GCA_038087875.1. Taxonomy (NCBI): domain Eukaryota; kingdom Metazoa; phylum Chordata; class Chondrichthyes; order Rajiformes; family Rajidae; genus Malacoraja; species Malacoraja senta. The sequence goes on along the minus strand of CM075977.1, from coordinate 36,275,230 downwards.
CTGCTCCCACATTTTCTAATTTCTCAAAACTAACAAGTATATCAGTCTGAAGAAGGGTCTCGACCCGAAACGTCACCCATTCCTTCTCTCCAGAGATGCTGCCTGTCCCGCTGAGTTACTCCAGCATTTTGTGTCTATCTTCGATTTAAACCAGCATCTGCAGTTCTTTCTTACACAACTATACCTCTTTCCCAGTTCTGACATAGGGTCATGGACCTGAAACGTTAACTATTAAAGTTAAATTAAACAGTTGTTGTTGCTGCTTTTAGCCAAAAGCTGGTTACTTTGATCAGATGTCAACTGAAGTCTTCTCCAGTGAAGAAGTTGACTGACCTGTAAAAGGATCCTGATGCCAGCTGTCAACATAACAATCAGTGTTGAACGTCTTCTGGAACTGGTCGTCAGTGACATCTTCGGCAAACTTGCCTTCCGGATTGGTTATTCTTCCCAATATTGTAATTTTAATTTAGTTTGCTTTAGTTTAGAGATACAGCGCATAAATAGGCCCTTCAGCACACCGAGCCCACGCCGACCAGCAATCACTCTGTACACTAACACTATCTGACACACTAGAGACAATTTACAATTTTACTGAAGCCAATTAACCTACAAACCTGTACGTCTTTTGGATTGTGGGAGGAAACTGGAGCACCCGGAGAAAACCCACATGATCACAGAGAGAATGTGTAAACTGGATACAGACAGGATTGAACCGGGGTTTCTGTCACCGTTGCACCACCATTCCACTTCCTAATAATTATGTATTACTAAGCATTAATAATACTTAATTTCATGGATGGGACTATTCCCATTGCAGGCAAGTGGTTTTTACTTGAAACTGAGAGATAAGACATCAAGCCATGGCTATTGCCTGAAGGTACACAAAAAAGCTGGAGAAACTCAGCGGGTGCAACAGCATCTATGGAGCGAAGGAAATAGGCAACGTTTCGGGCTGAAACCCTTCTTCAGACTATTGCCTGAATATCTTCCTCTCTAAATAGCATCCCACTCAGCTTTCAAGTAACAGGAGTGATCAGGAAAAATCCATGACAAGCCCCTTATTTTAAACACAGTAAATGAATAAGTTAGAAAACATTAACAAGATGCAAATAAATGAATATTTGAAGCAGAATTTAAATTTGATTATTTGAAAATGTTGCACAGATCTCTACTTGGGGACTGGGGCATCATTGTGCTTTAGAGGGTTTAATATATATACCAGACTGATACCCCCGTGGATTAAATGTAAAGGGTACATAGGAACACTACCATCAACAGTTTCCCCTAAAGTTCATGCAGTTCTGAGATATAACTGTGTCAGTGGATAAAGGCACCCAGTTACTAGGGATACTGTTGCTCAGTTTCAGCCACTCAGGTTCGATCCTTACTTCTGGTATTGCCTGTGTCGAACTTGCACGTTCTCTCTGATACAGCATGCGTTTTTCCTGGGTATTCCATTTTCTCCCACATCCCAAAGATGTGCAGGTTGGTAAGTTAATTTGCCATGTACTACTCCTATTATAGAGGAGAGAGTTAATGGAAATCTAGAAAGAATAACGTCGGAATAATGTAGGATTAGACTAAATGGGTGCTTAATTCTCAGCAAACTAATGGACTGAAAGGCCTACTTCCCTGCTGCATGATGCTATATTGCCAATCCTTTACTGGCACTGGGTCTAAATTGTGCAACTTCCTCTCCAGAAGCAAAGTATGAAGAAAGTGGCTCACCACCACATTTTCAAGGGCCAATATAACAGACAATAAATGCTGACCTTGCCACATCCCAGGAATTAATTCAATAACACTTAAATGCACATGGCATGATGATGGGTTGTGAAATGGTATGGCTCAGCTTCATGGACAGAAGGCACTATCATATCTTGCTATCTGTGTAGAATGGACAAAGGGAATAAAATGGTTCTACCCGCCAGATGGCAATCAGTTTGTACATAACAAAAAATGTTCACTCAGCTCTAAATAATAAGGAGTTAAGAGACCATGCAGACCCTTGAGCCTTCCCTGTCATTTAGTACGATGTTGGCTGTTCTGTTCTTTGGTCTTAGCTCCATTTTCCCATCCAATTCCCGTCACCTCTCATTTCCCCGCAGTTGAAAAATCCATTAGCCTCAAATATATTCATTGATTCAATACCGTAGGAAAAAGATTTCCATAGATTCACAACCCTGACACTGACAATTTCTCCTCCAGCCTGTTCCAATGTACCTGATTTGAAACAAAGTCAAGGCAAGGGAAGTTCTGTCCACCCAGGGTTAACATAATCACTTTCCTCGTTAAGAACAACCATTTCCTTCTTTGTAACAGGCATGTGCTCAACCAGATCCAATGTCTTCCAAGTTTTGGAGTTTGTTTTGAGGTAGCATGTTGGCATCCGTCCAATGGTGGCAGAAGTGTCCGTCTCGCCTGCTTCCTTCCTGCATGTGGCCACATCCTCACACCACAACAAAAGGCATGCTTTGGTTTCAGATTTCGAAATAAAATAATTCACAGTTTGAACTTTGCACACAAATGCATTAGTTTAACGACTCAGGCTTCTGCTACATAAACATTTTTCTGTGCGGATAAAATAGAACAAAGTTGGGCGGAGCTTTTAACGCTACATTACTTGGTATAATTGATCCTTCTCAGACCATCATCTCCAATATTGAGGCTCCAGTTATATAGAGTTGACTCCAATGGGCAGCCTAGCAGTTGACTATCTCGACAGCAGACTTCTACTCACAGCACACTCTACTCCCAGCTCCGTCAGAAAGGAAGCAATTCAAGGATTTTTTTAAAGCATCCTAAAAAACTGTAATATCCCCACTGAGTCTGGGATACCTCTGACCCATGACTGTTCAAAGTGACAAAGGAATATTTGGGTCAGTTTGAAGAAGGGCCTCCACCCGAAACGTCACCCATTCCTCCTCTCCAGTTCCGCTGAGTTACTCCAGCATTTTGTGTCTACCTTCGATTTAAACCAGCATCTGCAGTTCTTTCGTACACAAGGAGTATTTGGGATTGCATTGAGAAATATGCTGTTGCATCGAGGGAGAACACTTAAAGGAAGATCAAAAATATCACCTCACAATCTATCCACTTCACAGTATTACAGGGGATCATGACAGAAGCCTCCTCGTGGCGATCCCCGGAAACGACGACAATTTGCACTCTGTGACGCGTCGTGCGACCAATTCTGTCAACATGTTGGATGACGACAGAAGCCAACAGCGAGCTATACGTCGTCTGACACACGAGCGAACCGTATTACATAACCCAGAATATATGGGACCCACTTTAGCCTCATCACCTTCTTCAGTGTTTAGAATAGTTAATTCATCCTTGATTCTTAGGCATAGCTTGTAGTGCTGCTGCCTCATAGTGCTGGAGACCCATGTCCAATCCTGATCTCAGGTGCTGGCTGTGTGGAATCTTTTGTGACCATGTTATTTTTGCCCAGGTGGTCCAGTTTCCACCCACAACCAAAATATTTGCAAGTTGGTCAGTTAATTGGCCACTGTAAATTGCCACTAGTGTGTAGGAGAGTGGTGGAATATGAGGGATTTAACGAGAATGTGGGAGGAAAAATTAGTTTAATGTAGGATTCATGTAAATGGGTGGTTGATTGTTGGTGTAGAATTAGTCGATTACATTATGACCCATGGATTGTGTAAGAGGACTATGTAAAAACGCATTTTAACTATTGTATTTATTTTGGAGAAGATTAAAGTTAATTTAATAAAGTTGTTCAATTTGAAAAGATTCTTGACAATGTAAATGAAAAGGAATTATTTCCAACAGCAAGTCAATTGCTAACCAGGGAACATAGATAAAGAGAACTGACAAATGAAGCAGAGAAGAGATTAGCAAGATTTTAAATATGAAGTGCTGTTATGATTTGCAAGACTGTTCTTTGAATGTTTGAAAAAGATTATTTAGACTAATTTAGTCTCATTTAGTTAGAATTATGGAAGCTAAGTATAATTGAGTCATACAGCGTGGAACCAGGCCATTCAGCCCACCATGTCCATGCTGACTATCAAGTACCCACCATACTAACCCTGTTTCCTATCACCTGGACCGTAGCCTTCTATCCTTTTTGATTTAAGTGTTTATAAAAATATTGAAAATAGGTGCAGGAGAAGGCCATTCGGTCCTTCGAGCCAGCACCACTCAATATGATCATGGCTGATCATCCAAAATCAGTACCCCGTTCCTGCTTTTTCCCCATATCCCTTGATTACAATGATTCCAATGCATCTAGATGCTTCATAAATTTCTATGCCAACCTTCAGTGTGTGTTCCACATTCCAACCATCCTCTAGTCTACAATAGATGAAAGAATTCTTCCTCAGATCCCTTCTAGGTTTTCAAACTCTTACCTTAAACCTGTGCCCTCTGGCTTTGAAAATCCGTGCTATTGGGAAATGTTTCTTACTATCTGCCTTATCTATGCCCCACAACACCTAATATACATCCATCAAATCCCCTCTCAACCTGCTGTTCACCAAGGCAAACAAACCCAACATCTCTAGCCTCTCCTCAAAGCTGCAACTCTCCATCGCAGGCAACACTCTGACGAAGGACACTAAATATTGGAGTAACTCAGACAGGCAGCATCGCTAGATAAAAGGAATGGGTGGCGTTTTGGGTTGAGACTTTTCTTCAGACTGAGTCAGGGGAGAGGGAGTCACAGAGATAAGGCAGTGTAAGATATCAAAAGAAATGAAGATTCAAAGAAAATGGAGAATAGATCATTGTTAGCTACGAGATGGTGACAACAAGTCAAACAGAGATAAAATGTAATCAGGGGATAGTCAGACTCGACCCAAAACGTCACCCATTCCTTCTATCCAGAGATGCTGCCTGTCCCGCTGAGATACTCCAGCATTTTGTATCTGTCTTCGATGTAAACCAGCATCTGCAGTTCCTTCCTAAACAACACTGATGAATTCCCTTTACCCTCTCTACACCCAATTGTTTGCAACCCTTGGAATAATTATGATCCCTTTATTCCTCCTGATCCAGGCTTTCTCACTCTTCTCATTCACACCCATCCTTGCAGACCCTCTATTGTATAAGCAATCATCCACTGGCTCTTTTGTCTGGTTGAGCATGTGATGGGTTTGCTCCAAGGCTCAAAGGAGGCATGAGAAATTCACAGACTCCAGCCCTAATTCTGAAGTAACTCTGGAGCCAGTAAATCACAAAGGTCTATACGTCAACTTTCCAAAGCAATGCCCACCACTACCTGCTGCAGTAAGAGTAGTGGGTGACTGATGGATGACACTGTAACACTGGATCATTCTACTCAGCAATGCTGGGTGAGTGTAGCGACTCAAGAGGGTGACCCACAAACACCATCACAAGTGCTTGAAGGGATGGACTACAAATGCTGACTGTTGCCCAAAACGTCACCTATTCCTTCTCTCCAGAGATGCTGCCTGTCCAGGATTTTGTGTCTATCTTCAGCTTAAACCAGCATCCTTCCTATATTCCTTCCTCCAGGATGCCACCTCCTTTAGTTATCCAACCTTCAAACATCAGTTAAGAAACTGACAACTCACTGACAAAGTTATACTTTAGTTGGGCACTTCCTTGAGTAACACAAGCAATAATGCTTTTTTCAAAGAGGGACTGTAAAAATTAGCTGGACACCAACATTTCACTCAGGAAGACTGGGGATCTACAACACAAGAAGCTCTACCCAATTCCAAATATCAGCCCTTTAATAGCTCCTGCACTTCACTTCCTCCACTTGATTACACAAATGTAGCATTCTCTGTGTAACACTACAGTTACTCCAATGAAGCTAAACTAACAACACCGAGTCACTCCTCCATCAATGCAACAGAATTGATGTTCAGTGATCGTTGCCTCAATGCTGATAGCATCAGTATTATTGAGAACATGTACGTTAATGCTATGTGCTTACTCCAGTGCAAAAGGTTTATTTATATCATAATACCCAGGAACAAACTCTGTTTCTATTCCACCTGTAGTGGTTTGCTTCTAAAGCATTTTTTTACTCATATTTCCTACATTCTTTTATCTTTCATTTCTCGCTCTTCCTCTCTCTTTCCCTGTTTCCATTCATCTTTTTGTATATACACCCTTTCCATGTAAATCATCTTCAAATAATGAGTTTCCCATCTTTCTCTCAGTACCATCACCAGCACTTGTGCCATTCAGTGCCCCTGGTCTACAACCCTATCACAGACACTTCTTTTATCCTCCTCACCCCCAACCCTTTTCATAGAAACATTCGGCCATTCGGCCCTTCGAGCCTGCACCGCCATTCAATATGATCATGGCTGATCATCCAACTCAGTATCCCGTACCTGCCTTCTCTCCATACCCCCTGATCCCTTTAGCCAGAAGGGCCACATCTAACTCCCTCTTAAATATAGCCAATGAACTGGCCTCAACTACCTTCTGTGGCAGAGAGTTCCAGAGATTCACCACTCTCTGTGTGAAAAAAGTTGTTCTCATCTCAGTCCTAAAGGATTTCCTCTCTACCCTTAAGCTGTGACCCCTTGTCCTGGACTTCCCCAACATCGGGAACAATCTTCCTGCATCTAACCTGTCCAACACCTTGAGAATTTTGTAAGTTTCTATAAGATCTCCCCTCAATCTCCTAAATTCTAGCGAGTATAAGCTGAGTCTATCCAGTCTTTCTTCATATGAAAGTCCTGACATCCCAGGAATCAGTCTGGTGAACCTTCTCTGCACTCCCTCTATGGCAATAATGTTCTTCCTCAGATTTGGAGACCAAAACTGTACGCAATACTCCAGGTGTGGTCTCACCAAGACCCTGTACAACTGCAGTAGAACCTCCCTGCTCCTATACTCAAATCCTTTTGCTATGAATGCTAACATACCATTCGCTTTCTTCACTGCCTGCTGCACCTGCATGCCTACTTTCAATGACTGGTGTACCATGACACCCAGGTCTCGTTGCATCTCCCCTTTTCCTAATCGGCCACCATTTAGATAATAGTCTGCTTTCCTGTTTTTGCCACCAAAGTGGATAACCTCACATTTATCCACATTATACTGCACCTGCCATGCATTTGCCCACTCACCCAGCCTATCCAAGTCACCTTGCAGCCTCCTAGCATCCTCCTCACAGCTAACACTGCCCCCCAGCTTAGTGACATCCGCAAACTTGGAGATGTTGCATTCAATTCCCTCGTCCAAATCATTAATATATATTGTAAATAGCTGGGGTCCCAGCACTGATCCTTGAGGTACCCCACTAGTCACTGCCTGCCATTCTGAAAAGGACCCGTTTACTCCTACTCTTTGCTTCCTGTTTGCCAGCCAGTTCTCTATCCACATCAATACTGAACCCCCAATACCGTGTGCTTTAAGTTTGTATACTAATCTCTTATGTGGGACCTTGTCGAAAGCCTTCTGAAAGTCCAGATATAACACATCCACTGGTTCTCCCCTATCCACTCTACTAGTTACATCCTCGAAAAATTCTATAAGATTCGTCAGACATGATTTACCTTTCGTAAATCGATGCTGACTTTGTCCAATGATTTCACCACTTTTCAAATGTGCTGCTATCCCATCTTTAATAACTGACTCTAGCAGTTTCCCCACTACCGATGTTAGACTAACTGGTCTGTAATTCCCTGTTTTCTCTCTCCCTCCCTTTTTAAAAAGTGGGGTTACATTAGCTACCCTCCAATCCTCAGGAACTACTCCAGAATCTAAAGAGTTTTGAAAAATTATCACTAATGCATCCACTATTTCTGGAGCTACTTCCTTAAGTACTCTGGGATGCAGCCTATCTGGCCCTGGGGATTTATCGGCCTTTAATCCATTCAATTTACCTAACACCACTTCCCGGCTCACCTGGATTGCACTCAGTTCCTCCATCTCCTTTGACCCGCGGTCCCCTGCTATTTCCAGCAGATTATTTATGTCTTCCTTAGTGAAGACGGAACCAAAGTACTTATTCAATTGGTCCGCCATGTCCTTGTTCCCCATGATCAATTCACCTGTTTCTGACTGCAAGGGACCTACATTTGTTTTAACTAATCTCTTTCTCTTCACATATCTATAAAAACTTTTGCAGTCAGTATTAATGTTCCCTGCCAGTTTTCTTTCATAATCTTTTTTCCTTTTCCTAATTAAGCCCTTTGTCCTCCTCTGCTGGTCTGAATTTCTCCCATTCCTCTGGTCGGCTGCTTTTTCTGGCTAATTTGTACGCTTCATCTTTTGCTTTGATGCTATCCCTGATTTTCCTTGTTATCCACGGATGCACTACCTTCCCTGATTTATTCTTTTGCCAAACTGGGATGAACAATTTTTGTAGTTCATCCATGCAGTCTTTAAATGCCTTCCATTGCATATCCACCGTCAACCCTTTAAGAATTAATCGCCAGTCAATCTTGGCCAATTCACATCTCATACCCTCAAAGTTACCTTTCTTTAAGTTCAGAACCATTGTTTCTGAATTAACCATGTCACTCTCCATCCTAATGAAGAACTCAACCATATTATGGTCACTCTTGCCCAAGGGGCCACGTACAACAAGATTGTTAACTAACCCTTCCTCATTACTCAATACCCAGTCTAGAATAGCCTGCTCTCTCGTTGGTTCCTCTACATGTTGGTTTAGAAAACTATCACGCATACATTCCAAGAAATCCTCTTCCTCAGCACCCCTGCCAATTTGATTCACCCAATCTATATGTAGATTGAAGTCACCCATTATAACTGTATTACCTTTGTTGCACGCATTTCTAATTTCCTGTTTGATGCCATCCCCAACTTCACTACTACTGTTAGGTGGCCTGTACACAACACCTACTAGCGTTTTCTGCCCCTTAGTGTTTCGCAGCTCTACCCATATCGATTCCACATCCTCCAAGCTAATGTCCTTCCTTTGCATTGCGTTAATCTCCTCTCTAACCAGCAACGCTACCCCACCTCCTTTTCCTTTCTGTCTATCCCTCCTGAATATTGAATATCCCTGGATGTTCAGCTCTCAGCCTTGGTCTCCCTGGAGCCATGTCTCCGTGATCCCAACTATATCATAATCATTAATAGCTATCTGCACATTCAACTCATCTTTCTTTTAAGATCTCTCCGGAATCGTAGAACCATACAAGCTTACAGCACAGAAGCAGGCTGGTTCTATCTTCAAGGACCCCCAACAGTTGGACCATGTCCTTTTTTTAGTTTCATTTGGAGATGCAGTGCGGAAACAGAATCTTCGGCCCTCTGATTTCACGCCGACCACCAATCCCCGTACATTAACACTAACACAGATTAGGGACAATTTAGATTTATACCAAGCCAATTAGCCTGCAAACCCTTAGAGTGTGGGAGGAAACCGGAGATCCTGGGGAAATCCCACGTAGGTCACAGGGATATTTGTACAAACTCCATACAGACAGCACCCGCAGTCAATATTGAACCTGGGTTTCTGGTGCTGTAAGGCAGCAACTCTACCACTGAGCAGCAGTGCCACAACTTTTCTTACTTCGAGCAGGATGTGCAGAAGTCCCCCACCATCAGGTTCTGGAACAATTACTCTCCTATGACTATCAGGATCTTGAGCCAACCCTCACAACCCTAATCCTATCTCAGCAAAGGAACATAATCCACTACCATGCTTTTTTCTGTTTTCTAATCATGTTTTGCGTTAATTTCTTGTTGTTTTTTTTAAGAGGGACATTGTGAAGTTTAGCCGGACAGAACATTTCGCTCAGGCAGATTGTGGAATGACAACACAAGAAGCTTGTTCTTACAGAAACTATGTGTGATTTATGTATACTTTATGTAAATGCATATTTTTATTTGTAGTCTGAGTATATGTGCCTGTAATGCTGCTGCAAGCAAGATTTTCATTGTACATGTACCTTGCCGTATTTGTGCATATGATAAAATACTCAACTCTCCTTGACTTGGCTTCAACATTGTCTTTGCTGACTGAGATGCCAATTTAGGCAAATCCCATTTGCGCTGTTGGGTCCATATCCCTCTATTTCTTTTCCTATCCAAGTACGTCAAAATTCCCTTTAAATGTAGTAGTATCTGCCTCCGCTATCTAGTCTGACAGCTCGTTTCAGATATCCATTCACCCTCCATGTGAAAAACGTACCCCTCAATATCCTCTAAATTTCTCCCCTTTAAATTTAAGCCTCTCATCTTTATCTCCATAAATAATGCTGAGAATTCTCAACATTTTCATTTTTTTAATTTCAGAATTTTGGCACCCGCAGATTTTTATTTTTCATTTCTTAATAACCTGGCCCTTCTTTCCCTGGAGCATGATAAATAAGCTACATTAAGTGAGAGAAAAGGATTAGTGACTGCCCTTGTGCGTGTACAGTTTACAGTTATTGGCAATTGTAAATTAATCTATTCAATGGAACATTACATGAAATCATGCAAATTAAGTGAAATTCCCTAGTGCAATTACATTAAGAGCCCTCTACTGAAGTAACACTGTCAAACAATATCCTAATGAAACCGATCTTGTATTCTCACTGCAAAGACTCTGCTTTATGGGCTTTGAAACAGAACACAGGAAGTATAAAAAAGTTAATAAACAATCATTCCCAGTTTTAATTTTTTTAGTTTTAAGTTCTTTAAGTTTTTGAGGCTTAACTTTTACTTTGGAGATACAGTGTGTAAACTGGCCCTTCGGCCCACCGAGTCCATCATGACCAGGGATCACTCCATACACCAACACTATCCTACACACTAGGGACAATTTCCAGAAGTCAATTAACCTACAAACCTGTATGTCTTTGGAGTGTGGGAAGTAACCAGAGTACCCAGAGAAAACCCACACAGTCACAGGGGAGAAGGTACAAACTTAGCACAGACAGTACCCATAGACAGGATCATGCCGGGTCTCTGGCGTTGTAAGGCAACAACTCTACCGCTGCGTTACAGTGCCACCCTTAAACCACCATTCCATCGGTATCCCTTTGCATTTGAAATAGAAGATTCACTCTGGAATTTGAGATCAACGTCAGATCTGATAATCTACAGGAACATTCATAAACAAGCCGCACATAAAGAGGTTTTGGTCAATGACAAAAAGTGTGGGAGGCTTTAGGAAGGGGATTTCAGGGCATAATGTAATTATTTCAAGATGAAAGAATTAGAAGAGAGCAGACAAGAATTGGAAGAGAGCAGACATTAAACCAAGTCTCAGTCCATCCACTCTGTCTATGTGGTTCTGTTTTGCTGAAGAGCAGGAAAGCTGCAACTAATATATATCTCTCAGCCAAACTTATTAGAAAAAACCTTAATGATTGGTGATTATTGTGCTGTTTGTGAGAGATTCCTGAAACTTCAAAGCGCATACAATTTGAGGTTTGTCAGTGTTATTGACAATCCTATTTTCCATATCACCACAGTGACCACACTTCAGAAGTACTTTCTTGGCTGTAAATTGCTTTGGGACATCCTGAGGTCGGGAAGTTTACTGCAGTTACCTAGAGGAGTCCATCAGGAATCAGTCATGTCTATTGATCCATCAGTGACACCAAGTCGATTTAATTAGGAAATTAGGAGGTGTTCCAAAAAGTCTGTCAATACTTTCATTGGAACTCTGAGCAAAAACGTTTGAAGATAGCCAATGTGTAAATGTTGCTAGGAACAAAAAGAGAATATAAGTGAAGTTTAACTGGCAAGATAAGGTTCAGATATCATTGACCACAACAATTAAGGGGCAAGATATTTTGACTGAACTTATCTTCCACAGTGGAGCAGAACGTAACAAGAAAATGTTATTGGGAGAGGGGACTAATAGCTTTAGCCAATTTGAGAACCCTTTCTGGTCATTCCAAAAAACCTTTCCAGTTAATAGAGTGTGTTGGAGAGTAAAAGTTGTCGGAGAGAATGGGGGAGGGTTGGAAGGTTAGTTTGTGGAGTGAGTGCAATAGGACAAGTACGTTTCTGATGGATGAAATACTTTAAAAGAGGCTGTACTACTGATCTGATGACATCAATCAATGGATGAAAAATATGACTTCAATAAAAAGTTAATGTGTATGAGCAACATACATATGTTTAGGTACACTAAAAACTAACGGCCTAGGAAACAATGTTCACAGTTTAGACAAGAACAGAGGTTATTTATTCCCCCTCCATTGTAAACTTCTTCCAGACATCTATTAAATAATTTGTGTCAAATAAACCATCAAAATATTTCTACAATTTATGTGACATAGTTTTTTAAAATAATTGTATAACTACTGGTGCATTCTAGATAGCATTACCACAGATATGATTGCAATGCAGAACACTTGCACATGATGCCTAATGCTGATGGATCTAAGGGTAATAATCGATATAGTGGCAGATTATTATATCGTTCAAGAGATCGCTCTGTTATCTCTCCAGCCACTTAGGAGACAGCATGATATTAGGAGAATGTCGTATTACACATGTGAGCTCTCCATGAGACTTTTGATTAATAGTTTCTTTATTGTTGAAGAAAAACAGTAAGATACTCATCCAGCCTTCTTCTCAGACTCGTACACTTTAATATTAGCCAAACTCCAGTATATTGCTTTTAAACGTTAGAAACCTCCTCATGTCTCAGCATAGATCCACATGGTCGAAGGATATTCCTTCCTACCATGTTGAGCTCCAAAACTAAACTAAAAAGTTACAGCTTCTGCGCAAGAATCTCAGCAGCAAACACGCCAACGACTACGTAATAAATCCCGCCCACAAAATTACAGGCAGACTAAATTTAATGGCAAATGCCATAATTTATGACAGACAAAATTAAGCCAAATGGCCACTACAACCATTTTGTCAGTTTAGCCTGTTTCTCGTAATAGTACCATTAAGATTCCCTTATTATGTATCTATACACTGCAAATGGCTCGATTGTAATCATGTTTTGTCTTTCTGCTAAATCGATAGCATGCAACAAAAGCTTTTCACTGTACCTTGGTGCACTAAATAAGCTTAAGAACTAAAGAATGGGCCATATTTTTAGGGAGGCAGAGGTTCAGAGAGAAGTTGAAAACAATTTATTTCACCCAGGTTGTGATTGCATTGATTATTTGACGCTTGAAACATGGGGGGTTGGGGGGGAGCAGAAGAGAACCTCATGCAAGGACATCAGTAGTTGATGTGTTAGAACCTTCACACTTCAGTTTATTGAGCTGAAGTGGGATTGGGCCTGATGGTTCATTTTCAGCCAACATGGCATGGATGCACCTTCCGACAAGAAATTATAGATTTTGCAACAGTTTCCAGTTAGTAACATTATGTATCGTAAAATTGAGAGCATAGACAAACTGAATGGTCACAATCCATTTCCCAGGATAGGCGAGTCTACAATTAAAGGGCGTGGGTTTAAGGTGAGAGAGGATAGTTTAAAAGGGACCTGAGGGGCAAGTTTTTCCACACATTGGGTATATTGGGTAACAAGTTGCCAGAGGAAGTGGTAGAAGTGGGTACAATCACAACACTTAAGCAGGTGAATGGATAGGAAGGTTTCAAGAACTATGGGCCAAACGCCAACAAATGTAATTTGCTCAGGTAAGCACTTGGCCAACATGGACGAATTAGCCAAAAGCTGTTTACATACCAAATATGAGTCTGTAAAATGACAAGAGCACAGTAGGCCATTCATCCCATCCCACTCATGCTGGCTTATTGAGACAGCTCTCTTCATGCTACTTACCTTGCTACATGTTTTTGTTTGAAGGAGAGATGCAATTGCCATTCAAATGACATTGTAGGATCTGTTTCTGATTACTGATCCTAGGAATATTTTCCAATCATAAATCATGGTGTAAAATGGACATATTCTCACCTCCTCTACCCGCCACAACTTCCCTTCCACATCCATCCAACATCACCATCAATTCTCCACCAATTATCCAAATCCATATCTTGTCTCCCGCCAGATGTATTTGTGATCGAGGGAGTTCCTGGATGGGGCATTATCCTGTGTGAAGATGAGTGGAGGAGAAAGAGAGGTGATCTTTTTAAAACACAAAATTCTTAGAGGACTTCAACAATTTGAGAAAAATTATGCTTTTCGAACACAGGTATCTAAAACCAGGGCTCATAGTGTAAAATAAGGAGTTGTCCATTCTGGACAAAGAGGAGAAGACAATAGACAATAGACAATAGGTGCAGGAGTAGGCCATTTGGCCCTTTGAGCCAGCACCATCATTCAATGTGAATGAATCATGGCTGATCATCCCCAATCAGTACCCCATTCCTGCCTTCTCCCCATATCCCCTGACTCTGCTATTTTTAAGAGCCCTATCTAGCTCTCTCTTGAAAGCATCCAGAGAACCTGCCTCCATCGTCCTCTGAGGCAGAGAGAGAGAGGGACATTTCTTCATCCAGTGTACTTTTAGAATTCTCTGTCCAAGAGATAAAATTTGTTCCACATATTCAAGACAGAAATTACAGGTTTTTGAATATTAATATATCAAGGGACATAGGGTCAGTGCTGGGAAGTGGCCTGAGGTAAAATAACCCATCATGGTCTTATTGAAATGCAGAGCAGGACAGGGAGGAGCAAATGCTCTAATCTAACTTCTGTTAGGTTTGTTCTGAATTCAATGTGCCCTAGTTACTGACACCACAAATAATGGAAAGTTGTTTCTTCCTGTTCACTTCACCTGTGAGTTTAGATATTGTAACAATAATGTTGCCATTAATATATATATTTTGGGATAATGTGTGCCACAAGACCCATGTGCTCCATTTTCTGTTGAAGTCTGTTTTGGGGTCTTGCCATGTTGCACTGCATCATGTTATCAGGCACTTAATTGATGAAAAGTATTTTTGTTTGAACAAACCCACATGGTGATTTAACTCACTGAAAGCTAAGGTAACAGGTTGCATTCCAAGTCTACCAATTTGTCTGCCACTCACCTGCCTAATTGACTGCACAAGATTGAATCCCAGCTGTGGATTGAAACTAATTGCTCCATACATGCAATATTTCATTAAGAAATAGTTTGGCAGTTTATCTCTTGCAAGACAACAAGGCAAACAAGGATTTCAGGTGCTGTAATCTGACGTGATCATCTCCAGGCCCACATATTGCTTGGATAATTAACCAGACAAAAAGTAGCTTTCATTTTAGAATCATACAGCCTTGAAGAAGGCCTTGCAGCCCAACACTCATCCATTTACACCAGTCCAACATGTCACGTTGCATTCTCCACACATAGCAATCACTTTGTACCCCCCTCCCAGATACTACCACCCACCTGCACTAGGGGCAGTAAACAATGTTAATTTAATCCATCCACCAGCACATACTTGGGATGTGCAAGGAAACCAGAGTATCAGGAGGAATCCCATCCGATTACAGGGAAAATGTGCAAAATCTATACAAACTGCAACAGTTCAGGAATGAATCAAGGTCGCTGAAGCTATGAGATGGTGAGCTTTAGATTGGAGTCCAGTCCAGATTGGAAGTAATGTACTCAAATAGGAAGAAAATTAGCAACAATAGCTTGTCCCTCATACTTGTCCTGTTACATGCTAACACAAACTCCTTCCCTCATTCATTTGGATCTATCCTTGGTTTCCTCACGTCTCATCTCGCACAACTCCTTGGTAATATCAGCATGTCTCCATGTGTAGTTTGATGAGCCATAGTTTTATTTCACCAGCATCTCTGTTGACTCTTCCACTGTGTCTAAAATATCAGATGGTTAATTTTTCCAATTAACCATTCTGAACATGAATTCTGTCCAAAGACTACCATCTCCAATCCTTTGCCTACCACCTGCCTGAATCGTATCCAGGTACAGTAACCAACCCAAGTTTCATGTTTAAAACCATGTTGAATATTAGACTCCTTACCCGCACCATCCCAAAATCTGCCTGTTTACACTTCATGATGTTGCCTGGCTTTTCCCTGCCTCCCTACGCTACTATTCCCATTCATTCTTATTTTTTTACCAGAGCCTCAGCAATTTTAATATACTCCTTTCCAGCCTCACCCATTCTACTCTAATCAAAAGATATTCAAAACTCTGCTTTGAGCCAATCTAATAGGAATGTGATTTACAACCAAAGAAGCAACTGTTTCTTCCCTTGCACTTCAAATCCTTCATTGAGAACAAAGTATTTTAAATCATCCAAAAACATGGATGTCACAATATGTGCAAATGATTAAATTATTGTTAACATCTCCTTTATGGTTTTGTATCTTTCATCATGGGGTGTCTAATGGCAGACCAAGTTCCATTCAACAGCACTGCTGACACATATCTAAACTAAACTAAACTAAACATTGATATTGGTATTGGTTTAACTTTGTCGTGATACAGTGTGTAACTTTGTTTGCATGCTATCCAGTCTAATCGTACTACACACAAGTACAATCAAGCTGTATGTAAAGACAACAAATGTTGCAATGAGAAAAATAACAGAGTACAGAATATTGAGTGACAGCGATATAGTGTTACAGTTAAAGAGAAAGTGCAGATAGAAAATGTGCAAGGGCTAAATGAGAAGCTAAGATGTATTCAGTAGCCTGATTACAGTGTTAATATTGGCCAATATAGGTTTATATAAAATGGAGAATCTTTTGCATCTGCAGGGCCTACTTGGTCAATTTCTGTGTAAAGCTGCAAGCTGCGAGCTGGTGCCAGGAATTCTAGGTCCTAGATTGATATGGATGAGACAATAGACAATAGACAATAGACAATAGGTGCAGGAGTAGGCCATTTGGCCATTCGAACCAGCACCGCCATTCAATGTGATCATGGCTGATCAGCCCCAATCAGTACCCCGTTCCTGCCTTCTCCCCATATCCCCTGACTCCACAATTTTTAAGAGCCCTATCTAGCTCTCTCTTGAAAGCATCCAGAGAACCTGCCTCCACCACCCCAAACTCACCACTCTCAATGAGAATGCCACAGACTCACCACTCTCTGTGAGAAAAAGTGTTTCCTTGTCTCCGTTCTAAATGGCTTACTCTTTATTCTTAAACTGTGGCCCCTGGTTCTGGACTCCCCCAACATCGAGAACATGTTTCCTGCCTCTAGCGTGTCCAAGCCCTTAACAATCTTTTATGTTTCAATGAGATTCCCTCTCATCCTAAACTCCAGAGTGTACAACCCCAGCTGCTCCATTCTCTGAGCATATGACAGTCCCGCCATCCCGGGAATTGACCTCGTAAACCTATGCTGCACTCCCTCAATAGCAAAAATGTCCTTCCTCAAATTAGGTGACCAAAATTGCACACAATACTCCAGGTGTGGTCTCACTAGGGCTCTGTACAACTGCAGAAGGACCTCTTTGCTCCTATATTCGATTCCTCTTTTTTATAAAGGCCAACATGCCATTCGCTTTCTTCACTGCCTGCTGTACCTGCATGCTTACTTTCATAGACTGATGTACAAGGACCCCCAGATCCCGTTGTACTTCCCCTTTTCCCAACTTGACGCCATTTAGATAGTAATCTGCCTTCCTGTTTTTGCTACCAAAGTGGATAACCTCACATTTATCTGCATTAAACTTCATCTGCCATGCATCTGCTCACTCCCCCAACCTGTACAAGTCACCCTGCATTCTCATAGCATCCTCCTCACAGTTCACACTGCCACCCAGCTTTGTGTCATCTGCAAATTTGCTAATGTTACTTTGAATCCCTTCATCCAAATCATTGATATATATTGTAAATAGCTGCAGTCCCAGCACCGAGCCTTGTGGTATCCCACTAGTCATTGCCTGCCATTCTGAAAGGGACCCGTTAATCCCTACTCTTTGTTTCCTGTCTGCCAACCACTTCTCTATCCATGTCAGCACTCTACCCCCAGTACCATGTGCCCTAATTTTGCCCAGTAATCTCCTATGTGGGACCTTATCAAATGCATCTCCTATGTGGGACCTTATCAAATGAGGAAAGATCCAGATGTCCTCTCTATTGTTAAAATGTATGAGGACTTTGCAGAAGAGCTCAAAGGTGTTGCAGATGCATTAGCAGGATTGGCCAGCTGCAGAAGGATTGTAAATACTGTTAATAATGTTGCAAGGTGTTTGTGTTACTGTTTGATGATTGGCTGAAGTGTGAAGCCTTGTTTGAATTGTTTATACTCCCCAGGAGAATGTTGCATTATTTAGGTCAACTGACTTCTTTCTAGAAGCTTCTTTAAAAACATTGTAATCGAATGCTTTGTGATTGGGTTAGGGAACTGTCAATAACAATTTAATGTAATCGATAAATGTGATTGGTTTGTAGGGGTCACCACCCCCATGTAGTTCTGCCCCACAGGGTTTGATGACCTATAAAAGGTAACCCCCACGAGGATCGTTGTCGACCTTCTGGAGGAACGCTTGGGAGGTGTCTGCTTGCACGAGGCTGAAGGGCTTGGATAAGCAGAGACAAGGATCGATCCCGTGGTTGTGAGGTATTGTATAGGGGATTTGTTATTGTTTCATGAAATAAAAGATTAGTGGTCCAGTGCTTGACTCGGTGTTTTACTGAACTAGACTACGTGGGGATAGCTCTAGGAGCATAATTACAACAGCAAGGAAGAATCTGTTCCAGAATCTGATAATAGGTGCTTTCAAGTTTTTGTACCTTCTGTCTGACAGAAGAGGGGAGTAGAAGGAAAGGCCAGGGTGCCATCCATGTAAGAACAGCTCCATTTATAAATTCTCATCCATGCTTTAAAATGTCTCTATGACCGCATCCCTCCCTACCAATAAGATATCCTTCACAAACCTCCTGGACATCAAATCAATCAATTTACTACTGATAATAAATGAGGAGCTAATATTGGTCAAGACAAGAGGGTTAATTCCCATGTTCTTCTTCAGAATAACATAAATATCTTTTCATTCCTCTTCAGAGCAGGTCTTTTCTTTTTTATTTTCTACCCAGAGTTGTAATAATTTATTTCCCATTACCCAGAAATGTTAAGAATTCCGGAGGCACGCTTGCTGTTCTAAGATAGAAAGTGACACTTTTCTAAAATGACACTTGGGAAACTCTTTATTCAAGAACATCTAAACGTCCAGATTTAATTTTATGTCCCATTTTCCCATGTAATGCATGTTAGTGTACTGCAATTTTGAATCAGGAATAAATAGAGAAATAATCTGAGTGGATGTATTTGAAAGTTCTTACAATTTCATGGCTGTCTGAGTTAATGATTAAGATGCATAGCAAACAAGAGATGAGAAAGAATCTCAATGGCCAACTTCCAAGTTTTCCTTACTTGTGGCCTATGGTATTCCTTCTTCCTGCCGCACAGGCTGCAATTTTTCTTGTTTGGATTCACAAATTGAGGCAAAGTTCCAGACATGTTGCAAAATTGATCTGAACCTGTTCAGCTTATGCGACAGTTGGTGGTGCTGACTCCAGGGGATCTGGGTTTGATCTGGCTTCCTCCCCTGAGACCAGAGGTGTTCCATTCAGTTTCTTCCCGAGGACGTGTTGGTTGACGAGTTAATCTGCCTGTGTAAATTGCTCACCAGTTGTAGGCGTGTGGCAGAAGAACCAGGATATAGTTGACGAGCATATGAGGAAGAATAGATAATGCAGCAAATATGTGAGGGGATATAATTGATGGGATAGGTCTGAGAGCCAGCAGGGCATTGACGGGCTGATGGTGTCATTTTGTAGAACACTCTGCAATTGTCCCACAACCATTATAATTTGAACATTATCTGCTATGTGCAAGGGAGATGCTACTTTCAGTACAGTGACAGTGTAGGTAAACCGGTAACCAGTTTACATACAGCAGATAGTAATGGTTGAGGACATTTTGGGATGTCCTGAAAGGAGTGTGAAAGCTGAGCAAGAAATTACCCTTTTTTCTTACATAGCACCTGTTCCACTAGAAATGGAAAGTGTTCCCAAATTTTAAAGGGTAGTTTGCGTCATTCTGCAAAAGCTAAGTTATGATACAAGAATAAAAATAACAATGATACCACGTTAACTTTGTCTTGCTCATGAAGCATTAACATACGTAATTAGATATCAAAGAATGGAGAAGGGGACATACCAAAGAGTTAATTTCATGCTAGTGGCTAGTTTAATATGTAAACTAAGTGCAGAAATAATCACTAATAATATGAAAAGCCAGAAAAGCATATCCTTCTACTTTATCAATGGCATTGGATGAACGTATCCTCAAATTACTTTTTTGTTGAATGCAATGGGGCAGCAAAGTGACACAGCGGTAGAGTTGCTGCCTTACAGCGCCAGAGACCCGGGTTTGATCCTGACTACGGCTGCTGTCTGAATGCACATTGGACGTTCTTTATGTGGATTTTCTACACATAGGTTTTCTCTGGGTGCTCCGGTTTCTTCCCACTTTCCAAAGATGTGCAGGTTTGTAGGATAACTGTCCCTTGTGTGCAGGATAGAACTAGTGTACGAGTGATCGCTGGTCAGTGCAGACTTGGTGGGGTGATGGACCTGTTTCCACTGTATCTCAAAACTAAACTAAACAATCCATGCATGCTATCAGACTAACGTTTATCTATTGAACTGGCCGGGTGTGAAGGAATAGAATACTGGCCCCTACTTTATTTAATTCTACAAAAATGCAAAGTAAAAGATAAAATATTGAATGGGTTAATTTTGAAACTTGCCACTAATTCATAAACCTTACATTTTAGAGGGATACAGTGTGGAAACAGGCCCTTTAGCCTGCCAATTCCACCGCAATCATTGATCATCCGTTCACACTATTATCCCACTTTTACATTCACTCCCTATATACAGGGGGTAATTTACAGAGACCACTTAACCTACAAACCCACACATCTTTGGGATGTGCGAGAATACCGGAGCTCCCGGAGGAAACCCACACTGTCACAGGGAGACTGTGCAAACTCCACACAGACAGCACCCGAGGTCAGGATCGTACCGAGATCTCTGGTGCTGTGAGGCAGCAGCTCTACCAGCTGCACCATTGTGCCACACTGGTTTGTGTCCTTCTACAAAAGCTGAGTTATGATGCCAGAATAAAAATAACAGAGATAGGTTATTTAGTTATTAATTTCTTCAGTGTTTCTCTGAAAATTGAATGATTTGCAACAGACAAAAAAATTTTGAAGTGCAATACATGTTATATTGTTAAAGATGTAATAAATTTGCTTCTAGCAAGCTCCCACAAACAACAATGTAATAACAACCAGGGAATTGGTTAAAAGATTGGTTAAAGGATAACTATTAACCAGGATACAGTGGGCTCCTGTGCATTTTATTCACATTATGACATGAGCACATTCACACACACACACACACACACACACACACACACACACACACACACACACACACACACACACACACACACACACACACACACACACACACACACACACACACACACACACACACACACACACACACACACACACACACACACACACACACACTGTAGTAAGCCAAGGTACACAAAAATGCTGGAGAAACTCAGCGGGTGCAGCAGCATCTATGGAGCGAAGGAAATAGGCAACGTTTCGGGCCGAAACCCTTCTTCAGACTGATAGGGGGTGGGGAGAAGAAAGGAAAAAAGGAAAAAGGCGGAGGAGGAGCCTGAGGGCTGGGGGAGGGGAGGAGACAACCAGAGGGCTGATGAATGGGAGGGGACAGCAAGGGCTACCAGAATTGGGAGAATTCAATGTTCAAGCCCCCAGGATGTAGACTGCCCAAGCGGAATATGAGGTGCATTTCCTCCAATTTACGGTGTTGCTCGCTGTGGCCATGGAGGAGACCCAGGACAGAGAGGTCAGATACGGAATGGGAGGGGGAGTTGAAGTGCTGAGCCACCGGGAGGTCAAGTTGGTTATTGCGGACCGACCGGAGGTGTTCGGCGAAACGATCGCCAAGCCTCCGCTTGGTCTCACCGATGTAGATCAGCTGGCATCTAGAGCAGCGGATGCAATAGATGAGGTTGGAGGAGATGCAGGTGAACCTCTGTCGCACCTGGAACGACTGCTTGGGTCCTTGAATGGAGTCGAGGGGGGAGGTGAAGGGACAAGTGTTGCATCTCTTGCGGTTGCAAGGGAAAGTACCAGGGGAGGGGGTGGTATGGGAGGGAAGGGAAGAATTGACAAGGGAGTTACGGAGGGAGCGGTCTTTGCGGAAGGCAGACATGGGGGGAGATGGGAAGATGTGGCGAGTGGTGGGGTCACGTTGGAGGTGGCGAAACTGACGGAGGATCACTTGTTGTATGTGTCTGTAGTAAGCCATCCTTGCCACCTACAACTCCACCAATCTTTGTTCATCAACAAACTTACTTATCAGACGACAGACATGTTGATCTTGTGTTAGATGTGGCTTAGTTTGAAGCAAACTGTAAAATCAAGTCTCAGTCCTGAGGCCTGAGGCTGATATGTCAATAAGGTAGAGAGAGAGAGATCTGGACTTCTTGAGGTGCTATGAAACATTTGAATGATGTCCTGCTGGCATGAAAAAATCCCTTGGAACTACTTCAAGAAAAGTGGTTGAATTACCTCAGGTGTCCTGGCCTGTACTTATTAACATTCCTAAAAATGGATCACCTGTTTACGAGCTCATTACTAGTGGAGTTTGCTGTGTACAGATATACTGCTATTTGTCTTCATGACAATAGTAATTATATTTCAAATGGAATTAAAGCAGTTAACCTATTAACATAAAAGTATGTTTTTTAACCTAATTTATCTGCTGGTTGTAGAAATATCAGTAAAAAGTAATTGCCACAATTTACACTAAAAGTAAAATGATTCCTATGTAGAACATAATCACATCTCTCTAATGTAACTAAGTTTTATATTGGATGATAAAATGTAGAAACAATTTTAGAAATCATTACTTAATTTTCTTTGCAAGTGGCTTTCCAATTGGATTGGAGAATCTTACAGCCTGATTTTCTTTCCCCTCAGGTTTCTTGATTAAAGCAGGACTACCAAAAAAAAAGTTTACAACATGGCTTTGACCTAGGAATACTTCATTATAAAGAGACTGTCTTTTGGTAAATGGCTCTGTAAAATGATTAACCAGATTGCTAAACGGGAATGTTATTGGTACCACCTGCTGGAGTGGTGCAGCCTTTTCTGATTCAGAAACAACGTGCATTTAAAAAATAAATATTGAGAAATAAAAATGCATTAACTCAGCCGGGAATGCCACGTTGAGGACTTTCAGGAAAGACTGCACACAGCAGGATGTGATCCATTTTCTCCTGTAAATCCTTTGCTGCTCTGATCCTTTAAGGAAATAGCTGGCAACCGTACATCTCTTCGAGAAAGTACCTAAAGTTTATAACTTGTCACAATAGTTAAAGAAAACATGCTGGACGTGCCTCAGTGTGGAGAAACGCTTTCGTGTGTTTTAGAATGTGGACTTTTGAGGGCTTGTGCTGAAAGTCTCATTCCATTAGCACACGTAACAAGTTTGCAACCAGTTTTTTATCCACTCTTTTCTGATCTAATGCATTACCGTCTATGCAAATCTCTGTGAATAGCATCAATATGATGGAGCTGAAGGCATGAATAGCATCCTCACAGAATGCAGACTCCTTTGATTGTAATTGTCTTAACACCGTGAAATGAAGTAATGCATAAAATTGATAATAAACGGAAATGCCTGTCCCCTGCGTGCAAATGAGCTGGAGCATAGTCGCGCCCATTGTTTCCCACGGAAAAAGAGTGAAAATATTTACGGAGTCGTTTCAAAGTACAGCATCTGCATTTTTATTATTTCTGTCTTTCAAAGGAGGAAGAAAAAGAGGTGTCTCGAACTCATGATGGATCAGGCCTATAAATACCTGACTCAGCCATAAAAAAGCACATATGCATGTTTTCCAAGGGCTGGCCCACCAGTGAGAAAATTCACTGGTAGTAAAAGTCCCAAAGGGGAGCAGGAAGGTACAATAGTGTGGCAGACAGGCAATACTGTCTTAATCAACAATCAGCCTGGGGAGTGCCAGTGTAAACTCCGGAAAGTCCTCAATTTGCAGGAATGAGATTTTAAAACTTTTAAGAAGGTGGTTTAATGGTTGGTATGGATACAGTGGGGTGAAGGCCTATTTTTGTGTTGAATCTCCCTATGACTCTATGATCTACAATAGTAGATTGTAAAGACATAATAGAATTATAGAAACATATAAAATTATAAAAGGACTGGACAAGCTGGATGCAGGAAACACGCTCCCAATGTTGTCGGAGTCCAGAACCAGGGGCCACAGTCTAAGAATAAAGGGGAGGCCATTTAAAACTGAGATGAGAAGAAAAAAAATCACCCAGAGAGTTGTGAATTTGTGGAATTTTCTGCCACAGAAGGCAGTAGAGGCCAGTTCACTGGATGAATTTAAAAGAGAGTTAGATAGAGCTCTTGGGGCTACCAGAATCAAGGGAGCGGGCACGGGTTACTGATTGTGGATGATCAGCCATGATCACAAAGAATGGTGGTGCTGGCTCGAAGGGCCGAATGGCCTCCTCCTGCACCTATTTTCTATGTTTCTATCTATGTTAGTATTATATATTGTATTGTCTGTATTCATAACCAGCCAGCAGCAAAACAAATATGCTGTTAGTCTTGATCTGTCGGAAGAACCTAATGAAGGAAGGATTCTAAAGAAGGAGGTCTAATGAAGCAGGCCATAGAGACTGGCCAGCATCAATTGTGATAATACTTATGGCAGACAAAACTGTCTGACTATGCCGAAGATAGACGGAGTAATGCTGGAGTAACTCAGTAGGTCAGGCAGCATCTCTGGAGAGAAGGAATGGGTGATGTTTCGGGTCGAGACCTTTCTTCACACTAAGAGTCAGGGGAGAAGGAGACACGGAGATAAGGAAGGGCAAGTTGTGAAAACAAGACATCAAAGGCGATGATGCTCAAGGGAAATGTAGAATAGATCATTGTTAGCTAGGAGAAGGTGACAATGAAACATACAGAGATAAAATGTAATCAGGGGATCAGTCAGACTGGTTGGAGAACTAGGAAGGGAGAGGGATGGTGAGAGAGGGCTATTCGATGATTTCAAGGTGAAGTTGAACCAGGTATTTAATCATAGACAGGCCCATTATTTATTTCACTGTATGCATGTTAGGAAAGTGTTCACCAAACTAGATCCCTCATGTGTATGTGCTCAGTTCAAGTGGATGAGGAACTGAGCGGCAAGTTTCTTACACAGAGGATGATAAGGGTTAATATCTATGAAGAAAATGTTTTTTTAGTTTTGGTTTTAGAGATTTCTAGAGATACAGCGCGGAAACAGGCCCTTCGGCCCACCGAGTCCTTGCTGACCAGCGATCCCCGCACGTTAACGCTACCCTACACATGCTAGGGACAGTTTTACACTTATACCAAGCCAATTAACCAACAAACCTGTAAGTCTTTGGAGTGTGGGAGGAAACCGAAGATCTCGGGGAAAACCCACGCGGTCACGGAGAGAACGTACAAACTCCCGACAGAGGGCACCCATAGTCGGGATCGAACCTGGGTCTCCAGCACGGCAAGTGCTGTAAGGCAGCAACTCTACCACTGTGCTACCGTGCCACCATGTGTAGGTAGAAAAGAGTTAGTCATGGCATCATGTTCGGCACAGACATTGTGGGCCAAAGTGCCTGTTCCTATGCTGTGTTGTTCTATGTTCTTTGTTAGCAGCATGTATTTCTCAATGAATAACTTTGAAGAAAATATTACAAAGCTTCAGATGCTGAAAATCTGAAATAAAAACAAAACAGAAAATGCTGTAAAAACAGCATTTCAAGTTATAGTCTCCATCAAAACTGAGAAAGAGAATAGCTCTCTTGATCTGATAAAGATTTTTCAACGTGAGACATTAAGTATTTCTCTTTTCATAGACGCTGCCTAAACTGATGATTTTTTTTCAGCTCTGTTTGTTTGTAATACATTTAAGGGTCTGTCTTCATGCACCTAACAAAACCATTGTGTGAAATCATCAAGAAAATATTTAAAACTGCAAAGCATATGATTCCTCAAGCGATGTATTAAGATAATGTACTCACAGCTACAAGAACAAAAGTACAAAGTCCTCAACCATCAGAGGAAGTGTTCAAACAACCACAAGAACAGAATGTAAGGCGGAATGAATGAAATGTGCAGTTGCAAAGAAAGAAATAGTTTATCTTAATCTAAAAATGCATTACAACGAGACAAAGGAAAGGTGAAAGCAATAAAGAGGGCAAGGAAACCTAAAAACATTCAAGGACCAGCAAACTGATGATTGATCATTTTAAGAAGGGGAATTATAGCTTCTTTGTTCTCATAGATAGTCAATTGAAATGATTAAAGTTAAAATATGTTAATTCCTATGCTACCCGCAGAGCATGCTAGCAAAGATATGACTGCATTTACTCATGTCATGACTTTCCAGATGATATAGACCTAGACACTGGTCCTCATTTACGTTCAATGCTAGTGGAGCATTTCATGAAACAAAATAGTATTACTTAAGATGGACACAAAATGCTGGAGTAACTCAGCGGGCCAGGCAGCATCTCTAGAGTGAAGGAATGGGTGAAGTTTGGGGTCGACTGTGAGTCGGCGGAGAGGGAACCTGGAAATATGGAAGGGTACAAGGAGAATGTGTAAAGGATTGATCAAAACAGATGCTGATAAGGAAATGTACAGTGGTACATTGATGGCTGAAGGGAGGTGACATTGAGGCACACAAACATAAAATTAATCAGGAGGACAGTGAAACTAGTCAGAGAACAAGATTGGGGGAGGGACAGAGAGAAAGGGAAAGCAAGGGTTACTTGAAGTTAGAGAAATCAATTTCATACTGCTGGGTTGTAAGCTGCCGAAGCGAAATATGAGGCGCTGTTCCTCCAATTTGCATTTGGCATAATTCTAACAGTGGCGGTGGCCCAGGACAGAAAGGTCAGTACAGGAATGGGAGGAGGAATTAAAGTGTTTAGAAACCAGGAGATTGCGTAGGCCCAGATGGACTGAGCGAAGGTGTTCAGTGGAGCAATCACTGTGTCTGCGAATGGTCTCGCCGATGTATAAGAGTCCACACCTAGAACAGCAGATACAGTAGATGAGGTTGGAGGAGGTGCAAGTGAACCTCTGCCTCCCCTGAAAGGACTGTTGTGGTCCTTGGACGGAGTTGAGGGAGGAGGTACAGGGACAGGTGTCGCATCTCCTGCGGTTGCAGGATACCTGAGTAGGGTGTGTTTTGGGTGGGAAGGAATGAGTTAACCATGGAGTTGCAGAGGAAACAGTCTCTGCGGAAAGTGGAAAAGGATGAAGGTGGAAAGATATGGCTTGTGGTGGAATCCCGTTGGAAGTTGTGAAAATATCGGAAGATTATGTGCTGTACGCGACGCCTGATGGGGTGAAAGGAGAGGGCTATGGGGACTATCCCTGTGTGATTACGGGGAGTGGGAGCAAGCTTGAGTTATGGGATACCGAGCAGACTCTTGTAAGGGCCTTATCTCTGATAGAAGAGGACATCTCAGATGTCCTGGTATGGAACACCTCATCTTGGGCAAGATGCGGCGTAGATGCAAGAATTGGGAGAAGGGGCTACAGTCCTTGCAGGAGGCAGGGTGGTAAGAAGTGTACTCCAGATAGCTGTGGGAATCAGTAAGTTTATAATAGACATCAGTTGATGGTCTATCTCCCGAGATGGAGACGGTGAGATTTATAAACAGTAGGGAGATGTCAGAGATGGTCCAAGTGAGTTTGAATGCAGGATAGAACTTGGCAGTGAAGCTAATGAAGTCAGTGAGTTCTGCATGGGTGCAGGAGGTAGCCCCAATGCAGCAGGAGGTAGCCTCAATGTAGCAGAGATAGAGTTTGGGGATAGGGCCAGTGTACGCCTGGAACAGGGATTGTTCGACATACCCTACAAAGAGGCAGGCATAGCTGGAACCCATGGATTTGGAGGGAGTGGGAGGAGTCGAAGGAGAAGTTGTTGAGTGGGAGGACCAACTCCGCTAGGCGGAGATGAGTGTTGGTTGATGGAAATTGGCTGGTTCTGCAGTCGAGGAAGAAACAGAGGGCTTTAAGACCTTCCTGGTGGGGGATGGAGTTGTAGAGTGACTGAACATCCATAGTAAAGACGAGGGAGTGGGGGCCTGGAAAACAGAAGTCATTGAAAAGACGAAGGGCATGTGAGTTGTCTTGGATGTGGGTCGGGAGGGATTGGCCCAGGGGGGATAGGATGGAATCGAGGTATGTGAAAATGTAATCAGTGGGACAGGAGCAGGCGGACAAAATGGGTCTGCCATAAACAATGGGTCTTCCGGTTCTGTTTATGGATTTTGGGGAGAAGGTAAAACCAGACCGTGTTGGGCTAGGGAATGATAAGGTTGGAGGCTGTGGAGGGCTGACAGGCAGAAGTGATAAAATCAGTGATGGTCTGTGAGATGATGGCCTAGTGCTCAGCTATGGGGTCATGTTCCAAGGGTAAGTAGGAGGAGGTGTCTGAGAGTTGTCGCCTGTCCTCAGAGTGGTAGAGGTCAGAACACCAGACTTCTAGGGCACCTCCTTTGTTAGCAGGTTTGATGATAACTTTGGGGTTGCTGCCGAGTGAGCAGTGGGGGTGAGGTTAAAGTAGGTAAGGGGAGTGGAAATGTTGAGACTGTTAATGTCACACCGGCAGATAGAAATAAAAAGGTCTAAAGAGGGTAGAGGGGGAGTCCAAGAGGAGGTGGACCAGTGGAGATGGGTGATGGGGTCATCATTGGGTGCTGAGAACTCCTTCCCATTAAAAAAAATGCATGGAGATGGAGGTGACAGAATAAAGGCTCTACGTCGTGGCGGACCCAGAACTCGTTGAGGTGGGGTGGAGGGGAACAAAGTTGAAGCCTCTGTTGAGGATAGACCATTCTATATCGGAAAAGGGGAGGTGAGGGGGAGGTGACGGGGAGGTGAGCTGTTCCACTGTATCAACGAGAGCGATAGAGAGATCTATGAGAATTGCTGAAGGTGTTTCATTTTAACAATGAGACACCAATTCACAATTTTTTTGCTAACCTATTGAATAACATCACATTTCACCAGACTCTACACCTGCTGCACTGCTATAGCTGCTAATGCACAGACTCAAAACAAAATTGAGCTCAGTTCTAAGAAATTTTGAAGGAAGTGTAAAAGAGAAAGAGTTGAGAAGAAAGAAAATTAAGATTCAAGGTGTGGATTGAGACATTACAAGCTGTTCAACGGAGATCCTGTGTTATCTAGTGAATCCAACATTTAAAAATGTAAAGCTAGAGTGACAGAGGAACGATGAGGATACACAGTGATGTTCTGTGAAGATAGCAGATGGAATTAAAAATGTACACAAAATCATTTCATTTCTGCAAGAGACAGCCAAGGAAACTGCGAAGAGCAACATGATGGTGAGTGAGTTCCAGATGTTGATCCATTGGATACCCTGGAAGAAATAACAAGAGGTGACACCTGCCCAAGTCAAGAAGTGGATGCAACGTCAATAGCAAAGGTTCCTTTGAAAAGATCAATGAAATCCAGAAAAGCTGTAAATAATGTGCATGTGTGATCACACTTCCTTTTCAACAACAGAAAACCACTGTAGTATGTGTAAATATATATGACTAACATGGGCCTATGCTGGGTAGTTCGAGCGGAGTAAACATGTGTTGTATTAGTTCTCCCTGTGTCTTGATGATTCATTAGATTCTTTGTACTGTGACCACGTTAGAATAAGAACCCATAATACTTTACGCAAACTAAATTACCTGGACATTTTACAATGACTAAAGTCAATATAGTAATTCAGCACAGAAACAGGCCCTTTGGCCCAACTCAACCATGCCGACCAAAATGCCCGTTCTAAGCTAGTCCCATTTGCTGACATTTAGCCCATATCCTTCTAAACTTCCTAACCATGGGTCTATCCAAGTAGCTTTTAAATGTTGCATTTGTACTTCATCGACTACACTTTAAAACATTGCTTTGTTATTAAATGCTTTAAATTAACATTTACATCTGGGTAGTTTATATATATCACAAACAGCAGTGGTCCCAGCATAGATCCCTGTGAAATTCCTCTGGTCACAGACTTCCAGACAGAATATCTACCTTCCATCACAACTATCTGTCTTCTATAACTAAGCCAGTTACGAAGCGGGTTCTCTGGATGCTTTCAAGAGAGAGCTAGATAGGGCTCTTAAAAATAGCGGAGTCAGGGGATAGGGGGAGAAGGCAGGAACGGGGTACTGATTGGGGATGATCAGCCATGATCACATTGAAGGGCGGGGCTGGCTCGAAGGGCCGAATGGCCTACTCCTGCACCTATTGTCTATTGTCTATTGTCATACGATCAAGTCTTTGTGAATTCCATACATCTTTACCTTAATGGTACCTGCACCTCACTGTACTTGCGCATATGACAATTGACTTGACTCAGAAATGGCAGTACCACTTTCTAAGCCAAGGGTCACATATAAGCAATCAGCAATGGCTTGATTGCTTGATATTTATATTTAAAATTAGTTTAAGTAAAACACTATAAAAAGCAGGAGTGGCTGAGTTCACTTTCAAATGCTTCAGGATGGTATCCCGAGGGCAGCACGGTGGCGCAGCGGTAGAGTTGCTGCCTTATAGCACTTGCAGCACCAGAGACCCAGGTTCGATCCCGATTACAGGTGCTGTCTGTATGGAGCTTGTATGTTCTCCCCATGACCTGCATGGGTTTTCTCCAAGATCTTCAGTTTCTTCCCACACTCCAAAGATGTACAGGTATGTAGGTAAATTGGCTTGATATAAGTGTAACTTGACCCTAGTGTGTGTAGGATTGTGTTAATGTGCGGCGATCGCCGGTCGGTGCGGACTTGGTGAGCCCAGTATCTCTAAACTAAACTAAACTAAAAAGTAGAAGATAGACACAAAAAACTTGAGTAACTCAGCGGGACAGGCAGCATTTCTGGAGAGAAGGAATGGGTGACATTTCGGGTCGAGACGCTTCTTCAGACTTATCTGTCCCTTCCCAGACTGAAAAAAAAACATGACATTTCAGTCAATAACCTGTCAATGTTAAACTTCACATCAGGTGCGGAAGAACTGTCACAGCTTGAAGTGTGACCAGAGTGGATGGTAGCCCACCTTTAGGTTTGACCAGTTTGGCAGGTCATTAGACATTGTCAGTAGGTGTTAAAAAGGGTCAGGTGTCAATTTACCTGGAAAAATATTGACTTTGACAAAAGATATCGATCGGCTTGCTCAGGGAAGATGGAAAGGATACAATGTTTAAAAACAACCTCAGAAAGGGAACTTGTCTCCTAATTGGAAGGTCATTTGGATTTTGCCCTTTCCATTGCTGACCTATAATACTTTCCAAATTAAATCTGTTCAGCAGGCAACTTTTGATTAAAGCAGACATCCACTGCTTTTTCTTCCAAATACATAATCGCTTTGAAATCAGAACTAACAGGCTGAAAGTTTGCAAGAGAGGATGTAGACTTTTCTTTGATATTTTCTCCCCTCTTAGATTTTTGATACCCCTCTCTATTCAACTCAGCATCTTAATCTTAGACTACATTTCTGAGGGTAAGAGATTAGTTAAAACAAATGTAGGTCCCTTGCAGTCACAAACAGATGAATTGATCATGGGGAGCAAGGATATGGCGGACCAATTGAATAACTACTTTGGTTCCGTCTTCACTAAGGAAGACATAAATAATCTGCCGGAAATAGCAGGGGACCGTGCGTCAAAGGAGATGGAGGAACTGAGTGAAATCCAGGTTAGTTGGGAAGTGGTGTTGGGTAAATTGAATGGATTAAAGGCCGATAAATCACCAGGGCCAGATAGGCTGCATCCCAGAATACTTAAGGAAGTAGCTCCAGAAATAGTGGATGCATTAGTGATAATTTTTCAAAACTCTTTAGATTCTGGAGTAGTTCCTGAGGATTGGAGGGTAGCAAACGTAACCCCACTTTTTAAGAAGGGAGGGAGAGAAAAAACGGGGAATTACAGACCAGTTAGTCTATCGGTAGTGGGGAAACTGCTAGAGTCAGTTATTAAAGATGGGATAGCAGCACATTTGGAAAGTGGTGAAATCATTGGACAAAGTCAGCATGGATTTACGAAAGGTAAATCATGTCTGACGAATCTTATAGAATTTTTCGAGGATGTAACTAGTAGAGTAGATAGGGGAGAACCAGTGGATGTGTTGTATCTGGACTTTCAGAAGGCTTTCGACAAGGTCCCACATAAGAGATTAATATACAAACTTAAAGCACACGGTATTGGGGGTTCAGTATTGATGTGGATAGAGAACAGGCTGGCAAACAGGAAGCAAAGAGTAGGAGTAAACGGGTCCTTTTCACAATGGCAGGCAGTGACTAGTGGGGTACCGCAAGGCTCAGTGCAGGGACCCCAGCTATTTACAATTTATATTAATGAACTGGATGAGGGAATTGAAGGCAACATCTCCAAGTTTGCTGATGACACTAAGCTGGGGGGCACTGTTAGCTGTGAGGAGGATGCTAGGAGACTGCAAGGTGACTTGGATAGGCTGGGTGAGTGGGCAAATGTTTGGCAGATGCAGTATAATCTGGATAAATGTGAGGTTATCCACTTTGGTGGCAAAAACAGGAAAGCAGACTATTATCTAAATGGTGGCCGATTAGGAAAAGGGGAGATGCAGCGAGACCTGGGAAAGTAGGCATGCAGGTGCAGCAGGCAGTGAAGAAAGTGAATGGTATGTTAGCTTTCATAGCAAAAGGATTTGAGTATAGGAGCAGGGAGGTTCTGCTGCAGTTGTACAGGGTCTTGGTGAGACCACACCTGGAGTATTGCGTACAGTTTTGGTCTCCAAATCTGAGGAAGGACATTATAGCCATAGAGGGAGTGCAGAGAAGGTTCACCAGACTGATTCCTGGGATGTCAGGACTTTCATATGAAGAAAGACTGGATAGACTCGGCTTATACTCGCTAGAATTTAGGAGATTGAGAGTGGATCTTATAGAAACTTACAAAATTCTTAAGGGGTTGGACAGGCTAGATGCAGGAAGATTGTTCCCGATGTTGGGGAAGTCCAGGACAAGGGGTCACAGCTTAAGGATAAGGGGGAAATCCTTTAAGACCGAGATGAGAAAAAACGTTTTCACACAGAGAGTGGTGAATCTCTGGAACTCTCTGCCACAGAGGGTAGTTGAGGCCAGTTCATTGGCTATATTTAAGAGGGAGTTAGATGTGGCCCTTGTGGCTAAAGGGATCAGGGGGTATGGAGGGAAGGCAGGTACGGATACTGAGTTGGATGATCAGCCATGATCATATTGAATGGCGGTGCAGGCTCGAAGGGCAGAATGGCCTACTCCTGCACCTATTTTCTATGTATCTATGTATCTATGTAATGGTAGTCCCTTGATAATAACAGTTGTGATAGGAGTATGTGTTCGCCTTACAGCTCCGCAATAAAATCCTAATGGACCATCATGGACTCCACCTTTCTTTGGTCACTGGAGCTGGCTCTGATTTGTTCAGAACCTTTTCATACATCTAGTTTCCCTCTCCTCTGACACAGCCTGAAGAAGGGTCTCGACCCAAAATGTCACCTATTCCTTTTCTACAGAGATGCTGCCTGACCCGCTAAGTTATTCCAGCATTTTGGGTCTATCTCTCATCTAATACTTCAACAAATCTCTATGAATTTTTTCAGACCCTGGAAAGAATTTCTCCCAATTCACCCCAACATGTCCATTCATCATCGAACAACCTCACCTTTCCCTGTCAATTCACACGACTGATATGCCTCTTCCCTAGTATCTTTCCAGTGAATCTTTTCTGCTCCTTCTATAAAGCCCTGACATGTTTCATATTTCCTGTATGTAAGAATTGTATTTGAAATTCCATTTCATTTGCTATGTCGTCTTAACCTACATGTCTTTGCAAGCCTCAAAAATTCTTTATGATGAAAGGCACGGTGGAAAGGAAACTTTGTGCTGCATTTATAAACTCTTACATTAGATGTAACATTATTTGGGGACATCCTGAGGTTGAGAAAGGCACTATATATATATATGCAAGATTTTTAAACTTAATTCTACAAGAAACTGTCTACAAGAGACTGTTGGAATATCGGGAGCGAAACCCAAATTGCTGCAAGAATTCAGCAGGTCACATATGATCTGTCGAGGATAAGGGATGGTCAAGCTTTTTGCTCCAGATTCCAGTATCTGCAGTTTCTTGTGTCTCCATTCTACAACTCCATTGCAAATCTTCTTTCTACATCTCTCTCTGACGAGAGTCTTGTGAAATCCTTTCTCACTGTTCTCCTTTTGTGAATTTGGCTGCTCTTCTGCTCTTGGACAACTTTCTCATCAAGCTACAAGCCCTTGACTCATCCCTCCTCCCCACTCCTATATATCGGCTATTGTCCCTCTGCACTCTCAGTCC
Organism: Malacoraja senta; assembly: GCA_038087875.1. Taxonomy (NCBI): domain Eukaryota; kingdom Metazoa; phylum Chordata; class Chondrichthyes; order Rajiformes; family Rajidae; genus Malacoraja; species Malacoraja senta. The sequence continues at coordinate 36,240,911 of CM075977.1, read as the reverse complement.
CAATGCAGCCTCCACAGATGCTGCTTGATTCACTGAGTTCTTCCAGAGGATTATTTTTGATAATCATAGGTTAATTAGTCACTGGGAATTGCTACTCATGTAGAGAGTAGTAGAATCTGGGAGTTAGTTAATTTGAAATATGGGAAGAATAAAATAAAATTAGTATAAAATAATGGGCACTTGATGGTCAGCATGGACTCGGTGGGCTGAATGGTCTGCTTCTGTGCTGCATTGCTCTTTGACTCAGTGATCCTATCAATTTTAACTTTTCCTACACTGGAAGTATCATGTTGCGGAGAGTTTGACTGCAAGAAACATAACTATAAGTAAGCTGCATAATTGTGTTATTATTTTTTCAATGCCATCTAGTAGCCGCTTTTATCCTTAAGTTTGTCAGCTTTCTTCCTGCACTTTGCCGGCAGTGGGATTTGAAGAGAGAAGGGTTCTGTGATACTTCTGGCTCCCGATTCTTTGTGGTCGTGTTGAAGCTTCTGTTGCTCTTTGCTGGACCTCTCTGAGGTAGATAGTTTTATGCGGTGACAGAACATTGCCAACAAATTGCATCACATCTGCCTCAGTGACACAGGACAATAAGGTGCCATATGCCAGTGACGGGGAAATGAATGGAGCTAATTTACACTGGCACTGGGCGTCTCGAGCCCTGCCACTCTCGCTGAAGAACAAACCAGCCATTGACATAGACTCTGAGGTGGAAGAAATACAGCAACAAGGACATAATTAAACGCAGGGGCGAGAAATCTCCCCCCTCCCCCGCCCTACCTCCCCTCAAATCCTCTCTTGCCTTTTGTGGTTTAAAAACTCACAATTATTTCACATCACAACAAGCTTCCTTGTAAATCTGACCTGTAGCTGACCCCTGCATCTTTCCTCATTGCATTTATGGGTAAACCAAAACTAATATTTGACCCCTGACCTTCTGGTAACAAATCGTTGTTTCCCTTCCTGGAAGCATTTGATGATGGGTGATGATTGAAGACCAACCTCTCAGTTGACGTAGGACATTTAATGAGGATAAAATGAGAAAGTCACTGATCATTCCCACTTGGCAAGGAGCTAACCCAGTGGTAATTGTCCCTCACTTTTTAGGGGCTACAGCAGGCACAAGTAGCAGTCATATAGTCTTGTCTTTATAATTGCTATCATTAGCTATATAACGTGGCTATTACAGTAATTTTGATTCAACCGGGGTCAGCAATGTTTCATTTTGTCAGTACCCACTGCACACAGTCCTTGCAAGAGCTTCTTTTCCCTCAAGCAGGCAACTTCCTGACAATTAACACGCAAGGAAAAAAAAAACACCTTGCAGCAAACCATTTCCTTTGCTTACACCTGCAGCACATAGTCTCCTGCAGTCTTGTGTAGCCACAAGGCAGCTGCAATCTGCCAGGATGACCCATATCTTGATGTGATGATGAATCACAGCTCTTGCAAGAGCCAGCAGAAGCTCTGCCCCAACATCAAGGCTTCTTTCATCAAGGGGAGCTGTTTCGGCTCCTTCAGATTGATTTTTTAGTTCAGTTGAAGAAAAAAATGGGTGAAACAATAGAGATTCAAGATACAAGATTCAAGATTCAATTTAATTGTCATGTACCAATTAAGGTACAGTGAAATTTAGCTATGTGTTTTCTGGATTCAGTGCTTGTGTGTGTGCGTGTGCACATGTGTGTGTGCGCGTGTGCGCGCATGTGTGTGTGTATGCGAACGTATGTGTGTGTGTGAACTGTGAGGGACTGACTATGTGATTGTAAGTGTATGATTGTGTGACTGCATGTGCATGATTGTATAATTCTGAGTGTGAGTGTCTATGTGAGTGTGTGCAGTTTATGTTTGTGATTGGTTGCATGTGTAAGTGTGCATGAGTATATGAATTTCTGTGTGTACATGCCTGTGTGTGTGTGTGTATTTGTATGCGTGTGTGTATTTGTGCATGTCGTCCAATATGTGTGCAGATGTACATGCACTGTATGCTGTGTTTATAAAACACAGCATCTCTCTGTATAAAAACCAGCATTTCTTCTCAGGGACTTTTTCACTGCTTAATTATTATATTCCACAAGGTGATGGAGTGTAAAGCTAGCAGCAGTCAAACCTTTTACTGAAAATCAAATACCCACCAGTCTGTTTGTAATTGAGTGTTTACATGCAGTCAGGGACATCAATGGCTGGATGCTGAAAGCTTCAGAGGAGAGAGAGAGAGAGAGACAGACAGAAAAAATGAGCCTGCCAGTAGTTAATTGAGCATATAGATTCCTAATGTGTCAGACATTGCCCTCTCCGATGAAGGATGACACTTTTTAGAAGGCATCTTCCTTTGTTACCATTTTAAAGCTAATGAAGCCTACAATTCATAAACCTGATGCTGGGCACTAATCTCCTGGCAGGCAATGCAAAAAGGATTGAAGAACCCAAACTCCTTTCCTTTATACCACCACTCCCTCTCTCCCTTCACTCACTGAAACAGACCTTTGTACTTGCAGAGGCTTTTTGTACTTTTTTTTTGTTTAGCAGGTCTGTTTACTTTTATGGCCTTTAAACAGCGAGTATCCATTATACAACAAGTTTAATGCCTCCAGGTCACTTATTAATGAGCTAAGTAATGAGAAAGGATGGAAACTATTAGACCAGGATATGGGCAGCAACATTTTCTGTGTGTATGCTGAACAGTTTACAAGCATTGCTGGAAGATAGAGAAAATAAACGCTTGAAATGGGTTTTTCTGAAGTGGGCATTTCTGAAGTGCAGGAGATACAAGTTTGTGACATTCTGGCCAGTGTCATTTGTTTTGTTGGATATGGGGACTGGACTCTCCCTGACCAGAGGGACAAACAGCTCCTGACCTTTGTAACCTTATTCAGGGCCTCTTTTATGGGTTTCCCATCCAGATGTCCAAGCCATCAAAGGTTTATAGGCGCGCTTCCTTTAACACTCTTTCAACCCAAAGCCAAGATGATTAAAAGTATGCAAAGTGGGTGATAGTGATGTCACCTACCCAGAACGAAGCCAGAGGCTTCTCTCCTCTTCATTATTTAGTCTCTCTCTCTATCTGTCTCTCTGTCTCTCTTTCTCTTTTTCTCTTTCTTTTTCCACGTCTTCTCTCTCTCTGACACACACACACTCACCTTTGTTTCTACTTCTGGCATAGTCTTCCGTTCCTTTCTTTATCATTGACTTTTTCATCTGATTTTCAATTTCTCCTTTCTCATTTCCTTTCATTCCAGCACTTCATGTTTATCACTCTGGTTTCTTACGTATTTGAGTACTCCATTCCCTTATAAATAAGAATGTGTCACGTCTGCAAAAGGATCACCATGATCCAATAAACCTCCAGTTTCATTAAAGGAATAAAGGAGTCAAATTTATTTTCAAGTTTCACCTGCACTTTTGAAACATGAAAACTAGAATTTGATGGGTAACTTGCATGAATCAGCTTCTAACGTGAGACCTGCCAGCATAGTTAGTTTAAATCCTGTCATATTTAATCCTGGAATTTAAACTGGAAGTAGTGAAGAAAAATGGAATTAAAAAGATAGTATCTGTAATGCTTACTGAATTATTGTTAAAAAAAACCATCTGGCTCACTGAATACCCTTCAGGGAGGCCTGCTTGTGACTCCGGGCTTTCCTTCTGAAATGGTTTAGCAAAGAGCAATTAGGGACAAGCAATAAATGATGTCAGCTGACCTCCTTTTAGAAATAAAGTTGTGTCAAGCCAGTGGAACATTTTTGATGAATGACTAATGATGGAGGTGTGTGTGTGTGTGGAATAGGAGGCACACATGAGTGATAGAGCTGCAATATTCAGAGATATCATGCGGCTGAACAAAGAGGTGTGTGGAACTGCTACAAGCAGTGGTGTAACCTCCCTCCCCTCAGCCATATAAAACGGTGTGAGGGGATGGATGTGCGTGCATGCATTTGCCATGTAATATTAAGTACACAAATGGGTATCACTTTAAAAGGTGACAACTTTCACCACAGATATTCATTTTATGGGTTGTCCCCAGGGACACACTCAGAGGTTGGCATCAAGTGCTGTTGAAAGACCATCAATTCAGTGAAAGATGCTCCTTGGTCTGCCTGAATCTTGCTGGTCTTCCGGCACAGCGAGATATCTAGAAGGGAACGTTGCCGACTGACCCTTTCCAAACTGCAGGAGTACGTGCTGAAGGACGCACTGAAGTTTGGTGCAGCCAACACCAAGGCTCTATGAGGAAGAACTACAGTCTAGGATTCTTCCGCTGCCAGACATTGAGGGCCTGAGTCCGATGGGAACACTCCTCACACAAGGGAAGGGACGTCACCCAGGGGGCCACATGACTGGCAAAGGTATTATGTGAAAATACAGGTGCAAACTCTGCTGAGGATAACACCATTGAATGTATCGAAACTGCGAATGTGTGATAAGTTTTTGTATGGTTATTAATTTTATACATTTTATTACAAATAAAGTACTTTTGAAATTATTGATAAGAAATATCTATTCAGGTGTGTCAATTTACTAGAAGCATCTCTTAGTTTACTCCTCCTCTTCCCCACCTTATTCCTCATTGCCTTACAGTGGAGATAAAACAGAGCATGCAATATACTTGCTTATCCTCATCAATCAGCATTATTTGGTTTCAAGACAGATAAGGTGAGAGAAAGAAAGACTAACTTGCAGTATATATATATAGCAATTGTTGAAGTCTCAGATTATTCCTAAAAGCTTTACTTCATGGCAGTGGTACTTCCTCGCAGCTCCAGTGACCAGAATGTATTCCTGACCTATGGCGCTATCTATGCAGAGTCTACATGTTCTCTCTGTGACTGTGTGGTTTCCCCAGATGCTCTAGTTTTCTCCCACATCCAAAAGGTTAATTGGCTTTTTTAAATTGTCCCTGGTGTCATTGGTGGTAGATTCTTTTTTTTCTTTGCTCATTTGTTCATCAACGATCTGGTGAAGGGAGTTTACATACTTTACATTAGAGATACGGCGTGGAAACAGGCACTTCAGCCCATACACTAGCACAATCCTACACACCACGGACAATTTACAATTTTTACCAAAGCCAATTAACCTACAATCCTCTTTGGAGTGTGGGAGGAAATCAGAGCACCCAGAGAAAACCCACTTGGTTACAGGGAGAACGTACAAATTCCATACAGAGTGCACCCGAGGTCAGGATGAAACCCAGATATCTGGCACTATAAGGCAGCAACCCTACTGCTGCACCATTGTGCCGACTTTTGTTTTCTCCCTTTAACAATTTTTATTGTTGAGAATATGGGGAGAAGAGAAAATTAATGGAAGAATGTGTTTGCTTTGTGAGTTGGCAGGGACTGAAATGGTCTGCATCTGTGTTGTAACGAAATATGATACCTAAAGTGGCCGGAAGAAGGGTCCCGACGCAGAACATCATCTGTTCACTTCCATCCGGAGATGCTACCAGACCCGCTGAGTTCCTCCAGCACTTTGTGTATTGCTCAAGACTCCAATGTGCTGTTTCTCAAATATCTGTCTCTCGTATTTTTAGTTTCTTCCAGGGACAACCTAATCAGATGGCTGAAGTTTGCAGTCTGCTTTCAACACAACCATCAGATATTCAAATCTAACTCAAATTGCCCAGACTGGCAAATCTAACTCAAATTGTTTTTTTAACTCATGATACGTAGAGTGTTCCCTCACTAAACATCTTAACAATTGTTGAAGAAGGGGAAGAGAGTTCTTCCCTGTGCCATGGTCATTATTAATCACTCAACCTCATCTTAAAGTCAGTACACTGGCACAGTTGGTAGAACTACTGCCTCACAGCACCAGAAATCCGGTTCAATCCTGACCTCGGCTGCTGTCTATGTGGAGTTTGCACATACTCCCTGTGACTGCGTGAGTTTCCTCCAGGTGCTCAGTTTTCCTCCCACATCCCAAATGCGTACTGGTCTGTAGGTTAATTGGCCTCCCTAAATTGCCTCCAATGTACAGGGAATGGATGAGAAAGTGGGTTAACATAGAACTAGTGTGAATGGCTGTTCGATGGTCAGCATGGACTCGAAGGGCCAAAGGACCAGTTTCAATGCTGTATCTTCCAATCCAATCCAATTCCAATCAGGTAACCGACACATTGCAATTTGTAGAGCTTGCAGTGCGCATATTGGAAAATACAACAGTGATTATGCCTGAGAATAATGGTTCAATGGTACATTACTGTCACATATACCAAAGTACAGTAAAATTCATTTAAAAAATTGTTGAGTAAAAATCTTATGAATAGCACAATCATTCTTAAGTACAAGATGGTAAGAAGAGTAGATTACCCTGATGCAGTACACAAAATTTGCCATATTTACGGTGCCGTCTTGTACTATTCAAGTTCAAAGTTGTTAAAAATGTAGAGTTTCGTAACTTGGCCATAAAGCCTGTTGTCCTGACGGCGGCACTGGGTCGGAGTTGTGGGGGTCGGCCTGGCCAGACAATGCTGTCGATGTTCTCCAGCATTGCTTCGCTGCTCCGTGCCACTGCCAGCCACGTCCGAACAGCACGCTCGGCCTCTTGAAGCAGCAAATTTCCTTCTGAATCTGGATACTGAAGCAGTGTGCAAATGCAAGTTTTATTTTTGCTGAGATGTTTTGAGTTTGTACATTGTGAATTTAAAAAAAAACACAGTTGGGCCTATTCTCTGCATGTGAGCAGATGACATGTGTTTCCAACAGACACAGACCTGTCTCAGCAGGAGTACAGGTCTGAAAAACCCACCAAATAATTGATGAACATTAACACAGGTAAAGAGTAATCACAGGTTAATGTGGTCTCAGCAAGGAGCCTCACCTCTCACAGTAGGGTGGTAGCAGGGATACAGAGGAGGAAAGTTACACCAAAGCAGTTGTTTGAGAGAATGTTAGTTATTGGTAAACGCATTATTTTAAGGACATGCCTTTCACAAATTCCAGACATCACAAAGGGCATTATATTGGGTCTGTGCCAGATCTCAGAGCAACCTCATCAAATTCATTTCCCAACTTATTTCCCCGTAAACTGACCTCTCACACAAGAGTGCAGTACTTGTTTAACTGCAGTTGCTGTCATACTCCAGGCAATCTTCACCTTTATTTCTGCATAGTGAGCTCCCAAATGTGATAAATCTCGGCTGAGGAATAAATATGGCCCGTGTTCTACTGCAATTTGTTTGAGTGGCAATATGAGGACCTAATGCAATGCAAAGTAGCAATGTGTACGATTATGCACTTTGGTAGAAGGAATAATGTAAAAGGATACTTTCTAAATTGGGAGAAGAATTTAGAAAGTAGTCTGTATCTTTATTCCAGAAATCAGAGGTGCAAAGAGACTTGGGAGTGCAGCTGCAGAATTCCCAAAAGGTTATTTTGCAGGTTGAGTAAGCACTTAAACAGGCAAATGCAAAGATAACATTCATTTTGAGGGGACTAGAATATGAAAGCAAGGATGTAATGCTGAAGCTTTTTAAGGCATTGGCGAGGACAACATGTTTTAAATTGTGAGCAGTTTTGGGCCCCATATCTGAGGAAGGATGTGCTGGCATTGGAGAAGGTCCAGAGGAGGTTTACGAGAATGATCTCAAGGATGATTGGATTAATGTATGAGGAGCATTTAGGAGAATAGGGTGAGGGAAAATAGATCAGCTGTGGTTCATTGGCTGAGTAGACTCGATGGGCCAAATGGCTTAATTATACTCCTCTGTGTTATTGTCTTATGATCTTATCATCCAACATTCTGCTGCAAAAATTCCTATTGGTAATACAAAAAATGTAAGTTGCAAATAGTTTGCATAAAGGCACAAAAAAATTAAGTTGGAAAGTTAGCATAAACGCAAAATATATTTGATTTATTACTTAAATCCAATCCTTCACGTTTGTATTAAACTCGGCAAAATATTCTACTGTAAGAAAAAATGGCAATTTTATTCAAGTATAGGCAAATCCCTGGCAGGCCAGACATTTCTGTGCATGTTGCTGTAGCATTTAAACAAAAGTAAGTTAGTGTTTGGTGAATGAATCAACATTTTGATTGCTGCCATTTATAATGTAGAATTCTGCCTTTGCTGTTCGATTCGAAAGACCAGGCCAAATTAGAGCAGTTACATTAATTATCTGGCAAGGTGAATTAAATGTATTACTGTTAGAATCTGGAAGCTTGCCATCAGATTGCTTGGAGGTCCCATTTATAAACTCCAATACCATTCACTCATCCAGCACCCGAGGTCAGAATCGAACCTGGATTGCTGGAGCTGTGAGACAGCAACACTACCTGCAAGGCCAATCATGGCCCTATTTCACTCAATCTCTCATCTTTTGTTTCAAGGCTATATGGAGATAAGGTCAGACAAAATATGTAATTCCTTCTAACTTATTCTGTCTTACACATGCTCATCAACTCCAATTTTCCAACTCCATTAAGCAGCACCAAGGGGCAAGATATTAACATAACAGAACATTTTGGGGGATGTGGGAGAAATTTGAAGCATCCATTTGAAGCAACAGTCTTGAAGAAAATGTGCACATTTGTTCAGACTGTACCCAAGGTCAGGATCAAATATGGATTCTCAGAAGCGCCAGCTTACTGTGCCATTTACTGTGCCATTTACTGTGCCATTTACTGTGCCATTTACTGTGCCATTTACTGTGCCATTTACTGTGCCATTTACTGTGCCATTGTCAAATAATCAGAAACATTTAAGGGAGGTGCAAAAAAACATTGCAAACCTATACACGTTTAATCTTAATAACTTTTCATTTGACTCCTCCCATTTCCTCCAAATACAAGGCGTAGCTATGGGCACACGCATGGGCCCCAGCTACGCCTGCCTCTTTGTCGGGTACGTAGAACAATCCTGTTCAATGCGTACCAGGGCCCCATCCCCGACCTCTACCTCCGCTACATCGATGATTGTTTTGGTGCCACATCCTGCACCCACACACAACTGACTGACTTCATCCGCTTCACCACCAACTTCCATCCGGCACTCAAATACACCTGGACCATTTCCGACACTTCCCTACCATTCCTTGACCTCACTATCTCCATCGCAGGTGATAGACTCCTTACCGACATCCACTACAAACCTACCGACTCCCATGGCTATCTGGACTACACTTCTTCCCACCCTGCTTCCTGTAAGGACTCCATCCCCCACTCCCAATTCCTCCGTCTACGCCGCATCTGCTCCCAGGATGAGGCGTTCCACACCAGGGCATCTGAAATGTCCTCATTCTTCAGGGAACGGGGGTTCCCCTCCTCCACCATAGATGAGGCTCGCACCAGGGTCTCTGCCATACCCCGCAACACTGCTCTCTCTCCCCATCCCCCCACTCACAACAAAGGCAGAGTCCCCCTAGTCCTCACCTTTCACCCCACCAGCCGTCACATACAACAAGTGATCCTCCGTCAGTTTCGCCACCTCCAACGTGACCCCACCACTCGCCACATCTTCCCATCTCCCCCTATGTCTGCCTTCCGCAAAGACCGCTCCCTCCGTAACTCCCTTGTCAATTCTTCCCTTCCCTCCCATACCACCCCCTCCCCTGGTACTTTCCCTTGCAACCGCAAGAGATGCAACACTTGTCCCTTCACTTCCCCCCTCCACTCCATTCCAGGACCCAAGCAGTCGTTCCAGGTGCGACAGAGGTTCACCTGCATCTCCTCCAACCTCATCTATTGCATTCGCTGCTCTAGATGCCAGCTGATCTACATCGGTGAGACCAAGCGGAGGCTTGGCGATCGTTTCGCCGAACACCTCCGGTCGGTCCGCAATAACCAACCTGAACTCCCGGTGGCTCAGCACTTCAACTCCCCTCCCATTCCGTATCTGACCTCTCTGTCCTGGGTCTCCTCCATGGCCACAGCGAGCAACACCGTAAATTGGAGGAAATGCACCTCATATTCCGCTTGGGCAGTCTACATCCTGGTGGCCTGAACGTTGAATTCTCCCAATTCTGCTAGCCCTGGCTGTCCCCTCCCCTTCATCAGCCCTCTGGTTGTCTCCTCCCCTCCCCCAGCCCTCGGGCTCCTCCTCCTCCTTTTCCTTTTTTCCTTTCTTCTCCCCACCCCCTATCAGTCTGAAGAAGGGTTTCGGCCCGAAACGTTACCTATTTCCTTCGCTCCATAGATGCTGCTGCACCCGCTGAGTTTCTCCAGCATTTTTGTGTACCTTCACGTTTAATCTTAGTGTATGGTGTTTAAATTGGACTGAATTAATAGATGTTTTAAGCTGCAATTGGAATGGCCAATGTACATAACTTCATAAGTTCATAAGCGATAGACACAGAATTAGGCCGTTCGCCCCATCAAATCTACTCCGACATTCAATCCTGGCAGATCTATTTCTCCTCTTAACCCTATTCTCCTGCCATCTCCCCATAACCTCTGATGCCCGTACTAATCAAGAATCTATCTATCTCTGCCATAAAAATATCCATTGACCAGCATTCGGTGGCTATGAATTCCACAGATTCACCAGCCTCTGACTAAAGAAATTAATTTATTGGATGAAAGTCTTTTAGATGAACATTTAAACCGTGCGTCTGCTCTTTCAGATGGGTTGGTCAATTCTATATCAAAAAGAACATGTGCTTTTTCTGCTCTCCCTTGCTGCCCAACCAGCACTTGAATGTCTTTGTGATTCAAGTCTGGTGAATGGATACTTATTAAATGTTATGACTGCACCTGTCTCCAATAGTTAAGCTGAGAGCTGGCTCAGTGATCAGTTCAAAGCAAAGAGGCTGCTCCCTCTGTTGCAACTGTCTTGCCTAAGAGAAAACAAGCTCACCTTTAATGATCATTCCTTAGTTTCTCCAGGATAAATATTTATGGCTTGCATTTTCTTGACATGGCATAGAGCTGCTTTCTCGCTTAAGTCATCATTGCGGAAAGGACACAGCATCAGATAGGTGAGTCACAGCATTCCTCATGACAACGTCCTAGATTATGCCTCGTATCATAATAAATCTAGCCTGTATTTACTCAGGCCTTTGACCATTTCAATTGCAGCTCTATACGTCTATTGATTCAGTCAAATGGAAACACCGTACACTAAGGTTAAAAGTATATAGGTCAAATTTACACACAGTGCCTGCAGAATTAATAACCTGATTACAATTCTTACTGTCACAAAAAAATCCATTCGATCTCTTGCTCCTTTGGAGACATTTTGACTCTCCCCCCTCTGTCTCTTGAAGCAAGAGGTTTCCTGTTGGGTATTCTTGGAAGCTTTCCCCTTTGCAGTGCTAATCCTCATGGACAGACTTGACTGTAGACAGAAATGGTAAGTAGGTTATTTCCTCCCCTTATCACTTTAAATTCATTTGTTAGGCAATGGTCAGCATTTAATGCTCATCATTAATTGCCCTGGTAAGATGATCATTTGCTACCTTCTTGCCCAGTTGAAGCTGCTCCCACAAGTGTTTAGGGATGAGGGTACCCATCAACACTGATGGACCAATGATAAATGTCCAACTCAGCATCCTGGGTGACTTGGAAGGGAATATTCACGTGGTGGTGCTCCCCGCACCCGCTGCCCTTGTCTCTCTTGGTGGTAGATGTTATGGATTTGAGAGGTGGTATGGGAGTAGCTAAAGTGGGTAACTTATAGCATTTTGTAGATGGCACACACTGCACTCGCTGTATAGTGGAGAGAAAGATTGTTTATGATGATGGATGAGGTACTAATAAAATAGGCTGCTTTGTGCAGGGTGGTGAATGTTATTGGAATTGCATGCCCATCAACTGGTATAAGGGTTGGTGGGACATTGGTGCAGGCAAGTCCTGGGGACCTTAAATAAAAAGTGTATGCCCATACTCGGTTGTATGATATGTGCATGATGCAACAATGGACATCTTTCTTTCCCTGTGGATTTTTCATTTTCTCTTTTTTACCATTAATGCAAAATGTGCAAATGTTAAAGAGAGGAAGAGGGGGCGGCAGAGTAGCACAGCAGTAGAGTTGCCCGAGACCCGGTTTCGATCCTGACTACGGCCGTTGTCTGTACGGAGTTTGTACGTTCTCCCTGTGACCAATGTGTTTTTTCCGAGTGTTCCGGTTTCCTCCCACATTCCAAAGACATTCACGTTTGTAGGTTAATTGACTTTGGTAAAATTGTAAATCGTCCCCAGTGTTTAGGACTAGTGTGTAGGACTGGTGTTAGTGTACGGGGTGATCGCTGATCAGTGCGGGCTTGGTGGGCCGAAGGGCCTGCTTCCGCACTGTATCTGTAAAGTCTAAAGTCTAAAAATATTTCCTGAAAGAAGACAGACTATGTTGTGTCCATGGAGGTCCCACACAACCAATAGTGGGAGCAAGAGAAAGCAGTGAAGGAAGGGGAAGACAGGATGGAGGAAGCTACGTGTAATGTGTAGACCAGAGCCAAAATATACACGAACGGGTGAAATATCATCAATTCCAGCCACATCTGTCCACAAACCAGGGTAATTATTGTGCAGCAAAGGTGCTTAAGCCAATTCAAGTAGCCAACATCCTTACCAGAGGTAAAACGGTAATATTCAGGCAGTACATTTATACATTGATCCAAGAGAGAAAGAATAAGACTTATTCCTGGAGGAAAGGGGGAGGGCAGAATCACCGTGATCACACAACAATACACTTTGATTTTGAATAGAAGTATATTGTGCTCACACTAGGAGATGGAGGAGATGATTAAATACTTATGCATGAAGGCACCTTTGAAAAGATCTCTGCTGACTTCTGTCAACATCCAGCAGCTCGATTTTTGCAAATTGAACGAAATATATATACATTTCCAAAGACGAATATCAGAAAGATTCCTTCAGGTCTGCTTCAGTAATTGCTTTTTCTTTCTTTGGGGAGGGAGAAACAATGAGTAGATGGGAGGGGAGGGGGTCTCCCAGGGATATGTGTTTTCCACACTGTAACATGACACATCAGAGCTCCAAGCTGGCAAATAATTAGCTCATACTAGAGGACAAAGGTCTTATTTGCAGGAATTTCATACATTATGGAATGAATAATGCATCACTGTAGTGTGTAGGGTCATGGGAACCTGAAATCCTAATCACTGCAGCAGAAAGCTGTGAAGTTAGTAGATTATAATTTAACTTCTCAGGAAATGCATTTTTTTTCCCGAGGATATTGAGAAATCGCAATGTAATTTTGAAATTCAAATGATCGCAAATGTTTCGTTTCAATGAGTGTGTGTCTTTGAGAGCCACCATATTTTAAACAGAAGTTCACCTCTTGGCAGCATTGTTGCTTTTGCTGACGGGGTTAATTTTAACCCAGGTTTGGAGACTGTAATCCTTTTAAAATCGCAAATTACCCTGATTTGTGGGGCAGTCTCTGTTTAATGAAAATGATAAATGGAGGCAATAAAGTGGTAAAAAAATAGTACTTCTGAATTTAACTAAGTACATTGTACATTGCTATTGTACAACCTACCGGGCTAATTGACTAAAATTAATAATTATTACAATTTGAATAAAAGATTCAGGTAAATTCTAAACCCTTTCACACAAGGACACAATAGGTGCAGGAGTAGGTCACTTGGCCCCTCAAGCCTGTGTAATAGGATCGTAGGTGATCTACTCCAATACTCCTCTTTTGGGTTAAGTCCCCTTAGGCTTCAATTCAAAACTTTGTCCACCTCCATTTTAAATATCTCCAAAGGTCTGCAACTCTTTCGTTGGAGAATTCTAGAGATTAACAACCCTCTGCAAGAACAAATGTGTTGGTTCCTCTGCTTTCATTGATCAGCTACTTATCTCACAACTCTTTCCCTTCATTCAAGATTCATTAGTTCATAATCACATTGCCATGATCACATTGAATGGCGGTGCTGGCTCGAAGGGCCGAATGGCCTACTCCTGCACCTATTGTCTATTGTCTATTGTCTATAAGTTATTGGAGCGGAATCAGGCCATTTAGCTGATCAATTCTACTCTGCCATTCAATCATGGCTGATCTAATTTATCCTCTCTCAACCCCATTCCCCTGCCTTCTCCCCATTACCCCTGACACCCTCTGAACAAGAATCTGTCAAACTCCACCTTAAAAATACCCATTTACTTGGCCTCCACAGCCTTCTGTGGCAATGAATTCCACAGATTCACCACCCTCTGGCTAAAGAACTTCCTGCTCATCTCATTTCTAAAGGTATATCCTTTTATTCTGAGGCTATGGCATCAGGTCCTAGACTCCCCCACTAGTGGAAACATTCTCCCCACATCCAGAGATTCTTCCACTGATGAAAACATCTTGACATCTACCCTACATCGTTCCTTCTGATCTAATGTTTCATCTCACATTTTTCAAGTTACCGCTGGATTATCACAAATTATATTGGAGAATTATGATGTCTGTGCCTGGTTACTACTGTTAAGTTCACTGTCTAGTTAGTTTTTACACTTTTCTGGCAACAATTATTTTTAACTCAACTTCGCTAAAGGCAGATTAACTGGTCATAGCTTCAGTGATATGTTGGGAGTTTTATGGGCAGGTTTCCTCATTTACAACACAGGGTTGACATCAGAAGTAATTTATTGGCTTTAAAATACTTTGGGGCACTGTCGAATTATGAAAAAATGCTATAGAAATGCAAGTCTTTCATTTACAATGCTTCAAAGATCCATGTGTAAAGTTAATAACCAGATGGGATGTGGTAAATTCAATCAGTCGACAACCCAGAAGTGACAAGCATGGATGGAGATCAAATTAAACCAGGGAACTGTGAGGTAAGGCCTAGGGGGAGGTGCAACAAGTCAGGTGAATGTACATTGAACATGGAGAGCCATAAACCCCACAACTGCTACCCTAAACCTGAAAGAGGAGATTAGGCTAATGTGGACTCGGCAAAAGTTTCGCCGAACACTTGCGCTCGGTCCATCAATGCCTCCCAGATCGCCCGGTTGCTAACCATTTTAACTCCCCTTCCCATTCCATACTGACATCTCTGTCCTGGGCCACCTCCATTGCCAGAGTAAGGCCACACGCAAACAGAAGGAACAGCATCTCATATTCCACTTGGGTAGCTTCTTTCCCAATGATAAGAACATTGAATTCTCCACTTTTAGGTAGCTTCTTACAATCTCTCCTCACCCACCCCCTCCCCTTTCTACTCCATGCCCCCCTTTCAATCTCTTTCTGTCCCCTGTTCCCCACCTAGACTCGCACCTATTTCTCCCCTACACCTACACCCGGATCTACATTCCTTCCTTTGGCTTCACAATTCACAACTCTTCAATCCTTATGTCTCACATATTTTTTTCATCTCTGGCCTTTGTCCAATCATCTCCCCACAAACCCCTCCCCCCCTCCCCTTGCCTGTGTTCACCTATGGCCTACCACACACTGTCTTGCCCCTCCTCTCTCTCTTTAGCCCCTCTCCCCCACTCCTTCAATCAGTCTGAAGATGGGTCCTGACCCAAAACATCACCTATCCATGCTCTACAGGGATGCTGCCTGACCCACTCAGTTATTCCAACACTTTGTGTAAACCAGCATCTGCAGTTCTAGATCAGGCTAGGGATCTCTTCTTCAACCAATCATTGGGCCAAATAGTCACCTATAACGTCTCAAATATTTAGTTCATCTATTACTTTCCCCACAGCAGTCGCTGTTATAGTCACTTTGCAGCTGTGAGGAGGTGTGCTTATTTTACTGTGGAACTCGACATTTTGATGATATGATATTGATATTGGATTATTATTGTCATGTGTATAAGATACAGTGAGAAAAATTGTTTTGTGTGCCATCCGGGCAAATCACACCATACACGAGGCTGGTGCAAAAGAAAAAATAAACAGAGTGCAGAATATAGTGTTACAGCCACAGAGAAAGTGTTGATTTTTTTTTTAATTGCAAGGGTCACACAGTGTATATTGGAAGGTTGGGGATAATGCTTCAAAATTCTAGCTCGGTAAGGGACACGAGCCCCTTGGTTTGGAGCATGGCCTTTGGATTTGGGGCAGGGATAAAAATGAGGATTTTCCCGTGCTGACACCCCAGCATGAATGGATCACCAGGAATTTCAACCACAAAGGTTTGGATGACTGCGTTCAGGAAGCATGCCATTTAAATCATTCAATCTTTACTTTATCAGTGTTATCTGTGCTTAATTGGCACC
>CM075977.1:36195079-36224590 GCA_038087875.1 Malacoraja senta | reverse complement strand
GGATGGAGGTGAGGGAGGAGGTATGGGTGTTACAATCTTTGTGGTGTCTGGTGAAAGTAAATGGGTAGTGGGTGGTTTGCATAGGAAGGGATGAGCGAACCAAGGAGGGGAGAGGTCTCTGTGGAAAATTGAAAGGGTGCGGATGGGATCACATTGGAGGTGACGGAAATGCCGGAGGATGATGTGTTGAATGTGGAGGCTGGTGGGTTGAAAGGTGAGGACCAGGGGAACTCTTTCCTTGTTCTCTTTGGGAGGATGGTGAGCAAGGGCGGAATTACAGGACACAGAGGAGACGCAGGTGAGGATTCCATCTATGGCCACTGGGGGGTGGGGGAATTAAGTTTACTAAATAATGAGGATATCTCAGATTCCTAGAATACAAAGCCTCATCTTTGGAGCACAGGCAGTCGCGAAGGAGAAATTGAGACGAGGGGATAGTTTCTTTGCAAGAGGCAGGGTGGAAGGAAGTGCAACATATCAATTTGATGGGACAGTATGGCCCCCTAATTGTCAGTGTGAATTAAAGGAGTAGATGTGTTAGAAGATTGCAGATTGGTTTAAAAACAATTGGGTAGAATTAGTGAGAGAATTTAACACCCCTTATATTGACTGAGTCTCCCATAGTATAAAGGACCAGGATGCGGTGGAATTTGTTAAATGTATCCAATGAAGCTTTCTTAATCATTATACATTAGAAGTTGCAATGGAAGACCTCCTTTTGGGGAACGAGATAAGAAAAACCATTGATGTGTTAATGGGCAAGGACTTTGGGATATGTGCCAATAATCCTTTTACTTTTAAAGCAGTTATGGGGAAGGATAGGAATGGCCCAGAAGTTAAGGTTGAAAATTGGGCCAAAGCCGATTTTGGAGGCATTAGGAGGAACTTGCCAAGATCGATCGGGAGAGTCACGTAAGGAGACAACTGGAAAGTGAGAGGCTTTCAAATGTGAGATAGAAAGAGTATAGGGGTAGCATTGTCCTGTTAGAGTAAAGGGCAAGCTCACAGGTTTAGAGAACTTCCATTGATGAGAGATGTTAATGTTCTGTTCAAGGAAAAGGAGACAAAAGTCAATTTAGGCCGTCAGGAACATGCAAAAAAAAAACACATACAAGAAAAGGGAGTTCTGTATTCCTACTGAGCATGCCCAGGTCAAAGGTCACTCTGCATAATCATTGCACACCCCAGATCTTGTGGGAAGCTAGTAAGGGGTTGAGGTGGGAGTGTGGGGATGGGATTAGAAATATCAGTCTTTGCATTCCTTAGCGCAAATGAGGGATTAGCTAGTTGGCTCTATCAAAGACATGATGCAGAGTTAATACTCAAGGAGATTTCAGAAGTGGTGACAATGGCCATCAGTAGAGTTGCTGCCTTACAGCGCCAGAGACCTAGGTTCGATCCCGACTACGGGTGCTGTCTGTATGGAGTTTGTACATTCTCCCTGTGACCACGTGAGTCCTCTGGTCTCCCATGCTCCAAAGACATGTAGGTTTGTAGGTTAATTGGCTTCTGTAAATTGTAAATTGTCCCTAGAGTGTAGGATAGTGCTAGTGTACGGGGTGACTGCTGGTTGGCTCAAACACGGTGGGCTGAACCACCTGTTTCCACACTGTATCTGTAAAGTCTAAAGTAAAGTAAAGAACTAAAGTCTAAAGTGAGACAATAGATTGGCATTAGGCGATGATCTTAAAGATTATGGAACAAAGGAATTAGAATAGTGAGCAATCATAAACACATTGGGCTATATGGCCTAATGCTGTTCTGAAGAATGGATCACAGAGATAGATGTGCATTTGTGTAAAAAGGTTCAAAGGAACATGTATGTACTCAGATCAATATTGCACAGGCTTTGCGTTGTATTATGGATTTGACAGTAGCTGTAAACATTACAAATTACTAACTGTATTGTAAGCTTGACTGCACCATAAACATAACAAAAATTATGAATTGGTTTTGATTTTATTGCTCAGTAAATGTCATTTGCAGCAATTCATGCCTAAAAAGCTTAAGCATTTTCAGTCGCCGAAGCTGTGCATTTAGTTTCCAAGATGGAAGCTTCACAAGAGACCCACGAGAAGAGAACTGATACTTCAACATTTTTTGATGGACTTAGAATACCAGATTTCTGCTCTCAGCTGAGATCCAATTCCTGATGTCCAAAACCAAGCAAGATAATGAAGACATACAGACATTTGAACAAGCATGATAAGTTAGGGGTCGCACAGTGGCGCAGCAGTAGAGTTGCTGCCTCACAGTGCCAAACACCAGGGTTCCATCCTGACTACGGGTGTTGTCTGTGCAGAGTTTGTACATTCTCCCTATGACTGCATGGGTTTTCGCCAGGTGCTTCATTTTCCTCCCTCATTCCAAAAGCATGCGGATAGGTTAATTGGCCCTTTGTAAATTGTCCCTGGTGTGTAGGATGCAAAAGTGGGATAACGTAGAACTAGCGTACGAGTAATCGATGGTTAGCTTGGATTAACCATATAATAACCATATAACAATTACAGCACGGAAACAGGCCATCTCGACCCTTCTAGTCCGTGCCGAACACGTATTCTCCCCTAGTCCATATACCTGCGCTCAGACCATAACCCTCCATTCCTTTCCCGTCCATATTAACTATCCAATTTATTTTTAAATGATAAAAACGAACCTGCCTCCACCACCTTCACTGGAAGCTCATTCCACACAGCCACCACTCTCTGAGTAAAGAAGTTCCCCCTCATGTTACCCCTAAACTTCTGTCCCTTAATTCTCAAGTCATGTCCCCTTGTTTGAATCTTCCCTACTCTCAGTGGGAAAAGCTTATCCATGTCAACTCTGTCTATCCCTCTCATCATTTTAAAGACCTCTATCAAGTCCCCCCTTAACCTTCTGCGCTCCAAAGAATAAAGACCTAACTTGTTCAACCTTTCTCTGTAACTTAGTTGCTGAAACCCAGGCAACATTCTAGTAAATCTCCTCTGTACTCTCTCTATTTTGTGATTCACTGAGAGGAACAGCCTGTTTCCATGCTGTATCACTAAAACTAAAATTAAATATGTTAAACTTATTTTATTTCTCTATTCACATTTTCGGAATGAGGGTATCATGAGAAAGACCAATATTTATTGCCCATTCCTACTTGCCCCAAGAAAGTTGTAGTGACCCATTTTAGTAATCACTGCAAAGTATTCTCACAATACGGTTGAGTTTCAGGATTTTGACCCAGTAATGAGTCAGGTGTTATACTGTAGTCTCGACCTGAAACAATACCAATTTTGTTTCTCCAGAGATGCTGTCTGACCCGCTGAGTTACTCCAGCTTTTTGTATCTATCTTCGGTTTAAACCAGCATCTGTAGTTCCTTCCTACACTTTGGAAGTTACTTTCGACAAGCGGAAAAAAAGCTGCCTTGCGAAACAAAAACAGTCTTGGGTTTCTATGTAAGCTCCCACAGTAATCAGACACTATTGTCTCTTTAGAATGCTGTTCATCACTTTCACTGCATATGCCCATTGGTGAGAAATCACTTCTAATGGCACTTGGGCAATGACAGTCTATTAAACAATGTAACAAACAGCCTTTTAGCATTTTTAACTTACAGTATCAAAAGTAAACGTAAAACTTTTTAAAAGATCTTTATTTTTGAAAATCCAGCAGGAGGTGGGGGCGGGGGGGGGGGGGGGTGAAAACTTTGTTACTGCGAGTGTGAAACACACAAGGTTTCTTAGGAACACCACTATCATGTTAGAGCTGAACTACTTGTACAATAAATGTAGAAAGAGACATGTACAGACTGGGGATATTATTACGAATAAAGTAAATGTTTGAAATAAAGAAAAAAGATTGCATGTTGCTCAGCAACATCGCAGAGCTCTGGGATTTAATCTTTAAGAAGCAACTGCAGATGCTGGAAAATCGAAGGTAGACAAAAGTGCTGGAGAAACTCAGCGGGTGTGGCAGCATCTATGGACGAAGGAAATAGGCTAATCTGCCCACTCCCCTCACCCACCCCTCTTCTCCCAATGCTACTGAATGGGAAGTGGGTGCAAATACAAAGAACAGATAAAAAGAGAACAGTGCAATACATTTTAAAAAATGACAATGGACAAGGAAGATATGAAATAATGAATGGGTGTTTGATTTAGCTGGAGGGTTTAACTGTGGTCATAATAGAGCAAGGCATCACCCACCTCCATCCCTGCCCCCCAGCTCCCGACCTTCTCTTGAGCTGGAGGGTCTGAGGAAATGAGGTGTGAAGAGGAAGGCTTGCTGTCTGGGAGTGATGCTCTGCAGCCTTCCCTCCTCACACACGTTTCGCAGGGAGCTGGGGTTGACAGATCTTCACCGCAAGGTTATGGGCAATAAAGAGCTGTCAGAGCAGTGCCTGATAATGGCCACCTGGACAACACACCAGCCTTGAGACCGTCAGTCAGTGGCACACACAGGGCTGCGATTCTACTGTGGGTTAATCCCATGCCTTCCAGCTTGTCACATTTTAAATTATTATAGCATGTCGCCCTGTGAGACCGGATGCGGAAAGGGCCTGTAAATTAGGAGAAAACAAAACAAATTAAAATACAAACTTTCGGAATGTGACTACAACAGCCCCTGGAAATTGGAAATTAGAACTTGGTTTCTTACTTACTTTGATTTGACATAAAATCCAGTCTGGAAGAGGCAAGTGCGCGCCACATCAGCAGCAGCACAGTTCATCCACTGGGAGTGGCTTCAAGCGCAAAGGATGTTAAGAGAGGTCATTAGTTGTACAAAATTACGAGGAACGTAGATAGATTACATAATGGGAAACTTTCCCCGAGAGAAAACTAGATGATAAGGGATAAGATCTTTAGCAGGGATCTGAGGAGGAATCTTTTTCACCCACAGACTCTGCACTCACTGCTTGAGTGGAGGGTAGAGGCGGGTATTCCCATAGTATTTAAGAAGTATCTATCAGCACTTGGACTACCAAGGCATTGGAAAACAACAGGTTAAATGTCAGTAAATGGGATAAGTATAGATGGATACTTGTTGGCCAGCATGGACATGATGGGCCAAAGGACCTATTCCTGTTCTGAATTACTTTTCTTCCATTTTGCACTTATTTTTGTATTTATTGCAGTACTTATCATTATGTTTACTGTTTACTCTGCGAGCTTCATGTGAATTATGGGCCTGTCCCACATAGGCGATTTTTTAGGCAACTATAGGTGACTAGTTTGTCGCCACACGTTCGCCGGTGGTCGCCGGGAGTAACATAGAAACATAGAAAATAGGTGCAGGAGGAGGCCATTCGGCCCTTTGAGCCAGCACCGCCATTCATTGTGATCATGGCTGATCGTCCCCAATCCATAACCCGTGCCTGCCTTCTCCCCATATCCCTTGATTCCACTAGCCCCTAGAGCTCTATCTAACTCTCTCTTAAATCCATCCAGTGACTTGGCCTCCACTGCCCTCTGTGGCAGGGAATTCCACAAATTCACAACTCTCTGGGTGAAAACGTTTTTTCTCACCTCAGTCTGAAATGGCCTCCCCTTTATTCTAAGACTGTGGCCCCTGGTTCTGGACTCGCCCAACATTGGGAACATTTTTCCTGCATCTAGCTTGTCCAGTCCTTTTAAAATTGTATATGTTTCTATAAGATCCCCCCTCATCCTTCTAAACTCCAGTGAATACAAGCCTAGTCTTTTCAATCTTTCCTCATATGACAGTCCCGCCATCCCAGGGATCAATCTCGTGAACCTACGCTGCACTGCCTCAATCACAAGGATGTCCTTCCTCAAATTAGGAGACCAAAACTGTACGCAATACTCCAGATGTGGTCTTACCAGAGCCCTATACAACTGCAGAAGAACCTCTCTACTCCTATGCTGAAATCCTCTTGTTATGAAGGCCAACATTCCATTAGCTTTCATCACTGCCTGCTGTACCTGCACGCCAACTTTCAGTGACCGGTGTACAAGGATACCCAGGTCTTAAAGAAGGAACTGCAGATGCTGGAAAATCGAAGGTACACAAAAATGCTGGAGAAACTCAGCGGGTGCAGCAGCATCTATGGAGCGAAGGAAATAGGCAACATTTCGGGCCGAAACCCTTCAGTCTGAAGAAGGGTTTCGGCCCGAAACGTTGCCTATTTCCTTCGCTCCATAGATGCTGCTGCACCCGCTGAGTTTCTCCAGCATTTTTGGATACCCAGGTCTTGCTGTACCTCCCCCTTATCTAACCTAACCTCATTGAGATAATAATCTGCCCCCTTGTTTTTGCCACCAAAGTGGATAACCTCACATTTATCTATATTATACTGCATCTGCCATGCATCTGCCCACTCACTCAACCTGTCCACGTCACCCTGCAACCTCCTAACATCCTCTTCACAGTTCACACTGCCACCCAGCTTTGTGTCATCCGCAAGCTTGCCAGTGTTGCTCCTAATTCCCTCTTCCACATCATTAATATATATGGTAAACATTCTGCCTGCCATTCTGAAAAGGACCCGTTCACTCCTACTCTTTGCTTCCTGTCTGCCAACCAATTTTCTATCCACGTCAACACCCTACACCCAATACCATGTGCTCTAATTTTAGTCACCAGTCTCCCGTGCGGGACCTTATCAAAGGCTTTCTGAAAGTCTAGATACACTACATCCACTGGCTCCCCTTCATCCATTTTACTTGTCACATCCTCAAAAAATTCCAGAAGTTTAGTCTAACGTGCTGACTTGGACTAATCCTTTTACTGCTATCCAAATTCCCCATTATTACCTCTTTAATAATTGACTCCAGCATCTTTCCCACCACCGAAGTCAGGCTGACTGGTCTGTAATTCCCCGTTTTCTCTCTCTCGCTCCTTTCTTGAAAAGTGGGATAACATTAGCTATCCTCCAATCCACAGGAACTGATCCTGAATCTATTGAACATTGGAAAATGATCACAAATGCGTCCACTATTTCTAGAGCCACCTCCCTGAGGACACTGGGATGCAGTCCATCAGGCCCCGGGGATTTATCATCTTTCAGTCCCATTAGCCTACCCAATACTATTTCTCGCCTAATGAAAATTTCTTTCAGTTCCTCGACCCCCTTAGATCCTCTGTCCTCCCGTACTTCTGAGAGATTGTTTGTGTCTTCCTTAGTGAAGACAGATCCGAAGTACCTGTTCAACTCTTCTGCCATTTCCTTGTTGCCCATAATAATTCCACCCGTGTCTCCCTTCAAGGGACCCATATTTGACTTTGCTACTCTTTTTCCCTTAACATATCTAAAGAAGCTTTTACTGTCCTTCTTTATATTCCTGGCCAGCTTCCCTTCGTACTTCATCTTTTCAGCCCGTATTGCCCGTTTTGTTTCCTTCTGTTGTCCTATGAAAGTTTCCCAATCCTCTGGCTTCCGGCTACTCTTTGCTGTGTTATACATCTTTTCTTTAAATTTTATTCTATCCCTAACTTATCTTGTCAGCCACGGTTGCCTCCTACTCCCCTTAGAATCTTTGTTCCTTTTTGGAATGAAATGATCCTGTGTCTTCCGGATTATGCCCAGAAATTCCTGCCATTGCTGTTCCACTGTCATTCCTGCTAGGATCCCTTTCCAGTCTACCTTGGCCAGCTCCTCTCTCATGCCTTCATAATCCCCTTTGTTCAGCTGCATCACTGCCACTTCCGATTTAACCTTCTCCTTCTCAAATTGCAGATTAAAACTAATAATATTATGATCACTACCTCCAAGCGGTTGCTTTACCTCGAGTTCTCTTATCAAATTTGGTTTATTGGACAACACTAAATCCGGAATTGCCTTTTCTCTGGTCTGCTCTATTACAAGCTGCTCTAAGAATCCATCTCGGAGGCACTCTACAAACTCCCTTTCTTGGGGTCCTGAACCAAACTGATTTTCCCAGTCTACCTGCATATTGAAATCCCCCATCACCACAGTGGAATTACTTTTGTTACATGCCTGTTTTAACTCCTGCTGCAACTTACACCCTACATCCGGGCTACTATTTGGGGTCTGTAGATAACTATTTGGGGGTCTGTAGATAGATCGCGACTGAGTAGTAGTCTCCTCAGTCGCGCAAAAAGTCGTAGCTACTTTCTGGACGCCACTAAATTTTCAACATGTTGAAAAATTTTGGGGGACAGTGGGTTTGACGCCAATGAGAGTAGCTTGACTTCCCTGGCATAGGTGCTGTCGTAGGTTGTCGCCAGGTTTTCGGCGATCTGTAACGATTATGACAGTCACCGACAGTTGCCTAAAAAATCGCCAAGTGGGACAGCCCTATTACAAATTTCATTGTGCCCAGGTGCATTTGCCCAAGAAACTAATCTGAATCCGAGTCTAACTGAATGGATGACTTCATGCCGTTGTGGGAGAATGTATAATAATCAACTCGAAACGTCACCCATTCCTTCTCTCCAGAGATGCTGCCTGTCCCACTGAGTTACTCCAACTTGTTGTGTCTATCTTCAGTTTAAATCAGCATCTGCAGTTCCTTCTTATACATAGATAGATTCTTATATATAACCATATAACCATATATAGATAGACATAGATAGATAGTTTCGGGTCAGACTATCTATCTGCCTTAAAAATATGCATTGACTTGGCCTCCACTGTCTTTGTAATTTAATATAAGATAAAAATGTACTGGACACCAAAGAGCGTTCTCTTCCTCCACTTCAAGGTAGACAACGGTGGGGTGATTGTTGTTTATTAGAGCATGCTGTGTACAGGCTGCATGCCAACAGTGACAACACTTCAAAAACATTAGCTCATTGGCTTCAAAATGCTTAAGAGTCATCAGAAGATGCTTTTGGAATGCAAGTCCTATTCGTCCATCTGATCTACATCTCTTTCCACCATAAGATTTTACTTGTTCTCAAGACTAGCCCAGAAACCAAGACTAGTTAATGCTTACTTTATAAATGATGGTCACAACCCAAGAACAATTTTGAAAATTGTCAGTGTTGGATACAGATCACTTGTCAATGCTGAGAAGGGATATAATCCTTGGTTATATGGAAGGTTTATTTTTCCTGAATGAAAACATATAGGCCTTCTGAAAACAGCCTTCAAATATGAATGTCGAAACAGCTAATGCCCTTGTACACTGTCTGACTTTCCACTATTTAAACAAAGGTGTTAATCCTTGTAAAATAAACTGGTTAGCACTTCCATTGAAATTGCAGGCAGAAAAGTTGAATGGTAGCATGTTATACACTCAGAGATGGAGACCTTCATGTCTGCAGCAGTTTTCAGGACTGAGCCTGTCCAAACATCTTGAATTATATTTTGAAGTAGAGACTGAAGTTTCAAGAGGAAAAAAAAACAAGTTATTGCAGGAGTACATGTGGAGGGAATTCACCAGTCAATGTTTCAGATTTAAAAACCTTCACTTGGATTGATAGAGAAGAGGGGAAGTAGCCAGGAGAAAGTGGCGTGGGGGTGGAGCAATGGGTGGCTCCAGGTAAATAAGGGTTGATTGCAGATGGAGTCACTTGGGGAGGGAAGTGAGGTGATAGGTGAAGGCAATAAAGAAGAGTGTACAGATAGGGGTGCAGATGTATTCCATTTTATTGGGCAATTTAGAACACTGAGTCATGAGACTTCATGGAGTTAGCCAGCCTACTTCATAGAATTGGTCCCAGAGAGCAATCAACGCATGAAGTCTTTGTTATATTATAACCTTAGTGAACTCGTGGACCTAATGAACAGTTGGTTCAAACATTTGCAATAACAATTTACTACAGAGGAAGGGTTTGTTCTGAAAATGTGCTGTAATTAGAACTAAGAAAAGTACAGCACAAGACCAGGCCCTACAGTCCACAGCATCTGTGCCGAACATGATGCCAAGATAAACTAATCTCATCTGCCTGCACACCATCCATATCCCTTCTGAGTGAGCCAAGTGGAAGCCCGAAGACAGAGCCAGTGGCAGTGAATTAAGATGGAATTGTAAGGATGGTCACAAATTAGTGGTGGTATTGATGGATGCCAAACATTCGAAGGTCATGACAGGTCTCTTGCCATTCCATTTAAGGACCATCATTGATAAATTAATTGCTGTTTGAAGAAGGGTAGAGATAGATATATTTCTTGATGCACCCCATTGCATAGCTGCAGTGTTGGTCTTTTTTTTCCTCAGAGGTGTACAAGCACTTGAGTGTGACTATTAAACTGTGGTTAGGACCAAAGTTGAACAGAATGCAAAACCAAATGTATTCTAGTTTTGGAGAATTGGCTGCAATAACATAAGTGACCACAAGGCCATGTGTTCTGATCAATTGAGTGTTTGCAGCTGCTGCCTAAGTATTCCATTGAATCAAGGGAGATTGTTAAGTACCCTTCTGACCCCATTGAATAGCCTTGGGTATTTGCATTGTTCTGGTCCGAAATATCAATGAGTGTACTTGTTTGAAGTGTTCTTATGTCGACCTTTTAATGAGGAACTATAAGTTTACAAATGGGTGAAGATGTATGCAATGAAGGCATACAGCCACAGAGATAAATTTGCATTGCAGCAGGTATTAGGCTTGAAAGATAAAAGTAGAGTGTGCAATGAAGAATATCTTTCATATTAATACGCTGGATGATGATGACAAGTGGACATTTAATTGAACGTGGTTCTGAGAAAGCTAGTTTCAGTGAGAATCTAAAAAAAAATGTGGACTCTGGGAAATCTGGAATATAAATAGAAATTGCTGGAAGCAGGTTAGGCAGCACCAGGAATTTATATTGTTATTTGTGGAATGAAATTCAGAGCTAATGTTTCACATCTGAGACTTCTGTCAGATTGAAGAAGGTTCTTGGATCTGAAATGTTAACTCTGATTCTCAAACCTCTCTTGTTATATGGTCTAGCCAAGTCTATGAACTGAGATTTTAGTTTAGTTTAGAGATACAGCATGGAAACAGGCCCTTTGGACAGATCCCTGTACACTAGCACTATCCAACACGCTAAGGACAATTTACAATTTTTACAGAAGCCAATAAACCTACAAACCTGTATGTCTTTGGAGTGTGGCAGGAAACCGGAGCACCCAGAGAAAATCCGCTGGTCGCAGGGAGAATGTACAAACTCTGTACAGATAGCACCCATAGGCAGGATCAAACCCGGGACTCTGGCGCAGTAAGCAGCAACTCTACCGCTGCACCACCGTGCCACCCCAATGGTGGCATCTGTTTGTGAATTATGTCCATTTTAAACTCCCCTAAGCTCATTTTTGAACTGCAGTATAAATTAGAAAATAGAAGAGTACAGCAGAGGAACGTGCCCTTCCACCCACAATGCCTGTGTCAACCATGCCAATTTTAACTAATCCCGTTTGCCTAATTGCCTCCTAAATGTTACCATTGTATCCGATTCCAGCACTTCACCCTTGCATCTTGTTCCAGGTACCCTCTGCCCCCTGTATATATTTTTTAAAAAGGCATCATAAATCTCCATATACTTACCGCATCTCACCTTAAAGCCATGCCCTCTAGTATTTGGCATTTACACGGTGACTATCTTCACTATTTATTGGTGAGAAAAGAGAATGAATGTGAAGAAAAAAAATAATGTTATGGGACTTGAGAACAGTTCCAACGACAAACTCTGCCATATCCAGGTACGTATGCCTCTAGAAATCTTGGCATGGAGTTTCTACATTCGGGGATTTCATCATCCCTTCTTCATTTAGCTCCGCTGCTCATCCTGTTGTTCTCATTCACCCTGATGCTGCTGGAGTCTTGGTTGCTGGTTCTCCCCTCAGTCCATCTTGGCAGGCTGTAGGTAAGTTCCTCTGATGGCCAGGTGAAGCAATGCATAGTTGACCGAGACAATGTAAGAACCCCTGATCTGGGGAATATTGCGGAGAGTCACCAGAGTACTGCAGAATTCATTAAGTCAAACTTTCATTAGTCCAGGATGGTCTCCACTTTACTCTGATATTCATGGGGTTATTACTATAGCGTGGCTCAGTTGGTATGTTTGATGCTCTGAATGGAGTGAGCTATGATGTGAGCAAGGGACTACATTTGTTCCCTAAAATCCACATTTTGTGGCAGTGTGGCCGCTGGAGAATGAGAGACAGCTCAGACTGGCTCAGAGTGAACATTTAGTGCTAACATCCAGCACTGCCCACAAGAAAGGACCTTGATGCTCTCCCAACAGCTGGACATTGAGAGAATGCACTCCTTCCTGCAAATTAATGCATGTGTTGTGAAATGGGAGTTCCAATGACCACATGACCTATGTCTACAAGTGCCAGCATTCAGGGGAAGCTCATGATGACCATGAATTCCTGCATTCAATCAGCATGCTCCAGTAGGAGAAATAGTTGGTCTCCTCTTCTGGACTTACAAGTCTCAATGAACTCTGAAATGGAATAGAGAGCAATAAAATCCCATGGATCAGCAGCTGGGATCAGAAATGACCTTGAGATTGTAAGGCAGAGAATAAAGGTGATCTTGGCCTTGATTGTGAGAGCCATCCAGCCAACTGTGGGGGAAACCAAAAACACGCATATGTTGGAAGTTTGAAATAAAAACAGAAAATGCTGGAAATACTACAGTGCAGGAGGCATCTGTGGAGAGAAAAACATAGTTTAACATTTTAGGTCAAAGACCTTTTGTCAGTTATGTAGGTATGTGAGCTTGCACTGTAGGTTTTATGAGGTCACAGACCTCGATGATTGCCTGATTGAACACAGTCTGAGTAGACACTGCTCTCCAAAGAAACCTAGATAAGAGGAGATGGCACAGTGGTGTAGGTAATGGAGCTGTGCCTCACATCTCCAGTGTCCTGGGTACACTCTTGATCTCAGGTCCAGTTTGTGAGAGTTTGCACGTACTTCATGTGACTGTGTGGGATTCCCCCGGTTGCTCTGGTTTCCTCGCATTGCAAAGTTGGTAATAGTTGGACTGATGGAGTCAAGTGGAGGACGGGGAGAGGTGGAGTTGGGTGAGTGTTAGGTGGAAGGAGACAAAGAGAAAAGAAAAGACAACAAGTTGTGAAGAGGTGAGGATGCTGGTCCCTTGGAGGGTGGTAAGTAGTGACACAAAGTTTATCATCTGGAATCTGACAAGTAAGGTAGATGGTAATGGAAATCAAAAGAGTAGAACTAAACAGGGGAGGCAATTCAATGGTTGAAATGTGGATGTTAGATGGATGGAACCAGAAAGAGTTCCAGGAGGGGGATGAAAATGGATGATGGGTGGCTTGGATATGATATGGGAAAGGGGACAAATACGGCAGGATCGGGGGTGGATCTAAAGAAGAGAGACACAGAAGATAATGGTTGCGTGAAAATGGAAAATTGAATGGTCATACCATTGGGTTACAGATGACCTAGATGGAATATGAGGTGTTGTATCTTCTGTTTGCATTTGGCCTCATCCTGGCAATGGGGAAGGCTGAGGGTGGACAGATCAGTGTGGCATGGCATGCATTCAGGAGCTTAGAATGGCCATTGCAAATGGAGTGTATGTCCTCTACAAATCGGCCAATGTGCCTGTGATGCTACCGCAAGCAAGATTTTCATTAATTATATTTGTGCATTTAACAATAAGCTCAACTTGACTTGACATGAAGTAGGTGGGCTGAAGAGTTTGATCCCCCTCCGGATGCGTCTTCGCTGTGAGATAAATTTACAAAGCACTCTAGGACATCTGAAGTTGTATTGCCAACGAAGAAGGTGAAAGGGGAAGGGAAAGCACTCCAGAGGACTTTCATGTTGCTTTAGATTAACCTCAACCGAACATCCATGCTGGCGATCACAATGCCCGCTGCGATCATAGTTGGTGCTGCTGCCACCTCACAACTGCAGAGTCTTGTTCAATCCTGTTCTTGGGTGCTGTCTATATGGAGTTTGCATGTTCTCCCTGACACCTCCTGGGTTTCCTCCAGGTTTTCTAGTTTCCTCCCAAATCTTAAAGATGTCCATTTATTTTAGAGATACAGTGTGGAAACAGGCCCTTCTGTTCACCGAGTCCACACCAACCAACGATCACCTCACTGTTCTATGTTATCCCAGTCTTGCATCCTACACAGTAGGGGCAATTTACAAAAGCCAATTAACCTGCAAACCTGCACGTCTTTGGCATGTGGGAGGAAACCGGAAGCACCACAGATATTCCACGTGATCACAGGGAGAATGTGCAAACTCCACACAGACAGCACCGGATCTAGGTCTATGGTGTTATCAGGCAGCAACTCTACTGCTGCACCACCATGCTACAAGCTGATCAATTAATTGGCTGCTGTAAATTGCCCCTGATGTGTCAATAAGTGGTAGAATTTGGAGATGCTTGATGGGAGTATGAGAAGAATAACAGGCCTTAGGATAGGATTAATGCAAAAATCAGTGCTTGACAGTGAGTGTGCACTTGTTAGGCAAATGGGCCTGTTTTGGTGCTGTATCACTCTATGGCTCCATCAAGACTTCATGGGGTAGTTCTGTTACCTTAGCAATGAATGTCATATTTCAGCATATTTCCTAATGATCAGGGTAACTATGAGATCTTCAGCCTGAAACTTCATGGTGTAATTGTGTTACCTTAGCAATGAATGTCATATTTCAGCACATTTCCTGATGATCAGGAGTCACTGCCAAAACCTTCATTGATTGCTAGAATCATGGACACTTTGTAAGCTGTGCAGCCATGGTGTGAGTAGCCTTACTACTTTGGCACTGTGAGCCTCTGAGTCTACATAACTGTTGTGAACTTTTTGTGTATTTTCTTCAATGTCCCGTTATCCCTTTCATAACTTTGAGAGGGGATCTGCACACTGCAGCCCAAGTGTGGTCCGGCCAAGAAACAAAACAGATTTGGCATAACATTGCCCCTTTCAATTCTAACCCCTCAGAAATTAACCTGATGTGGTTCGTTCCTTGTAAATTTGAAACATGATGAGGTGCTAAAGAAGCACAAATCTTGTGAATCTGATGTATTCTGGTGATTATCAATATCTGCTTATTGAAAATCCCAGGTAGGGAGCAGGGAGTTGTTTCTCTTGGGTTTTATAAGAAATAAATTAAAAATAAAAATATTTTTTCTTGCTTTGGAAATGATACACCGTGTAAAGAAATTCCAATGCATTCCACATATTAAAATTAACTTACTAACAACTTTGGTTTGCATCCACTTGTGATGATGTAAAAATATACAACTCAGATATTGAACATTGTGTGACATTGATTTCAATCTATTAGAATGCAGGATATTGATTGTGTTTTCTCCATTTGTTTATCAAATCATTACTAACAATCACCCATTACTCATTGCTTTTCTGTATCTATGTCACAACCTGCAGCACCAAGATCAATCATTGTATATCTTCTTGTCGTATTTGCCTGTGCACAACTGGCTACTATGTTTCCTACCACCCATAAGGGGACCCCTCTCTCATTACCATTGCTGGAAAATGATGGGCCATCGAGGTGTTCCCTCTCTCTCAGGATGAATCTTCCACCATCTCTTGGGATGTACAAAGGTGCCAAAGTTGTATGAATACACACAGAGCAGCCACCACTGTTTGTGAGAAGGGTCAAGAGGAGAGTGAATGAGGGGAGTAAAGGGGAGGTAGTGAACAAGGGCACCGGGGCCTGGGCCTCTCTGTGTGAATGTGTGTGTGTTTATAGGCACTTGGGTGTTTATTCACTTCACTATGGGTGTTGAGGGTCATGCCACTGAGTCTGGTTTCCATTCGTCTTGGATCTCCTTTACCACTAGTCAAGTTCTCAGTCTGTCAAGTCTGTTTGGAGCTAAGTGTGCAGACATTACTTTACATTTAAATCAGCGACACACATACAGTGGCTTGCAAAAGTATTCATACCCCTTGAACTTTTCCACATTTTGTCACGTTACAACCACTAACGTAAATGTATTTTATTGGGATTTTATGTGATAGACCAACACAAAGTGGCGCATAATTGTGAAGTGGAAGGAAAATAATACATGGTTTTCAAATTTTTTAACAAATAAAAAACTGAAAAGTGTCGCGTTCAAAAGTATTCAGACCCCTTTACTCTGATACCCCTAAATAAAATCCAGTGCAACCAATTGCCTTCAGAAGTCACCTAATTAGTAAATAGAGTCCACTTGTGTGTAATCTAATCTCAGTATAAATACAGCTGTTTTGTGAAGGCCTCAGAGGTTTGTTAGAGAACATTAGTGAACAAACAGCATCATGAAGCCCAAGGAACACACCAGACAGGCCAGGGATAAAGTTGTGGAGAAGTTTAAAGCAGGGTTAGGTTATAAACAAATATCCCAAGCTTTGAACATCTCACGGAGCACTGTTCAAGCCATCATCCGAAAATGGAAAGAGTATGGCACAACTGCAAACCTACCAAGACATGGCCGTCCACCTAAACTGACAGGCCGGGCAAGGAGAGCATCGATCAGAGAAGCAGCCAAGAGGCCCATGGTAACTCTGGAGGAGCTGCAGAGATCCACAGCTCAGGTGGGAGAATCTGTTCACAGGACAACTATTAGTCGTGCACTCCACAAATCAGGCCTTTATGGAAGAGTGGCAAGAAGAAAGCCATTGTTGAAAAAAAGCCATAAGAAGTCCTGTTTGCAATTTGCCACAAGCCATGTGGGAGACACAGCAAACATGTGGAGGAAGGTGCTCTGGTCAGATGAGACCAAAATTGAAGTTTTTGGCCTAAATGCAAAACGCTATGTGTGGCGGAAACCTAACACTGCACATCACCCTGAACACACCATCCCCACTGTGAAACATAGTGGTGGCAGCATCATGCTGTGGGGATGCTTTTCTTCAGCAGGGACAGGGAAGCTGGTCAGAGTTGATGGGAAGATGGATGGAGCCAAATACAGGGCAATCTTGGAAGAAAACCTGTTAGAGTCTGCAAAAGACTTGAGACTGGGGCAGAGGTTCACCTTCCAGCAGGACAACGACCCTAAACATACAGCCAGAGCTACAATGGAATGGTTTAGATCAAAGCATATTCATGTGTTAGAATAGCCCAGTCAAAGTCCAGACCTAAATGCAATTGAGAATCTCTGGCAAGACTTGAAAATTGCTGTTCACAGATGCTCTCCATCCAATCTGACTGAGCTTGAGCTATTTTGCAAAGAAGAATGGGCAAAAATTTCAGTCTCTAGATGTGCAAAGCTGGTAGAGACATACCCCAAAAGACTTGCAGCTGTAATTGCAGTGAAAGGTGGTTCTACAAAGTATTGACTCGGGGGGGCTGAATACTTTTGCACGCGACACTTTTCAGTTTTTTATTTGTAAAAAAATTTGAAAACCATGTATCATTTTCCTTCCACTTCACAATTATGCACCACTTTGTGTTGGTCCCAATAAAATCCCAATAAAATACATTTACGTTTGTGGTTGTAACGTGACAAAATGTGGAAAAGTTCAAGCGGTATGAAAACTTTTGCAAGCCACTGTATATGTCAGGCAACATATATGGACAATCTCAACAGGGAGAGACCTGAAATCGCTCCTCTATGATAACCTAGGACCCGGAAGGCTCTGGCCATGACATTGCCTTCCTGAGTGAGACACAATGGGCATGAGATCCCCAGTTCAAAGAATAAAATAGTGATTATACTTTGTTCTGCAAGAAAAAAACAACTTTAAAAGGAATGCCATCTCTATGGGGTGAGCTACACTTACAAGAATGAGTTAATCTTGCTTCTCATTGAATCCCTTATGGGATATCTTATTGTCCTACAGCCCAGTCACTCATTCTAACAGTGAAGCAGCATCCTACTGGTATCAGCACATATGCCCCAACCTGGGAAATTATAGATGAAGTCCTGGAGGACTTGCACTCCAACCTTGAAAGTACCCTGACCTGCATTTGCAGTCATGTCTATAGGAAGAGGGGTAGGCATCTTATATGTTAACATGGCTGGGTGGCGGTATATTGGAGGAAGTTTGTAGCCCACAAATCCAGAAATTGACCTAATGTTTAATATCTCAGCATTGCATAATAGAATAGGCTCTATAAATGTACAAGCTGTGAGTAAATTATGTATGCAAGTGTGAGTCTGGTCCTCTGTATTCTTAGACAATTGATTTAGGTTTAGAGGGATATGGCCCAAATGCAGGCAAATGGGATTAGCATCTTGATCAGCATGGATGAGTTGGGCCCAAGGGCACATTTCTGTGCTGAATAACTATGATTCTATGACTGTGAGACTATAATATTCATAATACAGTCATATGCATAGTCTTCGTAGTCAAGACATATTGAGTAGAATCTGAAGAAGAATCTTGACCCGAAACGTCACCCATTCCTTCTCTCCAGTCATGTTGCCTGTCCCGTTGATTTACTCCAGCATTTTGTGTCTACCTTTGAGTAGAATTCCATCAGAAAGAGTAGTTCAGCTGAGATGCTATAATTGAAAACCTGCAAGGACTGTTTGTTCATATACATGGTACTGCATGCTAATATGTTGACAGTCGGCTTAAATTAGAGGGAAACGGGTGAAGAAATTTCAATGTCTGTTGTAATGGGTAATTTTCAACCTTTCCAGTGTCCTCGTTTCCTGTTTCCATTACTACACAGGTACAGTAGGAGTGATCTTATGCCAACCCAATAGAACAGATCTTCCAATCGTTATTTCCAGTTTAGTTGGTTGTTTATTGAGGTAGTTGTACAAACAAGGAGATGAACGTACCAGGCTTTCCTAATTATGCATGCAAGTTGTAGTTGGTTGCTCTGTCCCTGGTCTGGTGAGAACTATATGCACTCCCTCCCTGTGCCTGCCCCTTCCTGTCCCCTATGATCTTACATATACACCACCCTGTGCATCTAATGTCCGCCCCCAAGTGTCCAAAATAATACTGCAAGATATATCTAAGCAAAATAATATAATATGCCAACAATAAACATAAATGGCTCCTATAATCTGTATTTTCCCACCTAAAATTATCGCAACAAAATTTAGAAACAAAATAATAAGGAAAACAAAAAAGTTTGAAAAAGGCTTGATGTCTGAATGACCCAATATGACTTTAGACTTTAGAGATATAGTGTGGACACAGGCTCTTTGGTCCATTGAGTCCATGGTGACCAGTGGTCACCCTGTACACTAACCTACACACGTTAGGGACAATTTTACAAGTTACTGAAGCCAATTAACTGACAAACCTGTACATCTTTGGAATGTGGGAGGAAATCAGAGCATCAAGAGACAACCCACGCGGTCACATGGAGAACGTACAGCACCTGTAATCAGGATCGAACCCGGGTCTCTGGTGCTGTAAGGCAGCAATTCTACCATTGCCACACTATACTTCAGAGCTAGAGTGCAGCTTTTGCTGAACTGAGGAAAAACAGCAGCTAGTGGGGATATCACAAGCTCTCACAAACAGGAGAGAGAAATTGATTAGGTATTGGAGTCCTAGAATCAAACAACACGGAATAAGGCCTTTTGGCCCATCTGGTCCATGCCTATTAGGTTTTATAACCGAGCTGATCCCATTTGGCTGTGTTTACTCGTATCCCTCTGACAGACAAATATTTGTCCCAGAACAATACAGAAAAATCATCCAGTTGGATCTCAGTTCGACATCTCACCTGAAAGTTGGCACCTCCAATGCTGCAGCTCCCTTGGTCCTGCTTTGGAGTCAAAATGGATTTTGCTGTTGGAGTTTAGCTTGAACCTATGAACTTCTGACTCAGATCTGCAGCTGACACCCATTATCATACCAGACAAGATGAACTCTCGAGAGACCATTTCACAAGAGCTGATGCTTCATGCCAGACAAAAAGCTGTTTCTTTGCTGCAAGCAACTCAGTGAATGACTTTGTTTACCAAATATCATTCAATAAAATTTCATTAGCTGTTTCCCGAAATAAGAAGAAAAGTTAACGTCTGCTCCAGTCAGCAGAGATCTCGCCTCAAAGTTAAACGTTTCTCCCTTGAACCCAAAGATCTGCCCTGATTCTACAAGGCTCAACCCAGAGAGTGCTGCACTGCAGGTACTGCTTTCAGATATGATGTTCAACTAAGTCCCTGTATATACTGTCAGGTGAAGAAGAGCAAGGGAAATGTGTAGGAAGGAACTGCAGATGCTGGTTTAAACTGAAGATAGACACAAAATGCTGGAGTAATTCAGTGGGGCAGGCAGCATCTCTGGAGAGAAGGAACGGGTGACGTTTTGGGTCAAGACCCAAAGAGTCTCGACTAGAAAAGTCACTCATTCCTTCCCTGAAGAAAGGTATCAACCCGAAACATCACCCATTCCTTCTCTCCAGAGATGCTGCCTGTCCCGCTGAGTTATTCCAGCATTTTGTGTCTATCTTCGAAGAAGAGCAAGGGATTTACCCTAGTATCCTGAGGAAAACTCTTTATCAACACTACAAAAGCAGATGATCCTGTATTATCTTTGTTGCTCTTCGCAAGATGCTGTGAATTAGCCTCCACAATTCCCTCATTAAAAGACTGACAGTTTTTACTCCAGTAATCTTGGAAGCTAACTAATTAAGGCATACGAGTTGTGATGTATTGCACTTTTGTATGTCAAATCTGGGCACGACTTACAAACTTAATAATAGAGCAAGGATTCTGCAATATAGTGGATTCTATATCTAGACGGCAAATGTTTAAGGAAAGAGGGAGAGATTTAAGAGAGATCTCAGGGGCAACCTTTCACTCAGAGGGCCATCCATTTCTGGAATGAGCAACCAGAAAAAGCTATAAAAGAGGATACAATTACGACTTTCAAAAGACATGCAGATGCATATATGGATCGGAAGAGTTTGAAGAGTAAGGCAAATGTAGATAATTGGGGCTAGCAACATGGTCAAAAGTTGGGTCAAAGAGCCTGTTTCCATGTTAAATAATTCCATCACTCTATGACTCCATGATAACATTTCAAATAGTATATGGTTTGGAAATTGCATATGATGTGAAGGAACCATATGAATTATATTTAACTATTTCCTGAAGGCAATTGAAACAGAAATATTTTTAAACAAGAACATGTTACTCTGTCGGTGGTTATAAAGAAAAATGTAGCCTGGGTGGATGTTTTTCTGTCTGTAATAGGAAATTGCTGAGCATTTGATGATGCAGTTTGAGGAGACTGAGCACTTTGGGGTGGAACAGTGCTGATGGAAGGTTGAGTAACCAACACTGAGGCTTCTGATACAAGGCGAGGGCCGAGCTTAAATTACACCATTGTGTGATGGATTCCGGGTATTCCAAGAGAACCTAACAGAAAAGGCATCTCCTATACCAGATCATTGCATCACCAGTGGGTGGACTCAAAACAGTCTTGGGGGAAGAAATGGCACTGAGGGAAGAGTAGGGGCTCTGTTCGCAATGAGACTTTGAATTTGCCAATTGGGGAGATGGAACAATGGATGACAGCATTTGTTGTAGGATGTACATACCTGAGAAGACACAGGGATTAAAATATGAGGAATGTGGGTAAGCTCAAGGCTCAAGATAGTATCTCTCTTTCAGTGTCTCACAAGAGCCCAGAGGTGGTCAACCATTGGTTGTCGGACATTGTTTGTTTGCTTTAAAATGGGCAGGAGGTGGTCAACCAGTGCCTCACAGTGGACCAGATGCCCTTGGGAAGCAGGAGAGAGATTTGGCAGTTTCTATTCCCACATGTCCCAGCATTAAAGTGTTTTTAGATAGTTTGTACATTTCCCTTGTGTCTCAGTTATATTTAGTTATACATAAACTATAATTATTCTTAAAGCATAACAATTATATTGTATTCCACTTAATACTGGACGAGTTATTAAAAACACTTTAAAGTAGTTCAAATGGGAAGTGCGTGGACTTCAACAAAACAAAATACATGTAGGTGAATGAAAACCGCAGGGTAAAATACTCACATATGTTCAGCTCTGCTGTCCAAAGATACATTTCTCCTTAATTAGCTGTTAATTGTAAAGTTTCTTGTGCAAAGTGTTATAAAGGAGGCATGAAATGGGTCTAGTGGTGCCGTGATTACTGGATTAGCAGCCAAAGTTTTGGTTGTTAATATTGAGACATGTTCAAAACCTATCAGAGCAGCTGGGAAAATAAGTTTGAGTAATTAAATATAATAAAATCTGAGATCAAAGGAAATATTGATTTCACAAATAACTAGTTTAGATTTAGACGAATGAGAAGAGATCTCATCAAACTCATAAATCTCTTAATGGGTTTTACAGGCTAGATGAGAGGAAGACAGTTCCCTTGGCAAAGGAGTCAAGAACCAAGGGTCACGATATAATTTTACAGGGGAAAAGGAAATGTGGAGAGAAGGTCTTGCAGAACTCCTGTCTGAGAGAGGATGAGAACTTCTTCAAAGTAGTCATACCTTGAGGAGATTTTGCAGTGTAGCTGTAAAATGTAGACACAGAAATCCGAAATGTTGCCTATTTCCTTCGCTCCATAGATGCTGCCTCACCCGCTAAGTTTCTCCATCATTTTTGTCTACCTTCTAATGTAAAACAGAAGCTGGTTTACAAAATAAGTGCTGGAGTAACTTAGCAGGTTAAGTAGTATCTCTAGAGGACAAGGATAGGTGATGTTTCAGATTGGGACTCTTCTTCAGACTGATTGTGGTGGGGAGAGAAAGCTGGAAAAGAGGTAAGGGCGAGACAAAACCTGGCAAGCAATATGCAAAACATGATCAGAGAGCAGGAGGGCCGCAGTTACTATAACCTGTAGGAAGGAACTGCAGTTTAAATTTGGTTTAACTTTTTCTGTGTTTTTTTTAAAACAGTAGTGTTTTTTTTAAACAGTACCTATTGATCCTTGTGTCTACATTTTACTGCTCCATTGCGGAATCTCTTCAAAGTATGTCTACTTTAAAGAAGTTCTGCTCCTCTCTCCAAGGGGAGTCCTATATGACCCTCTCTCACTGCTTGTTCTCTATGATGCCTGCTGCTCTCCCGCTCTATGGCCATGTGCTGCCTATCACTTATCAGGTTTTGTCCCGCCCCCACCTCTTTTCCTGCTTTCACAACCCACACTAGAATCAGCCTGAAGAAGGTTCATGATGCAAAATGTCATCTATCCATGTCCTTCAGAGATGCTGCCTGGTCTATTGAGTTAGTCCAGCACTTTCTATTTAAGCCAGCATCTGCAGTTCCTTGTGTCTACAAAATTATCACATATTTTCACATCACATGGCATGACATGGGGAATTAGCACACAGGAGGACATGAGGCCCGGAGTGGATCAGCCACGGTCACATTGAAAGGCAAGATAGCCATTAGAGACCATGTGACATAGAAACATAGAAAATAGGTGCAGGAGTGGGCCAATCAGCCCTTTGAGCCAGAACCTATTCCTGCTCCTATTTGTGTCCTGTTGCTGCATTACAACAGTGACTAGACTTCAAAAGAGGATCATTATGACCAAAGAGCTTTCGGCTGTTGTAAAATCATGAAAGGTGCTTTACAAATGCAAGTGTTTCTGACATAATTTAACATGCAAAGCTAATAATACAGTGTACAGCATAAGAACATGACCTTTGTCCCATTACCATGGTGCCATTTTAAAATGCACATTTGCCTGAACCGGGTCGAACTTCCTCCAGTCCTTGCCTGTTCATGTGATCCTGATTCTAATTGTTTAAAATAATTTTGTTTTCCATAATAGATTAATGAATGAAGTCAGAGAGTGCAAAGTCAGCGGACAAGAAGGAGCAAAGATTGCTGGACTTTAGGCTTTAGTGATACAGCGTGGAAACATGCCCTTCAGCACACCAAGTCAGTGCCAACCAGCAATCACCCCGTACACAAGCATTATCCTACTCACTAGGGACAATTTACAGAAGCCAATTAACCCACAAACCTGTACGTCTTTGGAATGTGGGTGAAAACCGGAGCACCCGGAGAAAACCCATGCAGTCACAGGGAGAACGTACAAACTCCGTACAGATAGCCCCCATGGTCAAGATCAAACCAAGTCCCTGGCGCTGTAAGGCAGCAACTCTACCGCTGTGCCACTCTGCCGCCTCTGAAATAAAGAGTGGCTTGCTATGTGCGGTGGCAGAGGGAGTCATTATGCTCCATTAGGATTAGTCCTGGGACTCACTGTTTAACATTAATGATTTAGACATCAGATTCAAAATCGCAAAGGTCTGCATGTGATACCACGTTGGGGGTGGGAGGAGGTGGGGTTGGGGGGGAGGAAGGGAATAACCATAAATTAGGTGAATCCTAAACTGTTACAATTACAGGAGGCTATTAATCATGACATCGTACAGCCATGGACACAGGTCATTTGGCCCAATTCATCCATGCCAACCAGTGGGCACAACTCCATATTAATCCCATCACCCAGCAATAAGGAAGAGACAAATAATTAACAAAAGGTGTTCAATACAAATAAATGAATGTACTACATTCAGTAGCGAAAATACAGCAAGCACTTCAGAAATTGCGAGTCTAGGTTGGGTAAGGGAACAAAAGGTTCTCTGAGTACAAATATGCCACGCACTGAAAGTTATACCACAGGTTAGCAAAGCCATAAAGGAATCAATGATTCAATGATTCAATTATACTTTATTGTCACATATGTCTAGGTACAGTGAAATGCTTTGTTTTGCAAACAACCCGGTAAAATCATATAGCAGACCTCACCTAGGCAATGCACAATTGTCACCATGTTTTGGTACGGACAAAGTTACTAAGGTTCACCGAACAATCCTATCTACGTTAGCAGCCCCACCCCCCATCAGGTTCCCCTTCATTCTCGGCTGCCCCTTACTGGGTCCCCTATTCGCAGCGTGCCCTCCACCCTACTGGGTGCCCCCTTTGTTATCGGTGGCCCCCCACCGGGCAGCTCTCAGCAGCCCTCTTTGTTCTCCAGCGGCCCTCCTTGCTCTCCGACGACCCTCCTCGCTCTCCGACGACCCTCCTTACTCTCCGACAGCCCTCCTCGTTCTTTGACGACTCTTTGGCCCTCCTCCAAATCATGCACTAACATTTATTTCTCGAGGGATAGCAACAAAAACTGGAAAAGTCATGCAAAACCTATATTGAAGCTTGCTTTAGACCATGCTCAGTGTACAGTTCTGGCCACATTATGATATAAAGTACATCGAGGCACTGAAGATCGTGCATGGAAGGTTGACAAGGATGATCCCAGAAATGTGAGAATATGCATTACAGGAAGGGGTGAACAAATTGGATCAGATTTCTCTGGAGAAACTCATGTGGTATGATGAAAGCAAAGGTTAATGTAAAGAGAACGTTCGCCCAAGAAACGAGGAAGCTGCAGAAAGTTGTGGACAAGGCCAGGTCAATTATGGATATTGACCTCCCCAACATCGAAGGAATCTACAGGGAGTGCTACCTTAAGAAGGCAGCTAATGTCATCAAAGATTCATACCATCTTGTCCACACTCTCATCTCTCTGTTATCACAATCACAATAATACTTAAGACGTTTACGAAGGAACTGCAGATGCTGGAAAATCGAAGGTAGACAAAAATGCTGGAGAAACTCAGCGGGTGAGGCAACAACTATGGAGCAAAGGAAATAGGCAACGTTTCGGGTCGAAAACCTTCTTCAGACAATAATACTTTATTAGCCAAGTATGTTTTGCAACATACGAGGAATTTTATTTGCCAAGTCAGTCGTACCATAAAAAGCAACGGAATACACAAAATACATTTCAACATAAACATCCACCACAGTGACTCCTCCACATTCCTCACTGTGATGGAAGGCGAAAAGAAGTTCAAATCTCTTCCCTTCTATGCTCTCCCGCGGTCGAGGGCCTCGAGCACTCTGTTGACGGGACGATCTTGACTCCCGTAGCCAGCGTCATTTGGGCCCTCCGCATCAGGGCGATCAGCTCCTGCATTGGGGGGATGTCAGCTCCCCCGCGCCAGCGATCGAACCCCGTGTCGGGGCTGGTCGAGCCTCTGCATCATTCGAGCTCCCAACTAGCCTCTCCAGACACTGCGAGCCCTTGATAGTAAGTTGGAGTGATCCCAGGCAAGGGATCGGCTCCGATGTTAAGTCCACGCCCCGCGAAGGGGTCTAAAGTCAGTCCGAGGAGGCCTCCATCTCCATCGATGGTAGGCCATAGATCGGCCGGAGATTCAACCCAGAAAATAATCACATCTCCGGCAAGGTAAGAACTGAAAAAAGTTTCCCCCGACCCCATCCCCATCCCCACCCCCATCCCCCCCACATAAAACAAACCGGAGAACATTTACACAGATTTTTTAACACACACAAAAAATTTGAAAAAAGATGAAAAAACAGACAGACTGTTGGCGGGGCTGCCAATCATTCGGCGCCCCTGGTGGGAGCCGAATTAGGAAGAAGGTACAAGAGCCTGAGAACCATTACCTCCAGCTTCAAGAACAGGTAAAAAATTAATTGTTCCGGTCCAAGTGCATATGACAATAAAACACTCCTGACTCTTGAACTAAATATTTCCACTGTTGGGGTAGACTGCAACTAGAATCCATCAATACAAGGAAGACAACAAGCAAGCCACCAGGAAATTCAGAAGCACAAAGAAGAACACGAATGTGGAACTCACTCCCACAAGGAGTAATTGAGGCAAAAGGTATTAATGCAATTCAAGGGAATATGGGCACGCATTAGGGAATGAACTTAGGAGGAATAAAAGGGGAACGCAGAAGAGGAGAATATATGCCACCAAGGACCTGTTGGATCCAAATAACATGTCTCTGTGCTACAGTACGTATTCCATGTCATCCCGCACAAAAACGCGACAGCTTATAGAAGTTTGAGGAATGACAGTGACAACAACGTTGCACTAGTTAGTGAATAATGAGCTGTTAAAGCAACCTGTTTAGATAAACAATTAACAAATGACTATTTGTATAAATGAAAATGGGGCAATTAATCTACTTCATACATCTGCTCTGTGTGTGAAGACTGTAAACTAGACACAGAAATGAAAATGACTTTTACTATTATGCACTAAACAGAACAGACTGTCTTAGAAATTAATGAAGACAGTAGTTTATCTTTATGAAAAGGGATATAGTTAAAGTGGCCTTTGAATGAACCGCATTTTGAAAGTGCTTCAAAATATAATTACTGCAATATAAATGAAGGTGCTATTGAACAGCATGGAGAATCTCTGCTGTATAAATAGGTCCTTTAAAATAGCTTGTAAACCAGGAAAGAATATTGCAATTCATTCAGAATCAGATGAGGATTTGAACAATAACAACCTAGATTTATATAGCATTATCAATGTAAAAATGCATCTTGAACATGAATGTCAAACCATAGAAGGAGTTTGGAGGATTTGCATGGGAGCAAAGGTTCAAGGGGTTCAAAGATCTGTTTATTGTCATGTGTACCAATTAAGGTACAGTGAAACGCAAATCACCCAGCATGAGCTTCCCCAAGAATTATTATTGCATTAAGGACCTACTGCCGTATGTGTGTAATACAATGTAAGGTGATCCTACAAAAGCATCTTTATCTGTATTCTTCTGGATAGT
Source organism: Malacoraja senta (assembly GCA_038087875.1). NCBI lineage: Eukaryota > Metazoa > Chordata > Chondrichthyes > Rajiformes > Rajidae > Malacoraja > Malacoraja senta. Next base: position 36,197,191 of record CM075977.1, on the reverse strand, counting down.
GCAGAGGGAGACACCATCAGCAGCCAAAAGTCTTGCCAGAAAAGAGGATATGAGAATGGCTACTCAACAAAAAGAAGGAAGCATAGTGAGGGAATTAAGTGAGAGTCTATAGACTGGAAGATTTTACTTGTCCTGGGCGAATATGCAAGCATTAAAATATGAGCCAACGTTTATCATCAAAACTGCTCGGAGGGAGAACATAGAGCCTTGTCAAATACTGCTCAAGCCTCCTTGGGGAAATGTTCCTCTCATATGCACATTCCCTGGCACATGGACATCTTTAGCTGGGTACAGGAATTACAGGGATGTTTTTGTCTAATCTATGTGCCTCCTCTGGTTGCCTCGTTTCTCTATCAGTTTCTTGATCCATTGGCAAACGTGCAAAGTCAGCTTCCTGGGAATGTTGTCACAATAATACAATTGAATGGAGTCAGCTTAGAGAATCTCTGATTGAGCTCCAATTTTATGAAATGCATGAAAAAGTTTAAATTGCTGAAATAAATTCAGAGGTATTTGAATAGCAGAACAGCAAAAAAAAAGCAAGTGGTGAAAATCCGAAATAAATACAGGTTACGCTGAAAATACTCAGAAAGTCAGCGGAGCATCTGTGTGGAAAGAAACAGAGTTAACAGTTCAAATCGGTGACCTTACAGCTAAATGGTCCCAAGGAAGAGGAATCACTACCAGAGAGAGTAAACTATTTCCCATTGACCAGAGAATGTGAAGAGAGAATGTCATTGAAGTGCACAATTGAGCAAACGAGACTAAGTAAAGTAGTAAGAGGAGAGAGCATTAAGGTGAGCGGCAGAATAATTAGGTGTGTGAGGAAGATTTTTTTCTGCAGATTATATTTTACATAGAGAATGAGCATTAGTTTAATAATGGAATGTTCTGCCTGTAAAAGACAGAACCAGCTTCAATGGTAAATTTTCAAAGGGATTTGTTGGAAAAAGAAAAATAATCCGAAATCTGAAACCAGTCTGAAGAAGGGTCTTGACCTGAAATGTCACCCATTCTTTCTCTCCAGTGATGCTGCCTGTCCCGCTGAGTTACTCCAGCTTTTTGTGTCATTCTTTAGTGTAAACCAGCATCTGCAGTTCCTTCCTACACAAGGGAAAAGAATACAGGGTTGTGGAGAAAAAAAAGCAGGGAGTGGGACTAATGAAAAAATCCATTAGCAAAGCTACTGTGGGTAGATATAGAGATCAGCTTTGACATTCAAAAGTTGAACAGGATCAAAGCTGATCAATCCATTACTATACATGTCTAATCGGTGCACTAAAACTGTGAAAATCAAACACCTGCAGAAATTGGAAGTCTGATATAAAAGTAAAAAATGATGGACAGGCAACATCCGTGGAAAGAGAAAGAAAGTTTAACGTTTCATTTCCGAGACTCTTCGTCAGAGCGGGGAAATGCACAGCTGCCAATGAACCCACAAAGTCCTCATTCAGAGCCTACTCTACCTAATGGGGATGCTGTTGAGTACAAAGTGCCAGGTCATTCCAAGTGTTTTACCGGGATAAGTAAGGGGGAAGACACAGCAGGCCAGGTCCATGATTGATGCAATCCATGAAACATGGCAATACTCTATAAACATTATCAAACCATATAACCATATAACCATATAACCATAACAGCACGGAAACAGGCCATCTCGGCCCTTCAAGTCCGTGCCGAACATTTAAATTTTTTTTTTTTTTTTTTTTTTAAATTAAAAATAAAATACTTCCCCCTAGTCCCATCTACCTGCACTCAGACCATAACCCTCCATTCCTTTCCCGTCCATATACCCATCCAATCTATTTTTAAAGGATAACATCGAACCTGCCTCCACCACTTCCACTGGAAGCTCATTCCACACAGCTACCACTCTCTGAGTAAAGAAGTTCCCCCTAATGTTCCCCCTAAACTTCTGTCCCTTAATTCTCAAGTCACGTCCCCTTGTTTGAATCTTCCCTACTCTCAATGGGAAAAGCTTATCCACGTCCACTCTGTCTAACCCGCTCATAATTTTAAAGACCTCTATCAAGTCCCCTCTTAACCTTCTGCGCTCCAAAGAATAAAGACCTAACTTGTTCAACCTTTCTCTGTAACTTAGTTGCTGAAACC